>JANJGN010000003.1:828656-2028656 GCA_026770705.1 Isurus oxyrinchus | reverse complement strand
CTTAAACATCTGCTCTGACTCTCAGGTCCCAATCCTTTTACATGCTGCCAAGGCCGCCGCTCCTCCTGCAGTGCCTCCCTGGAAACAGGATCAATTGAGTGGTTAGGGTCTGGGGTGTACTGTCTGAGAGTGTGGTGGGGACATGGCCAATTGAGGGGTTAGCATCTGGACTACACTGTCTGAGAGTGTGGTGGAGATAGGGTTAATCGAGTGGTTACAGTCTGGAATGCACGGCCTGAGAGTGTGATGAAGGCAGGGTTAATCGAGTAGTTAGGATATGGAATGCACTGCCTAAGATTGTGTTAGAGGCAGGGTCAATCGAGTAGTTAGGATCTGGAATGCACTGTCTGAGAATGTGGTGGAGACAGGGTCAATCGAATGGTTAGGATCTGAAATGCACTGTTTGAGATTGTGGTGGAGACAGGGGCAATCGAGTGGTTAGGATCTGGAATAATCTACCTGAGAGTTGTTGGAGGCTGGGTCAATCGATTGGTTAAGATCCAGAATTCACTGTCTGAGAGTGTGTTAGAGGGAGGGTCAATCGAGTGGTTAGGATCTGGAATGCAGTGCATGAGGGTGTGGCAGTGACTGGGTCAACCGAGTGGTCAGGATCAGGAATGCACTGTTTGAGCGTGTGGTGCAGGCTGGTTCAACCAAGTGATTAAGATCTGGAATTTACTGTCAGAGAGTGTGGTGGAGACAGGGTCAGTTGAGTGGTTGGGATCAGGAATACACTGCCTGAGAGAGTGATGTAGGCAGGATCAATTGAGTGTATAGGGTCTGGAATGTACTGTCTGAGAGTGTGGTGGAGACAGGGTCAATTGAGTGGTTAGGATCTGGAATGAACCACCTGAGAGTGTGATGTAGGCAGGGTCGATCGGCTGGTAAGGATCTGGAGTGAACTGCCGGAGAGTGTGATGGAGGCAGGGTTAACCGAGTAGCTAGGGTATGGAATGCACTGCCTGCGAGTGTGGTGGAGGCAGGGTCAATCGAGTGGTTAAGTTCTAGAATTCACTGCCTGGGAATGTGTTAGAGGCAGGGTCAATCGCGTGGTTAGGATCTGAGACAGGGTCAATTGAGTGGTTGGGATCAGGAATACACTGCCTGGGAGTGTGGTGGAGACAGTGTCAACCGAGTGTTTGGGATCAGGAATGCACTGCCTGGGAGCGTGATGGAGGCTGGGTTAATCGAGTAGTTAGGCTATGGAATGCACTGCCTGCGAGTGTGGTGGAGGCAGGGTCAATCGAGTGGTTAAGTTCTAGAATTCACTGCCTGGGAGTGTGTTAGAGGCAGGGTCAATCGCGTGGTTAGGATCTGAGACAGGATCCATTGAGTGGTTGGGATCAGGAATGCACTGCTTGAGAGTGTGTTGGAGGCAGGATGAATTGAATGTTTCGGGTCTGGAATGTAGTGCCTGAGAGTGTGTTGGAGGCTGGGTCAATCAAGAGTTAGGATCCGGAATGCACTGCCTGAGAGTGTGATGGAGGATGGGTCAATCGATTGGTTAAGATCTAGAATTTACTACCTGAGAGTCTGATGGAGGCAGGGTCAATCGATTGGTTAAGATCCAGAATTCACTGTCTGAGAGTGTCTTGGAGGGAGGGTCAATCGAGTGGTTAAGATCTGGAATGCACTGTCTGAGAATGGGGTGGAGACAGAATCAATCGAGTGGTTAAGATCTGGAATGCACTACCTGAGAGTGTGGTGGAGGCAGGTTCAATCAAGTGGTTAAGATCTGGAATTCACTGTCTGAGAGTGTGGCGGAGACAGTGTCAACCGATTGTTTGGGATCTGGAATTCACTGTCTGAGAGTTTGGTGGAGACAGGATCAATCGGGTGGTTAGGATCTGGAATGCCTGTCTGAGGATGTGGTGGAGACAGGGTCAATCGAGTGGTTAGAATCAGGAATGCCTGTCTGAGAGTTGTGGTGGGGACAGGGCCAATCGACGCGTTGGGATATGGAATGCACTGCCTGAGATTGTGTTGGAGACAGGGTCAATTGAGGCACTCTAGAGGGAATTAGATTACTGTCTGAAAAAGAAATTAAGAAGGATTATGGGCATTGCTCCTGCAGGAAGCCAGCACAGACAAGATGGGGTGAATGGCCTCCCTCTGTGCTGTCACCATTCTATGATTCTCTGACAATGCTCTATTGAAGCACCTTGGGACATGTTATTACATTAACAGTGTGACATCAATGCAAATCACTCTTTTTGTTGTTGGTTTAATATAGAAACTAGGAGCAGGAGTAGGCCATTCAGCCCTTCGAGCCTGCTCCACCATTCATTATAATCATGGCTGATCATCCAACTCAATAGCCTGCTCCCGCTTTCTCCCCATATCCTTTGATCCCTTTCGCCCCAAGAGCTATATCTAACTTCTTCTTGAAAACATACAATGTTTTGGCCTTAACTACTTTCTGCGGTAACGAATTCCACAACCTCACCACTCTCTGGGTGAAGAAATTTCTCCCCATCTCAGTCCTAAATGGTCTACCCATATCCTCAGACTGTGACCCCTGGTTCTGGACTCCCCCACCATCGGGAACATCCTTCCTGTATCCACCCTGTCTAGTCCTGTTAGAATTTTATAGGTTTCTATGAGATCTCCTTCATTCTTCTGAACTCCAGTGAATATAATCCTAACTGACTCATTCTCTCCTCACATGTCAGTCCCAATATCCCAGGAATCAGTTGGGTAAACCTTCGCTGCACTCCCTCTAGAGCAAGAAGATCATTCCTCAGATAAGGAGACCAAAACTGCACACAATATTCCAGTTGTGGTCTCACCAAGTCCCTGTACAATTGCAGCAAGACATCCCTGTTCCTGTACTCGAATCCTCTGGCATTGAAGGCCAACATACCATTTGCCTTCTTTACCGCCTGCTGCACCTGCATGCTTACCTTCAGCAACTGGTGTACAAGGACACCCAGGTCTCGTTGCACATTCCCCTCTCTCAACTTATAGCCATTCAGATAATAATTTGCCTTCCTGTTTTTGCTACCAACATGGATAACCTCACATTTATCCACATTATACTGCATCGGCCATGCATTTACCCACTCACTCAGCTTGTCCAAATCACATTGAAGCATCTCTGCAACCTCCTCACAGCTCACCCTCCCACCCAGCTTTGTGTCATCTGCAAATTTGGAGATATTACTTTTAGTTCCCTCATCTAAATCATTAATATATATTGTGAATAACTGGGATCCCAGCACCAATCCCTGTGGGTCCCCACTAGTTACTGTCTGCCATTCGGAAAACGACCCGTTTATTCCTACTCTTTGTTTCCTGTCTGCCAACCAGTTTTCTATCCATCTCAACACACTAACCCCAATCCCATGTGCTTTAATTTTACACGCTAATCTCTTATGTGGGACTTTGTCGAAAGCCTTCTGAAAGTCCAAATAAACCACATCCACTGGCTCCCCCTCATCAACTCTACTGGTTACATCCTTGAAAAATTCCAGTAGATTTGTCAAGTATGATTTCCCTTTCATAAATCCATGCTGACTGTGTCCGATTCTGCCACTGTTTTCCACGTACTCAGCTATTAAATCTTTTATAATGGACTGTGGAATTTTCCCCACTACCGACGTCAGGCTGACTGGTCTAGAATTCCCTGTTTTCTCTCTACCTCCCTTTTTAAATAGTGGGGTTACATTAGCTCCCCTCCAATCTGTTGGAACTGTTGGACCCACTATTTCTAGGGCCACTTCCTTAAGTACTCTGGGATGTAGATTATCAGGCCCTGGGGATTTATCGGCCTTCAATACCATCAATTTCCCCAACACCATTTCCTTACTAATACTGATTTCTTTCAGTTCCTCCCTCTCACTTGTGTTCTTCAACATTTAATCTTGATGAATTTGCAGGGAGGGGCAGATACAAATCAAGAGATAAGTTGCCTCTTAGTTCACTGATGAAGTATGTGTGAGAAATGCGTAATGTAAACGCCGAGTGTTCTCAGTGCCAACAGTGTCAGTTTACAGTGATCTCATCCACTTCATTCGAACTAGGTTCATGGACATGTATTTGCTAATTTGCTGTTAAGCTGCATTTAAAGCTTCTGCAGAAACATTCATTTGCAGAGCCTGGTCTCTGCTCATTCTAGTCTGTTGTGAATCTGCAATTATAATTGCTCTACCATTGGTAGCCATGCCTTCATTTGCCTCTGCCTCCAGCTTTGGAATGCTCGCCCAATACCTCTTGGCCTTTCCATCTCATTTTCCTTCTTTGAGACTTCTTAAGACCTATATCTTTGACCAAGCTTTCAGTCAGCTCATGTCGTGGGCTGCATCTTCCAAGGAGTAGAAATCACCATTGTATTTTCGTACACAATACCGAAGTTCACCATTTCTGGCCAAGATTTCTGAACCGAGCCTATTCAGAAATGTGAAGCATGCCTGTCCTTGGATTCCTCCCTCATTATTTTTAAAAAAATTATTCATGGGGTGTGGCATTGCCCATCCCTAATTGCCCTTGAGAAGGTGGTGGTGAGCTGCCTTTTTGAACTGCTGCTTTCCATGTGGTGTAGGTACACCCACAGTGCTGTTAGGGAGGGAGTTCCAGGATTTTGACCCAGTGACAGTGAAGGAACGGCGATGTATTCCAAGTTAGGATGGTGAGTGACTTGGAGGGGAACTTCCAGGTGGTGATGTTCCCATCGATCCGCTGCCCTTATCCTTCTAGATGGTAGGGGTCGTGGGTTTGGAAGGTGCTGTTGAAGGAACCTTGGTGAATTCCTGCAGTGCATCTTGTAGATGGTACACACACTGCTGCTACTGTGCGACGGTGGTGGAGGGAGTGAATTTTTGTGGATGGGGTGCCAATGAAGTGGGCTTATTTGTCCTGAATGGTATCAAGCTTCTTGAGTGTTGTGGGAACTGCACTCATCCAGGCAAGTGGGGAGTATTCCATCACACTCCTGGTTTGTGCTTTAAAGATGGTGGACAGGCCTTGGGGAGTCAGGAGGTGAGTAACTCGCCACAGGATTCCTAGCCTCTGACCTGCTTTTGTAACCACAGTATTTATATGGCTAGTCTAGTTCAGTTTCTGGTCAATGGTAACCCCAGGATGTTGACAGTGGGGGATTCAGCGATGGTAATTCCATTGAATGTCAAGGGGTGTTGCTTAGATTCTCCCTTGATGGAGATGGTCATTTCCTGGCACTTGTGTGGTGTGAATGTTACTTGCCACTTGTCAGCCCAAGCCTGGTTATTGTCCAGGTCTTGCTGCATTTGGACATGGATCTGAGGAGTTGTGAATGGTGCTGAACATTGTGCCATCATCAGCGAACACCCCCATTCCTGACCTTATGATGGAAGGAAGGTCATTGATGAAGCAGCTGAAGATGGTTGGGCCTAGGACGCTATCCTGAGGAACTCCTGCAGTGATGTCCTGGAGCTAAGATGACTGACCTCCAACAACCACAACCATCTTCCTTTGTGCTAGTATGAGTCCAACCAGTGCAGAGTTTTCCCCCTGATTCCCATTGACTCCAGTTTTGCTAGGGCTCCTTGATGCCACAAATGCTGTCTCGATGTCAAGGACAGTCACTCTCACCTCACCTTGGGAGTTCTGCTTTTTAGTCCATGTTTAGTCCAAGGCTGTGATCCAAACACACGAAATAGGAGCAGGAGTAGGCCACTTGGCCCCCCGAACCTGCTCCGCCATTCAATAAGATCATGGCTGATCTGAATGTAGCCTCAAATGCACATTCCTACCTACCCCGATATCCTTTCACCCCCCTTGTTCATCAAGAGTGGCCAGAAGTGAGCGACTTTGGCGGAACCCAAGCTGGGCATCAGTGAGCAGGCTATTACTGGGTAGGTGTCGCTTGATAGCACTGTTGATGACTCATTCTGTTACTATACTGATGATCGAGAGTAGACTGATGGGGCGGTAATTGGTCAGGTTGGATTTGTCCTGCTCTTTGTGTATATGTTTAAGCTTTTGTTATTCGTGGCCAAGAAGGGAAGTCCTGATCTGCTGGGAAACCAATGACTCCCCAAACAATGGACCCAAAAAGATTATTGATCATTGAGAATAGCTAATGTATTATTCACAGTCCAGAGGGAACAGCAAAGCTTCATCTTCAGCATCTTCATTACTCCTCTCCATTGCCCCCTCAGCTTCAGCATCATCATTACCTCTCTTTCAGACCCATGGTCAAGATTTAGCCCTCAAAGGGCAGGCTTGGCAGACTGGAACGGTAGGGGAGCCGACTGCAACCCGCGATTGGGGCCTGACCATGATTTCATGCTGGTGAGCCAATTAAGGGCCACCCAGCTTGAAACACATGCTGCAACGCTCAGCTGGAGGAGGGCAAGTGGGGAACTTCGATAATGTGCGCGCAGGAAAAGCTCACCGAGGCAAATTTCATTTATCTGGGCCCCTGGGTAGATGACCAAGGGTTACACCCGTTGAAGAGAATGTTAAAGCAATCAGAGAGGCAGCTGCATCTAAGAACGTCTCTGAACTTAAATCATTTTATGGATGGCAAATTATTATGGCTGGTTTCTACCAAACTGAAGGGAAAAGCATAAAACTCCACAAAGATGAATGGCAGGACAGATGATTGGACGGAATGGAAAGAACAGCAGAGAAGACTAAAAGGTTAATCAGGAATAAGAAATTAGAGTATGAGGGGAAGGTAGCTAGAAATGTAAAAACAGATAGCAAGAGTTTCTACAGGTGTTTATAAAGGAAAAGAGTAAGTAACGTGAGTGTTGGTCCTCTAGAGAGTGACAGTGGGGAGTTAATAGTAGATAATAAAGAAATGGCGGAAGAAATGAACAAATATTTTGCTTTTTTTATTATTCATTCATGAGATGTGGATGTCACTGGCTAGGACAGCATTTATTGCCCATCCCTAATTGCTCTTGTTCAGAGGGCATTTAAGAGTCAACCACATCTGTTGTGGTGGGATTTGAACCTGGGTCCCCACAGAATTATGCTGGGATCTCTGGGTTACTATTCCAGTGAATATACTACTATACCACTGCTTCCCCATTCTGTGTTCACTATAGAGGATACAAAAAACATTCCAGTAATTGCTGCAAATCAGGAAGTGAAAGGGAGAGAGGAGCTTGGTGAAACTGAAATCACTAGGGAAAATATTTCAGATGAAATGAGCAGAAATGGTGTTTGCAGCACCTATGGATCTTGGGCACTGGAACAAGCCCGAGAGAATTTAAGACAGATTAATGAAGGGATAGTTCCTTTAGGGGTAATTAATGAGCATTTATTTAATCTTTCACGCCACAAGGATCATGACTTGACCAGTTGCCAGCTCAGAGATTTAACACACGTATATAGAATGAATGTTGAATGTATAGTATATAATAATATGCTAATAGGCATTGTATTAGTAATACCTGTCATACCTATGTCAACACCTGGCAGGACATTATATAGAGTAGAAAATATTGGGGTTTATACGGGGGGATTACTATATTAAGTACCACAATATTCCACCATACGCAGTAGACAGAGAAGGGATCACATTAGAAGGGTGTAGTATAGAGGCCACCGCAGTAGTATATGCACACCCAATATATGAGACAGAGGAAGCAAAGTGTGGATTTAAAGCAGCAGCAAACTGTCCAATGGAAACTATATGGGCTGCAAAAGAACCGACCCATGTTGCATATACAGGGAATGGGAGATATGGTATCACTACGTGGCAGGAAAGAATCCTGTACTGGAGCAACCGGATATGCTCCATCCACAATCATTCGGTGTGCCTACACCCACAGGTGCTGGCAAGGGCGGGGAAGGTGGAACTGGTTGAAATAAACAAGTGAGGAATGACTACTATTCAGGTCGTGGAAAACCTTAAAGATAACCTGAAACAGTGTCTGAACCAGTTCTCCTACGAAAGTCCCTTATTACCAGAGCACCTCACTGCAATTCGGAGGCAGGCTCAACAAATATACAGAACTTACTATACACTGCAGCAACAGATTAGAGCCTTAAAGGAGGGTATCGAACAAATAGATTCTTCCACATGGTGGGAAGACCTGTGGAACTGGGACTCAAACGTACAGATACACTCCAGGATTCGGATTATCTCCCATGCCCTAGTTATACTTCAGCTGATATTGATTATCTATCTAACATTCTTGATTCATCACACCTGGAAATCACAAGAAATGTGGCGCTAGGGGAGTTTTAACAGGTGGAGAAGGAGAGGCTTAGATTAAAGGACCCGATGATACAGATGGTCTGACCAGTACTTTTTACATACCAAAGCTGGATACCTGGCCAGTATCAATGGGTGGCAGTATGTAAAGAGGGTGGACAGCAACACTGTAGTTGGCTACCTTGGGCTAGGCCAAGGGCCAAAAGGAGGGACTGTTAGTGGGGGGGCATATAGGGGTACATTAAGAACTTATTGAAATGGAATGGACCACTTAAAATATCAAGCAGCCAGTGCGTGCAAGTACAGTTAAAGGCCAGGCTGGACAGAGAGGAACCTGAACCTTGCACACCCTCAGAGCCTGTGACCATCAGCAAGGCCAGGCCCAACAGAGAGGAATGCAAACATGATAGATTGGGTGTCTTAGGAGTCAGACCGGAGCCTTAGGTTGAAAAACAACCAAGATTGGGTCTGTTTATAGCACATAGGAAAGAACAGATGGTCCTAGTTGAGATGGGAGGGAAGATCTCCACTGGGGGTGAAAGTAGGGATAGTTGATGCCTGTACCTTGGTACCTTTGTTGCTAGAGAGATGTCTGTTTAATATAAACCTATATGTTGATGAGCTCGGAATCTAGAAACTGTTCTTGTATGTGATCAATGATGTATAAATATGGTGAGCACTTGTAGTTTAGCAGAGTGCTATCTCAAGTTGCATTGGGATGGTTGTCTCCTTGCAATTGCTCAAATAAACGATCATGACCTGTATCTGAGACTCCTGTGGTCCATTTGTCAAAGTGACCACAACACAATTCCAGTGACAATACTATTATACCACTGCCTCCTCATTCTGTGTTCACTATAAAGGATACAAAACACATTCCAATAATTGCTGCAAATCAGGAAGTGAAAGGGAGAGGGGAACTTGGTGAAATTGAAATCACTAGGGAAGCGGTACTGAGCAAACTGATGGAGCTGCCGGCTGGCAAGTCTCTGGGTCCCGATGGCCTACATCATGGTGTCTTATAAGAGGTGGCTAATGAGGTAGTCGATGCGCTGGTGTTAATTTTCCAAAATTTGCAAGATTCTGGAAAGGTTCCATCAGATTGGAAAGTAGCAAATATAACGCCTCGATTCAAGAAGAGAGGGAGGCTGAAAACTATAGGCCAGTTAGCTTGACGTCTTTCATGGGGATGTTATTAGAATAAATCATTAAGGAGCTTATAGCTGGGCACTCAGACGAGCTCAAAGCAATTGGGAAGAGTCAGCATGGTTTTGTGAAAGGAAAATCATGTTTAACCAATTTATTGGAGTCTTTTGAAGGAGTATCATGCGCAGTGGATAAAGGGGAGCCTGTAGATGTACTTTACTTAGATTTCCAGAAGGCATTTGATAAGGTGCCACATTAAAGATTATTATGGAAAATAAAAGCACATGCATAATTCTGAGGTGCAGAGGGATCTAGGTGTTCGAATACATGAGTCACAAAAAGTTAGTATGCAGGTACAGCAAGTAATTAAGAAGGCTAATGGAATGCTATCCTTTATTACGAGAGGGATAGAACTTAAAGGATGTTGTGCTTCAGTTATACGGGGCATTGCTGAGACCGCACCTTGAATAGTGTGTGCAGTTTTGGTCTCCTTATTTAAGGAAGGATGTAAATGTGTTGGAGGTGGTTCAGAGGAGGTTTACTAGATTGATACCTGGAATGAGTGGGTTGTCTTATGAGGAAAGGTTGGACAGACTGGGTTTGTTTCCACTGGAGTTTAGAAGAGTGAGGGGTGATTTGATTGAAGTATGTAAGATCCTGAATGGTTTTGTCAAGGTGGATGTGGAAAGGATGTTTCCTCTTGTGGGTGAGTCCAGAGCTAGGGGGAACAGTTTTAAAATTAGGGGCCTCCCTTTTAGGACAGAGATGAGGAGAATTTTTTTCCCTCAGAGGGTTGTTTGACTTTGGTACACTTTGCCTCAGAAGGTGGTGGAGGTGGGGGTCATTGAATATTTTTAAGGCAGAGGTAGATAGATTCTTGCTAGGGAATCAAAGGTTATCGTGGATAGATGGGAATGTGGAAATTGAAATGTGAGAAGATCAGCCATGATCTTATTGAATGGCAGAGCAGGCTTGAGGGGCTGAATGGTCTACTCCTGTTCCTGTTTCTTATGTTCTTATGTTGAAGAAGGAATAAATGACATAATTGGTTGCTCTGGTTCTTCCACATTATATACCGCACTTGACTTTGTTTGTTGCCTGGAAGCCTGTTTTAATCTCGCTTTGCAATGTTTCAATATGTGCCCTCTTTAAATGACCAATTGTTTGGAGTATGATTGTTTCTACATTGATAAAAGTTAGTTTTTGAATTTTCTGCTGAGCTGTTTCCTCTAATTTACATGTATTTTCAGTTAGCAGGGGCTGTTTCCCGTTTTGCGGCGGAGTTCTGGCTTTTTGCGCCACTTTCGGCTGACCGTTCCCACCCAAAAAGGAAAATGGTGCCATTTTGCGCACCTTGAATCGCTTGTGCATCCCTTACAGCACTTTCAATCGCAAGCACTATTTCTACCGCTTTCTTAAAATCAAGATCCACTTCAGTCAGCAATCTTGCTGAATAGCATCCTCTTGCACACCACAGACCAAATGATCCCTGAGCATATCATTCAGGGTTTCCCTGAATTCACAATATTCCATTAGTTGTTTTAATTTTGCCTTGTAGGTAGCAATGGTCTTCCCTGGGGCTCTATTCTATGAATTGAAACTGAACCTCCGCATTGTGACTGAGGGCTTGGGTTGAAAATGTCCCTTAATGAGCTCTACTAATTCACTGAAGGTATCCGGGCCTAGGGCACTGGGGGGTCATCAAGCTTCAAATTAAACTGTAGGTCTTGCTCTCAAAAATACTTAGGAGAATCACTCTCCTCTTTTCCTCCCCTGTGATTTTGTTGGCTTGAAAAAAGAATGTAAGACGTTCTATATATTGAGACCAAACATCCGTGGCAGGCTCAAAGGGATCAATTCTGCCAAACTGTGGCATCTCGAATGAGTATATCTTCCTTTTATTTTAATTATCTTAGATACTCACAATTGCTGGGTGAGGGACAGCACCGGATCTGATTTATACGCATCACCAGTTTGTTATAGAGTTGATTGTCCAGGCAACTTTTCTTGGTGGAAACATTGAAATTTATTTACAAGACAGCAGCTGCATGTGTGCACCTAACTCTATAACTAAAGAAGAACTCTCTCCTAGAGGTTGCCATGCTACAAACTAATTGGTTTACTGTCATGAAGCTATTAATATTTATAATATTTTGGAAAATATTTTTCTTTTAAAATAGAGGGCTAGTCTGGCTGCTTTGATATGTACTAGTTTTAATATGGAAGAGAGACAGCATGCAGTTGCATTTGTTGAATAGAGCACTCAAGAAGTGGGGTCAAGGCTTGATGTCTTTCCAGCAGCTACCAAGCAATATGTTTATATTACTAATAAAATTGGGTATGATGAGAGGGGTTTCATTGTTAAAAGATAAAGTTCAAAGATACTGGTGAGACAATGAGAATTTGAATTCAATCAGTGGTGGTAGGTATAACTCAGTAGTTTTTGGGTGTGCAGAGCAGAGGCAATGTAAGATAAAAAAAAAGGCAGCTGTAAGCACCCAACTGGCTCCACAGTGAAAAGAACCTCATTTTGAATCTGTAAGGTGAAAATGCTTTGCCTGGTGTTTGGTTAAGTTTATGGGTTGCTGTTGCCTTAATGGAGATCAGTTTGGGAAATTGTTAAGAGTTATGATAACAGTAATTTGTGGCCATGGGCAACATTTTCCTCCTGTTGGCGGGTGCAAGTGCAGGAGTGGGGGCGGGCGGGCTTCCAATCACCACCCCCAGTTGGGGGTGCACTGCCATTTTATATGGGTGAGCCAATTAAGGACTGCCCATCATGTCGTCCGCCAGGAAGCGCTATGCGCTTGCTGTGCAGACCGGGGTAAGTGCGCTCTTTCACGCATGCACGTGGAAGAGTGCACAGATCTCACTGTGGCAAAGTGCTGCCTCAGGGAGATCAGCTCACATTTTAAACTTTAAATAAAGCTGAGCAAAAGATTTCCCTGCCATGTCCCCTCTTGTGACATTGTCACATCGGTTGGTGCATGTCCATAACTTTTATTTTAAAATATTGTGAGATTTTTAAATCCTCACGATACCTCATCCCACCCGTGGATGAGGTTTCATGCTTTTTCAGAAGCCCGCCAAGGCTCCCGGCCTGCCTGCCAACCTTTAAGGTTAGGCGGGCAGTTCCATTAATGACTTCAACTACTTTGTTAATGGCCTTAATGGGCCGTTGACAGGTTGGCGGGTGTGCAGTCGACTCGGGTGCGTGCCCGCTGAACTGAAAGTCTGAATGACGTGCCGTGACATCGGGATGCATGCTCAATGTCACCCCTGCCCCCGCTCGCTGACCAGAAGATACAGCCCCATGTGTATATATATTTTAACCTGTGTAAATTAATAAAATGTTTCAATTAGTTTGATGTAAAACCTCGAGAACTGGTGGTCTGATTCCTGAATTTAGAGTTGTATCTCAAACATAACACTTAAAATTATAGGTTATGACAGTTGTTTAAAGTTTCTCTCTGGGATTTTTAAATAACTCCACTTTACCAATTGCATCGGTCATAATATTTTCACAGATTATGTGATCTTACAACACAGAATTATTGTTAAAGTTACAGTCCTACATTTATCAAAACTATAATTACTACAGAAGAAAATGACAGGTGCAGAGTTCAGATGAAAGGTCATTGACCTGAAGTGTTGACTCTGTTTCTCTCTCCAGAGATACTGCCAGACCTGCTGAGTGTTCCCAGCATTTTGTGTTTTTATTTCAGATTTCCAGCACCCGCAATGTTTTGCTTTTGTATAAGAATTTTAAAATTGAGTCATTGCCAGTCTAGGAACCAGGTGCAGGCTGGAGAGCACGGTGGGTGCTGGGTGAATGGGATTTGGTGTGAGGTTAGAATGCATGTAAATACATGTTTAAAAACCTGACATTAACAGTAACAGCTTCTCCTAATCCTTCTAACAAGAAAGGGATTAAATATTTTGCTAATATGACAGCTGATTTGGATTTGTCTTGTTTTATGTGGATAGGAGATATCTGGGCAATTTCCTACACTGTCAAGTTGATGATGGTGTTGTATAGGTACTGGAACATCTTGGCTAGAGGTGTTGTTAACTCTAGTCTATACTGGTTATCTACTGGTATGAAGAGCTGCAGTGGCTGCACCAATGGAGGAGGGATCCATTTTACTGGCATCTGAAATACTTTGGCATTTATGTCAACAACCCTCAAGTACTTGTACGCTCAGCCAATTCCAGATTTCCTCGCTCAGCGTTTTATCTACCTGTGAAATAGTGAAATTAACAGTGAGAAAGTCACCTTCTCGTGGAAAAAAAGACTGCCTGTCAGACAAGTCAAGACTAGCAATGAGGCAGTTCCAAAGAAAAGCACTAACGTCCTGCCAACACCCAACAATCTGAATTGATACAGTCCATGACAGCTTGCTCAGAAGCGAACATGGGAAGAGAAGGTCCATGGAGAATCAATAATCACCTGCTCATTTCTGGGCACTGCACCTCAGGAAGGATGTATTTTCCTTGGAGTCCCCACAGTGCAGGTTAGCCAGAATGATACCAGGGTTACAAGTGTTAAATTATCAGAACAAGTTGTATTCTCTTGAGTTTAGAATAATTGGGGTTTTTAACATGATTAAGGGAGTGGATAGGATAAATAGAGAGAACCTATTTTCTGGTGGGTCTCCATATTGCTAGATGCTGGTATAGACATCCCTAAACCAAGGGAACATGACCTTCAAATTAGAGGCAAGGTCTTCAAGGAAGCACTTCCTCACACAAACTGGAGCATCTGATCTCTTGCACATCCCCAATTTTAATCATTCCACCATTGACTCCAGTGTGCCTTCAGCTGCCAAGACACTAAGCTCTGGAATTCCCTCCCTCAACTTTTCTCTCCTCCATAAAGGTACTTCTTAAAATCATACCTTTTTGGCTGTGATTTTTGGTTATCTGTCCGAATATTCCTTATGTCATGTGTCAAATTTCCTTGATGAGTATGTTTCCTGCCCAACGAGCTCAGTAACGGCATATCAAGTTCCTAGTTTTCACAACACAAACTTTATTCAATGTGGATGCTTAGAAATTGACTTTTCCTCTAAAAGGTAGACCATATGCTGCAAAGGTGGCCACCACAGGTCAGATGACCTGGCTTATGTATTCAAAACCTGACTCACTGTCTAACAGAATCAAAAGAGGACATATGAACATATATACGAACATATGAATTCTGAGCAGGAGGAGGCCATTTGGCCCTAGAGGCTGCTCTGTCATTCAATAAGATCATGGCTGATCTGATTATGGCTTCAATTCCACATTCCGCCTACCCCCAGTAAGCTTTGACTCCCTTGATGGACAAGGATCTATCTACCTCTACCTTAAAAATATTCATTGACCCTGCCTCCATCACTCTTTGGGGAAGAGATTTGAAAAGATTCATGACTGTCTGAGAGAAAAAAAATTCTTCTCATCTCTGTCTTAAACGGGAGACCCTTTATTTT
The DNA here is from genome assembly GCA_026770705.1 of Isurus oxyrinchus. NCBI lineage: Eukaryota > Metazoa > Chordata > Chondrichthyes > Lamniformes > Lamnidae > Isurus > Isurus oxyrinchus. Next base: position 2,013,890 of record JANJGN010000003.1, on the reverse strand, counting down.
TAATTTGTGCCCCCTAGTTCTAGCCTCTCCCCCACAAGGGTAAAGATCCTCTCAGCATTCGCCCTGTCAAATTCCTTCAGGATCTTCTATGTTTCAATAAGATCACCTCTCACTCTTCTAAATTCCAATGGATACAGGCCCAGCCTGTCCAATCTTTCCTCATAAGATAACACCACCTATCAATCGAAAGAGCTTTCTTTGAACAGCTTCTAAAGTATTTAGGTCTTTTTTGAAACAAGGAAGGTGATTGTCTGAAACTGCTCAGGGTGAACGTCTTCAAACAATAAACCAGAAAGTAGCTAATCAGCCCAAGACCATCACCATATTTGGAACTTTGAGGAGTCACATGGTAAGACAGCCACATTATCCCTTTGTAATTTTTAAATGCTGACTACAGAAAGTAAGAGACAGCAGCAGCAGAAAGGACAATAACATCTTTAAAGAACCGGAAACTGGAACATCACAAGGTCTCCATGCCTGTTCTTTTACGGGTCCACCAACATTGCAAACTGACCTCCCTGGTAACGAGACTACAAGCATCTAACTTTGTGACCTGCAGAAAGTCCATCCTTTTGAGAGAATCCTGAAACAACGTTGACATTTGATTTCAGATGTTGAATTCAATAAACGACCCTTCAGGAGCATCAGGCCTGCAACGTGTGTTCTCCAGAGCAGGACAGTCACGTAAATTGTGAACTATTCTTTTCACTTTTAACCTGTAAAAGTACACTATTCTCTTGAACTGCACCTGAGTGTGTTTAAATGTGTGAGACTGCATGAGTGAGTGCCTGTTATGACACAGCTGATTGTAAATGTTGAGTTGTTCAAATCCTAAAGGGAAACGTGAAACAACCGCCACAACTTGTTTTGCAATTTGTATAAATTTTGAGGTGCGTGCCCTGAATTCAGTAGTAATAAGACCATCAAGTCTTATAGGTTTTTCCAAAACTAGATTAAACTAGATTAAATATTTATTAACGGAAGAAATTACTTTAAATACATAGATCTATAAATTACTACTATGATAACTTCTAAACCCCCTACTTACTGACTCTTCAACTCTTACGGACTCGAAACGTTAACTGTGTTCCTCTCTGCAGATATTTTTGTTTTTGTGTGTAGATGCAGAAGCTGTGGGAAGGGTTTTGAATGAATATTTTGTCTCCGTATTTACAAAGGAAAGGGAGGATGTAGCGATAGTAATCCAGGAGGAACACTGTGAGGTATTGGACGGGATAGTCATAAAGAGAGAGGAAGTACTCGAAGGGTTGAAATCCTTGAAAGTGGATAAGTCACCAGGGCCAGATGGATTGTTTCCGAGGCTGCTGAAGGAAGTCAGGGAGGAGATAGCAGATGATCTGAGGATGATTTTCCAATCTTCACTAGATACAGGGGAGGTACCGGAGGACTGGAGAAATGCAAACGTAGTTCCATTGTTTAAAAAGGGATCAAAGGAAATGCCAGACAATTATAGGCCAGTTAGTCTTACATCGATGGTGAGCAAATTAGTAGAATCAATCCTGAGAGATAGGATTAACTGTCATGTGGAAAGGCATGGACTAGTCAGGGATGGTCAGCATGGATTTGTTAAAGGAAGGTCTTGCCTCACAAATTTGATTGAATTCTTTGAGGAAGTGACAAGAAGGGTTGATGAAGGTAGTGCAGTGGATGTTGTGTACATGGATTTTAGCAAGGCATTTGACAAGGTCCCACATGGCAGATTGGTCAGGAAAGTAATAGCCCATGGGATTCAGGGCAATGTGACAAACTGGATAAAAGGTTGGCTTTGTAACAGGAAACAAAGGGTAATGGTCGATGGATGCCCTTGTGAATGGCTCCTCCAACATTGAGGATGGGGTTATTTGTGGAGCCTCCTCCTCCAGCTGGATGTGGCAGGACTGCAGAGCATATATGTGATCCATTGATTGTGGCATTGCTTAGCTCTGTCTTTCCCTTGCTGCATATGCTGTTTGGCATGCAAGCAATCCTGTGTTATTTCTTCACCAGGTTGACACCTCATTTTTAGGTATGCCTGGTGCTGCTCCTGGAATACCACCCCTCCCCCCACCCCCGCCACTCTTCATTGAATCAGGTTGATCCCCTGGTTTGTTGGTAATGGTAGAGTGGGGGATATGCCGGGCCATGAGGTTACAGATTGTATTCGAGTACAATTCTGCTGCTGCTGATGGCCCACAGCACCTCACGGATGCCCAGCCTTGAGTTTCTGGATCTGTTTGAAATCTATCCCATTTAGCACAGTGGTAGTGCCACACAGCATGATAGAGGGCATCCTCAGTGTGAAGGCTGGACTTCGTCTCCACAATGACTGTACAGTGGTCACTCCTACTGATACTGTGATGGACAGATGCATCTGTGGCAGGCAGGTTGGTGAGAATGAGATCAGGTATGTTTTTCCCCTCTTGTTGGTCCCTCACCACCTGCCACAGACCCAGTCTAGCAGCTATGTCCTTTAGGACTCGGCCAGCTTGGTCAGTAGTGGTGCTACCGAGCCACTCTTGGTGATGGACATTGAAGTCCCCACCCAGAGTATGTTCTGTGTCATTGCCACCCTCAGTGCTTCCTCCAAGTGATGTTCAACATGGAGGAGCACTGATTCATTAGCTGAGGGAGGATGGTACGTGGTAATCAGCAGGAGGTTTCCTTGTCCATGTTTGACCTGATGCTATGAGACTTCACGGGGTCCAGAGTCAATGTTGAGGACTCCCAGGGCAACTCCCTCCCGACTGTATACCACTGTGCAGCCACCTCTGCTGGGTCTGTCCTGCCGGTGGGACAGGACATACCCAGGGATGGTGATGGTGGAGTCTGGGACATTATCTGTAAGATATGATTCTGTGAGGATGACTATGAGTAAACACAGAGTTTCAACCCAGAAGTATTATGAGGGGGCATAGATAGGGTAAACAGGAGGGAACTTTTTCCTTTGGTGGAGGGATCAATAACCAGGGGCCTAGATTTAAGGTAATGGACAGGAGGTTTAGAGGGGATGTGAGGAAGAATTTTTTCACCCAGAGGATGGTGGGAATCTGGAACTCACTGCCTGAAAGGGTGGTAGAGGCAGAAACACTGATAACATTTAAGAAGTATTTGGATGTGCACTTGTGATGCCACATGGCATACAAGGCTATGGGCCTAGTGCTGGAAAATGGGATTAGAATAGTTAGGTATTTGTTTGACTGGTGCAGACTCAATGGGCCAAAGGGCCTTTTTCTGTGCTGTAGACCTCTATGACTCTATAACTAAGTGTCTGCTACTCAACTCTACCATTAGTACCAACTTGGCCACCCCTTGCAACAAGTGTGCGAATAGGATCCAACAAGCTGGTGACTAGGTCCATCACCCCCAAATCTCACCTTCTGACAGTGCCGCACTCCCTCAAAACTGACCATCTGATAATCCAGCCGTGCCTCAGTGCTGCTGTTCTGACAGTGTAGTGCACCCTCAGCTCAGCATTGACCATATGACATTGCTGCACTTAATGGGCACTGCACTGAACTGTCAGCTGAAATATTGAGCTGAAGTCGAGTGGGGTTTAAACACACAACAAAAACAGAATTACCTGGAAAAACTCAGCAGGTCTGGCAGCATCGGCGGAGAAGAAAAGAGTTGACGTTTCGAGTCCTCATGACCCTTCGACAGAACTTGTCAAGTTCTGTCGAAGGGTCATGAGGACTCGAAACGTCAACTCTTTTCTTCTCCGCCGATGCTGCCAGACCTGCTGAGTTTTTCCAGGTAATTCTGTTTTTGTTTTGGATTTCCAGCATCCGCAGTTTTCTTTGTTTTTAAACACACAGCCTGTTTTACAACCAAGTTGCCACTTACAACCTCAGCATCATTCACTCTGAGAGGTCAGCAATCTCTGGCCCCTGACTAATAAACTGAGTTGAAATCCCAGCAGACCAAGCAGCAAAACTGGTTATTTGTGGATGATCTCAGATTTAATAAATAGTTCATGAAAACTGCCACCTTGCAAAAACCCAAATGACTCAGGGAAAGGAACCTGCCAGGGGTGCAAGTGATGTCAGTCCCATGCTACACTGGAAATTCAGTCTGCCCTCAGGCCACTCGGGAGGGGTAATAGTTGCTGCCCTGGAAAGAATGCTGACATCTGAGAATGAAAGATTCTGTCATGTTCATTATCCTCCCTCACATCAACTCTTTAATATGGCACTGTTCAGTACTCACAATTGACGGCACCCACTGAACCTAATCCCTTCAGGATGTCAACCGCTATAATTGCAAATCACAGAATCATGCAAAACAGAGGAAGTCTATTTGGTCAGCATTCCGGTGCTGACTCCGTGAAAGAGCAATGGAACGAGTGGCACTCGACTTCCTTTTCAAAGTAATTTCCAAATGGAAAGTTATTAAATCTGTGACAGGCTTGGGGAGAGGGTTATTGAGGGGTTTGGAGACATGTTACATTACAGGTTTGGGGAGGGTTTAAACTAAAATGGCAGGGGGATGGGAACCTATGCAAGGAGTCAGAGGAGGGGAATCAAGGACAAGAACAAAAGACAGAAAGCGGAATAAGAAACATGATAGGCAGAGAAATCAAGGGCAAGAATCAAACAGGGCCTCAGTGAAAAATAGTGGGAACGGGACAAGTAATGTTAAAAAGACAAGCCTCAAGGCTTTGTGCGTTAACGTGAGGAGCATTCGCAATAAAGTGGATGAATTAACAGCGCAAATAGATGTAAACAGGTATGATATAGTCGGGATTACGGAGACATGGCTGCAAGGTGACCAGGGATGGGAACTGAACATCCAGGGGTATTCAGTATTTAAGAAGGACAGACAAAAAGGAAAAGGTGGTGGAGTTGCATTGCTGGTGGAAGAAGAAATTAATTCAATAGTGAGGAAAGATATAAGCTCTGACGATGTGGAATCTGTATAGGTAGAGCTGAGAAACACTAAGGGGCAAAACCATTAGTGGGGGTTGTATATCGACCCCCAAACTATAGTGGTGATGTTGGGAATGGCATTAAACAGGAAATTAGAGACGCATGTAATAAAGGAACATCTGTAATTATGGGTGACTTTAATCTGCATATAGATTGGGCAAATCAAATTAGTAACAATACCGTAGAGGAGGAATTCCTGGTGTGTGTATGGGATGATTTTCTGGACCAATACGTTGAGGAACCAACCAGAGAACAGGCCATCCTAGACTGGGTATTGTATAATGAGAAAAGAATAATTGGCAATCTAGTTGTGTGAGGACCCTTGGGGATGAGTGACCATAATGTGATAGAATTCTTCATCAAGACGATTCTGAGACTAGGGTCTTGAATCTTAATAAAAGAAACCACGATGGTATGAGGCACGAGTTGGCTATGATGGATTGGGAAACGTTACTTAAAGGGATGATGGTGGATAGACAATGGCAAACATTCAAAGAGCGCATGGGGGGTGAACTGCAACAATTGTTTATTCCTGTCTGGCGCAAAAGTAAAACAGGAAAGGTGGCCAAACCATAGCTTACAAGGGAACTTAGAGATAGTATTAGATCCAAGGAAAAGGCATATAAATTGGCTAAAAAAAACAACAGCACTGAGCATTGGAAGCACTTTAGAATTCAGTAAAGGAGGACCAAGGGATTGATTAAAAAAGTAATCAAGACGAAACTTGCGGGGAACATGAAAACTGACTGTAAAAGTTTCTATAGGTATGTGAAGAGAAGAAGATTGGTGAAGACAAATGTTGGTCCCTTACAGTCAGAAACAAGGGAATTTATAAGGGGGAACAAAGAAATGGCTGACCAACTAAATACAGACTTTGGTTCTGTCTTCACAAAGGAGGACACTAATAACATACCAGAAATGTTGGGGAACACAGGGTTTAGTGAGAGGGAGGAACTGAAAGAAATCAGTATTAGTTGGGAAATGGTGTTGGGGAAATTGATGGAATCGAAGGCTGATAAATCCCCAGGGCCTGATAAACTACATCCCAGAGTACTAAAGGAAGTGGCCCTAGAAATAGTGGATGCATTGGTGGTCATCTTCTGAGATTCTATAGACTCTGAAACAGTTCCTACAGATTGGAGGGTAGCTAATGTAACCCCACTATTTAAAAAGGGAGGTAGAGAGAAAACAGGGAACTATAGACCAGTCAGCCTGACGTCAGTAGTGGGGAAAATTCCAGAGCCTATTATAAAAGATTTAATAGCTGAGCATGTGGAAAACAGTGGCAGAATCGGACAGAGTCAGCATGGATTTGCAAAAGGGAAATCATGCTTGACAAATCTACTGGAATTTTTCGAGGATGTGTCTGGTAGAGTTGATGAGGGGGAGCCAGTGGATATGGTTTATTTGGACTTTCAGAAGGCTTTTGACAAAGTCCCACATAAGAGATTGGCGTGTAAAATTAAAGTGCATGGGATTGCAGGTAATGTATTGAGATGGATAGAAAACTGGTTGGCAGACAGGAAACAAAGAGTAGGAATAAATGGGTCTTTTTCCGAATGGTAGGCAGTGACTAGTGGGGTACTGCAGGGATCAGTGCTGGGATCCCAGTTATTCACAATATATATTAATGATTTAGATGAGGGAACTAAATGTAATCTCCAAATTCGCAGATGACACAGAGCTGGGTGGGAGGGTGAGCTGTGAGGAGGATGCAGAGATGCTTCAGTGTGATTTGGACAAGCTGAGTAAGTGGGCAAATGCATGGCAGATGCAGTATAATGCGAAAATAAATGTGAGGTTATCCAATTTGGTAGCAAAAACAGGAAGGCAGCTTATTATCTGGATGGCTTTAAATTGAGAGAGGGGAATGTGCAATGAGACCTGGGTGTCCTTGTACACCAGTCGCTGAAGGTAAGCATGCAGGTGCAGCAGGCGGTAAAGAAGGCAAATAGTATGTTGGCCTTCATAGCCAGAGGATTCGAATACAGGAGCAGGGATGTCTTGCTGCAATTGTGCAGGGCCTTGCTGAGACCACACCATACTGTGTGCAGTTTTGGTCTCCTTACCTGAGGAAGGGTGCTCTTGCTACAGAGGGAGTGCAGCGAAGGTTTACCAGACTGATTTCTGGGATGGTGGGACTGACTTATGAAGAGAGATTGAGTCAGTTCGGGGTTTGGGTTAGGGTTAGGGTTTGTGTTTTTTGTTAGGGTTAGGGTTCATGTTGTGAGTTAGAGTTAGGTTTAGGGTTTACGTTAGGGTTAGGGTTAGCGTTAGGGTTAGGGTTAGGGTTCATGTTGTGAGTTAGGTTTAGGGTTAGGGTTTGCGTTAGGGTTAGGGTTTGTGTTAAGGTTAGGATGCAGGGTTTGCATTAGGGTTAGGGTTTGTGTTCGGGTTAAGGTTTGGGGTTTGAGTTAGGGTTCGGGTTAGGGTTCATGTTGTGAATTGTGTTTGGGTTAGGGTTTGAGTTTTGCATTAGAGTTAGAGTTTGCCTTCGGGCTAGGTTTTGTATTAGGGTTAGGGTTTGAGTTAGGGTTAGGAAGCAGGGTGTGCATTAGGGTTAGGGTTTGCATTAGGGTTACGGTTTGTATTAGGGTTAGGTTGCAGGGTTTGTGTTAGAGTTAGGGTTTGTGTTAGGGTTAGGGTGCAGTACTTGCATTAGGGTTAGGGTTTGCGTTAGGGATAGGGTTCGGTGTTTCCATTAGGTTTAGGGTTAGGGTTCGGAGAATGTGTTAGGGAAAGGGTTAGGGTTTGCATTAGGCTTAGAGTTTATGTTAGGGTTAGGGAGCGGGCTTTGTGCCAGGGTTAGAGTTTGTGTTAGGGTTAGGATCCAGGGTTTGCATTTAGGTTAGGGATTGCGTTAAGCTTTTGGATGCAGGGTTTGCGTTAGAGTTAGGATTTGCATTAGGTTTGGTTGCAGGTTTTGCCTTAGGGTTAGGGTAAGTATTTGGGGTTTGTGATAAGGTTAGAGCTTGGATGTTGCGTTGGGGTTCGGTATTTGTGTTAGGGTTTGGGTTAGGTATTTACATTGGGGTTAGGGTTAGGTGTTTACATTGGGGTTAGGGTTAGTGTTTTGGGTTTGTGTTGGGGTTAGGCTCAGTGGTTGGGGTTTGTGTTAGGGTTAGGGCTTGGATGTTGCATTGGGGTTCGTTGTTTGCATTAGGGTTTGGGATAGGGGAATGCGTTGGGGTTTGGGTTAGTGTTTGGGGTTTGTGTTGGGGTTAGGGTCAGTGCTTGGCATTTGTGTTGGGGTTAGCATTAGTGTTTGGGGTTTGTGTTGGGGTTAAAGTTAGTGTTTGGGGTTTGCGTTAGGGTTAGGGTTAGTGTTTGGGGTTTGCATTGGGGTTATGGTTAGTGTTTGGGGTTGGAGTTGGGGTTAGGGTTAGTGTTTGGGGTTTGCGTTAGGGTTGCAGTTAGCATTTGGGGTTTGCATTGGGGTTAGGGTTAGTGTTTGGGTTTGTGTTGGGGTTAGGGTTAGTGTTTGGGGTTTGCATCGGGGTTAGGGTTAGTATTTGGGGTTTGTGTTGGGATTAGGGTTAGTGTTTGGGGTTTGTGCTGGAGTTAGGGTTAGTGTTTGGACTTTACATTGGGGTTAGGGTTAGTGTTTGGGGTTTGCATTGGGGTTAGGGTTAGTGTTTGGGGTTTGTGTTGGGATTAGGGTTAGTGTTTGGGGTTTGTGTTGGTGTTAGGGTTAGTGTTTGGGGTTTGTGTTAGGGTTAGGGTTAGTGTTTGGGGTTTGTGTTGGGGTTAGGCTTAGTATTTGGGGTTTGTGTTGGTGTTAGGTTTAGTGTTTAGGCTTTACATTGGGGTTAGGGTTAGTATTTGGGGTTTGTGTTGGGATTAGGGTTAGTGTTTGGGGTTTGTGCTGGAGTTAGGGTTAGTGTTTGGACTTTACATTGGGGTTAGGGTTAGTGTTTGGGGTTTGCATTGGGGTTAGGGTTAGTGTTTGGGGTTTGTGTTGGGATTAGGGTTAGTGTTTGGGGTTTGTGTTGGTGTTAGGGTTAGTGTTTGGGGTTGTGTTAGGGTTAGGGTTAGTGTTTGGGGTTTGTGTTGGGGTTAGGCTTAGTATTTGGGGTTTGTGTTGGGGTTAGGGTTAGTGTTTGGGCTTTACATTGGGGTTAGGGTTAGTGTTTGGGGTTTGTGTTGGGGTTAGGATTAGTGTTTGGGGTTTGGGTTAATGATTGGGGTTCGCGTTAGGGTTAGGGTTAGATTTTGGGGTTTACATTGGGGTTAGTGATAGTGTTTGGGGTTTGTGTAGGGGTTAGGGTTAGTGTTTGGGGTTTACATTGGGGTTAGGGTTAGTGTTTGGGGTTTGTGTTATTGTTAGGGTTAGTGTTTGGGGTTTGCATTGGGGTTAGGGTTAGAGTTTGGGGTTTGTGTTGAGGTTTGGGTTAGTGTTTGGGGTTTGTGTTTGGGTTAGGATTAGTGCTTGAGGTTTGTGTTAGGTTTAGGGTTAGTGATTGGGTTTTGTGTTGAGGTTAGGTTTAGTCTTTGGAGTTTGTATTGGGGTTAGGGTTAGTGTTTGGGCTTTGTGTTGGGGTTAGGGTTAGTGTTTGGGGTTTGTTTTGGGTTTAGGGTTAGTGTTTGGTGTTCGTGTTGGGGTTAGGGTTAGTATTTGGGGTTTGTGTTGGGGGTTAGGGTTAGTGTTTGGGGTTTACATTGGGGTTAGGGTCAGTGTTTGGGGTTTAGGTTAAGGTTAGTGTTTGCGGTTTGCATTGGGGTTAGGGTTAGGGTTAGTGTTTGGGGTTTGTGTTGAGGTTTGAGTTAGTGTTTGGGGTTTGTGTTGGTGTTAGGGTTAGTGTTTGGAGTTTGTTTTGGAGTTAGGGTTAGTGTTTGGGGCTCGTGTTGGGGTTAGGGTTAGTATTTGGCTTTTGTGTTGGGGTTTAGGGTTAATTGTTTGGAGTTTATATTGGGTTTAGAGTCAGTGTTTGGGGTTTTTGTTGGGATTAGAGTTAGTGTTTGGGGTTTGTGTTGGGGTTAGGTTTAGTGTTTGTGAGTTTGTGTTGGGGTAGGGTTAGGCTTAGGGTTAGGGTTTGTATTTGGGGTTTGCGGTGGCATTAGGGTTAGTGTTTGGGGGTTTGTGTTGGGGTTAGGGTTTGTGTTTGGGGTTTGTTTTGGGTTTAGGGTTAGTGTTTGGGGTCCGTGTTGGGGTTAGGGTTAGTATTTGGGGTTTGTGTTGGTGGTTAGGGTTAGTGTTTGGGGTTTAGATTGCGGTTAGGATCAGTGTTTGGGGTTTGTGTTGGGGTTAGGGTTTGTGTTGGGGTTAGGTTTAGTGTTTGGGGGTTGTGTTGGGGTTAGGGTTAGTGTTTGGGGTTTGTGTTGGGGTTAGGGTTAGTGTTTGGGGGTTTGTGTTGGGGTTAGGATTAGTGTTTGGTGTTTGTATTGGGGTTAGGGTTAGAGTTTGGGGTTTGTGTTGAGGTTAGGGTTAGTTTTTGGGGTTTGTGTTAGGGTGAGGGTTAGTGTTTGTGGTTTGTGTTTGGGTTAGGCTTACTATTTGGGGTTTGTGTCGAGGTTAGGGTTAGTGTTTGGAGTTTGCATTGGGGTTATGGTTAGTGTTTGGGGTTTGTGTTGGGGTTAGGGTTAGTGTTTGGGGTTTGCATTAGGGTTGCGGTTAGGGTTTGGGGTTTACATTGCTGTTAGGGTTTGTGTTTGGGTTTGTGTTGGGGTTAGGGTTAGTGTTTGGGGTTTGTGCTGGTGTTAGGGTTAGTGTTTGGGGTTTGTGTTAGGGTTAAGGTTAGTGTTTGGGGTTTGTGTTGGGCTTAGGCTTAGTATTTGGCGTTTGTATTGGGGTTAGGTTTAGTGTTTGGGCTTTACATTGGGGTTAGAGTTAGTTTTTGGGGTTTGTGTTGGTTTTAGGGTTAGTGTTTGGGATTAGGGTTAATGTTTGGGGTTCGCGTTAGGTTTCGGCTTAGTGTTTGGCGTTTACATTGGCGTTAGGGATAGTGTTTGGGGTTTGTGTAGGGGTTAGGGTTAGTGTTTGGGGTTTGCATTGGGGTTATGGTTAGTGTTTGGTGTTGGAGTTGGGGTTAGGGTTAGTGTTTGGGTTTGCGTTAGGGTTGCGGTTAGCGTTTGGGGTTTATGTTGGGATTAGGGTTAGTGTTTGGGGTTTGTGCTGGAGTTAGGGTTAGTGTTTGGGGTTTGTGTTAGGCTTAAGGTTAGTGTTTGGGGTTTGTCTTGGGGTTAGGGTTAGTGTTTGGACTTTACATTGGGGTTAGGGTTAGTGTTTGGGGTTTGTGTTGGGATTAGGGTTAGTGTTTGGGGTTTGTGTTGGTGTTAGGGTTAGTGTTTGGGGTTTGTGTTAGGGTTAGGGTTAGTTTTTGGGGTTTGTTTTGGGGTTAGGCTTAGTATTTGGGGTTTGTGTTGGAGTTACTGTTAGTGTTTGGGCTTTACATTGGGGTTAGGGTTAGTGTTTGGGGTTTGTGTTGGGGTTAGGATTAGTGTTTGGGGTTTGGGTTAATGTTTGGGGTTCGCGTTAGGGTTAGGGTTAGATTTTGGGGTTTACATTGGGGTTAGTGATAGTGTTTGGGGTTTGTGTAGGGGTTAGGGTTAGTGTTTGGGGTTTACATTGGGGTTAGGGTTAGTGTTTGGGGTTTGTGTTATTGTTAGGGTCAGTGTTTGGGGTTTGCATTTGGGTTAGGGTTAGAGTTTGGGGTTTGTGTTGAGGTTTGGGTTAGTGTTTGAGGTTTGTGTTTGGGTTAGGATTAGTGCTTGAGGTTTGAGTTAGGTTTAGGGTTAGTGTTTGGGTTTTGTGTTGAGGTTAGGTTTAGTCTTTGGAGTTTGTATTGGGGTTAGGGTTAGTGTTTGGGCTTTGTGTTGGGGTTAGGGTTAGTGTTTGGGGTTTGTTTTGGGTTTAGTGTTAGTGTTTGGTGTTCGTGTTGGGGTTAGGGTTAGTATTTGGGGTTTGTGTTGGGGGTTAGGGTCAGTGTTTGGGGTTTGTGTTGAGGTTTGGGTTAGTGTTTGGTGTTTGTGTTAGGGTTAGTGTTTGGAGTTTGTTTTGGGGTTAGGGTTAGTGTTTGGGGCTCGTGTTGGGGTTAGGGTTAGTATTTGGGTTTTGTGTTGGGGTTTAGGGTTAATTGCTTGGAGTTTATATTGGTGTTAGAGTCAGTGTTTGGGGTTTTTGTTGGGATTAGAGTTAGTGTTTGGGGTTTGTGTTGGGGTTAGGTTTAGTGTTTGTGGGTTTGTGTTGGGTTAGGGTTAGGCTTAGGGTTAGGGTTTGTATTTGGGGTTTGCGGTGGCGTTAGGGTTAGTGTTTGGGGGTTTGTGTTGGGGTTAGGGTTTGTGTTTGGGGTTTGTTTTGGGTTTAGGGTTAGGGTTTGGGGTTCGTGTTGGGGTTACGGTTAGTATTTGGGGTTTGTCTTGGGGTTAGGGTTAGTGTTTGGACTTTACATTGGGGTTAGGGTCAGTGTTTGGGGTTTGTGTTGGTGTTAGGGTTAGTGTTTGGGGTTTGTGTTGGGGTTAGGTTTAGTGTTTGGGGGTTTGTGTTGGGGTTAGGGTTAGTGTTTGGAGTTTGTGTTGGGGTTAGGGTTAGTGTTTGGGGGTTTGTGTTGGGGTTAGGATTAGTGTTTGGTGTTTGTATTGGTGTTAGGGTTAGAGTTTGGTGTTTGTGTTGAGGTTAGGGTTAGTTTTTGGGGTTTGTGTTAGGGTTAGGGTTAGTGTTTGTGGTTTGTGTTGGGGTTAGGCTTACTATTTGGGGTTTGTGTTGAGGTTAGGGTTAGTGTTTGGGGTTTGCATTGGGGTTATGGTTAGTGTTTGGGGTTTGTGTTGGGGTTAGGGTTAGTGTTTGGGTTTTGCATTAGGGTTGCGGTTAGGGTTTGGGGTTTGCATTGCGGTTAGGGTTAGTGTTTGGGTTTGTGTTGGGGTTAGGGTTAGTGTTTGGGGTTTACATTGGGGTTAGGGTTAGTGTTTGGGGTTTGTGCTGGTGTTAGGGTTAGTGTTTGGCGTTTGTGTTAGGGTTAAGGTTAGTGTTTGGGGTTTGTGTTGGGCTTAGGCTTAGTATTTGGGGTTTGTGTTGGTGTTAGGTTTAGTGTTTAGGCTTTACATTGGGGTTAGGGTTAGTTTTTGGGGTTTGTGTTGGTTTTAGGGTTAGTGTTTGGGGTTAGGGTTAATGTTTGGGGTTCGCGTTAGGTTTTGGCTTAGTGTTTGGCGTTTACATTGGGGTTAGGGATAGTGTTTGGGGTTTGTGTCGGTGTTAGGGTTAGTGTTTGGGGTTTACATTGGGGTTAGGGTTAGTTTTTGGTGTTTGTGTTGGGTTTCGGGTTAGTGTTTGGGGTTAGGGTTAATGTTTGGGGTTCGCGTTAGGGTTAGGGTTAGTGTTTGCCCTTTACGTTGGGGTTTGGGATAGTGTTTGGGATTTGTGTAGGGGTTAGGTTTAGTGTTTGGGGTTTGCATTGGGGTTAGGGTTAGTGTTTGGGGGTTCGTGTTGGGTTAGGGTTAGTGTTTGGGGTTTGTTTTGAGGTTAGGTTTAGTGTTTGGAGGTTTGTGTTGGGTATTAGGGTTAGTGTTTGGGGTTTGTTTTCTGGTTAGGGTGAGTGTTAGGGGCTTTGTGTTTGGGTTTGGGTCAGTGTTTGGTGTTTGCGTTGGGGTTAGGGTTAGTGTTTGAGGGTTTGTGTTGGGGTTAGGGTTAGTTTTTGTGGTTTGTTTTGGGTTTAGGGTTAGTGCTTGGGGTTCGTGTTGGGGTTAGGGTGAGTATTTGGGGTTTGTGTTGGGGGTTAGGGTTAGTGTTTGGGGTTTACTTTTGGGTTAGGGTCTGTGTTTGGGCTTTGTGTTTGGGTTAGGGTTAGTGTTTGGGGTTTATGTTGGGGTTAGGGTTAGTGTTTGGAGTTTGTTCTGGGTTAGGGTTTGAGTTTGGGTTTTGCATTGGGGTTAGGGTTAGTGTTTCTGGTTTGTGTTGGGGTTAAGGTTAGTGTTTGGGGTTTGTGTTAGGTTTAGGGTTACTGCTTGTGGCTTGTGATGGGGTTAGGGACATTGGTTGTGGTTATGTTGGGGTTAGCGTTAGTGTTTGGGCTTTGTGTTGGTGTTGGGGTCAGTGTTTGGGGTTTGTGTTGGGGTTTGGGTTAGTGTTTGGGGTTTGTGTTGGGGTTAGGGTTATTGTTTGGGATTTGTGTTGGGTTTAGGGTTAGCGTTTGGGGTTTGTGTTGGGGTTAGGTTTAGTGTTTGGAGTTTGTGTTGGGATTAAAATTAGTGTTTGGGGTTTGTGTTGGGGTTAGGGTTACTTCTTGGCATTTGTTCTGGGGTTAGGTTTTGTGTATGGAATTTGTGTTGGCGTTAGGGTTATTGTTTGGGATTTGTGCTGGGGTTAGGGTTAGTTTTTGGGGTTTGTGTTGGAGTTAGAGTTAGTGTTTTGGGGTTTGTGTTGGGGTTAGGGTTAGTGTTTGGCATTTGTTCTGGCGTTAGTGTTTGTGTATGGTGTTTGTGTTGGGGTTAGGGTTATTGTTTGGGATTTGTGTTGGGGTGAGGGTTAGTGTTTGGGGTTTGTGTTGGGGTTAGGTTTAATGTTTGGGGCTTGTGTTGGGGTTAGGGTTAGTTTTTGGGGTTTGTGTTGGGGTTAGTTTCAGTGTTTGGGGTTTGCCTTGGGGTTAGGGTTAGTGTTTGGGGGTGTGTGTTGGGTTCGGGTTAGCGTTTGGGTTTTGTTTTGGGTTTAGGGTTAGTGTTTGGCATTTTGTGTTGGGGATTGGGGTTAGTGTTTGGGGTTTGTTTTGTGGTTAGTGTTAGTGTTTTTGGGTTTGTGTTGGGGTTAGGGTCAGTGTTTGGTGTTTGCTTTGGGGTTAGGGTTAGTGTTTGAGAGTTTGTGTTGAGGTTATTGTTAGTGTTTGTGGTTTGTTTTGGCGTTAGGTTTAGTGTTTGGGGTTCGTGTTGGGGTTAGGGTTAGTATTTGGGGTTTGTGTTGGAGGTTAGGGTTACTGTTTGCGGTTTATATTGGGGTTAGGGTCAGTGTTTGTGCTTTGTGTTGGGGTTAGGGTTAGTGTTTGGGGGTTTGTGTTGGTGGTTAGGGCTACTGTTTGGGGTTTACATCGGGGTTAGTGTCAGTGTTTGGGTTTTGTGTTGGGGTTAGGGTCAGTGTTTGGGGTTTGCATTGGGGTTAGGATTAGTGTTTGGAGGTTTGTGTTGGGTTAGGGTTAGTGTTTGGGGTTTGTTTTGGGTATTAGGGTTAGTGTTTGGAGTTTGTTCTGGGGTTAGGGTTTGAGTTTGTGGTTTGTGTTGGGGTTTGGGTTAGTGTTTGTGGTTTGTTTTGGGGTTAGGGTTAGTGTTTGGGGTTTGTGTTGGGGTTAGTGTTAGTGTTTGGGTTTTGTGTTAGAGTTAGTGTTAGTGTTTGGGGTTTGTGTTGGGTTAGGTTTAGTATGTAGGGTTTGTCTTGGGATTAGGGTTAGTGTTTGGGGTTTACTTGGGGTTAGGGTCAGTGTTTGGGGTTTGTATTGGGGTTAGGGTTAGTGTTTGGGGTTTGTGTTGGGGTTAGGGTTAGTGTTTGGGGTTTGTGTTGGGGTTAGGGTTAGTGTTTGGGGTTTGTGTTGGGGTTAGGGTTAGTGTTTGTGGTTTGTGTTGGTTTTAGGGTTAGTGTTTGGGGTTAGGGTTAATGTTTGGGGTTCGCGTTAGGTTTTGGCTTAGTGTTTGGCGTTTACATTGGGGTTAGGGATAGTGTTTGGGGTTTGTGTCGGTGTTAGGGTTAGTGTTTGGGGTTTACATTGGGGTTAGGGTTAGTTTTTGGTGTTTGTGTTGGGTTTCGGGTTAGTGTTTGGGGTTAGGGTTAATGTTTGGGGTTCGCGTTAGGGTTAGGGTTAGTGTTTGCCCTTTACGTTGGGGTTTGGGATAGTGTTTGGGATTTGTGTAGGGGTTAGGTTTAGTGTTTGGGGTTTGCATTGGGGTTAGGGTTAGTGTTTGGGGGTTCGTGTTGGGTTAGGGTTAGTGTTTGGGGTTTGTTTTGAGGTTAGGTTTAGTGTTTGGAGGTTTGTGTTGGGTATTAGGGTTAGTGTTTGGGGTTTGTTTTCTGGTTAGGGTGAGTGTTAGGGGCTTTGTGTTTGGGTTTGGGTCAGTGTTTGGTGTTTGCGTTGGGGTTAGGGTTAGTGTTTGAGGGTTTGTGTTGGGGTTAGGGTTAGTTTTTGTGGTTTGTTTTGGGTTTAGGGTTAGTGCTTGGGGTTCGTGTTGGGGTTAGGGTGAGTATTTGGGGTTTGTGTTGGGGGTTAGGGTTAGTGTTTGGGGTTTACTTTTGGGTTAGGGTCTGTGTTTGGGCTTTGTGTTTGGGTTAGGGTTAGTGTTTGGGGTTTATGTTGGGGTTAGGGTTAGTGTTTGGAGTTTGTTCTGGGTTAGGGTTTGAGTTTGGGTTTTGCATTGGGGTTAGGGTTAGTGTTTCTGGTTTGTGTTGGGGTTAAGGTTAGTGTTTGGGGTTTGTGTTAGGTTTAGGGTTACTGCTTGTGGCTTGTGATGGGGTTAGGGACATTGGTTGTGGTTATGTTGGGGTTAGCGTTAGTGTTTGGGCTTTGTGTTGGTGTTGGGGTCAGTGTTTGGGGTTTGTGTTGGGGTTTGGGTTAGTGTTTGGGGTTTGTGTTGGGGTTAGGGTTATTGTTTGGGATTTGTGTTGGGTTTAGGGTTAGCGTTTGGGGTTTGTGTTGGGGTTAGGTTTAGTGTTTGGAGTTTGTGTTGGGATTAAAATTAGTGTTTGGGGTTTGTGTTGGGGTTAGGGTTACTTCTTGGCATTTGTTCTGGGGTTAGGTTTTGTGTATGGAATTTGTGTTGGCGTTAGGGTTATTGTTTGGGATTTGTGCTGGGGTTAGGGTTAGTTTTTGGGGTTTGTGTTGGAGTTAGAGTTAGTGTTTTGGGGTTTGTGTTGGGGTTAGGGTTAGTGTTTGGCATTTGTTCTGGCGTTAGTGTTTGTGTATGGTGTTTGTGTTGGGGTTAGGGTTATTGTTTGGGATTTGTGTTGGGGTGAGGGTTAGTGTTTGGGGTTTGTGTTGGGGTTAGGTTTAATGTTTGGGGCTTGTGTTGGGGTTAGGGTTAGTTTTTGGGGTTTGTGTTGGGGTTAGTTTCAGTGTTTGGGGTTTGCCTTGGGGTTAGGGTTAGTGTTTGGGGGTGTGTGTTGGGTTCGGGTTAGCGTTTGGGTTTTGTTTTGGGTTTAGGGTTAGTGTTTGGCATTTTGTGTTGGGGATTGGGGTTAGTGTTTGGGGTTTGTTTTGTGGTTAGTGTTAGTGTTTTTGGGTTTGTGTTGGGGTTAGGGTCAGTGTTTGGTGTTTGCTTTGGGGTTAGGGTTAGTGTTTGAGAGTTTGTGTTGAGGTTATTGTTAGTGTTTGTGGTTTGTTTTGGCGTTAGGTTTAGTGTTTGGGGTTCGTGTTGGGGTTAGGGTTAGTATTTGGGGCTTGTGTTGGAGGTTAGGGTTACTGTTTGCGGTTTATATTGGGGTTAGGGTCAGTGTTTGTGCTTTGTGTTGGGGTTAGGGTTAGTGTTTGGGGGTTTGTGTTGGTGGTTAGGGCTACTGTTTGGGGTTTACATCGGGGTTAGTGTCAGTGTTTGGGTTTTGTGTTGGGGTTAGGGTCAGTGTTTGGGGTTTGCATTGGGGTTAGGATTAGTGTTTGGAGGTTTGTGTTGGGTTAGGGTTAGTGTTTGGGGTTTGTTTTGGGTATTAGGGTTAGTGTTTGGAGTTTGTTCTGGGGTTAGGGTTTGAGTTTGTGGTTTGTGTTGGGGTTTGGGTTAGTGTTTGTGGTTTGTTTTGGGGTTAGGGTTAGTGTTTGGGGTTTGTGTTGGGGTTAGTGTTAGTGTTTGGGTTTTGTGTTAGAGTTAGTGTTAGTGTTTGGGGTTTGTGTTGGGTTAGGTTTAGTATGTAGGGTTTGTCTTGGGATTAGGGTTAGTGTTTGGGGTTTACTTGGGGTTAGGGTCAGTGTTTGGGGTTTGTATTGGGGTTAGGGTTAGTGTTTGGGGTTTGTGTTGGGGTTAGGGTTAGTGTTTGGGGTTTGTGTTGGGGTTAGGGTTAGTGTTTGGGGTTTGTGTTGGGGTTAGGGTTAGTGTTTGTGGTTTGTGTTGGGGTTAGGGTTAGTATTTGGGGTTTGTGTTGGGGGTTAGGGTTAGTGTTTGGTGTTTACATTTGGGTTAGGGTCAGTGTTTGGGCGTTTGTGTTGGGGTTAGGGTTAGTGTTTGGAGTTTGTTCTGGGGTTTGGGTTTGAGTTTGGCTTTTGAGTTGGCGTTAGGGTTAGTGTTTCTGGTTTGTGTTGGGGTTAGGGTTAGTGTTTGTGGCTTGTGTTTGGGTTAGGAACATTGTTTGTGGTTATGTTGGGGTTAGCGTTAGTGTTTGGGCTTTGTGTTGGGGTTGGGGTCAGTGTTTGGGGTTTGTGTTGGGGTTATGGTTAGTGTTTGGATTTGTTTTGGGGTTAGGGTTAGTGTTTCGCATTTGTGTTGGGGTTAGGCTTAGTGTTTGGGGTTTGTGTTGGGGTTAGGGTTAGTGTTTGGCATTTGTGTTGGGGTTAGGGTCAGTGTTTGGGGTTTGTGTTGGGGTTAGGGTCAGTGTTTGGGGTTTGCATTGGGGTTAGGGTTAGTGTTTGGGGGTTTGTGTTGGGTTAGGGTTAGTGTTTGGGGTTTGTTTTGGGGTTAGGTTTAGTGTTTGGAGGTTTGTGTTGGGTATTAGGGTTAGTGTTTGGGGTTTGTTTTCTAGTTAGGGTGAGTGTTAGGGGCTTTGTGTTTGGGTTTGGGTCAGTGTTTGGTGTTTGCGTTGGGGTTAGGGTTAGTGTTTGAGGGTTTGTGTTGGGGTTCTGGTTAGTTTTTGTGGTTGGTTTAGGGTTAGTGTTTGGTGTTCGTGTTCGGGTTAGGGTTAGTATTTGCGGTTTGTGTTGTGTTTTAGGGTTTGTTTTTGGGGTTTACATTTGGGCTAAGGTCAGTGTTTGGGCTTTGTGTTTGGGTTAGGGTTAGTGTTTGGGGGTTTGTGTTGTGGTTAGGGTTAGTATTTGGGGTTTGTGTTGGGGGTTAGAGTTAGTGTTTGGGGTTTACATTTGGGTTAGGGTCAGTGTTTGGGCGTTTGTGTTGGGGTTAGGGTTAGTGTTTGGAGTTTGTTCTGGGGTTTGGGTTTGAGTTTGGCTTTTGAGTTGGCGTTAGGGTTAGTGTTTCTGGTTTGTGTTGGGGTTAGGGTTAGTGTTTGTGGCTTGTGTTTGGGTTAGGAACATTGTTTGTGGTTATGTTGGGGTTAGCATTAGTGTTTGGGCTTTGTGTTGGGGTTGGGGTCAGTGTTTGGGGTTTGTGTTGGGGTTATGGTTAGTGTTTGGCTTTGTTTTGGGGTTAGGGTTAGTGTTTCGCGTTTGTGTTGGGGTTAGGCTTAGTGTTTGGGGTTTGTGTTGGGGTTAGGGTTAGTGTTTGGCATTTGTGTTGGGGTTAGGGTCAGTGTTTGGGGTTTGTGTTGGGGTTAGGGTTAGTGTTTGGCATTTGTGTTGGGGTTAGGGTCAGTGTTTGGGGTTTGTGTTGGGGTTAGGGTCAGTGTTTGGGGTTTGCATTGGGGTTAGGTTTAGTGTTTGGAGGTTTGTGTTGGGTATTAGGGTTAGTGTTTGGGGTTTGTTTTCTGGTTAGGGTGAGTGTTAGGGGCTTTGTGTTTGGGTTTGGGTCAGTGTTTGGTGTTTGCATTGGGGTTAGGGTTAGTGTTTGAGGGTTTGTGTTGGGGTTAGGGTTAGTTTTTGTGGTTTGTTTTGGGTTTAGGGTTAGTGTTTGGGGTTCGTGTTGGGGTTAGGGTGAGTATTTGGGTTTTGTGTTGGGGGTTAGGGTTAGTGTTTGGGGTTTACTTTTGGGTTAGGTTCTGTGGGCTTTTGTTGGGGTTAGGGTTAGTGTTTGGGGGTTTGTGTTGGGGTTAGGGTTAGTGTTTGGGGGTTTGTGTTGGGGTTAGGGTTAGTGTTTGGAGTTTGTTCTGGGTTAGGGTTTGAGTTTGGGTTTTGCATTGGGGTTAGGGTTAGTGTTTCTGGTTTGTGTTGGGGTTAAGGTTAGTGTTTGGGGTTTGTGTTAGGTTTAGGGTTACTGCTTGTGGCTTGTGATGGGGTTAGGGACATTGTTTGTGGTTATGTTGGGGTTAGCGTTAGTGTTTGGGCTTTGTGTTGGTGTTGGGGTCAGTGTTTGGGGTTTGTGTTGGGGTTTGGGTTAGTGTTTGGGGTTTGTGTTGGGGTTAGAGTTATTGTTTGGGATTTGTGTTGGGGTTAGGGTTAGTGTTTGCGGTTTGTGTTGGGGTTAGATTTAGTGTTTGGGGTTTGTGTTGTGGTTAAAATTAGTGTTTGGGGTTTGTGTTGGGGTTAGGGTTAGTGTTTGGGGTTTGTGTTGTGGTTAAAATTAGTGTTTGGGGTTTGTGTTGGGGTTAGGGTTACTGCTTGGCATTTGTTCTGGGGTTAGGTTTTGTGTATGGAGTTTGTGTCGGCGTTAGGGTTATTGTTTGGGATTTGTGCTGGGGTTAGGGTTAGTTTTTGGGGTTTGTGTTGGAGTTAGAGTTAGTGTTTTGGGGTTTGTGTTGGGGTTAGGGTTAGAGTTTGGCATTTGTTCTGGCGTTAGTGTTTGTGTATGGTGTTTGTGTTGGGGTTAGGGTTATTGTTTGGGATTTGTGTTGGGGTGAGGGTTAGTGTCTGGGGTTTGTGTTGGGGTTAGGTTTAATGTTTGGGGCTTGTGTTGGGGTTAGGATTAGTTTTTGGGGTTTGTGTTGGGGTTAGTTTCAGTGTTTGGTGTTTGCCTTGGGGTTAGGGTTAGTGTTTGGGGGTTTGTGTTGGGTTCGGGTTAGCATTTGGGTTTTGTTTTGGGTTTAGGGTTAGTGCTTGGCATTTTGTGTTGGGGATTGGGGTTAGTGTTTGGGGTTTGTTTTATGGTTAGTGTTAGTGTTTTGGGGTTTGTGTTGGGGTTAGGGTCAGTGTTTGGTGTTTGCTTTGGGGTTAGGGTTAGTGTTTGAGGGTTTGTGTTGAGGTTATTGTTAGTGTTTGTGGTTTGTTTTGGTGTTAGGTTTAGTGTTTGGGGTTCGTGTTGGGGTTAGGGTTAGTATTTGGGGCTTGTGTTGGAGGTTAGGGTTACTGTTTGGGGTTTATATTGGGGTTAGGGTCAGTGTTTGTGCTTTGTGTTGGGGTTAGGGTTAGTGTTTGGAGTTTGTTCTGGGGTTAAGGTTTGAGTTTGGGTTTTGCGTTGGGGTTAGCGTTAGTGTTTGGCGTTTGTGTTTGGGTTTGGGTTAGTGTTTTGGGTTTGTGTTGGGGTTAGGGTTAGGGTTTTTGGCTTGTGATGGGGTTAGGGTCAATATTTGGGGTTTGAGTTGGGGTTAGGGTTAGTGTTTGGGCTTTGTGTTGGGGTTAGGGTCAGTGTTTGGGGTTTGTGTTGGGTTAGGGTTAGTGTTTGGGGTTTGTCTTGGGGTTAGGCTTAGTGTTTGGGATTTGTGTTGGTGTTTAGGGCTACTGTTTGGTGTTTACATCGGTGTTAGTGTCAGTGTTTGGGTTTTGTGTTGGGGTTAGGGTCAGTGTTTGGGGTTTTGTGTTGGGGTTAGGATGAGTGTTTGGGGTTTGTGTTGGGGTTAGGGTTACTGTTTGGTGTTTACATCGGTGTTAGTGTCAGTGTTTGGGTTTTGTGTTGGGGTTAGGGTCAGTGTTTGGGGTTTTGTGTTGGGGTTAGGATTAGTGTTTGGGGTTTGTGTTGGGGTTAGGTTCGTGTTTGGGGTTTGTGTTGGGGTTAGGGTTAGTGTTTGGGGTATGTGTTGTGGTTAGGGTTAGTGTTTGGGTTTTGTGTTGGGGTTAGGGTTAGTGTTTGGGCTTTGTGTTGGGGTTAGGGTTAGTGTTTGGGGGTTTGTGTTGGGGTTAGGGTTAGTGTTTGGAGTTTGTTCTGGGGTTAGGGTTTGAGTTTGGGTTTTGCGTTGGGGTTAGGGTTAGTGTTTCTGGTTTGTGTTGGGGTTAGGGTTAGTGTTTGGGGTTTGTGTTAGGTTTAGGGTTAGTGCTTGTGGCTTGTGTTGGGGTTAGGGACATTGTTTGTGGTTATGTTGGGGTTAGCGTTAGTGTTTGGGCTTTTTGTTGGGGTTAGGGTTAGTGTTTGGGGTTTGTGTTGGGTTAGGGTTAGTGTTTGGGGTTTGTGTTGGGGTTAGGGTCAGTGTTTGGGGTTTGTGTTGGGTTAGGGTTAGTGTTTGGGGTTTGTGTTGGGGTTAGGGTCAGTGTTTGGGGTTTGTGTTGGGTTAGGGTTAGTGTTTGGGGTTTGTCTTGGGGTTAGGCTTATTGTTTGGGGTTTGTGTTGCGGTTTGGGTTAGTGTTTGGGGTTTGTCTTGGGGTTAGGCTTAGTGTTTGGGATTTGTGTTGGGGTTAGGTTTAGTGTTTGGGGTTTGTGTTTGGGTTTGGGTTAGTGTTTGGGGTTTGTGTTGGTGGTTAGGGCTACTGTTTGGTGTTTACATCGGTGTTAGTGTCAGTGTTTGGGTTTTGTGTTGGGGTTAGGGTCAGTGTTTGGGGTTTTGTGTTGGGGTTAGGATTAGTGTTTGGGGTTTGTGTTGGGGTTAGGGTTACTGTTTGGTGTTTACATCGGTGTTAGTGTCAGTGTTTGGGTTTTGTGTTGGGGTTAGGGTCAGTGTTTGGGGTTTTGTGTTGGGGTTAGGATTAGTGTTTGGGGTTTGTGTTGGGGTTAGGTTCATGTTTGGGGTTTGTGTTGGGGTTAGGGTTAGTGTTTGGGGTATGTGTTGTGGTTAGGGTTAGTGTTTGGGTTTTGTGTTGGGGTTAGGGTTAGTGTTTGGGCTTTGTGTTGGGGTTAGGGTTAGTGTTTGGGGGTTTGTGTTGGGGTTAGGGTTAGTGTTTGGAGTTTGTTCTGGGGTTAGGGTTTGAGTTTGGGTTTTGCGTTGGGGTTAGGGTTAGTGTTTCTGGTTTGTGTTGGGGTTAGGGTTAGTGTTTGGGGTTTGTGTTAGGTTTAGGGTTAGTGCTTGTGGCTTGTGTTGGGGTTAGGGACATTGTTTGTGGTTATGTTGGGGTTAGCGTTAGTGTTTGTGCTTTGTGTTGGTGTTGGGGTCAGTGTTTGGGGTTTGTGTTGGGGTTACGTTTAGTGTTCGGGGTTTGTGTTTGGGTTAAAATTAGTGTTTGGGGTTTGTGTTAGAGTTAGGGTTAGTGTTTGGGTTTCGTGTTGGGGTTAGGGTTAGGGTTTGTGGCTTGTGTTGGGGTTAGGGTCAGTCTTTGGTGTTTGTGTTGGAGTTTGGGTTAGTGTTTTGTGTTTGTGTTGGGGTTAGGTTTAGTGTTTGGGGTTTGTTTTGGGGTTAAAATTCGTGTTTGGTGTTTGTGTTGGGGTTAGTGTTAGTGGTTGGCATTTGTTCTGGGGTTAGGTTTTGTGTATGGTGTTTGTGTTGGGGTTAGGGTTATTGTTTGGGATTTGTGTTGGGGTTAGGGTTAGTGTTTGGGGTTTGTGTTGGGGTTAGGTTTAGTGTTTGGGGTTTGTGTTGGGGTTAAAATTAGTGTTTGGGGTTTGTGTTGGAGTTAGAGTTAGTGTTTGATGGTTTGTGTTGGGGTTAGGGTTAGTGTTTGGCATTTGTTCTGGGGTTAATGTTTGTGTATGGTGTTCGTGTTGGGGTTAGGGTTAGTGTTTGGGGTTTGTGTTGGGGTTAGGTTTAATGTTTGGGGTTTGTGTTGGGGAATGGCTTAGTTTTTGGAGTTTGTGTTGGGGTTAATTTCAGTGTTTGGGGTTTGCCTTGGGGTTAGGTTTAGTGTTTGGGGTTTGTGTTGCGGTTAAAATTAGTGTTTGGGGTTTGTGTTAGAGTTAGGGTTAGTGTTTGGGTTTCGTGTTGGTGTTAGGGTTAGTATGTGGGTTTTGTGTTGGGCGTTTGTGTTAGTGTTTGGGGTTTTCATTCGGGTTAGGGTTAGTGTTTGGGGTTTGTGTAGGGGTTAGGTTTAATGTTTGGGGCTTGTGTTGGGGTTAGGGTTAATTTTTGGGGTTTGTGTTGGTGTTAGTTTCAGTGTTTGGGGTTTGCCTTGGGGTTAGGGTTAGTGTTTGGGGGTTTGTGTTGGGTTCGGGTTAGTGTTTGGGTTTTGTTTTGGGTTTAGTGTTAGTGTTTGGCATTTTGTGTTGGGGATTGGGGTTAATATTTGGGGTTTGTATTGTGGTTAGGGTTAGTGTTTTGGGGTTTGTGTTGGTGTTAGGGTCAGTGTTTAGTGTTTGCGTTGGGGTTAGGGTTAGTGTTTGAGGGTTTGTGTTGAGGTTATTGTTAGTGTTTGGGGTTTCTGTTGGGTTTGGGTTAGTGTTTGGGGTTTGTGTTGGTGGTTAGGGCTACTGTTTGTTGTTTGCATCGGGGTTAGTGTCAGTGTTTGGGTTTTGTGTTGGGGTTAGAGTGAGTGTTTGGGGTTTTGTGTTGGGGTTAGGATTAGTGTTTGGGGTTTGTGTTGGGGTTAGGGTTTGTGTTTGGGGTTTGTGTTGGCGTTAGGGTCAGTGTTTGGTGTTTGCGTTGGGGTTAGGGTTAGTGTTTGAGGGTTTGTGTTGAGGTTATTGTTAGTGTTTGTGGTTTGTTTTGGCGTTAGGTTTAGTGTTTGGGGTTCATCTTGGGGTTAGGGTTAGTACTTGGGGTTTGTGTTGGAGGTTAGGGTTACTGTTTGGGGTTTATGTTGGGGTTAGGGTTAGTGTTTGTGCTTTGTGTTGGGGTTAGGGTTAGTGTTTGGAGTTTGTTCTGGGGTTAGGGTTGGAGTTTGGGTTTTGCGTTGGGGTTAGGGTTAGTGTTTGGGGTTTGTGTTTGGGTTTGGGTTAGTGTTTGGGGTTTGTGTTGGGGTTAGGGTTAGGGTTTGTGGCTTGTGTTGGGGTTAGGGTCTATGTTTGGGGTTTGAGTTGGGGTTAGGGTTAGTGATTGGGCTTTGTGTTGGGGTTAGGGTCAGTGTTTGGGGTTTGTGTTGGGTTAGGGTTAGTGTTTGTGGTTTGTATTGGGATTAGGGTTAGTGTTTGGGGTTTGTCTTGGGATTAGGCTTAGTGTTTGAGGGTTTGTGTTGGTGGTTAGGGCTACTGTTTGGTGTTTACATCTGTGTTAGTGTCAGTGTTTGGGTTTTGTGTTTGGGTTAGGGTCAGTGTTTTTGGTTTTGTGTTGGGGTGAGGATGAGTGTTTGGGGTTTGTGTTGCGGTTAGGGTTAGTGTTTGGGTTTCGTGTTGGGGTTAGGGTTAGTATGTGGGTTTTGTGTTGGGGGTTAGGGTTAGTGTTTGGGGTTTTCATCTGTGTTAGTGTCAGTGTTTGGGTTTTGTGTTTGGGTTAGGGTCAGTGTTTTTGGTTTTGTGTTGGGGTTAGGATGAGTGTTTGGGGTTTGTGTTGCGGTTAGGGTTAGTGTTTGGGGTTTGTGTTGGGCTTAGGGTTAGTGTTTGGATTTCGTGTTGGGGTTAGGGTTAGTATATGGGTTTTGTGTTGGGGTTAGGTTTAATGTTTGGGGCTTGTGTTGGGGTTCGGGTTAATTTTTGGGGTTTGTGTTGGGGTTAGTTTCAGTGTTTGGGGTTTGCCTTGGGGTTAGGGTTAGTGTTTGGGGGTTTGTGTTGGGTTCGGGTTAGTGTTTGGGTTTTGTTTTGGGTTTAGGGTTAGTGTTTGGCATTTTGTGTTGGGGATTGGGGTTAGTGTTTGGGGTTTGTTTTTTGGTTAGGGTTAGTGTTTTGGGGTTTGTGTTGGGGTTAGGGTCAGTGATTAGTGTTTGCGTTGGGGTTAGGGTTAGTGTTTGAGGGTTTGTGTTGAGGTTATTGTTAGTGTTTGTGGTTTGTTTTGGCGTTAGGTTTAGTGTTTGGAGTTCGTGTTGGGGTTAGGGTTAGTATTTGGGGTTTGTGTTGGAGGTTAGGGTTACTGTTTGTGGTTTATATTGGGGTTAGGGTCAGTGTTTGTGCTTTGTGTTGGGGTTAGGGTTAGTGTTTGAAGTTTGTTCTGGGGTTAGGGTTTGAGTTTGGGTTTTGCGTTGGGGTTAGGTTTAGTGTTTGGGGTTTGTGTTTGGGTTTGGGTTAGTGTTTGGGGTTTGTGTTGGTGGTTAAGGCTACTGTTTGGTGTTTACATCGGCTTAGTGTCAGTGTTTGGGTGTTGTGTTGGGGTTGGGGTCAGTGTTAGGGGTTTTGTGTTGGGGTTAGGATTAGTGTTTGAGGTTTGTGTTGGGGTTAGGGTTAGTGTTTGGGGTTTGTGTTGGGGTTAGGGTTAGTGTTTGGGGTTTGTGTTGGTGTTCGGGTTAGTGTTTGGGGTTTGTGTTGGGGTTAGGGTTAGTGTTAGGGGTTTGTGTTGGTGTTAGGGTTAGTTCTTGGGGTTTGTGTTGGGGTTAGGGTTAGTATTTGGGGTTTGTGTTGGGGGTTAGGGTTAGTGTTTGGGGTTTACATTTGGGTTAGGGTCAGTGTTTGGGCTTTGTGTTGGGGTTAGGGTTAGTGTTTGGGGGTTTGTGTTGAGGTTAGGGTTAGTATTTGGAGTTTGTTCGGGGGTTAGGATTTGAGTTTGGCTTTTGCGTTGGGGTTAGGGTTAGTGTTTGGGCTTTGTGTTGGGGTTAGGATTAGTGTTTGGGGTTTTTGTTGGGGTTAGGGTCAGTGTTTGGTGTTTGCGTTGGGGTTAGGGTTAGTGTTTGAGGGTTTGTGTTGAGGTTATTGTTAGTGTTTGTGGTTTGTTTTGGCGTTAGGTTTAGTGTTTGGGGTTTGTGTTGGGGTTAGGTTTAATGTTTGGGGTTTGTGTTGGGGATAGGGTTAGTTTTTGGGGTTTGTGTTGGGGTTAAAATTAGTGTTTGGGGTTTGTGTTAGAGTTAGGGTTAGTGTTTGTGGTTTATATTGGGGTTAGGGTCAGTGTTTGTGCTTTGTGTTGGGGTTAGGGTTAGTGTTTGAAGTTTGTTCTGGGGTTAGGGTTTGAGTTTGGGTTTTGCGTTGGGGTTAGGTTTAGTGTTTGGGGTTTGTGTTTGGGTTTGGGTTAGTGTTTGGGGTTTGTGTTGGTGGTTAAGGCTACTGTTTGGTGTTTACATCGGGGTTAGTGTCAGTGTTTGGGTGTTGTGTTGGGGTTGGGGTCAGTGTTAGGGGTTTTGTGTTGGGGTTAGGATTAGTGTTTGGGGTTTGTGTTGGGGTTAGGGTTAGTGTTTGGGGTTTGTGTTGGTGTTAGGGTTAGTGTTTGGGGTTTGTGTTGGTGTTCGGGTTAGTGTTTGGGGTTTGTGTTGGGGTTAGGGTTAGTGTTAGGGGTTTGTGTTGGTGTTAGGGTTAGTTCTTGGGGTTTGTGTTGGGGTTAGGGTTAGTATTTGGGGTTTGTGTTGGGGGTTAGGGTTAGTGTTTGGGGTTTACATTTGGGTTAGGGTCAGTGTTTGGGCTTTGTGTTGGGGTTAGGGTTAGTGTTTGGGGGTTTGTGTTGAGGTTAGGGTTAGTATTTGGAGTTTGTTCGGGGGTTAGGATTTGAGTTTGGCTTTTGCGTTGGGGTTAGGGTTAGTGTTTGGGCTTTGTGTTGGGGTTAGGATTAGTGTTTGGGGTTTTTGTTGGGGTTAGGGTCAGTGTTTGGTGTTTGCGTTGGGGTTAGGGTTAGTGTTTGAGGGTTTGTGTTGAGGTTATTGTTAGTGTTTGTGGTTTGTTTTGGTGTTAGGTTTAGTGTTTGGGGTTCGTGTTGGGGTTAGGGTTAGTATTTGGGGCTTGTGTTGGAGGTTAGGGTTACTGTTTGGGGTTTATATTGGGGTTAGGGTCAGTGTTTGTGCTTTGTGTTGGGGTTAGGGTTAGTGTTTGGAGTTTGTTCTGGGGTTAAGGTTTGAGTTTGGGTTTTGCGTTGGGGTTAGCGTTAGTGTTTGGCGTTTGTGTTTGGGTTTGGGTTAGTGTTTCGGGTTTGTGTTGGGGTTAGGGTTAGTGTTTGGGGTTTGTCTTGGGGTTAGGCTTAGTGTTTGGCATTTGTGTTGGTGGTTAGGGCTACTGTTTGGTGTTTACATCGGTGTTAGTGTCAGTGTTTGGGTTTTGTGTTGGGGTTAGGGTCAGTGTTTGGGGTTTTGTGTTGGGGTTAGGATTAGTGTTTGGGGTTTGTGTTGGGGTTAGGGTTACTGTTTGGTGTTTACATCGGTGTTAGTGTCAGTGTTTGGGTTTTGTGTTGGGGTTAGGGTCAGTGTTTGGGGTTTTGTGTTGGGGTTAGGATTAGTGTTTGGGGTTTGTGTTGGGGTTAGGGTTAGTGTTTGGGGTATGTGTTGTGGTTAGGGTTAGTGTTTGGGTTTTGTGTTGGGGTTAGGGTTAGTGTTTGGGCTTTGTGTTGGGGTTAGGGTTAGTGTTTGGGGGTTTGTGTTGGGGTTAGGGTTAGTGTTTGGAGTTTGTTCTGGGGTTAGGGTTTGAGTTTGGGTTTTGCGTTGGGGTTAGGGTTAGTGTTTCTGGTTTGTGTTGGGGTTAGGGTTAGTGTTTGGGGTTTGTGTTAGGTTTAGGGTTAGTGCTTGTGGCTTGTGTTGGGGTTAGGGACATTGTTTGTGGTTATGTTGGGGTTAGCGTTAGTGTTTGTGCTTTGTGTTGGTGTTGGGGTCAGTGTTTGGGGTTTGTGTTGGGGTTACGTTTAGTGTTCGGGGTTTGTGTTTGGGTTAAAATTAGTGTTTGGGGTTTGTGTTAGAGTTAGGGTTAGTGTTTGGGTTTCGTGTTGGGGTTAGGGTTAGGGTTTGTGGCTTGTGTTGGGGTTAGGGTCAGTCTTTGGTGTTTGTGTTGGAGTTTGGGTTAGTGTTTTGTGTTTGTGTTGGGGTTAGGTTTAGTGTTTGGGGTTTGTTTTGGGGTTAAAATTCGTGTTTGGTGTTTGTGTTGGGGTTAGTGTTAGTGGTTGGCATTTGTTCTGGGGTTAGGTTTTGTGTATGGTGTTTGTGTTGGGGTTAGGGTTATTGTTTGGGATTTGTGTTGGGGTTAGGGTTAGTGTTTGGGGTTTGTGTTGGGGTTAGGTTTAGTGTTTGGGGTTTGTGTTGGGGTTAAAATTAGTGTTTGGGGTTTGTGTTGGAGTTAGAGTTAGTGTTTGATGGTTTGTGTTGGGGTTAGGGTTAGTGTTTGGCATTTGTTCTGGGGTTAATGTTTGTGTATGGTGTTCGTGTTGGGGTTAGGGTTAGTGTTTGGGGTTTGTGTTGGGGTTAGGTTTAATGTTTGGGGTTTGTGTTGGGGATAGGCTTAGTTTTTGGAGTTTGTGTTGGGGTTAATTTCAGTGTTTGGGGTTTGCCTTCGGGTTAGGTTTAGTGTTTGGGGTTTGTGTTGCGGTTAAAATTAGTGTTTGGGGTTTGTGTTAGAGTTAGGGTTAGTGTTTGGGTTTCGTGTTGGTGTTAGGGTTAGTATGTGGGTTTTGTGTTGGGCGTTTGTGTTAGTGTTTGGGGTTTTCATTCGGGTTAGGGTTAGTGTTTGGGGGTTTGTGTTGGGTTCGGGTTAGTGTTTGGGTTTTGTTTTGGGTTTAGTGTTAGTGTTTGGCATTTTGTGTTGGGGATTGGGGTTAATATTTGGGGTTTGTATTGTGGTTAGGGTTAGTGTTTTGGGGTTTGTGTTGGTGTTAGGGTCAGTGTTTAGTGTTTGCGTTGGGGTTAGGGTTAGTGTTTGAGGGTTTGTGTTGAGGTTATTGTTAGTGTTTGGGGTTTCTGTTGGGTTTGGGTTAGTGTTTGGGGTTTGTGTTGGTGGTTAGGGCTACTGTTTGTTGTTTGCATCGGGGTTAGTGTCAGTGTTTGGGTTTTGTGTTGGGGTTAGAGTGAGTGTTTGGGGTTTTGTGTTGGGGTTAGGATTAGTGTTTGGGGTTTGTGTTGGGGTTAGGGTTTGTGTTTGGGGTTTGTGTTGGCGTTAGGGTCAGTGTTTGGTGTTTGCGTTGTGGTTAGGGTTAGTGTTTGAGGGTTTGTGTTGAGGTTATTGTTAGTGTTTGTGGTTTGTTTTGGCGTTAGGTTTAGTGTTTGGGGTTCATCTTGGGGTTAGGGTTAGTACTTGGGGTTTGTGTTGGAGGTTAGGGTTACTGTTTGGGGTTTATGTTGGGGTTAGGGTTAGTGTTTGTGCTTTGTGTTGGGGTTAGGGTTAGTGTTTGGAGTTTGTTCTGGGGTTAGGGTTGGAGTTTGGGTTTTGCGTTGGGGTTAGGGTTAGTGTTTGGGGTTTGTGTTTGGGTTTGGGTTAGTGTTTGGGGTTTGTGTTGGGGTTAGGGTTAGGGTTTGTGGCTTGTGTTGGGGTTAGGGTCTATGTTTGGGGTTTGAGTTGGGGTTAGGGTTAGTGATTGGGCTTTGTGTTGGGGTTAGGGTCAGTGTTTGGGGTTTGTGTTGGGTTAGGGTTAGTGTTTGTGGTTTGTATTGGGATTAGGGTTAGTGTTTGGGGTTTGTGTTGCAGTTAGGGTTAGTGTTTAGGGTTTGTCTTGGGGTTAGGCTTAGTGTTTGGGATTTGTGTTGGTGGTTAGGGCTGCTGTTTGGTGTTTACATCTGTGTTAGTGTCAGTGTTTGGGTTTTGTGTTTGGGTTAGGGTCAGTGTTTTTGGTTTTGTGTTGGGGTGAGGATGAGTGTTTGGGGTTTGTGTTGCGGTTAGGGTTAGTGTTTGGGTTTTGTGCTGGGGTTAGGGTTAGTATGTGGGTTTTGTGTTGGGGGTTAGGGTTAGTGTTTGGGGTTTTCATCTGTGTTAGTGTCAGTGTTTGGGTTTTGTGTTTGGGTTAGGGTCAGTGTTTTTGGTTTTGTGTTGGGGTTAGGATGAGTGTTTGGGGTTTGTGTTGCGGTTAGGGTTAGTGTTTGGGGTTTGTGTTGGGCTTAGGGTTAGTGTTTGGATTTCGTGTTGGGGTTAGGGTTAGTATATGGGTTTTGTGTTGGGGTTAGGTTTAATGTTTGGGGCTTGTGTTGGGGTTCAGGTTAATTTTTGGGGTTTGTGTTGGGGTTAGTTTCAGTGTTTGGGGTTTGCCTTGGGGTTAGGGTTAGTGTTTGGGGGTTTGTGTTGGGTTCGGGTTAGTGTTTGGGTTTTGTTTTGGGTTTAGGGTTAGTGTTTGGCATTTTGTGTTGGGGATTGGGGTTAGTGTTTGGGGTTTGTTTTTTGGTTAGGGTTAGTGTTTTGGGGTTTGTGTTGGGGTTAGGGTCAGTGATTAGTGTTTGCGTTGGGGTTAGGGTTAGTGTTTGAGGGTTTGTGTTGAGGTTATTGTTAGTGTTTGTGGTTTGTTTTGGCGTTAGGTTTAGTGTTTGGAGTTCGTGTTGGGGTTAGGGTTAGTATTTGGGGTTTGTGTTGGAGGTTAGGGTTACTGTTTGTGGTTTATATTGGGGTTAGGGTCAGTGTTTGTGCTTTGTGTTGGGGTTAGGGTTAGTGTTTGAAGTTTGTTCTGGGGTTAGGGTTTGAGTTTGGGTTTTGCGTTGGGGTTAGGTTTAGTGTTTGGGGTTTGTGTTTGGGTTTGGGTTAGTGTTTGGGGTTTGTGTTGGTGGTTAAGGCTACTGTTTGGTGTTTACATCGGGGTTAGTGTCAGTGTTTGGGTGTTGTGTTGGGGTTGGGGTCAGTGTTAGGGGTTTTGTGTTGGGGTTAGGATTAGTGTTTGAGGTTTGTGTTGGGGTTAGGGTTAGTGTTTGGGGTTTGTGTTGGGGTTAGGGTTAGTGTTTGGGGTTTGTGTTGGTGTTCGGGTTAGTGTTTGGGGTTTGTGTTGGGGTTAGGGTTAGTGTTAGGGGTTTGTGTTGGTGTTAGGGTTAGTTCTTGGGGTTTGTGTTGGGGTTAGGGTTAGTATTTGGGGTTTGTGTTGGGGGTTAGGGTTAGTGTTTGGGGTTTACATTTGGGTTAGGGTCAGTGTTTGGGCTTTGTGTTGGGGTTAGGGTTAGTGTTTGGGGGTTTGTGTTGAGGTTAGGGTTAGTATTTGGAGTTTGTTCGGGGGTTAGGATTTGAGTTTGGCTTTTGCGTTGGGGTTAGGGTTAGTGTTTGGGCTTTGTGTTGGGGTTAGGATTAGTGTTTGGGGTTTTTGTTGGGGTTAGGGTCAGTGTTTGGTGTTTGCGTTGGGGTTAGGGTTAGTGTTTGAGGGTTTGTGTTGGGGTTAGGTTTAATGTTTGGGGTTTGTGTTGGGGATAGGGTTAGTTTTTGGGGTTTGTGTTGGGGTTAAAATTAGTGTTTGGGGTTTGTGTTAGAGTTAGGGTTAGTGTTCGGGTTTCGTGTTGGTGTTAGGGTTAGTATGTGGGTTTTGTGTTGGGCGTTAGTATTAGTGTTTGGGGTTTTCATTCCGGTTAGGGTTAGTGTTTCGGGTTTGTGTTGGGGTTAGGTTTAATGTTTGGGGCTTGTGTTGGGGTTAGGGTTAATTTTTGGGGTTTGTGTTGGCGTTAGTTTCAGTGTTTGGGGTTTGCCTTGGGGTTAGGGTTAGTGTTTGGGGGTTTGTGTTGGGTTCGGGTTAGTGTTTGGGTTTTGTTTTGGGTTTAGTGTTAGTGTTTGGCATTTTGTGTTGGGGATTGGGGTTAATGTTTGGGGTTTGTTTTGTGGTTAGGGTTAGTGTTTTGGGGTTTGTGTTGGTGTTAGGGTCAGTGTTTAGTGTTTGCGTTGGGGTTAGGGCTAGTGTTTGAGGGTTTGTGTTGAGGTTATTGTTAGTGTTTGGGGTTTCTGTTGGGTTTGGGTTAGTGTTTGGGGTTTGTGTTGGTGGTTAGGCCTACTGTTTGTTGTTTGCATCGGGGTTAGTGTCAGTGTTTGGGTTTTGTGTTGGGGTTAGGGTGAGTGTTTGGGGTTTTGTGTTGGGGTTAGGATTAGTGTTTGGGGTTTGTGCTGGGGTTAGGGTCAGTGTTTGGTGTTTGCGTTGGGGTTAGGGTTAGTGTTTGAGGGTTTGTGTTGAGGTTATTGTTAGTGTTTGTGGTTTGTTTTGGCGTTAGGTTTAGTGTTTGGGGTTTGTGTTGGGGTTAGGTTTAATGTTTGGGGTTTGTGTTGGGGATAGGGTTAGTTTTTGGAGTTTGTGTTGGGGTTAGTTTCAGTGTTTGGGGTTTGCCTTGGGGTTAGGTTTAGTGTTTGGGGTTTGTGTTGCGGTTAAAATTAGTGTTTGGGGTTTGTGTTAGAGTTAGGGTTAGTGTTTGAGTTTCGTGTTGGTGTTAGGGTTAGTATGTGGGTTTTGTGTTGGGCGTTAGTATTAGTGTTTGGGGTTTTCATTCGGGTTAGGGTTAGTGTTTGGGGTTTGTGTTGGGGTTAGGTTTAATGTTTGGGGCTTGTGTTGGGGTTAGGGTTAGTGTTTGGGGTTTGTGTTGGTGTTAGGGTTAGTGTTTGGGGTTTGTGTTGGTGTTAGGGTTAGTATGTGGGTTTTGTGTTGGGGGTTAGGGTTAGTGTTTGGGGTTTTCATCTGTGTTAGTGTCAGTGTTTGGGTTTTGTGTTTGGGTTAGGGTCAGTGTTTTTGGTTTTGTGTTGGGGTTAGGATGAGTGTTTGGGGTTTGTGTTGCGGTTAGGGTTAGTGTTTGGGGTTTGTGTTGGGCTTAGGGTTAGTGTTTGGATTTCGTGTTGAGGTTAGGGTTAGTATATGGGTTTTGTGTTGGGGTTAGGTTTAATGATTGGGGCTTGTGTTGGGGTTAGGGTTAATTTTTGGGGTTTGTGTTGGGGTTAGTTTCAGTGTTTGGGGTTTGCCTTGGGGTTAGGGTTAGTGTTTGGGGGTTTGTGTTGGGTTCGGGTTAGTGTTTGGGTTTTGTTTTGGGTTTAGGGTTAGTGTTTGGCATTTTGTGTTGGGGATTGGGGTTAGTGTTTGGGGTTTGTTTTTTGGTTAGGGTTAGTGTTTTGGGGTTTGTGTTGGGGTTAGGGTCAGTGATTAGTGTTTGCGTTGGGGTTAGGGTTAGTGTTTGAGGGTTTGTGTTGAGGTTATTGTTAGTGTTTGTGGTTTGTTTTGGCGTTAGGTTTAGTGTTTGGAGTTCGTGTTGGGGTTAGGGTTAGTATTTGGGGTTTGTGTTGGAGGTTAGGGTTACTGTTTGTGGTTTATATTGGGGTTAGGGTCAGTGTTTGTGCTTTGTGTTGGGGTTAGGGTTAGTGTTTGAAGTTTGTTCTGGGGTTAGGGTTTGAGTTTGGGTTTTGCGTTGGGGTTAGGTTTAGTGTTTGGGGTTTGTGTTTGGGTTTGGGTTAGTGTTTGGGGTTTGTGTTGGTGGTTAAGGCTACTGTTTGGTGTTTACATCGGGGTTAGTGTCAGTGTTTGGGTGTTGTGTTGGGGTTGGGGTCAGTGTTAGGGGTTTTGTGTTGGGGTTAGGATTAGTGTTTGGGGTTTGTGTTGGGGTTAGGGTTAGTGTTTGGGGTTTGTGTTGGTGTTAGGGTTAGTGTTTGGGGTTTGTGTTGGTGTTCGGGTTAGTGTTTGGGGTTTGTGTTGGGGTTAGGGTTAGTGTTAGGGGTTTGTGTTGGTGTTAGGGTTAGTTCTTGGGGTTTGTGTTGGGGTTAGGGTTAGTATTTGGGGTTTGTGTTGGGGGTTAGGGTTAGTGTTTGGGGTTTACATTTGGGTTAGGGTCAGTGTTTGGGCTTTGTGTTGGGGTTAGGGTTAGTGTTTGGGGGTTTGTGTTGAGGTTAGGGTTAGTATTTGGAGTTTGTTCGGGGGTTAGGATTTGAGTTTGGCTTTTGCGTTGGGGTTAGGGTTAGTGTTTGGGCTTTGTGTTGGGGTTAGGATTAGTGTTTGGGGTTTTTGTTGGGGTTAGGGTCAGTGTTTGGTGTTTGCGTTGGGGTTAGGGTTAGTGTTTGAGGGTTTGTGTTGAGGTTATTGTTAGTGTTTGTGGTTTGTTTTGGTGTTAGGTTTAGTGTTTGGGGTTCGTGTTGGGGTTAGGGTTAGTATTTGGGGCTTGTGTTGGAGGTTAGGGTTACTGTTTGGGGTTTATATTGGGGTTAGGGTCAGTGTTTGTGCTTTGTGTTGGGGTTAGGGTTAGTGTTTGGAGTTTGTTCTGGGGTTAAGGTTTGAGTTTGGGTTTTGCGTTGGGGTTAGCGTTAGTGTTTGGCGTTTGTGTTTGGGTTTGGGTTAGTGTTTCGGGTTTGTGTTGGGGTTAGGGTTAGTGTTTGGGGAATGTCTTGGGGTTAGGCTTAGTGTTTGGGGTTTGTGTTGCGGTTTGGGTTAGTGTTTGGGGTTTGTCTTGGGGTTAGGCTTAGTGTTTGGGATTTGTGTTGGTGGTTAGGGCTACTGTTTGGTGTTTACATCGGTGTTAGTGTCAGTGTTTGGGTTTTGTGTTGGGGTTAGGGTCAGTGTTTGGGGTTTTGTGTTGGGGTTAGGATTAGTGTTTGGGGTTTGTGTTGGGGTTAGGGTTACTGTTTGGTGTTTACATCGGTGTTAGTGTCAGTGTTTGGGTTTTGTGTTGGGGTTAGGGTCAGTGTTTGGGGTTTTGTGTTGGGGTTAGGATTAGTGTTTGGGGTTTGTGTTGGGGTTAGGGTTAGTGTTTGGGGTATGTGTTGTGGTTAGGGTTAGTGTTTGGGTTTTGTGTTGGGGTTAGGGTTAGTGTTTGGGCTTTGTGTTGGGGTTAGGGTTAGTGTTTGGGGGTTTGTGTTGGGGTTAGGGTTAGTGTTTGGAGTTTGTTCTGGGGTTAGGGTTTGAGTTTGGGTTTTGCGTTGGGGTTAGGGTTAGTGTTTCTGGTTTGTGTTGGGGTTAGGGTTAGTGTTTGGGGTTTGTGTTAGGTTTAGGGTTAGTGCTTGTGGCTTGTGTTGGGGTTAGGGACATTGTTTGTGGTTATGTTGGGGTTAGCGTTAGTGTTTGTGCTTTGTGTTGGTGTTGGGGTCAGTGTTTGGGGTTTGTGTTGGGGTTACGTTTAGTGTTCGGGGTTTGTGTTTGGGTTAAAATTAGTGTTTGGGGTTTGTGTTAGAGTTAGGGTTAGTGTTTGGGTTTCGTGTTGGGGTTAGGGTTAGGGTTTGTGGCTTGTGTTGGGGTTAGGGTCAGTCTTTGGTGTTTGTGTTGGAGTTTGGGTTAGTGTTTTGTGTTTGTGTTGGGGTTAGGTTTAGTGTTTGGGGTTTGTTTTGGGGTTAAAATTCGTGTTTGGTGTTTGTGTTGGGGTTAGTGTTAGTGGTTGGCATTTGTTCTGGGGTTAGGTTTTGTGTATGGTGTTTGTGTTGGGGTTAGGGTTATTGTTTGGGATTTGTGTTGGGGTTAGGGTTAGTGTTTGGGGTTTGTGTTGGGGTTAGGTTTAGTGTTTGGGGTTTGTGTTGGGGTTAAAATTAGTGTTTGGGGTTTGTGTTGGAGTTAGAGTTAGTGTTTGATGGTTTGTGTTGGGGTTAGGGTTAGTGTTTGGCATTTGTTCTGGGGTTAATGTTTGTGTATGGTGTTCGTGTTGGGGTTAGGGTTAGTGTTTGGGGTTTGTGTTGGGGTTAGGTTTAATGTTTGGGGTTTGTGTTGGGGATAGGCTTAGTTTTTGGAGTTTGTGTTGGGGTTAATTTCAGTGTTTGGGGTTTGCCTTCGGGTTAGGTTTAGTGTTTGGGGTTTGTGTTGCGGTTAAAATTAGTGTTTGGGGTTTGTGTTAGAGTTAGGGTTAGTGTTTGGGTTTCGTGTTGGTGTTAGGGTTAGTATGTGGGTTTTGTGTTGGGCGTTTGTGTTAGTGTTTGGGGTTTTCATTCGGGTTAGGGTTAGTGTTTGGGGGTTTGTGTTGGGTTCGGGTTAGTGTTTGGGTTTTGTTTTGGGTTTAGTGTTAGTGTTTGGCATTTTGTGTTGGGGATTGGGGTTAATATTTGGGGTTTGTATTGTGGTTAGGGTTAGTGTTTTGGGGTTTGTGTTGGTGTTAGGGTCAGTGTTTAGTGTTTGCGTTGGGGTTAGGGTTAGTGTTTGAGGGTTTGTGTTGAGGTTATTGTTAGTGTTTGGGGTTTCTGTTGGGTTTGGGTTAGTGTTTGGGGTTTGTGTTGGTGGTTAGGGCTACTGTTTGTTGTTTGCATCGGGGTTAGTGTCAGTGTTTGGGTTTTGTGTTGGGGTTAGAGTGAGTGTTTGGGGTTTTGTGTTGGGGTTAGGATTAGTGTTTGGGGTTTGTGTTGGGGTTAGGGTTTGTGTTTGGGGTTTGTGTTGGCGTTAGGGTCAGTGTTTGGTGTTTGCGTTGGGGTTAGGGTTAGTGTTTGAGGGTTTGTGTTGAGGTTATTGTTAGTGTTTGTGGTTTGTTTTGGCGTTAGGTTTAGTGTTTGGGGTTCATCTTGGGGTTAGGGTTAGTACTTGGGGTTTGTGTTGGAGGTTAGGGTTACTGTTTGGGGTTTATGTTGGGGTTAGGGTTAGTGTTTGTGCTTTGTGTTGGGGTTAGGGTTAGTGTTTGGAGTTTGTTCTGGGGTTAGGGTTGGAGTTTGGGTTTTGCGTTGGGGTTAGGGTTAGTGTTTGGGGTTTGTGTTTGGGTTTGGGTTAGTGTTTGGGGTTTGTGTTGGGTTAGGGTTAGTGTTTGTGGTTTGTATTGGGATTAGGGTTAGTGTTTGGGGTTTGTGTTGCAGTTAGGGTTAGTGTTTAGGGTTTGTCTTGGGGTTAGGCTTAGTGTTTGGGATTTGTGTTGGTGGTTAGGGTTAGTGTTTGTGGTTTGTATTGGGATTAGGGTTAGTGTTTGGGGTTTGTGTTGGGTTAGGGTTAGTGTTTGTGGTTTGTATTGGGATTAGGGTTAGTGTTTGGGGTTTGTGTTGCAGTTAGGGTTAGTGTTTAGGGTTTGTCTTGGGGTTAGGCTTAGTGTTTGGGATTTGTGTTGGTGGTTAGGGCTGCTGTTTGGTGTTTACATCTGTGTTAGTGTCAGTGTTTGGGTTTTGTGTTTGGGTTAGGGTCAGTGTTTTTGGTTTTGTGTTGGGGTGAGGATGAGTGTTTGGGGTTTGTGTTGCGGTTAGGGTTAGTGTTTGGGTTTCGTGTTGGGGTTAGGGTTAGTATGTGGGTTTTGTGTTGGGGGTTAGGGTTAGTGTTTGGGGTTTTCATCTGTGTTAGTGTCAGTGTTTGGGTTTTGTGTTTGGGTTAGGGTCAGTGTTTTTGGTTTTGTGTTGGGGTTAGGATGAGTGTTTGGGGTTTGTGTTGCGGTTAGGGTTAGTGTTTGGGGTTTGTGTTGGGCTTAGGGTTAGTGTTTGGATTTCGTGTTGGGGTTAGGGTTAGTATATGGGTTTTGTGTTGGGGTTAGGTTTAATGTTTGGGGCTTGTGTTGGGGTTCAGGTTAATTTTTGGGGTTTGTGTTGGGGTTAGTTTCAGTGTTTGGGGTTTGCCTTGGGGTTAGGGTTAGTGTTTGGGGGTTTGTGTTGGGTTCGGGTTAGTGTTTGGGTTTTGTTTTGGGTTTAGGGTTAGTGTTTGGCATTTTGTGTTGGGGATTGGGGTTAGTGTTTGGGGTTTGTTTTTTGGTTAGGGTTAGTGTTTTGGGGTTTGTGTTGGGGTTAGGGTCAGTGATTAGTGTTTGCGTTGGGGTTAGGGTTAGTGTTTGAGGGTTTGTGTTGAGGTTATTGTTAGTGTTTGTGGTTTGTTTTGGCGTTAGGTTTAGTGTTTGGAGTTCGTGTTGGGGTTGGGGTTAGTATTTGGGGTTTGTGTTGGAGGTTAGGGTTACTGTTTGTGGTTTATATTGGGGTTAGGGTCAGTGTTTGTGCTTTGTGTTGGGGTTAGGGTTAGTGTTTGAAGTTTGTTCTGGGGTTAGGGTTTGAGTTTGGGTTTTGCGTTGGGGTTAGGTTTAGTGTTTGGGGTTTGTGTTTGGGTTTGGGTTAGTGTTTGGGGTTTGTGTTGGTGGTTAAGGCTACTGTTTGGTGTTTACATCGGGGTTAGTGTCAGTGTTTGGGTGTTGTGTTGGGGTTGGGGTCAGTGTTAGGGGTTTTGTGTTGGGGTTAGGATTAGTGTTTGAGGTTTGTGTTGGGGTTAGGGTTAGTGTTTGGGGTTTGTGTTGGGGTTAGGGTTAGTGTTTGGGGTTTGTGTTGGTGTTCGGGTTAGTGTTTGGGGTTTGTGTTGGGGTTAGGGTTAGTGTTAGGGGTTTGTGTTGGTGTTAGGGTTAGTTCTTGGGGTTTGTGTTGGGGTTAGGGTTAGTATTTGGGGTTTGTGTTGGGGGTTAGGGTTAGTGTTTGGGGTTTACATTTGGGTTAGGGTCAGTGTTTGGGCTTTGTGTTGGGGTTAGGGTTAGTGTTTGGGGGTTTGTGTTGAGGTTAGGGTTAGTATTTGGAGTTTGTTCGGGGGTTAGGATTTGAGTTTGGCTTTTGCGTTGGGGTTAGGGTTAGTGTTTGGGCTTTGTGTTGGGGTTAGGATTAGTGTTTGGGGTTTGTCTTGGGGTTAGGCTTAGTGTTTGGGATTTGTGTTGGTGGTTAGGGCTACTGTTTGGTGTTTACATCGGTGTTAGTGTCAGTGTTTGGGTTTTGTGTTGGGGTTAGGGTCAGTGTTTGGGGTTTTGTGTTGGGGTTAGGATTAGTGTTTGGGGTTTGTGTTGGGGTTAGGGTTACTGTTTGGTGTTTACATCGGTGTTAGTGTCAGTGTTTGGGTTTTGTGTTGGGGTTAGGGTCAGTGTTTGGGGTTTTGTGTTGGGGTTAGGATTAGTGTTTGGGGTTTGTGTTGGGGTTAGGGTTAGTGTTTGGGGTATGTGTTGTGGTTAGGGTTAGTGTTTGGGTTTTGTGTTGGGGTTAGGGTTAGTGTTTGGGCTTTGTGTTGGGGTTAGGGTTAGTGTTTGGGGGTTTGTGTTGGGGTTAGGGTTAGTGTTTGGGCTTTGTGTTGGGGTTAGGGTTAGTGTTTGGGGGTTTGTGTTGGGGTTAGGGTTAGTGTTTGGAGTTTGTTCTGGGGTTAGGGTTTGAGTTTGGGTTTTGCGTTGGGGTTAGGGTTAGTGTTTCTGGTTTGTGTTGGGGTTAGGGTTAGTGTTTGGGGTTTGTGTTAGGTTTAGGGTTAGTGCTTGTGGCTTGTGTTGGGCTTAGGGACATTGTTTGTGGTTATGTTGGGGTTAGCGTTAGTGTTTGTGCTTTGTGTTGGTGTTGGGGTCAGTGTTTGGGGTTTGTGTTGGGGTTACGTTTAGTGTTCGGGGTTTGTGTTTGGGTTAAAATTAGTGTTTGGGGTTTGTGTTAGAGTTAGGGTTAGTGTTTGGGTTTCGTGTTGGGGTTAGGGTTAGGGTTTGTGGCTTGTGTTGGGGTTAGGGTCAGTCTTTGGTGTTTGTGTTGGAGTTTGGGTTAGTGTTTTGTGTTTGTGTTGGGGTTAGGTTTAGTGTTTGGGGTTTGTTTTGGGGTTAAAATTCGTGTTTGGTGTTTGTGTTGGGGTTAGTGTTAGTGGTTGGCATTTGTTCTGGGGTTAGGTTTTGTGTATGGTGTTTGTGTTGGGGTTAGGGTTATTGTTTGGGATTTGTGTTGGGGTTAGGGTTAGTGTTTGGGGTTTGTGTTGGGGTTAGGTTTAGTGTTTGGGGTTTGTGTTGGGGTTAAAATTAGTGTTTGGGGTTTGTGTTGGAGTTAGAGTTAGTGTTTGATGGTTTGTGTTGGGGTTAGGGTTAGTGTTTGGCATTTGTTCTGGGGTTAATGTTTGTGTATGGTGTTCGTGTTGGGGTTAGGGTTAGTGTTTGGGGTTTGTGTTGGGGTTAGGTTTAATGTTTGGGGTTTGTGTTGGGGATAGGCTTAGTTTTTGGAGTTTGTGTTGGGGTTAATTTCAGTGTTTGGGGTTTGCCTTGGGGTTAGGTTTAGTGTTTGGGGTTTGTGTTGCGGTTAAAATTAGTGTTTGGGGTTTGTGTTAGAGTTAGGGTTAGTGTTTGGGTTTCGTGTTGGTGTTAGGGTTAGTATGTGGGTTTTGTGTTGGGCGTTTGTGTTAGTGTTTGGGGTTTTCATTCGGGTTAGGGTTAGTGTTTGGGGTTTGCCTTGGGGTTAGGGTTAGTGTTTGGGGGTTTGTGTTGGGTTCGGGTTAGTGTTTGGGTTTTGTTTTGGGTTTAGTGTTAGTGTTTGGCATTTTGTGTTGGGGATTGGGGTTAATATTTGGGGTTTGTATTGTGGTTAGGGTTAGTGTTTTGGGGTTTGTGTTGGTGTTAGGGTCAGTGTTTAGTGTTTGCGTTGGGGTTAGGGTTAGTGTTTGAGGGTTTGTGTTGAGGTTATTGTTAGCTTTTGGGGTTTCTGTTGGGTTTGGGTTAGTGTTTGGGGTTTGTGTTGGTGGTTAGGGCTACTGTTTGTTGTTTGCATCGGGGTTAGTGTCAGTGTTTGGGTTTTGTGTTGGGGTTAGAGTGAGTGTTTGAGGTTTTGTGTTGGGGTTAGGATTAGTGTTTGGGGTTTGTGTTGGGGTTAGGGTTTGTGTTTGGGGTTTGTGTTGGCGTTAGGGTCAGTGTTTGGTGTTTGCGTTGGGGTTAGGGTTAGTGTTTGAGGGTTTGTGTTGAGGTTATTGTTAGTGTTTGTGGTTTGTTTTGGCGTTAGGTTTAGTGTTTGGGGTTCATCTTGGGGTTAGGGTTAGTACTTGGGGTTTGTGTTGGAGGTTAGGGTTACTGTTTGGGGTTTATGTTGGGGTTAGGGTTAGTGTTTGTGCTTTGTGTTGGGGTTAGGGTTAGTGTTTGGAGTTTGTTCTGGGGTTAGGGTTGGAGTTTGGGTTTTGCGTTGGGGTTAGGGTTAGTGTTTGGGGTTTGTGTTTGGGTTTGGGTTAGTGTTTGGGGTTTGTGTTGGGGTTAGGGTTAGGGTTTGTGGCTTGTGTTGGGGTTAGGGTCTATGTTTGGGGTTTGAGTTGGGGTTAGGGTTAGTGATTGGGCTTTGTGTTGGGGTTAGGGTCAGTGTTTGGGGTTTGTGTTGGGTTAGGGTTAGTGTTTGTGGTTTGTATTGGGATTAGGGTTAGTGTTTGGGGTTTGTGTTGCAGTTAGGGTTAGTGTTTAGGGTTTGTCTTGGGGTTAGGCTTAGTGTTTGGGATTTGTGTTGGTGGTTAGGGCTGCTGTTTGGTGTTTACATCTGTGTTAGTGTCAGTGTTTGGGTTTTGTGTTTGGGTTAGGGTCAGTGTTTTTGGTTTTGTGTTGGGGTGAGGATGAGTGTTTGGGGTTTGTGTTGCGGTTAGGGTTAGTGTTTGGGTTTCGTGTTGGGGTTAGGGTTAGTATGTGGGTTTTGTGTTGGGGGTTAGGGTTAGTGTTTGGGGTTTTCATCTGTGTTAGTGTCAGTGTTTGGGTTTTGTGTTTGGGTTAGGGTCAGTGTTTTTGGTTTTGTGTTGGGGTTAGGATGAGTGTTTGGGGTTTGTGTTGCGGTTAGGGTTAGTGTTTGGGGTTTGTGTTGGGCTTAGGGTTAGTGTTTGGATTTCGTGTTGGGGTTAGGGTTAGTATATGGGTTTTGTGTTGGGGTTAGGTTTAATGTTTGGGGCTTGTGTTGGGGTTCAGGTTAATTTTTGGGGTTTGTGTTGGGGTTAGTTTCAGTGTTTGGGGTTTGCCTTGGGGTTAGGGTTAGTGTTTGGGGGTTTGTGTTGGGTTCGGGTTAGTGTTTGGGTTTTGTTTTGGGTTTAGGGTTAGTGTTTGGCATTTTGTGTTGGGGATTGGGGTTAGTGTTTGGGGTTTGTTTTTTGGTTAGGGTTAGTGTTTTGGGGTTTGTGTTGGGGTTAGGGTCAGTGATTAGTGTTTGCGTTGGGGTTAGGGTTAGTGTTTGAGGGTTTGTGTTGAGGTTATTGTTAGTGTTTGTGGTTTGTTTTGGCGTTAGGTTTAGTGTTTGGAGTTCGTGTTGGGGTTAGGGTTAGTATTTGGGGTTTGTGTTGGAGGTTAGGGTTACTGTTTGTGGTTTATATTGGGGTTAGGGTCAGTGTTTGTGCTTTGTGTTGGGGTTAGGGTTAGTGTTTGAAGTTTGTTCTGGGGTTAGGGTTTGAGTTTGGGTTTTGCGTTGGGGTTAGGTTTAGTGTTTGGGGTTTGTGTTTGGGTTTGGGTTAGTGTTTGGGGTTTGTGTTGGTGGTTAAGGCTACTGTTTGGTGTTTACATCGGGGTTAGTGTCAGTGTTTGGGTGTTGTGTTGGGGTTGGGGTCAGTGTTAGGGGTTTTGTGTTGGGGTTAGGATTAGTGTTTGAGGTTTGTGTTGGGGTTAGGGTTAGTGTTTGGGGTTTGTGTTGGGGTTAGGGTTAGTGTTTGGGGTTTGTGTTGGTGTTCGGGTTAGTGTTTGGGGTTTGTGTTGGGGTTAGGGTTAGTGTTAGGGGTTTGTGTTGGTGTTAGGGTTAGTTCTTGGGGTTTGTGTTGGGGTTAGGGTTAGTATTTGGGGTTTGTGTTGGGGGTTAGGGTTAGTGTTTGGGGTTTACATTTGGGTTAGGGTCAGTGTTTGGGCTTTGTGTTGGGGTTAGGGTTAGTGTTTGGGGGTTTGTGTTGAGGTTAGGGTTAGTATTTGGAGTTTGTTCGGGGGTTAGGATTTGAGTTTGGCTTTTGCGTTGGGGTTAGGGTTAGTGTTTGGGCTTTGTGTTGGGGTTAGGATTAGTGTTTGGGGTTTGTCTTGGGGTTAGGCTTAGTGTTTGGGATTTGTGTTGGTGGTTAGGGCTACTGTTTGGTGTTTACATCGGTGTTAGTGTCAGTGTTTGGGTTTTGTGTTGGGGTTAGGGTCAGTGTTTGGGGTTTTGTGTTGGGGTTAGGATTAGTGTTTGGGGTTTGTGTTGGGGTTAGGGTTACTGTTTGTTGTTTACATCGGTGTTAGTGTCAGTGTTTGGGTTTTGTGTTGGGGTTAGGGTCAGTGTTTGGGGTTTTGTGTTGGGGTTAGGATTAGTGTTTGGGGTTTGTGTTGGGGTTAGGGTTAGTGTTTGGGGTATGTGTTGTGGTTAGGGTTAGTGTTTGGGTTTTGTGTTGGGGTTAGGGTTAGTGTTTGGGCTTTGTGTTGGGGTTAGGGTTAGTGTTTGGGGGTTTGTGTTGGGGTTAGGGTTAGTGTTTGGGCTTTGTGTTGGGGTTAGGGTTAGTGTTTGGGGGTTTGTGTTGGGGTTAGGGTTAGTGTTTGGAGTTTGTTCTGGGGTTAGGGTTTGAGTTTGGGTTTTGCGTTGGGGTTAGGGTTAGTGTTTCTGGTTTGTGTTGGGGTTAGGGTTAGTGTTTGGGGTTTGTGTTAGGTTTAGGGTTAGTGCTTGTGGCTTGTGTTGGGCTTAGGGACATTGTTTGTGGTTATGTTGGGGTTAGCGTTAGTGTTTGTGCTTTGTGTTGGTGTTGGGGTCAGTGTTTGGGGTTTGTGTTGGGGTTACGTTTAGTGTTCGGGGTTTGTGTTTGGGTTAAAATTAGTGTTTGGGGTTTGTGTTAGAGTTAGGGTTAGTGTTTGGGTTTCGTGTTGGGGTTAGGGTTAGGGTTTGTGGCTTGTGTTGGGGTTAGGGTCAGTCTTTGGTGTTTGTGTTGG
The DNA here is from genome assembly GCA_026770705.1 of Isurus oxyrinchus. NCBI lineage: Eukaryota > Metazoa > Chordata > Chondrichthyes > Lamniformes > Lamnidae > Isurus > Isurus oxyrinchus. The sequence continues at coordinate 1,970,035 of JANJGN010000003.1, read as the reverse complement.
AGTTTGGGTTAGTGTTTTGTGTTTGTGTTGGGGTTAGGTTTAGTGTTTGGGGTTTGTTTTGGGGTTAAAATTCGTGTTTGGTGTTTGTGTTGGGGTTAGTGTTAGTGGTTGGCATTTGTTCTGGGGTTAGGTTTTGTGTATGGTGTTTGTGTTGGGGTTAGGGTTATTGTTTGGGATTTGTGTTGGGGTTAGGGTTAGTGTTTGGGGTTTGTGTTGGGGTTAGGTTTAGTGTTTGGGGTTTGTGTTGGGGTTAAAATTAGTGTTTGGGGTTTGTGTTGGAGTTAGAGTTAGTGTTTGATGGTTTGTGTTGGGGTTAGGGTTAGTGTTTGGCATTTGTTCTGGGGTTAATGTTTGTGTATGGTGTTCGTGTTGGGGTTAGGGTTAGTGTTTGGGGTTTGTGTTGGGGTTAGGTTTAATGTTTGGGGTTTGTGTTGGGGATAGGCTTAGTTTTTGGAGTTTGTGTTGGGGTTAATTTCAGTGTTTGGGGTTTGCCTTGGGGTTAGGTTTAGTGTTTGGGGTTTGTGTTGCGGTTAAAATTAGTGTTTGGGGTTTGTGTTAGAGTTAGGGTTAGTGTTTGGGTTTCGTGTTGGTGTTAGGGTTAGTATGTGGGTTTTGTGTTGGGCGTTTGTGTTAGTGTTTGGGGTTTTCATTCGGGTTAGGGTTAGTGTTTGGGGTTTGCCTTGGGGTTAGGGTTAGTGTTTGGGGGTTTGTGTTGGGTTCGGGTTAGTGTTTGGGTTTTGTTTTGGGTTTAGTGTTAGTGTTTGGCATTTTGTGTTGGGGATTGGGGTTAATATTTGGGGTTTGTATTGTGGTTAGGGTTAGTGTTTTGGGGTTTGTGTTGGTGTTAGGGTCAGTGTTTAGTGTTTGCGTTGGGGTTAGGGTTAGTGTTTGAGGGTTTGTGTTGAGGTTATTGTTAGTTTTTGGGGTTTCTGTTGGGTTTGGGTTAGTGTTTGGGGTTTGTGTTGGTGGTTAGGGCTACTGTTTGTTGTTTGCATCGGGGTTAGTGTCAGTGTTTGGGTTTTGTGTTGGGGTTAGAGTGAGTGTTTGGGGTTTTGTGTTGGGGTTAGGATTAGTGTTTGGGGTTTGTGTTGGGGTTAGGGTTTGTGTTTGGGGTTTGTGTTGGCGTTAGGGTCAGTGTTTGGTGTTTGCGTTGGGGTTAGGGTTAGTGTTTGAGGGTTTGTGTTGAGGTTATTGTTAGTGTTTGTGGTTTGTTTTGGCGTTAGGTTTAGTGTTTGGGGTTCATCTTGGGGTTAGGGTTAGTACTTGGGGTTTGTGTTGGAGGTTAGGGTTACTGTTTGGGGTTTATGTTGGGGTTAGGGTTAGTGTTTGTGCTTTGTGTTGGGGTTAGGGTTAGTGTTTGGAGTTTGTTCTGGGGTTAGGGTTGGAGTTTGGGTTTTGCGTTGGGGTTAGGGTTAGTGTTTGGGGTTTGTGTTTGGGTTTGGGTTAGTGTTTGGGGTTTGTGTTGGGGTTAGGGTTAGGGTTTGTGGCTTGTGTTGGGGTTAGGGTCTATGTTTGGGGTTTGAGTTGGGGTTAGGGTTAGTGATTGGGCTTTGTGTTGGGGTTAGGGTCAGTGTTTGGGGTTTGTGTTGGGTTAGGGTTAGTGTTTGTGGTTTGTATTGGGATTAGGGTTAGTGTTTGGGGTTTGTGTTGCAGTTAGGGTTAGTGTTTAGGGTTTGTCTTGGGGTTAGGCTTAGTGTTTGGGATTTGTGTTGGTGGTTAGGGCTGCTGTTTGGTGTTTACATCTGTGTTAGTGTCAGTGTTTGGGTTTTGTGTTTGGGTTAGGGTCAGTGTTTTTGGTTTTGTGTTGGGGTGAGGATGAGTGTTTGGGGTTTGTGTTGCGGTTAGGGTTAGTGTTTGGGTTTCGTGTTGGGGTTAGGGTTAGTATGTGGGTTTTGTGTTGGGGGTTAGGGTTAGTGTTTGGGGTTTTCATCTGTGTTAGTGTCAGTGTTTGGGTTTTGTGTTTGGGTTAGGGTCAGTGTTTTTGGTTTTGTGTTGGGGTTAGGATGAGTGTTTGGGGTTTGTGTTGCGGTTAGGGTTAGTGTTTGGGGTTTGTGTTGGGCTTAGGGTTAGTGTTTGGATTTCGTGTTGGGGTTAGGGTTAGTATATGGGTTTTGTGTTGGGGTTAGGTTTAATGTTTGGGGCTTGTGTTGGGGTTCAGGTTAATTTTTGGGGTTTGTGTTGGGGTTAGTTTCAGTGTTTGGGGTTTGCCTTGGGGTTAGGGTTAGTGTTTGGGGGTTTGTGTTGGGTTCGGGTTAGTGTTTGGGTTTTGTTTTGGGTTTAGGGTTAGTGTTTGGCATTTTGTGTTGGGGATTGGGGTTAGTGTTTGGGGTTTGTTTTTTGGTTAGGGTTAGTGTTTTGGGGTTTGTGTTGGGGTTAGGGTCAGTGATTAGTGTTTGCGTTGGGGTTAGGGTTAGTGTTTGAGGGTTTGTGTTGAGGTTATTGTTAGTGTTTGTGGTTTGTTTTGGCGTTAGGTTTAGTGTTTGGAGTTCGTGTTGGGGTTAGGGTTAGTATTTGGGGTTTGTGTTGGAGGTTAGGGTTACTGTTTGTGGTTTATATTGGGGTTAGGGTCAGTGTTTGTGCTTTGTGTTGGGGTTAGGGTTAGTGTTTGAAGTTTGTTCTGGGGTTAGGGTTTGAGTTTGGGTTTTGCGTTGGGGTTAGGTTTAGTGTTTGGGGTTTGTGTTTGGGTTTGGGTTAGTGTTTGGGGTTTGTGTTGGTGGTTAAGGCTACTGTTTGGTGTTTACATCGGGGTTAGTGTCAGTGTTTGGGTGTTGTGTTGGGGTTGGGGTCAGTGTTAGGGGTTTTGTGTTGGGGTTAGGATTAGTGTTTGAGGTTTGTGTTGGGGTTAGGGTTAGTGTTTGGGGTTTGTGTTGGGGTTAGGGTTAGTGTTTGGGGTTTGTGTTGGTGTTCGGGTTAGTGTTTGGGGTTTGTGTTGGGGTTAGGGTTAGTGTTAGGGGTTTGTGTTGGTGTTAGGGTTAGTTCTTGGGGTTTGTGTTGGGGTTAGGGTTAGTATTTGGGGTTTGTGTTGGGGGTTAGGGTTAGTGTTTGGGGTTTACATTTGGGTTAGGGTCAGTGTTTGGGCTTTGTGTTGGGGTTAGGGTTAGTGTTTGGGGGTTTGTGTTGAGGTTAGGGTTAGTATTTGGAGTTTGTTCGGGGGTTAGGATTTGAGTTTGGCTTTTGCGTTGGGGTTAGGGTTAGTGTTTGGGCTTTGTGTTGGGGTTAGGATTAGTGTTTGGGGTTTTTGTTGGGGTTAGGGTCAGTGTTTGGTGTTTGCGTTGGGGTTAGGGTTAGTGTTTGAGGGTTTGTGTTGGGGTTAGGTTTAATGTTTGGGGTTTGTGTTGGGGATAGGGTTAGTTTTTGGGGTTTGTGTTGGGGTTAAAATTAGTGTTTGGGGTTTGTGTTAGAGTTAGGGTTAGTGTTCGGGTTTCGTGTTGGTGTTAGGGTTAGTATGTGGGTTTTGTGTTGGGCGTTAGTATTAGTGTTTGGGGTTTTCATTCCGGTTAGGGTTAGTGTTTCGGGTTTGTGTTGGGGTTAGGTTTAATGTTTGGGGCTTGTGTTGGGGTTAGGGTTAATTTTTGGGGTTTGTGTTGGCGTTAGTTTCAGTGTTTGGGGTTTGCCTTGGGGTTAGGGTTAGTGTTTGGGGGTTTGTGTTGGGTTCGGGTTAGTGTTTGGGTTTTGTTTTGGGTTTAGTGTTAGTGTTTGGCATTTTGTGTTGGGGATTGGGGTTAATGTTTGGGGTTTGTTTTGTGGTTAGGGTTAGTGTTTTGGGGTTTGTGTTGGTGTTAGGGTCAGTGTTTAGTGTTTGCGTTGGGGTTAGGGCTAGTGTTTGAGGGTTTGTGTTGAGGTTATTGTTAGTGTTTGGGGTTTCTGTTGGGTTTGGGTTAGTGTTTGGGGTTTGTTTTTTGGTTAGGGTTAGTGTTTTGGGGTTTGTGTTGGGGTTAGGGTCAGTGATTAGTGTTTGCGTTGGGGTTAGGGTTAGTGTTTGAGGGTTTGTGTTGAGGTTATTGTTAGTGTTTGTGGTTTGTTTTGGCGTTAGGTTTAGTGTTTGGAGTTCGTGTTGGGGTTAGGGTTAGTATTTGGGGTTTGTGTTGGAGGTTAGGGTTACTGTTTGTGGTTTATATTGGGGTTAGGGTCAGTGTTTGTGCTTTGTGTTGGGGTTAGGGTTAGTGTTTGAAGTTTGTTCTGGGGTTAGGGTTTGAGTTTGGGTTTTGCGTTGGGGTTAGGTTTAGTGTTTGGGGTTTGTGTTTGGGTTTGGGTTAGTGTTTGGGGTTTGTGTTGGTGGTTAAGGCTACTGTTTGGTGTTTACATCGGGGTTAGTGTCAGTGTTTGGGTGTTGTGTTGGGGTTGGGGTCAGTGTTAGGGGTTTTGTGTTGGGGTTAGGATTAGTGTTTGGGGTTTGTGTTGGGGTTAGGGTTAGTGTTTGGGGTTTGTGTTGGTGTTAGGGTTAGTGTTTGGGGTTTGTGTTGGTGTTCGGGTTAGTGTTTGGGGTTTGTGTTGGGGTTAGGGTTAGTGTTAGGGGTTTGTGTTGGTGTTAGGGTTAGTTCTTGGGGTTTGTGTTGGGGTTAGGGTTAGTATTTGGGGTTTGTGTTGGGGGTTAGGGTTAGTGTTTGGGGTTTACATTTGGGTTAGGGTCAGTGTTTGGGCTTTGTGTTGGGGTTAGGGTTAGTGTTTGGGGGTTTGTGTTGAGGTTAGGGTTAGTATTTGGAGTTTGTTCGGGGGTTAGGATTTGAGTTTGGCTTTTGCGTTGGGGTTAGGGTTAGTGTTTGGGCTTTGTGTTGGGGTTAGGATTAGTGTTTGGGGTTTTTGTTGGGGTTAGGGTCAGTGTTTGGTGTTTGCGTTGGGGTTAGGGTTAGTGTTTGAGGGTTTGTGTTGAGGTTATTGTTAGTGTTTGTGGTTTGTTTTGGTGTTAGGTTTAGTGTTTGGGGTTCGTGTTGGGGTTAGGGTTAGTATTTGGGGCTTGTGTTGGAGGTTAGGGTTACTGTTTGGGGTTTATATTGGGGTTAGGGTCAGTGTTTGTGCTTTGTGTTGGGGTTAGGGTTAGTGTTTGGAGTTTGTTCTGGGGTTAAGGTTTGAGTTTGGGTTTTGCGTTGGGGTTAGCGTTAGTGTTTGGCGTTTGTGTTTGGGTTTGGGTTAGTGTTTCGGGTTTGTGTTGGGGTTAGGGTTAGTGTTTGGGGAATGTCTTGGGGTTAGGCTTAGTGTTTGGGGTTTGTGTTGCGGTTTGGGTTAGTGTTTGGGGTTTGTCTTGGGGTTAGGCTTAGTGTTTGGGATTTGTGTTGGTGGTTAGGGCTACTGTTTGGTGTTTACATCGGTGTTAGTGTCAGTGTTTGGGTTTTGTGTTGGGGTTAGGGTCAGTGTTTGGGGTTTTGTGTTGGGGTTAGGATTAGTGTTTGGGGTTTGTGTTGGGGTTAGGGTTACTGTTTGGTGTTTACATCGGTGTTAGTGTCAGTGTTTGGGTTTTGTGTTGGGGTTAGGGTCAGTGTTTGGGGTTTTGTGTTGGGGTTAGGATTAGTGTTTGGGGTTTGTGTTGGGGTTAGGGTTAGTGTTTGGGGTATGTGTTGTGGTTAGGGTTAGTGTTTGGGTTTTGTGTTGGGGTTAGGGTTAGTGTTTGGGCTTTGTGTTGGGGTTAGGGTTAGTGTTTGGGGGTTTGTGTTGGGGTTAGGGTTAGTGTTTGGAGTTTGTTCTGGGGTTAGGGTTTGAGTTTGGGTTTTGCGTTGGGGTTAGGGTTAGTGTTTCTGGTTTGTGTTGGGGTTAGGGTTAGTGTTTGGGGTTTGTGTTAGGTTTAGGGTTAGTGCTTGTGGCTTGTGTTGGGGTTAGGGACATTGTTTGTGGTTATGTTGGGGTTAGCGTTAGTGTTTGTGCTTTGTGTTGGTGTTGGGGTCAGTGTTTGGGGTTTGTGTTGGGGTTACGTTTAGTGTTCGGGGTTTGTGTTTGGGTTAAAATTAGTGTTTGGGGTTTGTGTTAGAGTTAGGGTTAGTGTTTGGGTTTCGTGTTGGGGTTAGGGTTAGGGTTTGTGGCTTGTGTTGGGGTTAGGGTCAGTCTTTGGTGTTTGTGTTGGAGTTTGGGTTAGTGTTTTGTGTTTGTGTTGGGGTTAGGTTTAGTGTTTGGGGTTTGTTTTGGGGTTAAAATTCGTGTTTGGTGTTTGTGTTGGGGTTAGTGTTAGTGGTTGGCATTTGTTCTGGGGTTAGGTTTTGTGTATGGTGTTTGTGTTGGGGTTAGGGTTATTGTTTGGGATTTGTGTTGGGGTTAGGGTTAGTGTTTGGGGTTTGTGTTGGGGTTAGGTTTAGTGTTTGGGGTTTGTGTTGGGGTTAAAATTAGTGTTTGGGGTTTGTGTTGGAGTTAGAGTTAGTGTTTGATGGTTTGTGTTGGGGTTAGGGTTAGTGTTTGGCATTTGTTCTGGGGTTAATGTTTGTGTATGGTGTTCGTGTTGGGGTTAGGGTTAGTGTTTGGGGTTTGTGTTGGGGTTAGGTTTAATGTTTGGGGTTTGTGTTGGGGATAGGCTTAGTTTTTGGAGTTTGTGTTGGGGTTAATTTCAGTGTTTGGGGTTTGCCTTCGGGTTAGGTTTAGTGTTTGGGGTTTGTGTTGCGGTTAAAATTAGTGTTTGGGGTTTGTGTTAGAGTTAAGGTTAGTGTTTGGGTTTCGTGTTGGTGTTAGGGTTAGTATGTGGGTTTTGTGTTGGGCGTTTGTGTTAGTGTTTGGGGTTTTCATTCGGGTTAGGGTTAGTGTTTGGGGTTTGTGTAGGGGTTAGGTTTAATGTTTGGGGCTTGTGTTGGGGTTAGGGTTAATTTTTGGGGTTTGTGTTGGTGTTAGTTTCAGTGTTTGGGGTTTGCCTTGGGGTTAGGGTTAGTGTTTGGGGGTTTGTGTTGGGTTCGGGTTAGTGTTTGGGTTTTGTTTTGGGTTTAGTGTTAGTGTTTGGCATTTTGTGTTGGGGATTGGGGTTAATATTTGGGGTTTGTATTGTGGTTAGGGTTAGTGTTTTGGGGTTTGTGTTGGTGTTAGGGTCAGTGTTTAGTGTTTGCGTTGGGGTTAGGGTTAGTGTTTGAGGGTTTGTGTTGAGGTTATTGTTAGTGTTTGGGGTTTCTGTTGGGTTTGGGTTAGTGTTTGGGGTTTGTGTTGGTGGTTAGGGCTACTGTTTGTTGTTTGCATCGGGGTTAGTGTCAGTGTTTGGGTTTTGTGTTGGGGTTAGAGTGAGTGTTTGGGGTTTTGTGTTGGGGTTAGGATTAGTGTTTGGGGTTTGTGTTGGGGTTAGGGTTTGTGTTTGGGGTTTGTGTTGGCGTTAGGGTCAGTGTTTGGTGTTTGCGTTGGGGTTAGGGTTAGTGTTTGAGGGTTTGTGTTGAGGTTATTGTTAGTGTTTGTGGTTTGTTTTGGCGTTAGGTTTAGTGTTTGGGGTTCATCTTGGGGTTAGGGTTAGTACTTGGGGTTTGTGTTGGAGGTTAGGGTTACTGTTTGGGGTTTATGTTGGGGTTAGGGTTAGTGTTTGTGCTTTGTGTTGGGGTTAGGGTTAGTGTTTGGAGTTTGTTCTGGGGTTAGGGTTGGAGTTTGGGTTTTGCGTTGGGGTTAGGGTTAGTGTTTGGGGTTTGTGTTTGGGTTTGGGTTAGTGTTTGGGGTTTGTGTTGGGGTTAGGGTTAGGGTTTGTGGCTTGTGTTGGGGTTAGGGTCTATGTTTGGGGTTTGAGTTGGGGTTAGGGTTAGTGATTGGGCTTTGTGTTGGGGTTAGGGTCAGTGTTTGGGGTTTGTGTTGGGTTAGGGTTAGTGTTTGTGGTTTGTATTGGGATTAGGGTTAGTGTTTGGGGTTTGTGTTGCAGTTAGGGTTAGTGTTTAGGGTTTGTCTTGGGGTTAGGCTTAGTGTTTGGGATTTGTGTTGGTGGTTAGGGCTACTGTTTGGTGTTTACATCTGTGTTAGTGTCAGTGTTTGGGTTTTGTGTTTGGGTTAGGGTCAGTGTTTTTGGTTTTGTGTTGGGGTGAGGATGAGTGTTTGGGGTTTGTGTTGCGGTTAGGGTTAGTGTTTGGGGTTTATGTTGGGGTTAGGGTTAGTGTTTGGGTTTCGTGTTGGGGTTAGGGTTAGTATGTGGGTTTTGTGTTGGGGGTTAGGGTTAGTGTTTGGGGTTTTCATCTGTGTTAGTGTCAGTGTTTGGGTTTTGTGTTTGGGTTAGGGTCAGTGTTTTTGGTTTTGTGTTGGGGTTAGGATGAGTGTTTGGGGTTTGTGTTGCGGTTAGGGTTAGTGTTTGGGGTTTGTGTTGGGCTTAGGGTTAGTGTTTGGATTTCGTGTTGGGGTTAGGGTTAGTATATGGGTTTTGTGTTGGGGTTAGGTTTAATGTTTGGGGCTTGTGTTGGGGTTCAGGTTAATTTTTGGGGTTTGTGTTGGGGTTAGTTTCAGTGTTTGGGGTTTGCCTTGGGGTTAGGGTTAGTGTTTGGGGGTTTGTGTTGGGTTCGGGTTAGTGTTTGGGTTTTGTTTTGGGTTTAGGGTTAGTGTTTGGCATTTTGTGTTGGGGATTGGGGTTAGTGTTTGGGGTTTGTTTTTTGGTTAGGGTTAGTGTTTTGGGGTTTGTGTTGGGGTTAGGGTCAGTGATTAGTGTTTGCGTTGGGGTTAGGGTTAGTGTTTGAGGGTTTGTGTTGAGGTTATTGTTAGTGTTTGTGGTTTGTTTTGGCGTTAGGTTTAGTGTTTGGAGTTCGTGTTGGGGTTAGGGTTAGTATTTGGGGTTTGTGTTGGAGGTTAGGGTTACTGTTTGTGGTTTATATTGGGGTTAGGGTCAGTGTTTGTGCTTTGTGTTGGGGTTAGGGTTAGTGTTTGAAGTTTGTTCTGGGGTTAGGGTTTGAGTTTGGGTTTTGCGTTGGGGTTAGGTTTAGTGTTTGGGGTTTGTGTTTGGGTTTGGGTTAGTGTTTGGGGTTTGTGTTGGTGGTTAAGGCTACTGTTTGGTGTTTACATCGGGGTTAGTGTCAGTGTTTGGGTGTTGTGTTGGGGTTGGGGTCAGTGTTAGGGGTTTTGTGTTGGGGTTAGGATTAGTGTTTGAGGTTTGTGTTGGGGTTAGGGTTAGTGTTTGGGGTTTGTGTTGGGGTTAGGGTTAGTGTTTGGGGTTTGTGTTGGTGTTCGGGTTAGTGTTTGGGGTTTGTGTTGGGGTTAGGGTTAGTGTTAGGGGTTTGTGTTGGTGTTAGGGTTAGTTCTTGGGGTTTGTGTTGGGGTTAGGGTTAGTATTTGGGGTTTGTGTTGGGGGTTAGGGTTAGTGTTTGGGGTTTACATTTGGGTTAGGGTCAGTGTTTGGGCTTTGTGTTGGGGTTAGGGTTAGTGTTTGGGGGTTTGTGTTGAGGTTAGGGTTAGTATTTGGAGTTTGTTCGGGGGTTAGGATTTGAGTTTGGCTTTTGCGTTGGGGTTAGGGTTAGTGTTTGGGCTTTGTGTTGGGGTTAGGATTAGTGTTTGGGGTTTTTGTTGGGGTTAGGGTCAGTGTTTGGTGTTTGCGTTGGGGTTAGGGTTAGTGTTTGAGGGTTTGTGTTGGGGTTAGGTTTAATGTTTGGGGTTTGTGTTGGGGATAGGGTTAGTTTTTGGGGTTTGTGTTGGGGTTAAAATTAGTGTTTGGGGTTTGTGTTAGAGTTAGGGTTAGTGTTCGGGTTTCGTGTTGGTGTTAGGGTTAGTATGTGGGTTTTGTGTTGGGCGTTAGTATTAGTGTTTGGGGTTTTCATTCCGGTTAGGGTTAGTGTTTCGGGTTTGTGTTGGGGTTAGGTTTAATGTTTGGGGCTTGTGTTGGGGTTAGGGTTAATTTTTGGGGTTTGTGTTGGCGTTAGTTTCAGTGTTTGGGGTTTGCCTTGGGGTTAGGGTTAGTGTTTGGGGGTTTGTGTTGGGTTCGGGTTAGTGTTTGGGTTTTGTTTTGGGTTTAGTGTTAGTGTTTGGCATTTTGTGTTGGGGATTGGGGTTAATGTTTGGGGTTTGTTTTGTGGTTAGGGTTAGTGTTTTGGGGTTTGTGTTGGTGTTAGGGTCAGTGTTTAGTGTTTGCGTTGGGGTTAGGGCTAGTGTTTGAGGGTTTGTGTTGAGGTTATTGTTAGTGTTTGGGGTTTCTGTTGGGTTTGGGTTAGTGTTTGGGGTTTGTGTTGGTGGTTAGGCCTACTGTTTGTTGTTTGCATCGGGGTTAGTGTCAGTGTTTGGGTTTTGTGTTGGGGTTAGGGTGAGTGTTTGGGGTTTTGTGTTGGGGTTAGGATTAGTGTTTGGGGTTTGTGCTGGGGTTAGGGTCAGTGTTTGGTGTTTGCGTTGGGGTTAGGGTTAGTGTTTGAGGGTTTGTGTTGAGGTTATTGTTAGTGTTTGTGGTTTGTTTTGGCGTTAGGTTTAGTGTTTGGGGTTTGTGTTGGGGTTAGGTTTAATGTTTGGGGTTTGTGTTGGGGATAGGGTTAGTTTTTGGAGTTTGTGTTGGGGTTAGTTTCAGTGTTTGGGGTTTGCCTTGGGGTTAGGTTTAGTGTTTGGGGTTTGTGTTGCGGTTAAAATTAGTGTTTGGGGTTTGTGTTAGAGTTAGAGTTAGTGTTTGAGTTTCGTGTTGGTGTTAGGGTTAGTATGTGGGTTTTGTGTTGGGCGTTAGTATTAGTGTTTGGGGTTTTCATTCGGGTTAGGGTTAGTGTTTGGGGTTTGTGTTGGGGTTAGGTTTAATGTTTGGGGCTTGTGTTGGGGTTAGGGTTAGTGTTTGGGGTTTGTGTTGGTGTTAGGGTTAGTGTTTGGGGTTTGTGTTGGTGTTAGGGTTAGTGTGTGGGTTTTGTGTTGGGGGTTAGGGTTAGTGTTTGGGGTTTTCATCTGTGTTAGTGTCAGTGTTTGGGTTTTGTGTTTGGGTTAGGGTCAGTGTTTTTGGTTTTGTGTTGGGGTTAGGATGAGTGTTTGGGGTTTGTGTTGCGGTTAGGGTTAGTGTTTGGGGTTTGTGTTGGGCTTAGGGTTAGTGTTTGGATTTCGTGTTGAGGTTAGGGTTAGTATATGGGTTTTGTGTTGGGGTTAGGTTTAATGATTGGGGCTTGTGTTGGGGTTAGGGTTAATTTTTGGGGTTTGTGTTGGGGTTAGTTTCAGTGTTTGGGGTTTGCCTTGGGGTTAGGGTTAGTGTTTGGGGGTTTGTGTTGGGTTCGGGTTAGTGTTTGGGTTTTGTTTTGGGTTTAGGGTTAGTGTTTGGCATTTTGTGTTGGGGATTGGGGTTAGTGTTTGGGGTTTGTTTTTTGGTTAGGGTTAGTGTTTTGGGGTTTGTGTTGGGGTTAGGGTCAGTGATTAGTGTTTGCGTTGGGGTTAGGGTTAGTGTTTGAGGGTTTGTGTTGAGGTTATTGTTAGTGTTTGTGGTTTGTTTTGGCGTTAGGTTTAGTGTTTGGAGTTCGTGTTGGGGTTAGGGTTAGTATTTGGGGTTTGTGTTGGAGGTTAGGGTTACTGTTTGTGGTTTATATTGGGGTTAGGGTCAGTGTTTGTGCTTTGTGTTGGGGTTAGGGTTAGTGTTTGAAGTTTGTTCTGGGGTTAGGGTTTGAGTTTGGGTTTTGCGTTGGGGTTAGGTTTAGTGTTTGGGGTTTGTGTTTGGGTTTGGGTTAGTGTTTGGGGTTTGTGTTGGTGGTTAAGGCTACTGTTTGGTGTTTACATCGGGGTTAGTGTCAGTGTTTGGGTGTTGTGTTGGGGTTGGGGTCAGTGTTAGGGGTTTTGTGTTGGGGTTAGGATTAGTGTTTGGGGTTTGTGTTGGGGTTAGGGTTAGTGTTTGGGGTTTGTGTTGGTGTTAGGGTTAGTGTTTGGGGTTTGTGTTGGTGTTCGGGTTAGTGTTTGGGGTTTGTGTTGGGGTTAGGGTTAGTGTTAGGGGTTTGTGTTGGTGTTAGGGTCAGTTCTTGGGGTTTGTGTTGGGGTTAGGGTTAGTATTTGGGGTTTGTGTTGGGGGTTAGGGTTAGTGTTTGGGGTTTACATTTGGGTTAGGGTCAGTGTTTGGGCTTTGTGTTGGGGTTAGGGTTAGTGTTTGGGGGTTTGTGTTGAGGTTAGGGTTAGTATTTGGAGTTTGTTCGGGGGTTAGGATTTGAGTTTGGCTTTTGCGTTGGGGTTAGGGTTAGTGTTTGGGCTTTGTGTTGGGGTTAGGATTAGTGTTTGGGGTTTTTGTTGGGGTTAGGGTCAGTGTTTGGTGTTTGCGTTGGGGTTAGGGTTAGTGTTTGAGGGTTTGTGTTGAGGTTATTGTTAGTGTTTGTGGTTTGTTTTGGCGTTAGGTTTAGTGTTTGGGGTTTGTGTTGGGGTTAGGTTTAATGTTTGGGGTTTGTGTTGGGGATAGGGTTAGTTTTTGGGGTTTGTGTTGGGGTTAAAATTAGTGTTTGGGGTTTGTGTTAGAGTTAGGGTTAGTGTTTGGGTTTCGTGTTGGTGTTAGGGTTAGTATGTGGGTTTTGTGTTGGGCGTTAGTATTAGTGTTTGGGGTTTTCATTCCGGTTAGGGTTAGTGTTTCGGGTTTGTGTTGGGGTTAGGTTTAATGTTTGGGGCTTGTGTTGGGGTTAGGGTTAATTTTTGGGGTTTGTGTTGGCGTTAGTTTCAGTGTTTGGGGTTTGCCTTGGGGTTAGGGTTAGTGTTTGGGGGTTTGTGTTGGGTTCGGGTTAGTGTTTGGGTTTTGTTTTGGGTTTAGTGTTAGTGTTTGGCATTTTGTGTTGGGGATTGGGGTTAATGTTTGGGGTTTGTTTTGTGGTTAGGGTTAGTGTTTTGGGGTTTGTGTTGGTGTTAGGGTCAGTGTTTAGTGTTTGCGTTGGGGTTAGGGCTAGTGTTTGAGGGTTTGTGTTGAGGTTATTGTTAGTGTTTGGGGTTTCTGTTGGGTTTGGGTTAGTGTTTGGGGTTTGTGTTGGTGGTTAGGCCTACTGTTTGTTGTTTGCATCGGGGTTAGTGTCAGTGTTTGGGTTTTGTGTTGGGGTTAGGGTGAGTGTTTGGGGTTTTGTGTTGGGGTTAGGATTAGTGTTTGGGGTTTGTGCTGGGGTTAGGGTCAGTGTTTGGTGTTTGCGTTGGGGTTAGGGTTAGTGTTTGAGGGTTTGTGTTGAGGTTATTGTTAGTGTTTGTGGTTTGTTTTGGCGTTAGGTTTAGTGTTTGGGGTTTGTGTTGGGGTTAGGTTTAATGTTTGGGGTTTGTGTTGGGGATAGGGTTAGTTTTTGGAGTTTGTGTTGGGGTTAGTTTCAGTGTTTGGGGTTTGCCTTGGGGTTAGGTTTAGTGTTTGGGGTTTGTGTTGCGGTTAAAATTAGTGTTTGGGGTTTGTGTTAGAGTTAGGGTTAGTGTTTGGGTTTCGTGTTGGTGTTAGGGTTAGTATGTGGGTTTTGTGTTGGGCGTTAGTATTAGTGTTTGGGGTTTTCATTCGGGTTAGGGTTAGTGTTTGGGGTTTGTGTTGGGGTTAGGTTTAATGTTTGGGGCTTGTGTTGGGGTTAGGGTTAGTGTTTGGGGTTTGTGTTGGTGTTAGGGTTAGTGTTTGGGGTTTGTGTTGGTGTTAGGGTTAGTGTTTGGGGTTTGTGTTGGTGTTAGGGTTAGTGTTTGGGGTTTGTGTTGGTGTTAGGGTTAGTGTTTGGGGTTTGTGTTGGGGTTAAGGTTAGTGTTTGTGGTTTGTGTTGGGGTTAGAGTTAGTGTTTGAAGGTTTGTTTTGGGGTTAGTGTTAGTGTTTGGGGTTTGTATTGGGGTTAGGGTTAGTGTTTGGGGTTTGTGTTGGGGTTAGGGTTAGTGTTTGGGGTTTGTGTTGGGGTTAGGGTTAGTGTTTGGGGTTTGTGTTGGGGTTAGGGTTAGTGTTTGGGGTTTGTGTTGGGGTTAGGGTTAGTATTTGGGGTTTGTGTTGGGGGTTAGGGTTAGTGTTTGGGGTTTACATTTGGGTTAGGGTCAGTGTTTGGGCATTTGTGTTGGGGTTAGGGTTAGTGTTTGGAGTTTTTTCTGGGGTTTGGGTTTGAGTTTGGCTTTTGAGTTGGCGTTAGGGTTAGTGTTTCTGGTTTGTGTTGGGGTTAGGGTTAGTGCTTGTGGCTTGTGTTGGGGTTAGGGACATTGTTTGTGGTTATGTTGGGGTTAGCGTTAGTGTTTGTGCTTTGTGTTGGTGTTGGGGTCAGTGTTTGGGGTTTGTGTTGGGGTTACGTTTAGTGTTCGGGGTTTGTGTTTGGGTTAAAATTAGTGTTTGGGGTTTGTGTTAGAGTTAGGGTTAGTGTTTGGGTTTCGTGTTGGGGTTAGGGTTAGGGTTTGTGGCTTGTGTTGGGGTTAGGGTCAGTCTTTGGTGTTTGTGTTGGAGTTTGGGTTAGTGTTTTGTGTTTGTGTTGGGGTTAGGTTTAGTGTTTGGGGTTTGTTTTGGGGTTAAAATTCGTGTTTGGTGTTTGTGTTGGGGTTAGTGTTAGTGGTTGGCATTTGTTCTGGGGTTAGGTTTTGTGTATGGTGTTTGTGTTGGGGTTAGGGTTATTGTTTGGGATTTGTGTTGGGGTTAGGGTTAGTGTTTGGGGTTTGTGTTGGGGTTAGGTTTAGTGTTTGGGGTTTGTGTTGGGGTTAAAATTAGTGTTTGGGGTTTGTGTTGGAGTTAGAGTTAGTGTTTGATGGTTTGTGTTGGGGTTAGGGTTAGTGTTTGGCATTTGTTCTGGGGTTAATGTTTGTGTATGGTGTTCGTGTTGGGGTTAGGGTTAGTGTTTGGGGTTTGTGTTGGGGTTAGGTTTAATGTTTGGGGTTTGTGTTGGGGATAGGCTTAGTTTTTGGAGTTTGTGTTGGGGTTAATTTCAGTGTTTGGGGTTTGCCTTCGGGTTAGGTTTAGTGTTTGGGGTTTGTGTTGCGGTTAAAATTAGTGTTTGGGGTTTGTGTTAGAGTTAGGGTTAGTGTTTGGGTTTCGTGTTGGTGTTAGGGTTAGTATGTGGGTTTTGTGTTGGGCGTTTGTGTTAGTGTTTGGGGTTTTCATTCGGGTTAGGGTTAGTGTTTGGGGTTTGTGTAGGGGTTAGGTTTAATGTTTGGGGCTTGTGTTGGGGTTAGGGTTAATTTTTGGGGTTTGTGTTGGTGTTAGTTTCAGTGTTTGGGGTTTGCCTTGGGGTTAGGGTTAGTGTTTGGGGGTTTGTGTTGGGTTCGGGTTAGTGTTTGGGTTTTGTTTTGGGTTTAGTGTTAGTGTTTGGCATTTTGTGTTGGGGATTGGGGTTAATATTTGGGGTTTGTATTGTGGTTAGGGTTAGTGTTTTGGGGTTTGTGTTGGTGTTAGGGTCAGTGTTTAGTGTTTGCGTTGGGGTTAGGGTTAGTGTTTGAGGGTTTGTGTTGAGGTTATTGTTAGTGTTTGGGGTTTCTGTTGGGTTTGGGTTAGTGTTTGGGGTTTGTGTTGGTGGTTAGGGCTACTGTTTGTTGTTTGCATCGGGGTTAGTGTCAGTGTTTGGGTTTTGTGTTGGGGTTAGAGTGAGTGTTTGGGGTTTTGTGTTGGGGTTAGGATTAGTGTTTGGGGTTTGTGTTGGGGTTAGGGTTTGTGTTTGGGGTTTGTGTTGGCGTTAGGGTCAGTGTTTGGTGTTTGCGTTGGGGTTAGGGTTAGTGTTTGAGGGTTTGTGTTGAGGTTATTGTTAGTGTTTGTGGTTTGTTTTGGCGTTAGGTTTAGTGTTTGGGGTTCATCTTGGGGTTAGGGTTAGTACTTGGGGTTTGTGTTGGAGGTTAGGGTTACTGTTTGGGGTTTATGTTGGGGTTAGGGTTAGTGTTTGTGCTTTGTGTTGGGGTTAGGGTTAGTGTTTGGAGTTTGTTCTGGGGTTAGGGTTGGAGTTTGGGTTTTGCGTTGGGGTTAGGGTTAGTGTTTGGGGTTTGTGTTTGGGTTTGGGTTAGTGTTTGGGGTTTGTGTTGGGGTTAGGGTTAGGGTTTGTGGCTTGTGTTGGGGTTAGGGTCTATGTTTGGGGTTTGAGTTGGGGTTAGGGTTAGTGATTGGGCTTTGTGTTGGGGTTAGGGTCAGTGTTTGGGGTTTGTGTTGGGTTAGGGTTAGTGTTTGTGGTTTGTATTGGGATTAGGGTTAGTGTTTGGGGTTTGTGTTGCAGTTAGGGTTAGTGTTTAGGGTTTGTCTTGGGGTTAGGCTTAGTGTTTGGGATTTGTGTTGGTGGTTAGGGCTACTGTTTGGTGTTTACATCTGTGTTAGTGTCAGTGTTTGGGTTTTGTGTTTGGGTTAGGGTCAGTGTTTTTGGTTTTGTGTTGGGGTGAGGATGAGTGTTTGGGGTTTGTGTTGCGGTTAGGGTTAGTGTTTGGGGTTTATGTTGGGGTTAGGGTTAGTGTTTGGGTTTCGTGTTGGGGTTAGGGTTAGTATGTGGGTTTTGTGTTGGGGGTTAGGGTTAGTGTTTGGGGTTTTCATCTGTGTTAGTGTCAGTGTTTGGGTTTTGTGTTTGGGTTAGGGTCAGTGTTTTTGGTTTTGTGTTGGGGTTAGGATGAGTGTTTGGGGTTTGTGTTGCGGTTAGGGTTAGTGTTTGGGGTTTGTGTTGGGCTTAGGGTTAGTGTTTGGATTTCGTGTTGGGGTTAGGGTTAGTATATGGGTTTTGTGTTGGGGTTAGGTTTAATGTTTGGGGCTTGTGTTGGGGTTCAGGTTAATTTTTGGGGTTTGTGTTGGGGTTAGTTTCAGTGTTTGGGGTTTGCCTTGGGGTTAGGGTTAGTGTTTGGGGGTTTGTGTTGGGTTCGGGTTAGTGTTTGGGTTTTGTTTTGGGTTTAGGGTTAGTGTTTGGCATTTTGTGTTGGGGATTGGGGTTAGTGTTTGGGGTTTGTTTTTTGGTTAGGGTTAGTGTTTTGGGGTTTGTGTTGGGGTTAGGGTCAGTGATTAGTGTTTGCGTTGGGGTTAGGGTTAGTGTTTGAGGGTTTGTGTTGAGGTTATTGTTAGTGTTTGTGGTTTGTTTTGGCGTTAGGTTTAGTGTTTGGAGTTCGTGTTGGGGTTAGGGTTAGTATTTGGGGTTTGTGTTGGAGGTTAGGGTTACTGTTTGTGGTTTATATTGGGGTTAGGGTCAGTGTTTGTGCTTTGTGTTGGGGTTAGGGTTAGTGTTTGAAGTTTGTTCTGGGGTTAGGGTTTGAGTTTGGGTTTTGCGTTGGGGTTAGGTTTAGTGTTTGGGGTTTGTGTTTGGGTTTGGGTTAGTGTTTGGGGTTTGTGTTGGTGGTTAAGGCTACTGTTTGGTGTTTACATCGGGGTTAGTGTCAGTGTTTGGGTGTTGTGTTGGGGTTGGGGTCAGTGTTAGGGGTTTTGTGTTGGGGTTAGGATTAGTGTTTGAGGTTTGTGTTGGGGTTAGGGTTAGTGTTTGGGGTTTGTGTTGGGGTTAGGGTTAGTGTTTGGGGTTTGTGTTGGTGTTCGGGTTAGTGTTTGGGGTTTGTGTTGGGGTTAGGGTTAGTGTTAGGGGTTTGTGTTGGTGTTAGGGTTAGTTCTTGGGGTTTGTGTTGGGGTTAGGGTTAGTATTTGGGGTTTGTGTTGGGGGTTAGGGTTAGTGTTTGGGGTTTACATTTGGGTTAGGGTCAGTGTTTGGGCTTTGTGTTGGGGTTAGGGTTAGTGTTTGGGGGTTTGTGTTGAGGTTAGGGTTAGTATTTGGAGTTTGTTCGGGGGTTAGGATTTGAGTTTGGCTTTTGCGTTGGGGTTAGGGTTAGTGTTTGGGCTTTGTGTTGGGGTTAGGATTAGTGTTTGGGGTTTTTGTTGGGGTTAGGGTCAGTGTTTGGTGTTTGCGTTGGGGTTAGGGTTAGTGTTTGAGGGTTTGTGTTGGGGTTAGGTTTAATGTTTGGGGTTTGTGTTGGGGATAGGGTTAGTTTTTGGGGTTTGTGTTGGGGTTAAAATTAGTGTTTGGGGTTTGTGTTAGAGTTAGGGTTAGTGTTCGGGTTTCGTGTTGGTGTTAGGGTTAGTATGTGGGTTTTGTGTTGGGCGTTAGTATTAGTGTTTGGGGTTTTCATTCCGGTTAGGGTTAGTGTTTCGGGTTTGTGTTGGGGTTAGGTTTAATGTTTGGGGCTTGTGTTGGGGTTAGGGTTAATTTTTGGGGTTTGTGTTGGCGTTAGTTTCAGTGTTTGGGGTTTGCCTTGGGGTTAGGGTTAGTGTTTGGGGGTTTGTGTTGGGTTCGGGTTAGTGTTTGGGTTTTGTTTTGGGTTTAGTGTTAGTGTTTGGCATTTTGTGTTGGGGATTGGGGTTAATGTTTGGGGTTTGTTTTGTGGTTAGGGTTAGTGTTTTGGGGTTTGTGTTGGTGTTAGGGTCAGTGTTTAGTGTTTGCGTTGGGGTTAGGGCTAGTGTTTGAGGGTTTGTGTTGAGGTTATTGTTAGTGTTTGGGGTTTCTGTTGGGTTTGGGTTAGTGTTTGGGGTTTGTGTTGGTGGTTAGGCCTACTGTTTGTTGTTTGCATCGGGGTTAGTGTCAGTGTTTGGGTTTTGTGTTGGGGTTAGGGTGAGTGTTTGGGGTTTTGTGTTGGGGTTAGGATTAGTGTTTGGGGTTTGTGCTGGGGTTAGGGTCAGTGTTTGGTGTTTGCGTTGGGGTTAGGGTTAGTGTTTGAGGGTTTGTGTTGAGGTTATTGTTAGTGTTTGTGGTTTGTTTTGGCGTTAGGTTTAGTGTTTGGGGTTTGTGTTGGGGTTAGGTTTAATGTTTGGGGTTTGTGTTGGGGATAGGGTTAGTTTTTGGAGTTTGTGTTGGGGTTAGTTTCAGTGTTTGGGGTTTGCCTTGGGGTTAGGTTTA
Source organism: Isurus oxyrinchus (assembly GCA_026770705.1). Classification (NCBI taxonomy): domain Eukaryota; kingdom Metazoa; phylum Chordata; class Chondrichthyes; order Lamniformes; family Lamnidae; genus Isurus; species Isurus oxyrinchus. The sequence goes on along the minus strand of JANJGN010000003.1, from coordinate 1,951,460 downwards.
GTGTTTGGGGTTTGTGTTGCGGTTAAAATTAGTGTTTGGGGTTTGTGTTAGAGTTAGAGTTAGTGTTTGAGTTTCGTGTTGGTGTTAGGGTTAGTATGTGGGTTTTGTGTTGGGCGTTAGTATTAGTGTTTGGGGTTTTCATTCGGGTTAGGGTTAGTGTTTGGGGTTTGTGTTGGGGTTAGGTTTAATGTTTGGGGCTTGTGTTGGGGTTAGGGTTAGTGTTTGGGGTTTGTGTTGGTGTTAGGGTTAGTGTTTGGGGTTTGTGTTGGTGTTAGGGTTAGTGTGTGGGTTTTGTGTTGGGGGTTAGGGTTAGTGTTTGGGGTTTTCATCTGTGTTAGTGTCAGTGTTTGGGTTTTGTGTTTGGGTTAGGGTCAGTGTTTTTGGTTTTGTGTTGGGGTTAGGATGAGTGTTTGGGGTTTGTGTTGCGGTTAGGGTTAGTGTTTGGGGTTTGTGTTGGGCTTAGGGTTAGTGTTTGGATTTCGTGTTGAGGTTAGGGTTAGTATATGGGTTTTGTGTTGGGGTTAGGTTTAATGATTGGGGCTTGTGTTGGGGTTAGGGTTAATTTTTGGGGTTTGTGTTGGGGTTAGTTTCAGTGTTTGGGGTTTGCCTTGGGGTTAGGGTTAGTGTTTGGGGGTTTGTGTTGGGTTCGGGTTAGTGTTTGGGTTTTGTTTTGGGTTTAGGGTTAGTGTTTGGCATTTTGTGTTGGGGATTGGGGTTAGTGTTTGGGGTTTGTTTTTTGGTTAGGGTTAGTGTTTTGGGGTTTGTGTTGGGGTTAGGGTCAGTGATTAGTGTTTGCGTTGGGGTTAGGGTTAGTGTTTGAGGGTTTGTGTTGAGGTTATTGTTAGTGTTTGTGGTTTGTTTTGGCGTTAGGTTTAGTGTTTGGAGTTCGTGTTGGGGTTAGGGTTAGTATTTGGGGTTTGTGTTGGAGGTTAGGGTTACTGTTTGTGGTTTATATTGGGGTTAGGGTCAGTGTTTGTGCTTTGTGTTGGGGTTAGGGTTAGTGTTTGAAGTTTGTTCTGGGGTTAGGGTTTGAGTTTGGGTTTTGCGTTGGGGTTAGGTTTAGTGTTTGGGGTTTGTGTTTGGGTTTGGGTTAGTGTTTGGGGTTTGTGTTGGTGGTTAAGGCTACTGTTTGGTGTTTACATCGGGGTTAGTGTCAGTGTTTGGGTGTTGTGTTGGGGTTGGGGTCAGTGTTAGGGGTTTTGTGTTGGGGTTAGGATTAGTGTTTGGGGTTTGTGTTGGGGTTAGGGTTAGTGTTTGGGGTTTGTGTTGGTGTTAGGGTTAGTGTTTGGGGTTTGTGTTGGTGTTCGGGTTAGTGTTTGGGGTTTGTGTTGGGGTTAGGGTTAGTGTTAGGGGTTTGTGTTGGTGTTAGGGTCAGTTCTTGGGGTTTGTGTTGGGGTTAGGGTTAGTATTTGGGGTTTGTGTTGGGGGTTAGGGTTAGTGTTTGGGGTTTACATTTGGGTTAGGGTCAGTGTTTGGGCTTTGTGTTGGGGTTAGGGTTAGTGTTTGGGGGTTTGTGTTGAGGTTAGGGTTAGTATTTGGAGTTTGTTCGGGGGTTAGGATTTGAGTTTGGCTTTTGCGTTGGGGTTAGGGTTAGTGTTTGGGCTTTGTGTTGGGGTTAGGATTAGTGTTTGGGGTTTTTGTTGGGGTTAGGGTCAGTGTTTGGTGTTTGCGTTGGGGTTAGGGTTAGTGTTTGAGGGTTTGTGTTGAGGTTATTGTTAGTGTTTGTGGTTTGTTTTGGCGTTAGGTTTAGTGTTTGGGGTTTGTGTTGGGGTTAGGTTTAATGTTTGGGGTTTGTGTTGGGGATAGGGTTAGTTTTTGGGGTTTGTGTTGGGGTTAAAATTAGTGTTTGGGGTTTGTGTTAGAGTTAGGGTTAGTGTTTGGGTTTCGTGTTGGTGTTAGGGTTAGTATGTGGGTTTTGTGTTGGGCGTTAGTATTAGTGTTTGGGGTTTTCATTCCGGTTAGGGTTAGTGTTTCGGGTTTGTGTTGGGGTTAGGTTTAATGTTTGGGGCTTGTGTTGGGGTTAGGGTTAATTTTTGGGGTTTGTGTTGGCGTTAGTTTCAGTGTTTGGGGTTTGCCTTGGGGTTAGGGTTAGTGTTTGCGGGTTTGTCTTGGGTTCGGGTTAGTGTTTGGGTTTTGTTTTGGGTTTAGTGTTAGTGTTTGGCATTTTGTGTTGGGGATTGGGGTTAATGTTTGGGGTTTGTTTTGTGGTTAGGGTTAGTGTTTTGGGGTTTGTGTTGGTGTTAGGGTCAGTGTTTAGTGTTTGCGTTGGGGTTAGGGCTAGTGTTTGAGGGTTTGTGTTGAGGTTATTGTTAGTGTTTGGGGTTTCTGTTGGGTTTGGGTTAGTGTTTGGGGTTTGTGTTGGTGGTTAGGCCTACTGTTTGTTGTTTGCATCGGGGTTAGTGTCAGTGTTTGGGTTTTGTGTTGGGGTTAGGGTGAGTGTTTGGGGTTTTGTGTTGGGGTTAGGATTAGTGTTTGGGGTTTGTGCTGGGGTTAGGGTCAGTGTTTGGTGTTTGCGTTGGGGTTAGGGTTAGTGTTTGAGGGTTTGTGTTGAGGTTATTGTTAGTGTTTGTGGTTTGTTTTGGCGTTAGGTTTAGTGTTTGGGGTTTGTGTTGGGGTTAGGTTTAATGTTTGGGGTTTGTGTTGGGGATAGGGTTAGTTTTTGGAGTTTGTGTTGGGGTTAGTTTCAGTGTTTGGGGTTTGCCTTGGGGTTAGGTTTAGTGTTTGGGGTTTGTGTTGCGGTTAAAATTAGTGTTTGGGGTTTGTGTTAGAGTTAGGGTTAGTGTTTGGGTTTCGTGTTGGTGTTAGGGTTAGTATGTGGGTTTTGTGTTGGGCGTTAGTATTAGTGTTTGGGGTTTTCATTCGGGTTAGGGTTAGTGTTTGGGGTTTGTGTTGGGGTTAGGTTTAATGTTTGGGGCTTGTGTTGGGGTTAGGGTTAGTGTTTGGGGTTTGTGTTGGTGTTAGGGTTAGTGTTTGGGGTTTGTGTTGGTGTTAGGGTTAGTGTTTGGGGTTTGTGTTGGTGTTAGGGTTAGTGTTTGGGGTTTGTGTTGGTGTTAGGGTTAGTGTTTGGGGTTTGTGTTGGGGTTAAGGTTAGTGTTTGTGGTTTGTGTTGGGGTTAGAGTTAGTGTTTGAAGGTTTGTTTTGGGGTTAGTGTTAGTGTTTGGGGTTTGTATTGGGGTTAGGGTTAGTGTTTGGGGTTTGTGTTGGGGTTAGGGTTAGTGTTTGGGGTTTGTGTTGGGGTTAGGGTTAGTGTTTGGGGTTTGTGTTGGGGTTAGGGTTAGTGTTTGGGGTTTGTGTTGGGGTTAGGGTTAGTATTTGGGGTTTGTGTTGGGGGTTAGGGTTAGTGTTTGGGGTTTACATTTGGGTTAGGGTCAGTGTTTGGGCATTTGTGTTGGGGTTAGGGTTAGTGTTTGGAGTTTTTTCTGGGGTTTGGGTTTGAGTTTGGCTTTTGAGTTGGCGTTAGGGTTAGTGTTTCTGGTTTGTGTTGGGGTTAGGGTTAGTGCTTGTGGCTTGTGTTGGGGTTAGGGACATTGTTTGTGGTTATGTTGGGGTTAGCGTTAGTGTTTGTGCTTTGTGTTGGTGTTGGGGTCAGTGTTTGGGGTTTGTGTTGGGGTTACGTTTAGTGTTCGGGGTTTGTGTTTGGGTTAAAATTAGTGTTTGGGGTTTGTGTTAGAGTTAGGGTTAGTGTTTGGGTTTCGTGTTGGGGTTAGGGTTAGGGTTTGTGGCTTGTGTTGGGGTTAGGGTCAGTCTTTGGTGTTTGTGTTGGAGTTTGGGTTAGTGTTTTGTGTTTGTGTTGGGGTTAGGTTTAGTGTTTGGGGTTTGTTTTGGGGTTAAAATTCGTGTTTGGTGTTTGTGTTGGGGTTAGTGTTAGTGGTTGGCATTTGTTCTGGGGTTAGGTTTTGTGTATGGTGTTTGTGTTGGGGTTAGGGTTATTGTTTGGGATTTGTGTTGGGGTTAGGGTTAGTGTTTGGGGTTTGTGTTGGGGTTAGGTTTAGTGTTTGGGGTTTGTGTTGGGGTTAAAATTAGTGTTTGGGGTTTGTGTTGGAGTTAGAGTTAGTGTTTGATGGTTTGTGTTGGGGTTAGGGTTAGTGTTTGGCATTTGTTCTGGGGTTAATGTTTGTGTATGGTGTTCGTGTTGGGGTTAGGGTTAGTGTTTGGGGTTTGTGTTGGGGTTAGGTTTAATGTTTGGGGTTTGTGTTGGGGATAGGCTTAGTTTTTGGAGTTTGTGTTGGGGTTAATTTCAGTGTTTGGGGTTTGCCTTCGGGTTAGGTTTAGTGTTTGGGGTTTGTGTTGCGGTTAAAATTAGTGTTTGGGGTTTGTGTTAGAGTTAGGGTTAGTGTTTGGGTTTCGTGTTGGTGTTAGGGTTAGTATGTGGGTTTTGTGTTGGGCGTTTGTGTTAGTGTTTGGGGTTTTCATTCGGGTTAGGGTTAGTGTTTGGGGTTTGTGTAGGGGTTAGGTTTAATGTTTGGGGCTTGTGTTGGGGTTAGGGTTAATTTTTGGGGTTTGTGTTGGTGTTAGTTTCAGTGTTTGGGGTTTGCCTTGGGGTTAGGGTTAGTGTTTGGGGGTTTGTGTTGGGTTCGGGTTAGTGTTTGGGTTTTGTTTTGGGTTTAGTGTTAGTGTTTGGCATTTTGTGTTGGGGATTGGGGTTAATATTTGGGGTTTGTATTGTGGTTAGGGTTAGTGTTTTGGGGTTTGTGTTGGTGTTAGGGTCAGTGTTTAGTGTTTGCGTTGGGGTTAGGGTTAGTGTTTGAGGGTTTGTGTTGAGGTTATTGTTAGTGTTTGGGGTTTCTGTTGGGTTTGGGTTAGTGTTTGGGGTTTGTGTTGGTGGTTAGGGCTACTGTTTGTTGTTTGCATCGGGGTTAGTGTCAGTGTTTGGGTTTTGTGTTGGGGTTAGAGTGAGTGTTTGGGGTTTTGTGTTGGGGTTAGGATTAGTGTTTGGGGTTTGTGTTGGGGTTAGGGTTTGTGTTTGGGGTTTGTGTTGGCGTTAGGGTCAGTGTTTGGTGTTTGCGTTGGGGTTAGGGTTAGTGTTTGAGGGTTTGTGTTGAGGTTATTGTTAGTGTTTGTGGTTTGTTTTGGCGTTAGGTTTAGTGTTTGGGGTTCATCTTGGGGTTAGGGTTAGTACTTGGGGTTTGTGTTGGAGGTTAGGGTTACTGTTTGGGGTTTATGTTGGGGTTAGGGTTAGTGTTTGTGCTTTGTGTTGGGGTTAGGGTTAGTGTTTGGAGTTTGTTCTGGGGTTAGGGTTGGAGTTTGGGTTTTGCGTTGGGGTTAGGGTTAGTGTTTGGGGTTTGTGTTTGGGTTTGGGTTAGTGTTTGGGGTTTGTGTTGGGGTTAGGGTTAGGGTTTGTGGCTTGTGTTGGGGTTAGGGTCTATGTTTGGGGTTTGAGTTGGGGTTAGGGTTAGTGATTGGGCTTTGTGTTGGGGTTAGGGTCAGTGTTTGGGGTTTGTGTTGGGTTAGGGTTAGTGTTTGTGGTTTGTATTGGGATTAGGGTTAGTGTTTGGGGTTTGTGTTGCAGTTAGGGTTAGTGTTTAGGGTTTGTCTTGGGGTTAGGCTTAGTGTTTGGGATTTGTGTTGGTGGTTAGGGCTACTGTTTGGTGTTTACATCTGTGTTAGTGTCAGTGTTTGGGTTTTGTGTTTGGGTTAGGGTCAGTGTTTTTGGTTTTGTGTTGGGGTGAGGATGAGTGTTTGGGGTTTGTGTTGCGGTTAGGGTTAGTGTTTGGGTTTCGTGTTGGGGTTAGGGTTAGTATGTGGGTTTTGTGTTGGGGGTTAGGGTTAGTGTTTGGGGTTTTCATCTGTGTTAGTGTCAGTGTTTGGGTTTTGTGTTTGGGTTAGGGTCAGTGTTTTTGGTTTTGTGTTGGGGTTAGGATGAGTGTTTGGGGTTTGTGTTGCGGTTAGGGTTAGTGTTTGGGGTTTGTGTTGGGCTTAGGGTTAGTGTTTGGATTTCGTGTTGGGGTTAGGGTTAGTATATGGGTTTTGTGTTGGGGTTAGGTTTAATGTTTGGGGCTTGTGTTGGGGTTCAGGTTAATTTTTGGGGTTTGTGTTGGGGTTAGTTTCAGTGTTTGGGGTTTGCCTTGGGGTTAGGGTTAGTGTTTGGGGGTTTGTGTTGGGTTCGGGTTAGTGTTTGGGTTTTGTTTTGGGTTTAGGGTTAGTGTTTGGCATTTTGTGTTGGGGATTGGGGTTAGTGTTTGGGGTTTGTTTTTTGGTTAGGGTTAGTGTTTTGGGGTTTGTGTTGGGGTTAGGGTCAGTGATTAGTGTTTGCGTTGGGGTTAGGGTTAGTGTTTGAGGGTTTGTGTTGAGGTTATTGTTAGTGTTTGTGGTTTGTTTTGGCGTTAGGTTTAGTGTTTGGAGTTCGTGTTGGGGTTAGGGTTAGTATTTGGGGTTTGTGTTGGAGGTTAGGGTTACTGTTTGTGGTTTATATTGGGGTTAGGGTCAGTGTTTGTGCTTTGTGTTGGGGTTAGGGTTAGTGTTTGAAGTTTGTTCTGGGGTTAGGGTTTGAGTTTGGGTTTTGCGTTGGGGTTAGGTTTAGTGTTTGGGGTTTGTGTTTGGGTTTGGGTTAGTGTTTGGGGTTTGTGTTGGTGGTTAAGGCTACTGTTTAGTGTTTACATCGGGGTTAGTGTCAGTCTTTGGGTGTTGTGTTGGGGTTGGGGTCAGTGTTAGGGGTTTTGTGTTGGGGTTAGGATTAGTGTTTGAGGTTTGTGTTGGGGTTAGGGTTAGTGTTTGGGGTTTGTGTTGGGGTTAGGGTTAGTGTTTGGGGTTTGTGTTGGTGTTCGGGTTAGTGTTTGGGGTTTGTGTTGGGGTTAGGGTTAGTGTTAGGGGTTTGTGTTGGTGTTAGGGTTAGTTCTTGGGGTTTGTGTTGGGGTTAGGGTTAGTATTTGGGGTTTGTGTTGGGGGTTAGGGTTAGTGTTTGGGGTTTACATTTGGGTTAGGGTCAGTGTTTGGGCTTTGTGTTGGGGTTAGGGTTAGTGTTTGGGGGTTTGTGTTGAGGTTAGGGTTAGTATTTGGAGTTTGTTCGGGGGTTAGGATTTGAGTTTGGCTTTTGCGTTGGGGTTAGGGTTAGTGTTTGGGCTTTGTGTTGGGGTTAGGATTAGTGTTTGGGGTTTTTGTTGGGGTTAGGGTCAGTGTTTGGTGTTTGCGTTGGGGTTAGGGTTAGTGTTTGAGGGTTTGTGTTGGGGTTAGGTTTAATGTTTGGGGTTTGTGTTGGGGATAGGGTTAGTTTTTGGGGTTTGTGTTGGGGTTAAAATTAGTGTTTGGGGTTTGTGTTAGAGTTAGGGTTAGTGTTCGGGTTTCGTGTTGGTGTTAGGGTTAGTATGTGGGTTTTGTGTTGGGCGTTAGTATTAGTGTTTGGGGTTTTCATTCCGGTTAGGGTTAGTGTTTCGGGTTTGTGTTGGGGTTAGGTTTAATGTTTGGGGCTTGTGTTGGGGTTAGGGTTAATTTTTGGGGTTTGTGTTGGCGTTAGTTTCAGTGTTTGGGGTTTGCCTTGGGGTTAGGGTTAGTGTTTGGGGGTTTGTGTTGGGTTCGGGTTAGTGTTTGGGTTTTGTTTTGGGTTTAGTGTTAGTGTTTGGCATTTTGTGTTGGGGATTGGGGTTAATGTTTGGGGTTTGTTTTGTGGTTAGGGTTAGTGTTTTGGGGTTTGTGTTGGTGTTAGGGTCAGTGTTTAGTGTTTGCGTTGGGGTTAGGGCTAGTGTTTGAGGGTTTGTGTTGAGGTTATTGTTAGTGTTTGGGGTTTCTGTTGGGTTTGGGTTAGTGTTTGGGGTTTGTGTTGGTGGTTAGGCCTACTGTTTGTTGTTTGCATCGGGGTTAGTGTCAGTGTTTGGGTTTTGTGTTGGGGTTAGGGTGAGTGTTTGGGGTTTTGTGTTGGGGTTAGGATTAGTGTTTGGGGTTTGTGCTGGGGTTAGGGTCAGTGTTTGGTGTTTGCGTTGGGGTTAGGGTTAGTGTTTGAGGGTTTGTGTTGAGGTTATTGTTAGTGTTTGTGGTTTGTTTTGGCGTTAGGTTTAGTGTTTGGGGTTTGTGTTGGGGTTAGGTTTAATGTTTGGGGTTTGTGTTGGGGATAGGGTTAGTTTTTGGAGTTTGTGTTGGGGTTAGTTTCAGTGTTTGGGGTTTGCCTTGGGGTTAGGTTTAGTGTTTGGGGTTTGTGTTGCGGTTAAAATTAGTGTTTGGGGTTTGTGTTAGAGTTAGAGTTAGTGTTTGAGTTTCGTGTTGGTGTTAGGGTTAGTATGTGGGTTTTGTGTTGGGCGTTAGTATTAGTGTTTGGGGTTTTCATTCGGGTTAGGGTTAGTGTTTGGGGTTTGTGTTGGGGTTAGGTTTAATGTTTGGGGCTTGTGTTGGGGTTAGGGTTAGTGTTTGGGGTTTGTGTTGGTGTTAGGGTTAGTGTTTGGGGTTTGTGTTGGTGTTAGGGTTAGTGTGTGGGTTTTGTGTTGGGGGTTAGGGTTAGTGTTTGGGGTTTTCATCTGTGTTAGTGTCAGTGTTTGGGTTTTGTGTTTGGGTTAGGGTCAGTGTTTTTGGTTTTGTGTTGGGGTTAGGATGAGTGTTTGGGGTTTGTGTTGCGGTTAGGGTTAGTGTTTGGGGTTTGTGTTGGGCTTAGGGTTAGTGTTTGGATTTCGTGTTGAGGTTAGGGTTAGTATATGGGTTTTGTGTTGGGGTTAGGTTTAATGATTGGGGCTTGTGTTGGGGTTAGGGTTAATTTTTGGGGTTTGTGTTGGGGTTAGTTTCAGTGTTTGGGGTTTGCCTTGGGGTTAGGGTTAGTGTTTGGGGGTTTGTGTTGGGTTCGGGTTAGTGTTTGGGTTTTGTTTTGGGTTTAGGGTTAGTGTTTGGCATTTTGTGTTGGGGATTGGGGTTAGTGTTTGGGGTTTGTTTTTTGGTTAGGGTTAGTGTTTTGGGGTTTGTGTTGGGGTTAGGGTCAGTGATTAGTGTTTGCGTTGGGGTTAGGGTTAGTGTTTGAGGGTTTGTGTTGAGGTTATTGTTAGTGTTTGTGGTTTGTTTTGGCGTTAGGTTTAGTGTTTGGAGTTCGTGTTGGGGTTAGGGTTAGTATTTGGGGTTTGTGTTGGAGGTTAGGGTTACTGTTTGTGGTTTATATTGGGGTTAGGGTCAGTGTTTGTGCTTTGTGTTGGGGTTAGGGTTAGTGTTTGAAGTTTGTTCTGGGGTTAGGGTTTGAGTTTGGGTTTTGCGTTGGGGTTAGGTTTAGTGTTTGGGGTTTGTGTTTGGGTTTGGGTTAGTGTTTGGGGTTTGTGTTGGTGGTTAAGGCTACTGTTTGGTGTTTACATCGGGGTTAGTGTCAGTCTTTGGGTGTTGTGTTGGGGTTGGGGTCAGTGTTAGGGGTTTTGTGTTGGGGTTAGGATTAGTGTTTGAGGTTTGTGTTGGGGTTAGGGTTAGTGTTTGGGGTTTGTGTTGGGGTTAGGGTTAGTGTTTGGGGTTTGTGTTGGTGTTCGGGTTAGTGTTTGGGGTTTGTGTTGGGGTTAGGGTTAGTGTTAGGGGTTTGTGTTGGTGTTAGGGTTAGTTCTTGGGGTTTGTGTTGGGGTTAGGGTTAGTATTTGGGGTTTGTGTTGGGGGTTAGGGTTAGTGTTTGGGGTTTACATTTGGGTTAGGGTCAGTGTTTGGGCTTTGTGTTGGGGTTAGGGTTAGTGTTTGGGGGTTTGTGTTGAGGTTAGGGTTAGTATTTGGAGTTTGTTCGGGGGTTAGGATTTGAGTTTGGCTTTTGCGTTGGGGTTAGGGTTAGTGTTTGGGCTTTGTGTTGGGGTTAGGATTAGTGTTTGGGGTTTTTGTTGGGGTTAGGGTCAGTGTTTGGTGTTTGCGTTGGGGTTAGGGTTAGTGTTTGAGGGTTTGTGTTGGGGTTAGGTTTAATGTTTGGGGTTTGTGTTGGGGATAGGGTTAGTTTTTGGGGTTTGTGTTGGGGTTAAAATTAGTGTTTGGGGTTTGTGTTAGAGTTAGGGTTAGTGTTCGGGTTTCGTGTTGGTGTTAGGGTTAGTATGTGGGTTTTGTGTTGGGCGTTAGTATTAGTGTTTGGGGTTTTCATTCCGGTTAGGGTTAGTGTTTCGGGTTTGTGTTGGGGTTAGGTTTAATGTTTGGGGCTTGTGTTGGGGTTAGGGTTAATTTTTGGGGTTTGTGTTGGCGTTAGTTTCAGTGTTTGGGGTTTGCCTTGGGGTTAGGGTTAGTGTTTGGGGGTTTGTGTTGGGTTCGGGTTAGTGTTTGGGTTTTGTTTTGGGTTTAGTGTTAGTGTTTGGCATTTTGTGTTGGGGATTGGGGTTAATGTTTGGGGTTTGTTTTGTGGTTAGGGTTAGTGTTTTGGGGTTTGTGTTGGTGTTAGGGTCAGTGTTTAGTGTTTGCGTTGGGGTTAGGGCTAGTGTTTGAGGGTTTGTGTTGAGGTTATTGTTAGTGTTTGGGGTTTCTGTTGGGTTTGGGTTAGTGTTTGGGGTTTGTGTTGGTGGTTAGGCCTACTGTTTGTTGTTTGCATCGGGGTTAGTGTCAGTGTTTGGGTTTTGTGTTGGGGTTAGGGTGAGTGTTTGGGGTTTTGTGTTGGGGTTAGGATTAGTGTTTGGGGTTTGTGCTGGGGTTAGGGTCAGTGTTTGGTGTTTGCGTTGGGGTTAGGGTTAGTGTTTGAGGGTTTGTGTTGAGGTTATTGTTAGTGTTTGTGGTTTGTTTTGGCGTTAGGTTTAGTGTTTGGGGTTTGTGTTGGGGTTAGGTTTAATGTTTGGGGTTTGTGTTGGGGATAGGGTTAGTTTTTGGAGTTTGTGTTGGGGTTAGTTTCAGTGTTTGGGGTTTGCCTTGGGGTTAGGTTTAGTGTTTGGGGTTTGTGTTGCGGTTAAAATTAGTGTTTGGGGTTTGTGTTAGAGTTAGAGTTAGTGTTTGAGTTTCGTGTTGGTGTTAGGGTTAGTATGTGGGTTTTGTGTTGGGCGTTAGTATTAGTGTTTGGGGTTTTCATTCGGGTTAGGGTTAGTGTTTGGGGTTTGTGTTGGGGTTAGGTTTAATGTTTGGGGCTTGTGTTGGGGTTAGGGTTAGTGTTTGGGGTTTGTGTTGGTGTTAGGGTTAGTGTTTGGGGTTTGTGTTGGTGTTAGGGTTAGTGTGTGGGTTTTGTGTTGGGGGTTAGGGTTAGTGTTTGGGGTTTTCATCTGTGTTAGTGTCAGTGTTTGGGTTTTGTGTTTGGGTTAGGGTCAGTGTTTTTGGTTTTGTGTTGGGGTTAGGATGAGTGTTTGGGGTTTGTGTTGCGGTTAGGGTTAGTGTTTGGGGTTTGTGTTGGGCTTAGGGTTAGTGTTTGGATTTCGTGTTGAGGTTAGGGTTAGTATATGGGTTTTGTGTTGGGGTTAGGTTTAATGATTGGGGCTTGTGTTGGGGTTAGGGTTAATTTTTGGGGTTTGTGTTGGGGTTAGTTTCAGTGTTTGGGGTTTGCCTTGGGGTTAGGGTTAGTGTTTGGGGGTTTGTGTTGGGTTCGGGTTAGTGTTTGGGTTTTGTTTTGGGTTTAGGGTTAGTGTTTGGCATTTTGTGTTGGGGATTGGGGTTAGTGTTTGGGGTTTGTTTTTTGGTTAGGGTTAGTGTTTTGGGGTTTGTGTTGGGGTTAGGGTCAGTGATTAGTGTTTGCGTTGGGGTTAGGGTTAGTGTTTGAGGGTTTGTGTTGAGGTTATTGTTAGTGTTTGTGGTTTGTTTTGGCGTTAGGTTTAGTGTTTGGAGTTCGTGTTGGGGTTAGGGTTAGTATTTGGGGTTTGTGTTGGAGGTTAGGGTTACTGTTTGTGGTTTATATTGGGGTTAGGGTCAGTGTTTGTGCTTTGTGTTGGGGTTAGGGTTAGTGTTTGAAGTTTGTTCTGGGGTTAGGGTTTGAGTTTGGGTTTTGCGTTGGGGTTAGGTTTAGTGTTTGGGGTTTGTGTTTGGGTTTGGGTTAGTGTTTGGGGTTTGTGTTGGTGGTTAAGGCTACTGTTTGGTGTTTACATCGGGGTTAGTGTCAGTGTTTGGGTGTTGTGTTGGGGTTGGGGTCAGTGTTAGGGGTTTTGTGTTGGGGTTAGGATTAGTGTTTGGGGTTTGTGTTGGGGTTAGGGTTAGTGTTTGGGGTTTGTGTTGGTGTTAGGGTTAGTGTTTGGGGTTTGTGTTGGTGTTCGGGTTAGTGTTTGGGGTTTGTGTTGGGGTTAGGGTTAGTGTTAGGGGTTTGTGTTGGTGTTAGGGTCAGTTCTTGGGGTTTGTGTTGGGGTTAGGGTTAGTATTTGGGGTTTGTGTTGGGGGTTAGGGTTAGTGTTTGGGGTTTACATTTGGGTTAGGGTCAGTGTTTGGGCTTTGTGTTGGGGTTAGGGTTAGTGTTTGGGGGTTTGTGTTGAGGTTAGGGTTAGTATTTGGAGTTTGTTCGGGGGTTAGGATTTGAGTTTGGCTTTTGCGTTGGGGTTAGGGTTAGTGTTTGGGCTTTGTGTTGGGGTTAGGATTAGTGTTTGGGGTTTTTGTTGGGGTTAGGGTCAGTGTTTGGTGTTTGCGTTGGGGTTAGGGTTAGTGTTTGAGGGTTTGTGTTGAGGTTATTGTTAGTGTTTGTGGTTTGTTTTGGCGTTAGGTTTAGTGTTTGGGGTTTGTGTTGGGGTTAGGTTTAATGTTTGGGGTTTGTGTTGGGGATAGGGTTAGTTTTTGGGGTTTGTGTTGGGGTTAAAATTAGTGTTTGGGGTTTGTGTTAGAGTTAGGGTTAGTGTTTGGGTTTCGTGTTGGTGTTAGGGTTAGTATGTGGGTTTTGTGTTGGGCGTTAGTATTAGTGTTTGGGGTTTTCATTCCGGTTAGGGTTAGTGTTTCGGGTTTGTGTTGGGGTTAGGTTTAATGTTTGGGGCTTGTGTTGGGGTTAGGGTTAATTTTTGGGGTTTGTGTTGGCGTTAGTTTCAGTGTTTGGGGTTTGCCTTGGGGTTAGGGTTAGTGTTTGCGGGTTTGTCTTGGGTTCGGGTTAGTGTTTGGGTTTTGTTTTGGGTTTAGTGTTAGTGTTTGGCATTTTGTGTTGGGGATTGGGGTTAATGTTTGGGGTTTGTTTTGTGGTTAGGGTTAGTGTTTTGGGGTTTGTGTTGGTGTTAGGGTCAGTGTTTAGTGTTTGCGTTGGGGTTAGGGCTAGTGTTTGAGGGTTTGTGTTGAGGTTATTGTTAGTGTTTGGGGTTTCTGTTGGGTTTGGGTTAGTGTTTGGGGTTTGTGTTGGTGGTTAGGCCTACTGTTTGTTGTTTGCATCGGGGTTAGTGTCAGTGTTTGGGTTTTGTGTTGGGGTTAGGGTGAGTGTTTGGGGTTTTGTGTTGGGGTTAGGATTAGTGTTTGGGGTTTGTGCTGGGGTTAGGGTCAGTGTTTGGTGTTTGCGTTGGGGTTAGGGTTAGTGTTTGAGGGTTTGTGTTGAGGTTATTGTTAGTGTTTGTGGTTTGTTTTGGCGTTAGGTTTAGTGTTTGGGGTTTGTGTTGGGGTTAGGTTTAATGTTTGGGGTTTGTGTTGGGGATAGGGTTAGTTTTTGGAGTTTGTGTTGGGGTTAGTTTCAGTGTTTGGGGTTTGCCTTGGGGTTAGGTTTAGTGTTTGGGGTTTGTGTTGCGGTTAAAATTAGTGTTTGGGGTTTGTGTTAGAGTTAGGGTTAGTGTTTGGGTTTCGTGTTGGTGTTAGGGTTAGTATGTGGGTTTTGTGTTGGGCGTTAGTATTAGTGTTTGGGGTTTTCATTCGGGTTAGGGTTAGTGTTTGGGGTTTGTGTTGGGGTTAGGTTTAATGTTTGGGGCTTGTGTTGGGGTTAGGGTTAGTGTTTGGGGTTTGTGTTGGTGTTAGGGTTAGTGTTTGGGGTTTGTGTTGGTGTTAGGGTTAGTGTTTGGGGTTTGTGTTGGTGTTAGGGTTAGTGTTTGGGGTTTGTGTTGGTGTTAGGGTTAGTGTTTGGGGTTTGTGTTGGGGTTAAGGTTAGTGTTTGTGGTTTGTGTTGGGGTTAGAGTTAGTGTTTGAAGGTTTGTTTTGGGGTTAGTGTTAGTGTTTGGGGTTTGTATTGGGGTTAGGGTTAGTGTTTGGGGTTTGTGTTGGGGTTAGGGTTAGTGTTTGGGGTTTGTGTTGGGGTTAGGGTTAGTGTTTGGGGTTTGTGTTGGGGTTAGGGTTAGTGTTTGGGGTTTGTGTTGGGGTTAGGGTTAGTATTTGGGGTTTGTGTTGGGGGTTAGGGTTAGTGTTTGGGGTTTACATTTGGGTTAGGGTCAGTGTTTGGGCATTTGTGTTGGGGTTAGGGTTAGTGTTTGGAGTTTTTTCTGGGGTTTGGGTTTGAGTTTGGCTTTTGAGTTGGCGTTAGGGTTAGTGTTTCTGGTTTGTGTTGGGGTTAGGGTTAGTGTTTGTGGCTTGTTTTTGGGTTAGGGACATTGTTTGTGGTTATGTTGGGGTTAGCGTTAGTGTTTGGGCTTTGTGTTGGGGTTGGGGTCAGTGTTTGGGGTTTGTGTTGGGGTTATGGTTAGTGTTTGGCTTTGTTTTGGGGTTAGGGTTAGTGTTTCGCGTTTGTGTTGGTGTTAGGCTTAGTGTTTGGCGTTTGTGTTGGGGTTAGGGTTAGTGTTTGGCATTTGTGTTGGGTTTAGGGTCAGTGTTTGGGGTTTGTGTTGGGGTTAGTTTCAGTGTTTGGGGTTTGCCTTGGGGTTAGGGTTAGTGTTTGGGGTTTTGTGTTGGGGTTAGGGTTAGTGTTTGGGGGTTTGTGTTGGGGTTAGGGTTAGTGTTTGGAGTTTGTTCTGGGGTTAGGGTTTGAGTTTGGGTTTTGCGTTGGGGTTAGGGTTAGTGTTTCTGGTTTGTGTTGGGGTTAGGATTAGTGTTTGGGGTTTGTGTTAGGTTTAGGGTTAGTGCTTGTGGCTTGTGTTGGGGTTAGGGACATTGTTTGTGGTTATTTTGGGGTTAGCGTTAGTGTTTGTGCTTTGTGTTGGTGTTGGGGTCAGTGTTTGGGGTTTGTGTTGGGGTTTGGGTTAGTGTTTGGGATTTGTGTTGGGGTTAGGGTTATTGTTTGGGGTTTGTGTTGGGGTTAGGGTTAGTGTTTGGGGTTTGTGTTTGGGTTAAAATTAGTGTTTGGGGTTTGTGTTAGAGTTAGGGTTAGTGTTTGGGTTTCATCTTGGGGTTAGGGTTAGGGTTGTAGCTTGTGTGGGGGTTAGGGTCAGTCTTTGGCGTTTGTGTTGGGGTTTGGGTTAGTGTTTTGTGTTTGTGTTGGGGTTAGGTTTACTGTTTGGGGTTTCTTTTGGGGTAAAATTAGTGTTTGGTGTTTGTGTTGGGGTTAGTGTTAGTGGTTGGCATTTGTTCTGGGGTTAGGTTTTGTGTATGGTGTTTGTGTTGGGGTTAGGGTTAGGGTTTGGGGTTTGTGTTGGGGTTAGGTTTAGTGTTTGGGGTTTGTGTTGTGGTTAAAATTAGTGTTTAGGGTTTGTGTTGGAGTTAGCGTTAGTGTTTGGCATTTGTTCTGGGGTTAATGTTTGTGTATGGTGTTTGTGTTGGGGTTAGGGTTAGTGTTTGGGGTTTGTGTTGGGGTTAGGTTTAATGTTTGGGGTTTGTGTTGGGGATAGGGTTAGTTTTTGGAGTTTGTGTTGGTGTTAGTTTCAGTGTTTGGGGTTTGCCTTGGGGTTGGTTTAGTGTTTGGGGTTTGTGTTGGGGTTAACATTAGTGTTTGGGGTTTGTGTTAGAGTTAGGGTTAGTGTTTGGGTTTTGTGTTGGGGTTAGGGTTAGTATGTGGGTTTTGTGTTGGGCGTTAGTGTTAGTGTTTGGGGTTTTCATTCGGGTTAGTGTTTGGGGTTTGTGTTGGGGTTAGGGTTATTGTTTGGGATTTGTGTTGGGGTTAGGGTTAGTGTTTGGGGTTTGTGTTAGGGTTAGGTTTAATGTTTGGGGCTTGTGTTGGGGTTAGGGTTAATTTTTGGGGTTTGTGTTGGGGTTAGTTTCAGTGTTTGGGGTTTGCCTAGGGGTTAGGGTTAGTGTTTGCGGGTTTGTGTTGGGTTCGGGTTAGTGTTTGGGTTTTGTTTTGGGTTTAGTGTTAGTGTTTGGCATTTTGTGTTGGGGATTGGGGTTAATGTTTGGGGTTTGTATTGTGGTTAGGGTTAGTGTTTTGGGGTTTGTGTTGGTGTTAGGGTCAGTGTTTAGTGTTTGCGTTGGGGTTAGGGTTAGTGTTTGAGGGTTTGTGTTGAGGTTATTGTTAGTGTTTGGGGTTTCTGTTGGGTTTGGGTTAGTGTTTGGGGTTTGTGTTGGTGGTTAGGGCTACTGTTTGTTGTTTGCATCGGGGTTAGTGTCAGTGTTTGGGTTTTGTGTTGGGGTTAGGGTGAGTGTTTGGGGTTTTGTGTTGGGGTTAGGATCAGTGTTTGGGGTTTGTGTTGGGTTTAGGGTTTGTGTTTGGGGTTTGTGTTGGGGTTAGGGTCAGTGTTTGGTGTTTGCGTTGGGGTTAGGGTTACTGTTTGAGGGTTTGTGTTGAGGTTATTGTTAGTGTTTGTGGTTTGTTTTGGCATTAGGTTTAGTGTTTGCGGTTCGTCTGGGGGTTAGGGTTAGTACTTGGGGTTTGTGTTGGAGGTTAGGGTTACTGTTTGGGGTTTATGTTGGGGTTAGGGTCAGTGTTTGTGCTTTTTGTTGGGGTTAGCATTAGTGTTTGGAGTTTGTTCTGGGGTTAGGGTTGGAGTTTGGGTTTTGCGTTGGGGTTAGGGTTAGTTTTTGGGGTTTGTGTTTGGGTTTGGGTTCGTGTTTGGGGTTTGTGTTGGGGTTAGGGTTAGGGGTTGTGGCTTGTGTTGGGGTTAGGGTCAATGTTTGGGGTTTGAGTTGGGGTTAGGGTTAGTGTTTGGGGTTTGTGTTGGGGTTAGGGTTAGTGTTTGGGGTTTGTCTTGGGGTTAGGCTTAGTGTTTGTGGTTTGTGTTGCGGTTAGGGTTAGTGTTTAGGGTTTGTCTTGGGGTTAGGCTTAGTGTTTGGGATTTGTGTTGGTGGTTAGGGCTACTGTTTGGTGTTTACATCTTTGTTAGTGTCAGTGTTTGGTTTTTGTGTTTGGGTTAGGGTCAGTGTTTTTGGTTTTGTGTTGGGGTTAGGATTCGTGTTTGGGGTTTGTGTTGCGGTTAGGGTTAGTGTTTGGGGTTTATGTTGGGGTTAGGGTTAGTGTTTGGGGTTCGTGTTGGGGTTAGGGTTAGTATGTGGGTTTTGTGTTGGGGGTTAGGGTTAGTGTTTGGGGTTTTCATTCGGGTTAGGGTTAGTGTTTGGGGTTTGTGTTGGGGTTAGGTTTAATGTTTGGGGCTGGTGTTGGGGTTAGGGTTAATTTTTGGGGTTTGTGTTGGGGTTAGTTTCAGTGTTTGGGGTTTGCCTTGGGGTTAGGGTTAGTGCTTGGGGGTTTGTGTTGGGTTCGGGTTAGTGTTTGGGTTTTGTTTTGGGTTTAGGGTTAGTGTTTGGCCTTTTGTGTTGGGTATTGGGGTTAGTGTTTGGGGTTTGTATTTTGGTTAGTGTTAGTGTTTTGGGGTTTGTGTTGGGGTTAGGGTCAGTGATTAGTGTTTGCGTTGGGGTTAGGGTTAGTGTTTGAGGGTTTGTGTTGAGGTTATTGTTAGTGTTTGTGGTTTGTTTTGGCGTTAGGTTTAGTGTTTGGGGTTCGTGTTGGGGTTAGGGTTAGTATTTGGGGTTTGTGTTGGAGGTTAGGGTTACTGTTTGGGGTTTATATTGGGGTTAGGGTCAATGTTTGTGCTTTGTGTTGAGGTTAGGGTTAGTGTTTGGAGTTTGTTCTGGGGTTAGGGTTTGAGTTTGGGTTTTGCGTTGGGGTTAGGGTTAGTGTTTGGGGTTTGTGTTTGGGTTTGGGTTAGTTTTCGGGGTTTGTGTTGGTGGTTAAGGCTACTGTTTGGTGTTTACATCGGTGTTAGTGTCAGTGTTTGGGGTTTTGTGTTGGGGTTAGGATTATTGTTTGGGGTTTCTTTTGGGGTTAGGGTTAGTGTTTGGGGTTTGTGTTGGGGTTAGGGTTAGTGTTTGAGGGTTTGTGTTGGGGTTAGGAGTAGTGTTTGGGGTTTGTGTTGGGGTTAAAATTAGTGTTTGGGGATTGTGTTGGAGTTAGAGTTAGTGTTTGAGGGTTTGTGTTGGGGTTAGGGTTAGTGTTTGGCGTTTGTTCTGGGGTTAGTGTTTGTGTATGGTGTTTGTGTTGGGGTTAGGGTTATTGTTTGGGATTTGTGTTGGGGTTAGGGTTCGTGTTTGGGGTTTGTGTTGGGGTTAGGTTTAATGTTTGGGGCTTGTGTTGGGGTTAGGGTTAATTTTTGGGGTTTGTGTTGGGGTTAGTTTCAGTGTTTGGGGTTTGCCTTGGGGTTAGGGTTAGTGTTTGGGGGTGTGTGTTGGGTTCGGGTTAGTGTTTGGGTTTTGTTTTGGGTTTAGGGTTAGTGTTTGGCATTTTGTGTTTGGGATTGGGGTTAGTGTTTGGGGTTTGTTTTGTGGTTAGGGTTAGTGTTTTGGGGTTTGTGTTGGGGTTAGGTTCAGTGTTTGGTGTTTGCGTTGGGGTTAAGGTTAGTGTTTGAGAGTTTGTGTTGAGGTTATTGTTAGTGTTTGTGGTTTGTTTTGGCGTTAGGTTTAGTGTTTGGGGTTCGTGTTGGGGTTAGGGTTAGTATTTGGGTCTTGTGTTGGGGGTTAGGGTTACAGCTTGGGGTTTATATTGGGGTTAGGGTCAGTGTTTGTGCTTTGTGTTGGGGTTAGGGTTAGTGTTTGGAGTTTGTTCTGGGGTTAGGGTTTGAGTTTGGGTTTTGCGTTGGGGTTAGGGTTAGTGTTTGGGGTTTGTGTTGGGGTTAGGGTTAGTGTTTGGGGTTTGTGTTGGCGTTAGGGTTAGTATTTGGGGTTTGTGTTGGGGTTAGGGTTAGTGTTTGTAGTTTGTTCTGGGCTTTGGGTTTGAGTTTGGCTTCTGCGTTGGGGTTAGGGTTAGTGTTTCTGCTTTGTGTTGGGGTTAGGGTTAGTGTTTGGGTTTTGTGTTAGGTTTAGGGTTAGTGCTTGTGGCTTGTGTTGGGGTTAGGGACATTGTTTGTGGTTATGTTAGGGTTAGCGTTAGTGTTTGGGCTTTGTGTTGGTGTTGGGGTCAGTGTTTGGGGTTTGTGTTGGGGTTTGGGTTAGTGTTTGGGTTTGTGTTGGGGTTAGGGTTATTGTTTGGCTTTTGTGTTGGGGTTAGGGTTAATGTTTGGGATTTGTGTTGGGGTTAGGTTTAGTGTTTGGGGTTTGTGTTGGGGTTAAAATTAATGTTTGGGGATTGTGTTGGAGTTAGAGTTAGTGTTTGAGGGTTTGTGTTGGGGTTAGGGTTAGTGTTTGGCGTTTGTTCTGGGGTTAGTGTTTGTGTATGGTGTTTGTGTTGGGGTTAGGGTTATTGTTTGGGATTTGTGTTGGGGTTAGGGTTCGTGTTTGGGGTTTGTGTTGGGGTTAGGTTTAATGTTTGGGGCTTGTGTTGGGGTTAGGGTTAATTTTTGGGGTTTGTGTTGGCGTTAGTTTCAGTGTTTGGGGTTTGCCTTGGGATTAGGGTTAGTGCTTGGGGGTGTGTGTTGGGTTCGGGTTAGTGTTTGGGTTTTGTTTTGGGTTTAGGGTTAGTGTTTGGCATTTTGTGTTTGGGATTGGGGTTAGTGTTTGGGGTTTGTTTTGTGGTTAGGGTTAGTGTTTTGGGGTTTGTGTTGGGGTTAGGTTCAGTGTTTGGTGTTTGCGTTGGGGTTAAGGTTAGTGTTTGAGAGTTTGTGTTGAGGTTATTGTTAGTGTTTGTGGTTTGTTTTGGCGTTAGGTTTAGTGTTTGGGGTTCGTGTTGGGGTTAGGGTTAGTATTTGGGTCTTGTGTTGGGGGTTAGGGTTACAGCTTGGGGTTTATATTGGGGTTAGGGTCAGTGTTTGTGCTTTGTGTTGGGGTTAGGGTTAGTGTTTGGAGTTTGTTCTGGGGTTAGGGTTTGAGTTTGGGTTTTGCGTTGGGGTTAGGGTTAGTGTTTGGGGTTTGTGTTGGGGTTAGGGTTAGTGTTTGGGGTTTGTGTTGGCGTTAGGGTTAGTATTTGGGGTTTGTGTTGGGGTTAGGGTTAGTGTTTGGAGTTTGTTCTGGGCTTTGGGTTTGAGTTTGGGTTTTGCGTTGGGGTTAGGGTTAGTGTTTCTGCTTTGTGTTGGGGTTAGGGTTAGTGTTTGGGTTTTGTGTTAGGTTTAGGGTTAGTGCTTGTGGCTTGTGTTGGGGTTAGGGACATTGTTTGTGGTTATGTTAGGGTTAGCGTTAGTGTTTGGGCTTTGTGTTGGTGTTGGGGTCAGTGTTTGGGGTTTGTGTTGGGGTTTGGGTTAGTGTTTGGGTTTGTGTTGGGGTTAGGGTTATTGTTTGGCTTTTGTGTTGGGGTTAGGGTTAATGTTTGGGATTTGTGTTGGGATTAGGTTTACTGTTTGGGGTTTGTGTTGGGGTTAAAATTAGTGTTTGGGGTTTGTGTTAGAGTTAGGGTTAGTGTTTGGGTTTCATGTTGGGATTAGGGTTAGTTTGTGGGTTTTGTGTTGGGGGTTAGTTTTAGTGTTTGGGGTTTTCTTTCGCGTTAGGGTCAGTGTTTGGGGTTTGTGTTGGGGTTAGGGTTAGTGTTTTGTGTTTGTGTTGGGGTTAGGTTTAGTGTTTGGGGTTTGTGTTGGGGTTAAAACTAGTGTTTGGGATTTGTGTTGGGGTTAGTGTTAGTGTTCAGCATTTGTTCTGGGGTTAGGTTTTGTGTATGGTGTTTGTGTTGGGGCTAGGGTTATTGTTTGGGATTTGTGTTGGGGTTAGGGATAGTGTTTGGGGTTTGTGTTGGGGTTAGGTTTAGTGTTTGGGGTTTGTGTTGGGGTTAAAATTAGTGTTTGGGGTTTGTGTTGGAGTTAGAGTTAGTATTTGAGGGTTTGTGTTGGGGTTAGGGTTATTGTTTGGCGTTTGTTCTGGGGTTAGTGTTTGTGTATGGTGTTTGTGTTGGGGTTAGGGTTATTGTTTGGGATTTGTGTTGGGGTTAGGGTTAGTATGTGGGTTTTGTGTTGGGGGTTAGGGTTAGTGTTTGGGGTTTTCATTCGGGTTAGGGTTAGTGTTTGGGGTTTGTGTTGGTGTTAGGTTTAATGTTTGGGGCTGGTGTTGGGGTTAGGGTTAATTTTTGGGGTTTGTGTTGGGGTTAGTTTCAGTGTTTGGGGTTTGCCTTGGGGTTAGGGTTAGTGCTTGGGGGTTTGTGTTGGGTTCGGGTTAGTGTTTGGGTTTTGTTTTGGGTTTAGGGTTAGTGTTTGGCCTTTTGTGTTGGGTATTGGGGTTAGTGTTTGGGGTTTGTATTTTGGTTAGTGTTAGTGTTTTGGGGTTTGTGTTGGGGTTAGGGTCAGTGATTAGTGTTTGCGTTGGGGTTAGTGTTAGTGTTTGAGGGTTTGTGTTGAGGTTATTGTTAGTGTTTGTGGTTTGTTTTGGCGTTAGGTTTAGTGTTTGGGGTTCGTGTTGGGGTTAGGGTTAGTATTTGGGGTTTGTGTTGGAGGTTAGGGTTACTGTTTGGGGTTTATATTGGGGTTAGGGTCAGTGTTTGTGCTTTGTGTTGAGGTTAGGGTTAGTGTTTGGAGTTTGTTCTGGGGTTAGGGTTTGAGTTTGGGTTTTGCGTTGGGGTTAGGGTTAGTGTTTGGGGTTTGTGTTTGGGTTTGGGTTAGTTTTCGGGGTTTGTGTTGGTGGTTAAGGCTACTGTTTGGTGTTTACATCGGGGTTAGTGTCAGTCTTTGGGTTTTGTGTTGGGGTTAGGGTCAGTGTTTGGGGTGTTGTGTTGGGGTTAGGGTTAGTGTTTGGGGTTTGTGTTGGGGTTAGGGTTAGTGTTTGGGGTTTGTGTTGGGGTTAGGGTTAGTGTTTGGGGTTTGTGTTGGGGTTAGGGTTAGTTTTTGGGGTTTGTGTTGGGGTTAGCGTTAGTATTTGGGGTTTGTGTTGGGGTTAGGGTTAGTGTTTGGGTTTGGTGTTAGGTTTAGGGTTAGTGCTTGTGGCTTGTGTTGAGTTTAGGGACATTGTTTGTGGTTATGTTTGGGTTAGCGTTAGTGTTTGGGCTTTGTGTTGGTGTTGGGGTCAGTGTTTGGGGTTTGTGTTGGGGTTTGGGTTAGTGTTTGGGTTTGTGTTGGGGTTAGGGTTATTGTTTGGGTTTTGTGTTGGGGTTAGGGTTAGTGTTTGGGGTTTGTGTTGGGGTTAGGTTTAGTGTTTGGGGTTTATGTTGGGGTTAAAATTAGTGTTTGGGGTTTGTGTTAGAGTTAGGGTTAGTGTTTGGGTTTCGTGTTGGGTTTAGGGTTTAAAATGTGGGTTTTGTGTTGGGGGTTAGTGTTAGTGTTTGGGGTTTTCATTCGGGTTAGTGTCAGTGTTTGGGGTTTGTGTTGGGGTTAGGGTTAGTGTTTTGTGTTTGTGTTGGGGTTAGGTTTAGTGTTTGGGGTTTGTGTTGGGGTTAAACTTAGTGTTTGGGGTTTGTGTTGGGGTTAGTGTTAGTGTTCGGCATTTGTTCTGGGGTTAGGTTTTGTGCATGGTGTTTGTGTTGGGGTTAGGGTTATTGTTTGGGATTTGTGTTGGGGTTAGGGTTAGTGTTTGGGGTTTGTGTTGGGGTTAGGTTTAGTGTTTGGGGTTTGTGTTGGGGTTAAAATTAGTGTTTGGGGATTGTGTTGGAGTTAGAGTTAGTGTTTGAGGGTTTGTGTTGGGGTTAGGGTTAGTGTTTGGCGTTTGTTCTGGGGTTAGTGTTTGTGTATGGTGTTTGTGTTGGGGTTAGGGTTATTGTTTGGGATTTGTGTTGGGGTTAGGGTTCGTGTTTGGGGTTTGTGTTGGGGTTAGGTTTAATGTTTGGGGCTTGTGTTGGGGTTAGGGTTAATTTTTGGGGTTTGTGTTGGCGTTAGTTTCAGTGTTTGGGGTTTGCCTTGGGATTAGGGTTAGTGCTTGGGGGTGTGTGTTGGGTTCGGGTTAGTGTTTGGGTTTTGTTTTGGGTTTAGGGTTAGTGTTTGGCATTTTGTGTTTGGGATTGGGGTTAGTGTTTGGGGTTTGTTTTGTGGTTAGGGTTAGTGTTTTGGGGTTTGTGTTGGGGTTAGGTTCAGTGTTTAGTGTTTGCGTTGGGGTTAAGGTTAGTGTTTGAGAGTTTGTGTTGAGGTTATTGTTAGTGTTTGTGGTTTGTTTTGGCGTTAGGTTTAGTGTTTGGGGTTCGTGTTGGGGTTAGGGTTAGTATTTGGGGTTTGTGTTGGGGGTTAGGGTTACAGCTTGGGGTTTATATTGGGGTTAGGGTCAGTGTTTGTGCTTTGTGTTGGGGTTAGGGTTAGTGTTTGGAGTTTGTTCTGGGGTTAGGGTTTGAGTTTGGGTTTTGCGTTGGGGTTAGGGTTAGTGTTTGGGGTTTGTGTTGGGGTTAGGGTTAGTGTTTGGGGTTTGTGTTGGCGTTAGGGTTAGTATTTGGGGTTTGTGTTGGGGTTAGGGTTAGTGTTTGGAGTTTGTTCTGGGCTTTGGGTTTGAGTTTGGCTTCTGCGTTGGGGTTAGGGTTAGTGTTTCTGCTTTGTGTTGGGGTTAGGGTTAGTGTTTGGGTTTTGTGTTAGGTTTAGGGTTAGTGCTTGTGGCTTGTGTTGGGGTTAGGGACATTGTTTGTGGTTATGTTAGGGTTAGCGTTAGTGTTTGGGCTTTGTGTTGGTGTTGGGGTCAGTGTTTGGGGTTTGTGTTGGGGTTTGGGTTAGTGTTTGGGTTTGTGTTGGGGTTAGGGTTATTGTTTGGCTTTTGTGTTGGGGTTAGGGTTAATGTTTGGGATTTGTGTTGGGATTAGGTTTACTGTTTGGGGTTTGTGTTGGGGTTAAAATTAGTGTTTGGGGTTTGTGTTAGAGTTAGGGTTAGTGTTTGGGTTTCATGTTGGGATTAGGGTTAGTTTGTGGGTTTTGTGTTGGGGGTTAGTTTTAGTGTTTGGGGTTTTCTTTCGCGTTAGGGTCAGTGTTTGGGGTTTGTGTTGGGGTTAGGGTTAGTGTTTTGTGTTTGTGTTGGGGTTAGGTTTAGTGTTTGGGGTTTGTGTTGGGGTTAAAACTAGTGTTTGGGATTTGTGTTGGGGTTAGTGTTAGTGTTCAGCATTTGTTCTGGGGTTAGGTTTTGTGTATGGTGTTTGTGTTGGGGCTAGGGTTATTGTTTGGGATTTGTGTTGGGGTTAGGGTTAGTGTTTGGGGTTTGTGTTGGGGTTAGGTTTAGTGTTTGGGGTTTGTGTTGGGGTTAAAATTAGTGTTTGGGGTTTGTGTTGGAGTTAGAGTTAGTATTTGAGGGTTTGTGTTGGGGTTAGGGTTATTGTTTGGCGTTTGTTCTGGGGTTAGTGTTTGTGTATGGTGTTTGTGTTGGGGTTAGGGTTATTGTTTGGGATTTGTGTTGGGGTTAGGGTTAGTATGTGGGTTTTGTGTTGGGGGTTAGGGTTAGTGTTTGGGGTTTTCATTCGGGTTAGGGTTAGTGTTTGGGGTTTGTGTTGGTGTTAGGTTTAATGTTTGGGGCTGGTGTTGGGGTTAGGGTTAATTTTTGGGGTTTGTGTTGGGGTTAGTTTCAGTGTTTGGGGTTTGCCTTGGGGTTAGGGTTAGTGCTTGGGGGTTTGTGTTGGGTTCGGGTTAGTGTTTGGGTTTTGTTTTGGGTTTAGGGTTAGTGTTTGGCCTTTTGTGTTGGGTATTGGGGTTAGTGTTTGGGGTTTGTATTTTGGTTAGTGTTAGTGTTTTGGGGTTTGTGTTGGGGTTAGGGTCAGTGATTAGTGTTTGCGTTGGGGTTAGGGTTAGTGTTTGAGGGTTTGTGTTGAGGTTATTGTTAGTGTTTGTGGTTTGTTTTGGCGTTAGGTTTAGTGTTTGGGGTTCGTGTTGGGGTTAGGGTTAGTATTTGGGGTTTGTGTTGGAGGTTAGGGTTACTGTTTGGGGTTTATATTGGGGTTAGGGTCAGTGTTTGTGCTTTGTGTTGAGGTTAGGGTTAGTGTTTAGAGTTTGTTCTGGGGTTAGGGTTTGAGTTTGGGTTTTGCGTTGGGGTTAGGGTTAGTGTTTGGGGTTTGTGTTTGGGTTTGGGTTAGTTTTCGGGGTTTGTGTTGGTGGTTAAGGCTACTGTTTGGTGTTTACATCGGGGTTAGTGTCAGTCTTTGGGTTTTGTGTTGGGGTTAGGGTCAGTGTTTGGGGTGTTGTGTTGGGGTTAGGGTTAGTGTTTGGGGTTTGTGTTGGGGTTAGGGTTAGTGTTTGGGGTTTGTGTTGGGGTTAGGGTTAGTTTTTGGGGTTTGTGTTGGGGTTAGCGTTAGTATTTGGGGTTTGTGTTGGGGTTAGGGTTAGTGTTTGGGTTTGGTGTTAGGTTTAGGGTTAGTGCTTGTGGCTTGTGTTGAGTTTAGGGACATTGTTTGTGGTTATGTTTGGGTTAGCGTTAGTGTTTGGGCTTTGTGTTGGTGTTGGGGTCAGTGTTTGGGGTTTGTGTTGGGGTTTGGGTTAGTGTTTGGGTTTGTGTTGGGGTTAGGGTTATTGTTTGGGTTTTGTGTTGGGGTTAGGGTTAGTGTTTGGGGTTTGTGTTGGGGTTAGGTTTAGTGTTTGGGGTTTATGTTGGGGTTAAAATTAGTGTTTGGGGTTTGTGTTAGAGTTAGGGTTAGTGTTTGGGTTTCGTGTTGGGTTTTGGGTTTAAAATGTGGGTTTTGTGTTGCGGGTTAGTGTTAGTGTTTGGGGTTTTCATTCGGGTTAGTGTCAGTGTTTGGGGTTTGTGTTGGGGTTAGGGTTAGTGTTTTGTGTTTGTGTTGGGGTTAGGTTTAGTGTTTGGGGTTTGTGTTGGGGTTAAACTTAGTGTTTGGGGTTTGTGTTGGGGTTAGTGTTAGTGTTCGGCATTTGTTCTGGGGTTAGGTTTTGTGCATGGTGTTTGTGTTGGGGTTAGGGTTATTGTTTGGGATTTGTGTTGGGGTTAGGGTTAGTGTTTGGGGTTTGTGTTGGGGTTAGGTTTAGTGTTTGGGGTTTGTGTTGGGGTTAAAATTAGTGTTTGGGGATTGTGTTGGAGTTTGAGTTAGTGTTTGAGGGTTTGTGTTGGGGTTAGGGTTAGTGTTTGGCGTTTGTTCTGGGGTTAGTGTTTGTGTATGGTGTTTGTGTTGGGGTTAGGGTTATTGTTTGGGATTTGTGTTGGGGTTAGGGTTCGTGTTTGGGGTTTGTGTTGGGGTTAGGTTTAATGTTTGGGGCTTGTGTTGGGGTTAGGGTTAATTTTTGGGGTTTGTGTTGGCGTTAGTTTCAGTGTTTGGGGTTTGCCTTGGGATTAGGGTTAGTGCTTGGGGGTGTGTGTTGGGTTCGGGTTAGTGTTTGGGTTTTGTTTTGGGTTTAGGGTTAGTGTTTGGCATTTTGTGTTTGGGATTGGGGTTAGTGTTTGGGGTTTGTTTTGTGGTTAGGGTTAGTGTTTTGGGGTTTGTGTTGGGGTTAGGTTCAGTGTTTGGTGTTTGCGTTGGGGTTAAGGTTAGTGTTTGAGAGTTTGTGTTGAGGTTATTGTTAGTGTTTGTGGTTTGTTTTGGCGTTAGGTTTAGTGTTTGGGGTTCGTGTTGGGGTTAGGGTTAGTATTTGGGTCTTGTGTTGGGGGTTAGGGTTACAGCTTGGGGTTTATATTGGGGTTAGGGTCAGTGTTTGTGCTTTGTGTTGGGGTTAGGGTTAGTGTTTGGAGGTTTGTGTTGGGGTTAGGGTTAGTGTTTGGAGTTTGTTCTGGGGTTAGGGTTTGAGTTTGGGTTTTGCGTTGGGGTTAGGGTTAGTGTTTGGGGTTTGTGTTGGGGTTAGGGTTAGTGTTTGGGGTTTGTGTTGGCGTTAGGGTTAGTATTTGGGGTTTGTGTTGGGGTTAGGGTTAGTGTTTGGAGTTTGTTCTGGGCTTTGGGTTTGAGTTTGGCTTCTGCGTTGGGGTTAGGGTTAGTGTTTCTGCTTTGTGTTGGGGTTAGGGTTAGTGTTTGGGTTTTGTGTTAGGTTTAGGGTTAGTGCTTGTGGCTTGTGTTGGGGTTAGGGACATTGTTTGTGGTTATGTTAGGGTTAGCGTTAGTGTTTGGGCTTTGTGTTGGTGTTGGGGTCAGTGTTTGGGGTTTGTGTTGGGGTTTGGGTTAGTGTTTGGGTTTGTGTTGGGGTTAGGGTTATTGTTTGGCTTTTGTGTTGGGGTTAGGGTTAATGTTTGGGGTTTGTGTTGGGATTAGGTTTACTGTTTGGGGTTTGTGTTGGGGTTAAAATTAGTGTTTGGGGTTTGTGTTAGAGTTAGGGTTAGTGTTTGGGTTTCATGTTGGGATTAGGGTTAGTTTGTGGGTTTTGTGTTGGGGGTTAGTTTTAGTGTTTGGGGTTTTCTTTCGCGTTAGGGTCAGTGTTTGGGGTTTGTGTTGGGGTTAGGGTTAGTGTTTTGTGTTTGTGTTGGGGTTAGGTTTAGTGTTTGGGGTTTGTGTTGGGGTTAAAACTAGTGTTTGGGATTTGTGTTGGGGTTAGTGTTAGTGTTCAGCATTTGTTCTGGGGTTAGGTTTTGTGTATGGTGTTTGTGTTGGGGCTAGGGTTATTGTTTGGGATTTGTGTTGGGGTTAGGGTTAGTGTTTGGGGTTTGTGTTGGGGTTAGGTTTAGTGTTTGGGGTTTGTGTTGGGGTTAAAATTAGTGTTTGGGGTTTGTGTTGGAGTTAGAGTTAGTATTTGAGGGTTTGTGTTGGGGTTAGGGTTATTGTTTGGCGTTTGTTCTGCGGTTAGTGTTTGTGTATGGTGTTTGTGTTGGGGTTAGGGTTATTGTTTGGGATTTGTGTTGGGGTTAGGGTTAGTATGTGGGTTTTGTGTTGGGGGTTAGGGTTAGTGTTTGGGGTTTTCATTCGGGTTAGGGTTAGTGTTTGGGGTTTGTGTTGGGGTTAGGTTTAATGTTTGGGGCTGGTGTTGGGGTTAGGGTTAATTTTTGGGGTTTGTGTTGGGGTTAGTTTCAGTGTTTGGGGTTTGCCTTGGGGTTAGGGTTAGTGCTTGGGGGTTTGTGTTGGGTTCGGGTTAGTGTTTGGGTTTTGTTTTGGGTTTAGGGTTAGTGTTTGGCCTTTTGTGTTGGGTATTGGGGTTAGTGTTTGGGGTTTGTATTTTGGTTAGTGTTAGTGTTTTGGGGTTTGTGTTGGGGTTAGGGTCAGTGATTAGTGTTTGCGTTGGGGTTAGGGTTAGTGTTTGAGGGTTTGTGTTGAGGTTATTGTTAGTGTTTGTGGTTTGTTTTGGCGTTAGGTTTAGTGTTTGGGGTTCGTGTTGGGGTTAGGGTTAGTATTTGGGGTTTGTGTTGGAGGTTAGGGTTACTGTTTGGGGTTTATATTGGGGTTAGGGTCAGTGTTTGTGCTTTGTGTTGAGGTTAGGGTTAGTGTTTGGAGTTTGTTCTGGGGTTAGGGTTTGAGTTTGGGTTTTGCGTTGGGGTTAGGGTTAGTGTTTGGGGTTTGTGTTTGGGTTTGGGTTAGTTTTCGGAGTTTGTGTTGGTGGTTAAGGCTACTGTTTGGTGTTTACATCGGGGTTAGTGTCAGTCTTTGGGTTTTGTGTTGGGGTTGGGGTCAGTGTTTGGTGTTTTCTGTTGGGGTTAGGATTAGTGTTTGGGGTTTGTGTTGGTATTAGGGTTAGTGTTTGGGGTTTGTGTTGGTGTTAGGGTTAGTGTTTGGGGTTTGTGTTGGGGTTAGGGTTAGTGTTTGGGGTTTGTGCTGGTGTTAGGGTTAGTTTTTGGGGTTTGTGTTGGGGTTAGGGTTAGTATTTGGGGTTTGTGTTGGGGGTTAGGGTTAGTGTTTGGGGTTTACATTTGGGTTAGGGTCAGTGTTTGGGCTTTGTGTTGGGGTTAGGGTTAGTGTTTGGGGGTTTGTGTTGAGGTTAGGGTTAGTATTTGGAGTTTGTTCGGGGGTTAGGTTTTGAGTTTGGGTTTTGCGTTGGGGTTTGGGTTAGTGTTTGGGGTTTGTGTTTGGGTTTGGGTTAGTGTTTGGGGTTTCTGTTGGGGTTAGGGTTAAGGTTTGTGGCTTGTGTTGGCATTAGGGTCAATGTTTGTGGTTTCAGTTGGGGTTAGGGTTAGTGTTTGGGCTTTGTGTTGGGGTTAGGATCAGTGTTTGGGGATTGTGTTGGGTTAGGGTTAGTGTTTGTGGTTTGCGTTGGGGTTAGGCTTAGTGTTTGGGGTTTGTCTTGGGGTTAGGCTTAGTGTTTGGGATTTGTGTTGCTGGTTAGGGCTACTGTTTGGTGTTTACATCGGTGTTAGTGTCAGTGTTTGGGGTTTGTGTTGGGGTTAGTGTTAGTGTTCGGCATTTGTTCTGGGGTTAGGTTTTGTGCATGGTGTTTGTGTTGGGGTTAGGGTTATTGTTTGGGATTTGTGTTGGGGTTAGGGTTAGTGTTTGGGGTTTGTGTTGGGGTTAGGTTTAGTGTTTGGGGTTTGTGTTGGGGTTAAAATTAGTGTTTGGGGTTTGTGTTGGAGTTAGAGTTAGTGTTTCAGGGTTTGTGTTGGGGTTAGGGTTAGTGTTTGGCCTTTGTTCTGGGGTTAGTGTTTGTGTATGGTGTTTGTGTTGGGGTTAGGGTTATTGTTTGGGATTTGTGTTGGGGTTAGGTTTCGTGTTTGGGGTTTGTGTTGGGGTTAGGTTTAATGTTTGGGGCTTGTGTTGGGGTTAGGGTTAATTTTTGGGGTTTGTGTTGGTGTTAGTTTCAGTGTTTGGGGTTTGCCTTGGGATTAGGGTTAGTGTTTGGGGGTGTGTGTTGGGTTCGGGTTAGTGTTTGGGTTTTGTTTTGGGTTTAGGGTTAGTGTTTGGCATTTTGTGTTTGGGATTGGGGTTAGTGTTTGGGGTTTGTTTTGTGGTTAGGGTTAGTGTTTTGGGGTTTGTGTTGGGGTTAGGGTCAGTGTTTGGTGTTTGCGTTGGGGTTAAGGTTAGTGTTTGAGAGTTTGTGTTGAGGTTATTGTTAGTGTTTGTGGTTTGTTTTGGCGTTAGGTTTAGTGTTTGGGGTTCGTGTTGGGGTTAGGGTTAGTATTTGGGTCTTGTGTTGGGGGTTAGGGTTACAGCTTGGGGTTTATATTGGGGTTAGGGTCAGTGTTTGTGCTTTGTGTTGGGGTTAGGGTTAGTGTTTGGAGTTTGTTCTGGGGTTAGGGTTTGAGTTTGGGTTTTGCGTTGGGGTTAGGGTTAGTGTTTGGGGTTTGTGTTGGGGTTAGGGTTAGTGTTTGGGGTTTGTGTTGGGGTTAGGGTTAGTATTTGGGGTTTGTGTTGGGGTTAGGGTTAGTGTTTGGGGTTTGTGTTGGGGTTAGGGTTAGTATTTGGGGTTTGTGTTGGGGTTAGGGTTAGTGTTTGTAGTTTGTTCTGGGCTTTGGGTTTGAGTTTGGCTTCTGCGTTGGGGTTAGGGTTAGTGTTTCTGCTTTGTGTTGGGGTTAGGGTTAGTGTTTGGGTTTTGTGTTAGGTTTAGGGTTAGTGCTTGTGGCTTGTGTTGGGGTTAGGGACATTGTTTGTGGTTATGTTAGGGTTAGCGTTAGTGTTTGGGCTTTGTGTTGGTGTTGTGGTCAGTGTTTGGGGTTTGTGTTGGGGTTTGGGTTAGTGTTTGGGTTTGTGTTGGGGTTAGGGTTATTGTTTGGCTTTTGTGTTGGGGTTAGGGTTAATGTTTGGGATTTGTGTTGGGATTAGGTTTACTGTTTGGGGTTTGTGTTGGGGTTAAAATTAGTGTTTGGGGTTTGTGTTAGAGTTAGGGTTAGTGTTTGGGTTTCATGTTGGGTTTAGGGTTAGTTTGTGGGTTTTGTGTTGGGGGTTAGTTTTAGTGTTTGGGGTTTTCTTTCGCGTTAGGGTCAGTGTTTGGGGTTTGTGTTGGGGTTAGGGTTAGTGTTTTGTGTTTGTGTTGGGGTTAGGTTTAGTGTTTGGGGTTTGTGTTGGGGTTAAAACTAGTGTTTGGGATTTGTGTTGGGGTTAGTGTTAGTGTTCAGCATTTGTTCTGGGGTTAGGTTTTGTGTATGGTGTTTGTGTTGGGGCTAGGGTTATTGTTTGGGATTTGTGTTGGGGTTAGGGATAGTGTTTGGGGTTTGTGTTGGGGTTAGGTTTAGTGTTTGGGGTTTGTGTTGGGGTTAAAATTAGTGTTTGGGGTTTGTGTTGGAGTTAGAGTTAGTATTTGAGGGTTTGTGTTGGGGTTAGGGTTATTGTTTGGCGTTTGTTCTGGGGTTAGTGTTTGTGTATGGTGTTTGTGTTGGGGTTAGGGTTATTGTTTGGGATTTGTGTTGGGGTTAGGGTTCGTGTTTGGGGTTTGTGTTGGGGTTAGGTTTAATGTTTCGGGCTTGTGTTGGGGTTAGGGTTAATTTTTGGGGTTTGTGTTGGCGTTAGTTTCAGTGTTTGGGGTTTGCCTTGGGATTAAGGTTAGTGCTTGGGGGTGTGTGTTGGGTTCGGGTTAGTGTTTGGGTTTTGTTTTGGGTTTGGGGTTAGTGTTTGGCATTTTGTGTTTGGGATTGGGGTTAGTGTTTGGTGTTTGTTTTGTGGTTAGGGTTAGTGTTTTGGGGTTTGTGTTGGGGTTAGGGTAAGTGTTTGGTGTTTGCGTTGGGGTTAGGGTTAGTGTTTGAGAGTTTGTGTTGAGGTTATTGTTAGTGTTTGTGGTTTGTTTTGGCTTTAGGTTCAGTGTTTGGGGTTCTTGTTCGGGATAGGTTTAGTATTTGGGGCTTGTGTTGGGGGTTAGGGTTACAGTTTGGGGTTTATATTGGGGTTAGGGTCAGTGTTTGTGCTTTGTGTTGGGGTTAGGGTTAGTGTTTGGAGTTTGTTCTGGGGTTAGGGTTTGAGTTTGGGTTTTGCGTTGGGGTTAGGGTTAGTGTTTGGGGTTTGTGTTGGGGTTAGGGTTAGTGTTTGGGGTTTGTGTTGGGGTTAGGGTTAGTATTTGGGGTTTGTGTTGGGGTTAGGGTTAGTGTTTGGGGTTTGTGTTGGGGTTAGGCTTAGTGTTTGGGGTTTGTGTTGGTGGTTAGGGCTACTGTTTGGTGTTTACATCGGTGTTAGTGTCAGTGTTTGGGTTTTGTGTTGGGGTTAGGTTTAGTGTTTGGGGTTTGTGTTGCGTTTAAAATTAGTGTTTGGGGTTTGTGTTGGAGTTAGAGTTAGTGTTTGAGGGTTTGTGTTGGGGTTAGGGTTAGTGTTTGGGGTTTGTGTTGGGGTTAGTGTTTGTGTATGGTGTTTGTGTTGGGGTTAGGATTATTGTTTGGGATTAGTGTTGGGGTTAGGGTTCGTGTTTGAGGTTTGTGTTGGGGTTAGGTTTAATGTTTGGGGCTTGTGTTGGGGTTACGGTTAATTTTTGGGGTTTGTGCTGGCGTTAGTTTCAGTGTTTGGGGTTTGCCTTGGGGTTAGGATTAGTGTTTGGCGGTGTGTGTTGGGTTCGGGTTAGTGTTTGGGTCTTCTTTTGGGTTTAGGGTTAGTGTTTGGCATTTTGTGTTTGGGATTTGGGTTAGTGTTTGGGGTTTGTTTTGTGGTTAGGGTTAGTGTTTTGGGGTTTGTGTTGGGGTTAGGGTCAGTGTTTGGTGTTTGCGTTGGTGTTAGGGTTAGTGTTTGAGATTTTGTGTTGAGGTTATTGTTAGTGTTTTTGGTTTGTTTTGGCGTTAGGTTTAGTGTTTGGGGTTCGTGTTGGGGTTAGGGTTAGTATTTGGGGCTTGTGTTGGGGGTTAGGGTTACGGCTTGGGGTTTATATTGGGGTTAGGGTCAGTGTTTGTGCTTTGTGTTGGGGATAGGGTTAGTGTTTGGAGTTTGTTCTGGGGTTAGGGTTTGAGTTAGGCTTTTGCGTTGGGGTTAGGGTTAGTGTTTGGGGTTTGTGTTGGGGTTAGGGTTAGTGTTTGGGGTTTGTGTTGGGGTTAGGGTTAGTATTTGGGGTTTGTGTTGGAGTTAGGGTTAGTGTTTGGAGTTTGTTCTGGGCTTAGGGTTTGTGTTTGGCTTCTGCGTTGGGGTTAGGGTTAGTGTTTCTGCTTTGTGTTGGGGTTAGGGTTAGTGTTTCGGTTTTGTGTTAGGTTTAGGGTTAGTGCTTGTGGCTTGTGTTGGGGTTAGGGACATTGTTTGTGGTTATGTTGTGGTTAGCGTTAGTGTTTGGGCTTTGTGTTGGTGTTGGGGTCAGTGTTTGGGGTTTGTGTTGGGGTTTGGGTTAGTGTTTGGGTTTGTGTTGGGGTTAGGGTTATTGTTTGCCTTTTGTGCTGGGGTTAGGGTTAGTGTTTGGGGTTTGTGTTGGGGTTAGGTTTAGTGTTTGGGGTTTGTGTTGGGGTTAAAATTAGTGTTTGGGGTTTATGTTAGAGTTAGGGTTAGTGTTTGTGTTTCATGTTGGGTTTAGGGTTAGTATGTGGGTTTTGTGTTGGGGGTTAGTGTTAGTGGTTGGGGTTTTCTTTTGGGTTAGGGTCAGTGTTTGGGGTTTGTGTTGGGGTTAGGGTTAGTGTTTTGTGTTTGTGTTGGGGTTAGGTTTAGTGTTTGGGGTTTGTGTTGGGGTTAAAACTCGTGTTTGGGGTTTGTGTTGAGGTTAGTGTTAGTGTTCAGCATTTGTTCTGGGGTTAGGTTTTGTGTATGGTGTTTGTGTTGGGGTTAGGGTTATTGTTTGGGATTTGTGTTGGGGTTAGGGTTAGTGTTTGGGGTTTGTGTTGGGGTTAGGTTTAGTGTTTGGGGTTTGTGTTGGGGTTAAAATTAGTGTTTGGGGTTTGTGTTGGAGTTAGAGTTAGTATTTGAGGGTTTGTGTTGGGGTTAGGGTTAGTGTTTGGCGTTTGTTCTGGGGTTAGTGTTTGTGTATGGTGTTTGTGTTGGAGTTAGGGTTATTGTTTGGGATTTGTGTTGGGGTTAGGGTTCATGTTTGCGGTTTGTGTTGGGGTTAGGTTTAATGGTTGGGGCATGTGTTGGGGTTAGGGTTAATTTTTGGGGTTTGTGTTGGCGTTAGTTTCAGTGTTTGGGGTTTGCCTTGGGGTTAGGGTTAGTGTTTGGGGGTTTGTGTTGGGTTCGGGTTATTGTTTGGGTTTTGTTTTGGGTTTAGGGTTAGTGTTTGGCATTTTGTGTTTGGGATTGGGGTTAGTGTTTTGGGTTTGTTTTGTGGTTAGGGTTAGTGTTTTGGGGTTTTTGTTGGGGTTAGGGTCAGTGTTTGGTGTTTGCGTTGGGGTTAGGGTTAGTGTTTGAGAGTTTGTGTTGAGGTTATTGTTAGTGTTTGTGGTTTGTTTTGGCGTTAGGTTCAGTGTTTGGGGTTCGTGTTCGGGTTAGGGTTAGTATTTGGGCCTTGTTTGGGGGTTAGGGTTACTGTTTGGGGTTTATATTGGGGTTAGGGTCAGTGTTTGTGCTTTGTGTTGGGTTTTGGGGTAGTGTTTGGAGTTTGTTCTGGGGTTTGGGTTTGAGTTTGGGTTTTGCGTTGGGGTTAGGTTTAGTGTTTGGGGTTTGTGTTTGCGTTTGGGTTAGTGTTTGGTGTTTGTGTTGGGGTTAGGGTTATGGTTTGTGGCTTGTGTTGGCGTTAGGGTCAATGTTTGGGGTTTGAGTTTGGTTTAGGTTTAGCGTTTGGGCTTTGTGTTGGGGTTAGGTTCTGTGTTTGGGGTTTGTGTTGGGTTAGGGTTAGTGTTTGGGGTTTGTGTTGGGGTTAGGGTTAGTATTTGGGGTTTGTCTTGGGGTTAGGCTTAGTGTTTGGGGTTTGTGTTGCGGTTAGGGTTAGTGTTTGGGGTTTGTCTTGGGGTTAGGGTTAGTGTTTGGGATTTGTGTTGGTGGTTAGGGCTACTGTTTGGTGTTTACATCGGTGTTAGTGTCAGTGTTTGGGTTTTGTGTTGGGGTTAGGATTAGTGTTTGGGGTTTGTGTTGGGGTTAGGGTTAGTGTTTGGGGTTTGTGTTGGGGTTAGGGTTAGTGTTTGGGTTTCGTGTTGGGGTTAGGGATAGTATGTGGGATTTGTATTGGGGGTTAGGGTTAGTGTTTGGGGTTTTCATTCGGGTTAGGTTTAGTGTTTGTGGTTTGTGTTGGGGTTAGGTTTAACGTTTGGGCCTTGTGTTGGGGTTAGGGTTAATTTTTGGGGTTTGTGTTGGCGTTAGTTTCAGTGTTTGGTGTTTGCCTTGGGGTTAGGGTTAGTGTTTGGGGGTTTGTGTTGGGTTCGGGTTATTGTTTGGGTTTTGTTTTGGGTTTAGGGTTAGTGTTTGGCATTTTGTGTTGGGGATTGGGGTTTGTTTTGTGGTTAGGGCTAGTGTTTTGGGGTTTGTGTTGGGGTTAGGGTAAGTGTTTAGTGTTTGCGTTGGGGTTAGGGTTAGTGTTTGAGGGTTTGTGTTGAGGTTATTGTTAGTGTTTGTGGTTTGTTTTGGCATTAGGTTTAGTGTTTGGGGTTCGTGTTGGGTTTAGGGTTAGTATTTTGGGTTTGTGTTGGAGGTTAGGGTAACTGTTTGGGGTTTATATTGGGGTTAGGGTCAGTGTTTCTGCTTTGTGTTGGGGTTAGGGTTAGTGTTTGGAGTTTGTTCTGGGGTTAGGGTTTGAGTTTGGGTTTTGCGTTGGGGTTAGGGTTAGTGTTTGGGGTTTGTGTTTGGGTTTGGGTTAGTGTTTGGGTTTGTGTTGGTGGTTAGGGCTACTGTTTGGTGTTTACATCGGGGTTAGTGTCAGTGTTTGGGTTTTGTGTTGGGGTTAGGGTTAGTGTTTGGGGTTTTGTGTTGGCGTTAGGATTAGTGTTTGCGGTTTGTGTTGGGGTTAGCGTTAGTTTTTGGGGTTTGTGTTGGGGCTAGGGTTAGTGTTTGGGGATTGTGTTGAGGTTAGGGTTAGTGTTTGGAGTTTGTGTTGGGGTTAGGTTTAGTGTTTGGGGTTTGTGTTGGGGTTAGGGTTAGTGTTTGGGGTTTGTGTTGGGGTTAGTGTTAGTATTTGGGGTTTGTGTTGGGGGTTAGGGTTAGTGTTTGGGGTTTACATTTGGGTTAGGGTCAGTGTTTGGGCTTTGTGTTGGGGTTAGGGTTAGTGTTTGGGGGTTTGTGTTGGGGTTACGGTTAGTGTTTGGGGGTTTGTGTTGGGGTTAGGGTTAGTGTTTGGGATTTGTCTTGGGGTTTGGGCTACTGTTTGGTGTTTACTTCGGTGTTAGTGTCAGTGTTTGGGTTTTGTGTTTGGGTTAGGGTCAGTGGGGTTTTGTGTTGGGGTTAGGATTAGTGTTTGGGGTTTGTGTTGGGGTTAGCGTTAGTGTTTGGGTTTCGTGTTGGGGTTAGGGTTAGTATGTGGGTTTTGTGTTGGGGGTTAGGGTTAGTGTTTGGGGTTTTCATTCGGGTTAGAGTCAGTGTTTGGGGTTTGTGTTGGGGTTAGGGTTAGTATATGGGGTTTGTGTTGGAGGTTAGCGTTAGTGTTTGGGGTTTACATTTGGGTTAGGGTCAGTGTTTGGGATTTGTGTTGGGGTTAGGGTTAGTGTTTGGGGTTTTTGTTTGTGTTGAGGTTAGTGTTTGGGGTTTGTGTTGTGGTTAGGGTTAGGGTTTGTGGCTTGTGTTGGGGTTAGTGTCAGTGTTTGGGGTTTGTGTTCAGTTAGAGTTAGTGTTTGGGGTTTGTGTTGGGGTTAGGGTTAGTGTTTGGGGTTTGTCTTGGGGTTAGGCTGTGTGCTTGGGGTTTGTGTTGCGGTTAGGGTTAGTGTTTGGGGTTTGTGTTGGGGTTAGGGTTAGTGTTTGGGGTTTGTCTTGGGGTTAGGCTTAGTGTTTGGGGTTTGTGTTGGTGGTTAGGGCTACTGTTTGGTGTTTACATCGGTGTTAGTGTCAGTGTTTGGGTTTTGTGTTTGGGTTAGGGTCAGTGGGGTTTTGTGTTGGGGTTAGGATTAGTGTTTGGATTTTGTGTTGGGGTTAGGGTTAGTGTTTGGGTTTCGTGTTGGGGTTAGGGTTAGTATGTGGGTTTTGTGTTGGGGGTTAGGGTTAGTGTTTGTGGTTTTCATTCGGGTTAGGGTTAGTGTTTGGGGTTTGTGTTGGGGTTAGGTTTAATGTTTGGGGCTTGTGTTGGGGTTAGGGTTAATTTTGGAGTTTGTGTTGGGGTTAGTTTCAGTTTTTGGTTTTGCCTTTGGTTTAGGGTTAGTGTTTGGGGGTTTGTGTTTGGTTCGGGTTAGTGTTTGGGTTTTGTTTTGCGTTTAGGGTTAGTGTTTGGCATTTTGTGTTGGGGATTGGGGTTAGTGTTTGGGGTTTGTGTTGGTGGTTAGACCTACTGTTTGGTGTTTACATCGGGGTTAGTGTCAGAGTTTGGGTTTTGTGTTGGGGTTAAGGTCAGTGTTTGGGGTTTTGTGTTGGGGTTAGTATTAGTGTTTGGGGTTTGTGTTGGGGTTAGGGTTAGTGTTTGGGGTTTGTGTTGGGGTTAGGGTTAGTGTTTGGGGTTTGTGTTGGGGTTAGGGTTAGTGTTTGGGGTTTGTGTTGGGGTTAGGGTTAGTGTTTGGGTTTTGTGTTGGGGTTAGGGTTAGTGTTTGGGGTTTGTGTTGGGGTTAGGGTTAGTATTTGGGGTTTGTGTTGGGGGTTAGGGTTAGTGTTTGCGGTTTACATTTGGGTTAGGGTCAGTGTTTGAGAGTTTGTGTTGAGGTTATTGTTAGTGTTTGTGGTTTGTTTTGGCGTTAGGTTTAGTGTTTGGGGTTCGTGTTGGGGTTCGGGTTAGTATTTGGGGCTTGTGTTGGGGGTTAGGGTTACTGCTTGGGGTTTATATTGGGGTTAGGGTCAGTGTTTGTGCTTTGTGTTGGGGTTTGGGGTAGTGTTTGGGGTTTGTTCTGGGGTTAG
Organism: Isurus oxyrinchus; assembly: GCA_026770705.1. Classification (NCBI taxonomy): domain Eukaryota; kingdom Metazoa; phylum Chordata; class Chondrichthyes; order Lamniformes; family Lamnidae; genus Isurus; species Isurus oxyrinchus. The sequence continues at coordinate 1,914,028 of JANJGN010000003.1, read as the reverse complement.
GGTTTGAGTTTGGGTTTTGCGTTGGGTTTAGGGTTAGTGTTTGGGGTTTGTTTTTGGGTTTGGGTTAGTGTTTGGGGTTTGTGCTGGGGATAGGGTTAGGGTGTGTGGCTTGTGTTGGGGTTAGGGTCAATGTTTGGGGTTTGAGTTGCGTTTAGGCTTAGTGTTTGGGATTTGTGTTGGTGGTTAGGGCTACTGTTTTATGTTTACATCGGTGTTAGTGTCAGTGATTGGGTTTTGTGTTGGGGTTTGGGTCAGTGTTTGGGGTTTTGTGTTGGGGTTAGGATTAGTGTTTGGGGTTTGTGTTGGGGTTAGGGTTAGTGTTTGGGGTTTGTGTTGGGGTTAGGGTTAGTGTTTGGGGTTTTCATTCGGGTTAGGTTTAGTGTTTGGGGTTTGTGTTGGGGTTAGGTTTAACGTTTGGGGCTTGTGTTGGGGTTAGGGTTAATTTTTGGGGTTTGTGTTGGCGTTAGTTTCAGTGTTTGGGGTTTGCCTTGGGGTTAGGGTTAGTGTTTGGGGGTTTGTGTTGGGTTTGGGTTAGTGTTTGGGTGTTGTTTTGGGTTTAGGGTTAGTGTTTGGCATTTTGTGTTGGGGATTGGGTTTGTTTTGTGGTTAGGGTTAGTGTTTTGGGGTTTGTGTTGGGGTTAGGGTCAGTGTTTAGTGTTTGCGTTGGGGTTAGGGTTAGTGTTTGAGGGTTTGTGTTGAGGTTATTGTTAGTGTTTGTGGTTTGTTTTGGCATTAGGTTTAGTGTTTGGGGTTCGTGTTGGGGTTAGGGTTAGTATTTGGGGTTTGTGTTGGAGGTTAGGTTTACTGTTTGGGGTTTATATTGGGGTTAGGGTCAGTGTTTGTGCTTTGTGTTGGGGTTAGGGTTAGTGTTTGGAGTTTGTTCTGGGGTTAGGGTTTGAGTGTGGGTTTTGCGTTGGGGTTAGGGTTAGTGTTTGGGGTTTGTGTTTGGGTTTGGGTTAGTGTTTGGGTTTGTGTTGGTGGTTAGGGCTACTGTTTGGTGTTTACATCGGGGTTAGTGTCAGTGTTTGGGTTTTGTGTTGGGGTTAGGGTTAGTGTTTGGGGTTTTGTGTTGGGGTTAGGATTAGTGTTTGGGGTTTGTGTTGGGGTTTGCGTTAGTGTTTGGGGTTTGTGTTGGGGCTAGGGTTAGTGTTTGGGGTTTGTGTTGGTGTTAGGGTTAGTGTTTGGGGTTTGTGTTGGGTTAGGGTTAGTATTTGAGGTTTGTGTTGGGGGTTAGGGTTAGTGTTTGGGGTTTACATTTGGGTTAGGGTCAGTGTTTGGGCTTTGTGTTGGGGTTAGGGTTAGTGTTTGGGGGTTTGTGTTGGGGTTAGGGTTAGTGTTTGGGGTTTGTGTTGGGGTTAGGGTTAGTGTTTGGGGTTTGTGTTGGGGTTAGGGTTAGTATTTGGGGTTTGTGTTGGGGGTTAGGGTTAGTGTTTGGGGTTTACATTTGGGTTAGGGTCAGTGTTTGGGCTTTGTGTTGGGGTTAGGGTTAGTGTTTGGGGGTTTGTGTTGGGGTTACGGTTAGTGTTTGGGGGTTTGTGTTGGGGTTAGGGTTAGTGTTTGGGATTTGTGTTGGGGTTAGGGGTAATGTTTGGTGTTTACTTCAGTGTTAGTGTCAGTGTTTGTGTTTTGTGTTTGGGTTAGGGTCAGTGGGGTTTTGTGTTGGGGTTAGGATTAATGTTTGGGGTTTGTGTTGGGGTTAGGGTTAGTGTTTGGGGTTTGTGTTGGGGTTAGGGTTAGTGTTTGGGTTTCGTGTTGGGGTTAGGGTTAGTATGTGGGTTTTGTGTTGGGGGTTAGGGTTAGTGTTTGGGGTTTTCATTCGGGTTAGAGTCAGTGTTTGGGGTTTGTGTTGGGGTTAGGGTTAGTATATGGGGTTTGTGTTGGAGGTTAGGGTTAGTTTTTGGGGTTTACATTTGGGTTAGGGTCAGTGTTTGGGATTTGTGTTCGGGTTAGGGTTAGTGTTTGGGGTTTTTTTTGTGTTGAGGTTAGTGTTTGGGGTTTGTGTTGTGGATAGGGTTAGGGTTTGTGGCTTGTGTTGGGGTTCGTGTCAGTGTTTGGGGTTTGTGTGCAGTTAGAGTTAGTGTTTGGGGTTTGTGTTGGGGTTAGGGTCAGTGTTTGGGTTTTGTGTTGGGTTAGGGTTAGTGTTTGTGGTTTGTATTGGGGTTAGGCTTAGTGTTTGGGGTTTGTCTTGGGGTTAGGCTGTGTGCTTGGGGTTTGTGTTGCGGTTAGGGTTAGTGTTTGGGGTTTGTGTTGGTGGTTAGGCTTAGTGTTTGGGGTTTGTGTTGGTGGTTAGGGCTACTGTTTGGTGTTTACATCGTTGTTAGTGTCAGTGTTTGGGTTTTGTGTTTGGGTTAGGGTCAGTGGGGTTTTGTGTTGGGGTTAGGATTAGTGTTTGGGTTTCGTGTTGGGGTCAGGGTTAGTATGTGGGTTTTGTGTTGGGGGTTAGGGTTAGTGTTTGGGGTTTTCATTCGGGTTAGGGTTAGTGTTTGGGGTTTGTGTTGGGGTTAGGTTTAATGTTTGGGGCTTGTGTTGGGGTTTGGGTTAATTTTGGGGTTTGTGCTGGGGTTAGTTTCAGTATTTGGGGTTTGCCTTGGGTTTAGGGTTAGTGTTTGGGGGTTTGTGTTGGGTTCGGGTTAGTGTTTGGGTTTTGTTTTGGGTTTAGGGTTAGTGTTTGGCATTTTGTGTTGGGGATTGGGGTTAGTGTTTGGGGTTTGTGTTGGTGGTTAGGGCTACTGTTTGGTGTTTACATCGGGGTTGGTGTCAGAGTTTGGGTTTTGTGTTGGGGTTAAGGTCAGTGTTTGGGGTTTTGTGTTGGGGTTAGTATTAGTGTTTGGGGTTTGTGTTGGCGTTAGGGTTAGTGTTTGGGGTTTGTGTTGGGGTTAGGGTTAGTGTTTGGGGTTTGTGTTGGGGTTAGGGTTAGTGTTTGGGGTTTGTGTTGGGGTTAGCGTTAGTGTTTGGGGTTTGCGTTGGGGTTAGGGTTAGTGTTTGGGGTTTGTGTTGGGGTTAGGGTTAGTATTTGGGGTTTGTGTTGGGGGTTAGGGTTACTGCTTGGGGTTTATATTGGGGTTAGGGTCAGTGTTTGTGCTTTGTGTTGGGGTTTGGGGTAGTGTTTGGAGTTTGTTCTGGGGTTAGGGTTTGAGTTTGGGTTTTGCGTTGGGTTTAGGGTTAGTGTTTGGGGTTTGTGTTTGGGTTTGGGTTAGTGTTTGGGGTTTGTGCTGGGGATAGGGTTAGGGTTTGTGGCTTGTGTTGGGGTTAGGGTCAATGTTTGGGGTTTGAGTTGCGTTTAGGCTTAGTGTTTGGGATTTGTGTTGGTGGTTAGGGCTACTGTTTTATGTTTACATCGGTGTTAGTGTCAGTGTTTGGGTTTTGTGTTGGGGATAGGGTCAGTGTTTGGGGTTTTGTGTTGGGGTTAGGATTAGTGTTTGGGGTTTGTGTTGGGGTTAGGGTTAGTGTTTGGGGTTTGTGTTGGGGTTAGGGTTAGTGTTTGGGTTTCGTGTTGGGTTTAGGGATAGTATGTGGGTTTTGTGTTGGGGGTTAGGGTTAGTGTTTGGGGTTTCATTCGGGTTAGGTTTAGCGTTTGGGGTTTGTGTTGGGGTTAGGTTTAACGTTTGGGGTTTGTGTTGGGGTTAGGGTTAATTTTTGGGGTTTGTGTTGGCGTTAGTTTCAGTGTTTGGGGTTTGCCTTGGGGTTTAGGTTAGTGTTTGGGGGTTTGTGTTGGGGATTGGGGTTAGTGTTTGGGGTTTGTTTTGTGGTTAGGGTCAGTGTTTAGTGTTTGCGTTGGGGTTAGGGTTAGTGTTTGAGGGTTTGTGTTGAGGTTATTGTTAGTGTTTGTGGTTTGTTTTGGTGTTTGGTTTAGTGTTTGGGGTTTGTGTTGGGTTCAGGGTTAGTATTTGGGGTTTGTGTTGGAGGTTAGGGTTACTGTTTGGGGTTTATATTGGGGTTAGGGTCAGTGTTTGTGCTTTGTGTTGGGGTTAGGGTTAGTGTTTGGAGTTTGTTCTGGGGTTAGGGTTTGAGTTTGGGTTTTGCGTTGGAGTTAGGGTTAGTGTTTGGGCTTTGTGTTTGGGTTTGGGTTAGTGTTTGGGGTTTGTGTTGGTGGTTAGGGCTACTGTTTGGTGTTTACATCGGGGTTAGTGTCAGTGTTTGGGTTTTGTGTTGGGGTTAGGGTTAGTGTTTGGGGTTTTGTGTTGGGGTTAGGATTAGTGTTTGGGGTTTGTGTTGGGGTTAGCGTTAGTTTTTGGGGTTTGTGTTGGGGCTAGGGTTAGTGTTTGGGGTTTGTGTTGTGGTTAGGGTTAGTGTTTGGGGTTTGTGTTGGGGTTAGGGTTAGTGTTTGGGGTCTGTGTTGGTGTTAGGGTTAGTGTTTGGCGTTTGTGTTGGGGTTAGGGTTAGTATTTGGGGTTTGTGTTGGGGGATAGGGTTAGTGTTTGGGGTTTACATTTGGGTTAGGGTCAGTGTTTGGGCTTTGTGTTGGGGTTAGGGTTAGTGTTTGGGGGTTTGTGTTGGGGTTCGGGTTAGTGTTTGGAGTTTGTTCTGGGGTTAGGGTTTTGAGTTTGGGTTTTGCGTTGGGGTTTGGGTTAGTGTTTCTGCTTTGGGTTGGGGTTAGGGTTAGTGTTTGGGCTTTGTGTTAGGTTTAAGATTAGTGATTGTGGCTTGTGTTGGGGTTAGGGACACTGTTTGTGGTTATATTGGGGTTAGCGTTAGTGTTTGGGCTTTGTGTTGGTGTTGGGGTCAGTGTTTGAGGTTTGTGTTTGGGTTAGGGTTATTGTTTGGGATTTGTGTTGGGGTTAGGGTTAGTGTTTGGGGTTTGTGTTGGGGTTAGGTTTAGTGTTTGGGGTTTGTGTTGGGGTTAAAATTAGTGTTTGGGGTTTGTGTTAGAGTTAGTGTTAGTGTTTGGATTTCGTGTTGGGGTTAAGGTTAGTATGTGGGTTTTGTGTTGGGGGTTAGGGTTAGTGTTTGGGGTTTTCATTCGGGTTAGAGTCAGTGTTTGGGGTTTGTGTTGGGGTTAGGGTTAGTATGTGGGGTTTGTGTTGGAGGTTAGGGTTAGTGTTTGGGGTTTACATTTGGGTTAGGGTCAGTGTTTGGGATTTGTGTTGGGGTCAGGGTTAGTGTTTGGGGTTTGTGTTTGTGTTGAGGTTAGTGTTTGGGGTTTGTGTTTGGGTTAGGGTTAGGGTTTGTGGCTTGTGTTGCGGTTAGGGTCAGTGTTTGGGGTTTTTGTTCAGTTAGAGTTAGTGTTTGGGGTTTGTGTTGGGGTTCAGGTTAGTGTTTGGGGTTTGTCTTGGGGTTAGGCTGTGTGCTTGGGGTTTGTGTTGCGGTTAGGGTTAGTGTTTCGGTTTGTCTTGTGGTTAGGCTTTGTGTTTGGGGTTTGTGTTGGTGGTTAGGGCTACGGTTTGGTGTTTACATCGGTGTTAGTGTCAGTGTTTGGGTTTTGTGTTTGGGTTAGGGTCAGTGGCGTTTTGTGTTGGGGTTAGGATTAGTGTTTGGGATTTGTGTTGCGGTTAGGGTTAGTGTTTGGGGTTTGTGTTGGGGTTAGGGTTAGTGTTTGGGTTTCGTGTTGGGGTTAGGGTTAGTATGTGGGTTTTGTGTTGGGGGTTATGGTTAGTGTTTGGGGTTTGTGTAGGGGTTAGGGTTAGTGTTTGGGGTTTGTGTTGGGGTTAGGTTTAATGTTTGGGGCTTGTGTTGGGGTTAGGGTTAATTTTGGGTTTTGTGTTGGGGTTAGTTTCAGTATTTGGGGTTTGCCTTGGGTTTAGGGTTAGTGTTTGGGGGTTTCTGTTGGGTTAGGGTCAGTGTTTGTGCTTTGTGTTGGGGTTAGGGTTAGTGTTTGGGGTTTGTGTTGGGGTTAGGGTTAAGGTTTGTGGCTTGTGTTGGGGTTAGGTTCAATGTTTGGGGTTTGAGTTTGGTTTAGGTTTAGCGTTTGGGCTTTGTGTTGGGGTTAGGTTCTGTGTTTGGGGTTTGTGTTGGGGTTAGGGTTAGTGTTTGGGGTTTGTCTTGGGGTTAGGCTTAGTGTTTGGGGTTTGTGTTGGTGGTTAGGGCTACTGTTTGGTGTTTACATCGGTGTTAGTGTCAGTGTTTGGGGTTTGTGTTGGGGTTAGGGTTAGTGTTTGGGGTTTGTGTTGGGGTTAGTGTTAGTGTTTGGGTTTCGTGTTGGGGTTAGAGATAGTATGTGGGATTTGTGTTGGGGGTTAGGGTTATTGTTTGGGGTTTTCATTCGGGTTAGGTTTAGTGTTTGGGGTTTGTGTTGGGGTTAGGTTTAACGTTTGGGGCTTGTGTTGGGGTTAGGGTTAATTTTTGGGGTTTGTGTTGGCGTTAGTTTCAGTGTTTGTGGTTTGCCTTGGGGTTAGGGTTAGTGTTTGGGGGTTTGTGTTTGGTTCGGGTTAGTGTTTGGGTTTTGTTTTGGGTTTAGGGTTAGTGTTTGGCATTTTGTGTTGGGGATTGGGGTTTGTTTTGTGGTTAGGGTTAGTGTTTTGGGGTTTGTGTTGGGGTTAGGGTCAGTGTTTAGTGTTTGCGTTGGGGTTAGGGTTCGTGTTTGGGGTTTTGTGTTGGGGTTAGGATTAGTGTTTGGGGTTTGTGTTGGGCTTAGCGTTAGTGTTTGGGGTTTGTGTTGGTGCTAGGGTTAGTGTTTGGGGTTTGTGTTGGGGTTAGGGTTAGTGTTTGGGGTTTGTGTTGGGGTTAGGGTTAGATGTTTGGGTTTTGTGTTGGGGTTAGGGTTAGTATTTGGGGTTTGTGTTGGGGGTTAGGGTTAGTGTTTGGGGTTTACATTTGGGTTAGGGTTAGTGTTTGGGCTTTGTGTTGGGGTTAGGGTTAGTGTTTGGGGGTTTGTGTTGGGGTTAGGGTTAGTGTTTGGAGTTCGTTCTGGGGTTAGGGTTTCAGTTTGGGTTTTGCGTTGGGGTTTGGGTTAGTGTTTCTGCTTTGGGTTGGGGTTAGGGTTAGTGTTTGATGTTTGTGTTAGTTTTAAGATTAGTGCTTGTGGCTTGTGTTGGGGTTAGGGACATTGTTTGTGGTTATATTGGGTTTAGCGTTAGTGTTTGGGCTTTTTGTTGGGGTTAGGGTTATTGTTTGGGATTTGTGTTGGGGTTAGGGTTAGTATGTGGGTTTTGTGTTGGGGGTTAGGGTTAGTGTTTGGGGTTTTCATTCGGGTTAGAGTCAGTGTTTGGGGTTTGTGTTGGGGTTAGGGTTAGGGTTTTTGGCTTGTGTTGCGGTTAGGGTCAGTGTTTGGGGTTTGTGTTCAGTTAGAGTTAGTGTTTGGGGTTTGTGTTGGGGTTAGGGTTAGTGTTTGGGGTTTGTCTTGGGGTTAGGGTTAGTGTTTGGGATTTGTGTTGGTGGTTAGCGCTACTGTTTGGTGTTTACATCGGTGTTTGTGTCAGTGTTTGGGTTTTGTGTTTGGGTTAGGGTCAGTGGGGTTTTGTGTTGGGGTTAGGATTAGTGTTTGGGGTTTGTGTTGGGGTTAGGGTTAGTGTTTGGGTTTCGTGTTGGGGTTAGGTTTAGTATGTGTGTTTTGTGTTGGGGGTTAGGGTTAGTGTTTGGGGTTTTCATTCGGTTAAGAGTCAGTGTTTGGGGTTTGTGTTGGGGTTAGGGTTAGTATATGGGGTTTGTGTTGGAGGTTAGGGTTAGTGTTTGGGGTTTACATTTGGGTTAGGGTCAGTGTTTGGGATTTGTGCTGGGGTTAGGGTTAGTGTTTGGGGTTTGTGTTTGTGTTGAGGTTAGTGTTTGGGGTTTGTGTTGGGGTTAGGGTTAGGGTTTGTTGCTTGTGTTGGGGTTAGGGTCAGTGTTTGGGGTTTTTGTTCAGTTAGAGTTAGTGTTTGGGGTTTGTTTTGGGGTTCAGGTTAGTGTTTGGGGTTTGTCTTGGGGTTAGGCTGTGTGCTTGGGGTTTGTGTTGCGGTTAGGGTTAGTGTTTCGGTTTGTCTTGTGGTTAGGCTTTGTGTTTGGGGTTTGTGTTGGTGGTTAGGGCTACAGTTTGGTGTTTACATCGGTGTTAGTGTCAGTGTTTGGGTTTTGTGTTTGGGTTAGGGTCAGTGTTTGGGTTTTGTGTTGGGGTTAGGATTAGTGTTTGGGGTTTGTGTTGGGGTTAGGGTTAGTGTTTGGGGTTTGTGTTGGGGTTAGGGTTAGTGTTTGGGTTTCGTGTTGGGGTTAGGGTTAGTGTTTGGGGTTTGTGTTGGGGTTAGGTTTAATGTTTGGGGCTTGTGTTGGGGTTAGGGTTAATTTTGGGGTTTGTGTTGGGCTAGTTTCAGTATTTGGGGTTTGCCTTGGGTTTAGGGTTAGTGTTTGGGGGTTTGTGTTGGGTTAGGGTCAGTGTTTGCGCTTTGTGTTGGGGTTAGGGTTAGTGTTTGGAGTTTGTTGTGGGGTTAGGGTTTGAGTTTGGGTTTTGCGTTGGGGTTAGGGTTAGTGTTTGGGGTTTGTGTTTGGGTTTGGGTTAGTGTTTGGGGTTTGTGTTGGTGGTTAGGGCTACTGTTTGGTGTTTACATCGGGGTTAGTGTCAGTGTTTGGGGTTTGTGTTGGGGTTAGGGTTAGCGTTTGGGGTTTGTGTTGGGGTTAGGGTTAGTGTTTGGGGTTTGTGTTGGGGTTAGGGTTAGTGCTTGGGGTTTGTGTTGGGGGTTAGGGCTACTGTTTGGTGTTTACATCGGGGTTAGTGTCAGTGTTTGGGGTTTGTGTTGGGGTTAGGGTTAGCGTTTGGGATTTGTGTTGGGGTTAGGGTTAGTGTTTTGGGTTTGTGTTGGGGTTAGGGTTAGTGTTTGGGGTTTGTGTTGGGGTTAGGGTTAGTGCTTGGGGTTTGTGTTGGGGGTTAGGGTTAGTGTTTGCGGTTTACATTTGGGTTAGGGTCAGTGTTTGGGCTTTGTGTTGGTGTTAGGGTTAGTGTTTGGGGGTTTGTGTTGGGGTTACGGTTAGTGTTTGGAGTTTGTTCTGGGGTTGGGTTTGAGTTTGGGTTTTGCGTTGGGGTTAGGATTAGTGTTTCTGCTTTGTGTTGGCGTTAGGGTTAGTGTTTGGGTTTTGTGTTAGGTTTAGGGTTAGTGCTTGTGGCTTGTGTTGGGGTTAGGGACCTTGTTTGTGGTTATGTTCGGGTTAGCGTTCGTGTTTGGGCTTTGTGTTGGTGTTGGGGTCAGTGTTTGGGGTTTGTGTTGGGGTTTGGGTTAGTGTTTGGGGTTTGTGTTGGGGTTAGGGTTATTGTTTGGGATTTGTGTTGGGGTTTGGGTTAGTGTTTGGGGTTTGTGTTGGGGTTAGGTTTAGTGTTTGGGGTTTGTGTTGGGGTTAAAATTAGTGTTTGGGGTTTGTGTTAGAGTTAGGGTTAGTGTTTGGGTTTCGTGTTGGGTTTAGGGTTAGTATGTGTGTTTTGTGTTGGGGGTTAGTGTTAGTGTTTGCGGTTTTCATTCAGGTTAGGGTCAGTGTTTGGGGTTTGTGTTGGGGTTAGGTTTAGTGTTTGGGGTTTGTGTTGGGGTTAAAATTAGTGTTTGGGATTTGTGTTGGGGTTAGTGTTAGTGTTCGGCATTTGTCCGGGGGTTAGGTTTTGTGTATGGTGTTTGTGTTGGGGTTAGGGTTATTGTTTGGGATTTGTGTTGGGGTTAGGGTTAGTGTTCGGGGTTTGTGTTGGGGTTAGGTTTAGTGTTTGGGGTTTGTGTTGGAGTTAGAGTTAGTGTTTGAGGGTTTGTGTTGGTGTTAGGGTTAGTGTTTGGCGTTTGTTCTGGGGTTAGTGTTTGTGTATGGTGTTTGTGTTGGGGTTAGGGTTATTGTTTGGGATTTGTGTTGGGGGTTAGGGTTAGTGTTTGGCGTTTGTGTTGGGGTTAGGTTTAATGTTTGGGGCTTGTGTTGGGGTTAGGGTTAATTTTTCGGGTTTGTGTTGGCGTTAGTTTCAGTGTTTGGGGTTTGCCTTGGGGTTAGGGTTAGTGTTTGGGGGTTTGTGTTGGGTTCGGGTTAGTGTTTGGGTTTTGTTTTGGGTTCAGGGTTAGTGTTTGGCATTTTGTGTTTGGGATTGGGGTTAGTGTTTTGGGTTTGTTTTGTGGTTAGGGTTAGTGTTTTGGGGTTTGTGTTGGGGTTAGGGTCACTGTTTGGTGTTTGCGTTGGGGTTAGGGTTAGTGTTTGAGAGTTTGTGTTGAGGTTATTGTTAGTGTTTGTGGTTTGTTTTGGTGTTAGGTTTAGTGTTTGGGGTTCGTGTTGGGGTTAGGGTTAGTATTTGGGGCTTGTGTTGGAGGTTAGGGTTACTGTTTGCGGTTTATATTGGTGTTAGGGTCAGTGTTTGTGCTTTGTGTTGGGATTAGGGTTAGTGTTTGGAGTTTGTTCTGGGGTTAGGGTTTGAGTTTGGGTTTTGCGTTGGGGTTAGGGTTAGTGTTTGGGGTTTGTGTTGGGGTTAGGGTTAGTGTTTGGGGTTTGTGTTGGGGTTAGGGTTAGTATTTGGGGTTTGTGTTGAGGGTTAGGGTTAGTGTTTGCGGTTTACATTTGGGTTAGGGTCAGTGTTTGGGCTTTGTGTTGGGGTTAGGGTTAGTGTTTGGGGGTTTGTGTTGGGGTTAGGTTTAGTGTTTGGAGTATGTTCTGGGGTTAGGGTTTCAGTTTGGGTTTTGCGTTGGGGTTTGGGTTAGTGTTTCTCCTTTGGGTTGGGGTTAGGGTTAGTGTTTGGGGTTTGTGTTGGGAGTTAGGGTTAGTGTTTGGGGTTTACATTTGGGTTAGTGTCAGTGTTTGGGATTTGTGTTGGTGTTAGGGTTAGTGTTTGGGGTTTGTGTTTGTGTTGAGGTTAGTGTTTGGGGTTTGTGTTGGGGTTAGGGTTAGGGTTTGTGGCTTGTGTTGGGGTTAGAGTCAATATTTGGGGTTTGAGTTGGGGTTAGGGATAGTGTTTGGGCTTTGTGTTGGGGTTGGTGTCAGTGTTTGGGGTTTGTGTTCATTTAGAGTTAGTGTTGGGGTTTGTGTTTGGGTTAGGGTTAGTGTTTGGGGTTTGTCTTGGGGCTAGGCTTAGTGTTTGGGGTTTGTGTTGGTGGTTAGGGCTACAGTTTGGTGTTTACATCGGTGTTAGTGTCAGTGTTTGGGTTTTGTGTTTGGGTTAGGGTCAGTGTTTGGGGTTTTGTGTTGGGGTTAGGATTAGTGTTTGGGGTTTGTTTTGGGGTTAGGGTTAGTGTTTGGGGTTCGTGTTGGGGTTAGGGTTAGTGTTTGGGTTTTGTGTTGGGGTTAGGGTTAGTATGTGGGTTTTGTGTTGGGGCTTAGGGTTAGTATTTGGGGTTTTCATTCGGGATAGGGTTAGTGTTTCGGGTTTGTGTTGGGGTTAGGTTTAATGTTTGTGGCTTGTGTTGGGGTTAGGGTTAATTTTGGGGTTTGTGTTGGGGTTAGTTTCAGTATTTGGGGTTTGCCTTGGGTTTAGGGTTAGTGTTTGGGGCTTTGTGTTGGGTTCGGGTTAGTGTTTGGGTTTTGTTTTGGGTTTAGGGTTAGTGTTTGGCATTTTGTGTTGGGGATTGGGGTTAGTGTTTGGGGTTTGTTTTTTTGTTAGGGTTAGTGTTTTGGGGTTTGTGTTGGGGTTACGGTCAGTGATTAGTGTTTGCGTTGGGGTTAGGGTTAGTGTTTGAGGGTTTGTTTTGAGGTTATTGTTAGTGTTTGTGGTTTGTTTTGGCGTTAGGTTTAGTGTTTGGGGTTCATGTTGGGTTTAGGGTTAGTATTTGGGGTTTGTTTTGGAGGTTAGGGTTACTGTTTGGGGTTTATATTGGGGTTAGGGTCAGTGTTTGTGCTTTGTGTTGGGGTTAGGGTTAGTGTTTGGAGTTTGTTCTGGGGTTAGGGTTTGAGTTTGGGGTTTGTGTTGGGGTTAGGGTTAGTGTTTGGGGTTTGTGTTGGGGTTAGGGTTAGTATTTGGGGTTTGTGTTGGGGGTTAGGGTTAGTGTTTGCGGTTTACATTTGGGTTAGGGTCAGTGTTTGGGCTTTGTGTTGGGGTTAGTGTTAGTGTTTGGCGGTTTGTGTTGGGGTTAGGGTTAGTGTTTGGAGTTTGTTCTGGGGTTGGGTTTGAGTTTGGGTTTTGCGTTGGGGTTTGGGTTAGTGTTTCTGCTTTGTGTTGGGGTTAGGGTTAGTGTTTGGGTTTTGTGTTAGGTTTAGGGTTAGTGCTTGTGGCTTGTGTTGGGGTTAGGGACATTGTTTGTGGTTATGTTGGGGTTAGCGTTAGTGTTTGGGCTTTGTGTTGGTGTTGGGGTCAGTGTTTGGGGTTTGTGTTGGGGTTTGGGTTAGTGTTTGGGGTTTGTGTTGGGGTTAGGGTTATTGTTTGGGATTTGCGTTGGGGTTAGGGTTAGTGTTTGGGGTTTGTGTTGGGGTTAGGGTTATTGTTTGGGATTTGCGTTGGGGTTAGGTTTAGTGTTTGGGGTTTGTGTTGGGGTTAAAATTAGTGTTTGGGGTTTGTGTTAGAGTTAGGGTTAGTGTTTGGGTTTCGTGTTGGGTTTAGGGTTAGTATGTGTGTTTTGTGTTGGGGGTTAGTGTTAGTGTTTGCGGTTTTCATTCAGGTTAGGGTCAGTGTTTGGGGTTTGTGTTGGGGTTAGGTTTAGTGTTTTGTGTTTGTGTTGGGGTTAGGTTTAGTGTTTGGGGTTTGTGCTGGGGTTTAAATTAGTGTTTGGGATTTGTGTTGGGGTTAGTGTTAGTGTTCGGCATTTGTTCTGGGGTTAGGTTTTGTGTATTGTGTTTGTGTTGGGGTTAGGGTTATTGTTTGGGATTTGTGTTGGGGTTAGGGTTAGTGTTTGCGGTTTGTGTTGGGGTTAGCTTTAGTGTTTGGGGTTTGTGTTGGGGTTAAAATTAGTGTTCGGGGTTTGTGTTAGAGTTAGGGTTAGTGTTTGGATTTTGTGTTGGGGTTAGGGTTAGTATGTGGGTTTTGTGTTGGGGGTTAGGGTTAGTGTTTGGGGTTTTCATTCGGGTTAGAGTCAGTGTTTGGGATTTGTGTTGGGGTTAGGGTTAGTATTTGGGGTTTGTGTTGGGAGTTAGGGTTAGTGTTTGGGGTTTACATTTGGGTTAGTGTCATTGTTTGGGAGTTGTGTTGGGGTTAGGGTTAGTGTTTGGAGTTTGTTGTGGGGTTAGGGTTTGAGTTTGGGTTTTGCGTTGGGGTTAGGGTTAGTGTTTGGGGTTTGTGTTTGGGTTTGGGTTAGTGTTTGGGGTTTGTGTTGGTGGTTAGGGCTACTGTTTGGTGTTTACATCGGGGTTAGTGTCAGTGTTTGGGGTTTGTGTTGGGGTTAGCGTTAGCGTTTGGGGTTTTGTGTTGGGGTTAGGGTTAGTGTTTGGGGTTTGTGTTGGGGTTAGCATTAGTGTTTGGGGTTTGTGTTGGGGTTAGGGTTAGTGCTTGGGGTTTGTGTTGGGGTGAGGGTTAGTGTTTGGGGTTTGTGTTGGGGTTAGGGTTAGTATTTGGTGTTTGTGTTGGGGGTTAGGGTTAGTGTTTGGGGGTTTGTGTTGTGGTTAGGGTTAGTGTTTGGAGTTTGTTCTGGGGTTGGGTTTGAGTTTGGGTTTTGCGTTGGGGTTAGGATTAGTGTTTCTGCGTTGTGTTGGGGTTAGGGTTAGTGTTTGGGGTTTGTGTTGGGGTTAAAATTAGTGTTTGGGGTTTGTGTTAGAGTTAGGGTTAGTGTTTGGGTTTCGTGTTGGGTTTAGGGTTAGTATGTGTGTTTTGTGTTGAGGGTTAGTGTTAGTGTTTGCGGTTTTCATTTAGGTTAGGGTCAGTGTTTGGGGTTTGTGTTGGGGTAGGTTTAGTGTTTTGTGTTTGTGTTGGGGTTAGGTTTAGTGTTTGGGGTTTGTGTTGGTGTTAAAACTAGTGTTTGGGATTTGTGTTGGGGTTAGTGTTAGTGTTCGGCATTTGTTCTGGGGTTAGGTTTTGTGTATGGTGTTTGTGTTGGGGTTAGGGTTATTGTTTGGGATTTGTGTTGGGGTTAGGGTTAGTGTTCGAGGTTTGTGTTGGGGTTAGGTTTAGTGTTTGGGGTTTGTGTTGGGGTTAAAATTAGTGTTTGGCATTTGTGTTGGAGTTAGAGTTAGTGTTTGAGGGTTTGTGTTGGTGTTAGGGTTAGTGTTTGGCGTTTGTTCTGGGGTTAGTGTTTGTGTATGGTGTTTGTGTTGGGGTTAGGGTTATTGTTTGGGATTTGTGTTGGGGGTTAGGGTTAGTGTTTGGGGTTTGTGTTGGGGTTAGGTTTAATGTTTGGGGCTTGTGTTTGGGTTAGGGTTAATTTTTGGGGTTTGTGTTGGCGTTCGTTTCAGTGTTTGGCGTTTGCCTTGGGGTTAGGGTTAGGGTTTGGGGGTTTGTGTTGGGTTCGGGTTAGTGTTTGGGTTTTGTTTTGAGTTTAGGGTTAGTGTTTGGCATTTTGTGTTTGGGATTGGGGTTAGTGTTTTGGGTTTGTTTTGTGGTTAGGGTTAGTGTTTTGGGGTTTGTGTTGGGGTTAGGGTCAGTGTTTGGTGTTTGCGTTGGGGTTAGGGTTAGTGTTTGAGAGTTTGTGTTGAGGTTATTGTTATTGTTTGTGGTTTGTTTTGGCGTTAGGTTTAGTGTTTGGGGTTCGTGTTGGGGTTAGGGTTAGTATTTGGGGCTTGTGTTGGAGGTTAGGGTTACTGTTTGGGGTTTATATTGGGGTTAGGGTCAGTGTTTGTGCTTTGTGTTGGGGTTAGGGTTAGTGTTTGGAGTTTGTTCTGGGGTTAGGGTTAGTGTTTGGGGTTTGTGTTTGGGTTTGGGTTAGTGTTTGGTGTTTATGCTGGGGTTAGGGTTAGGGTTTGTTGCTTGTGTTGGGGTTAGGGTCAATGTTTGGGGTTTGAGTTGGGTTTAGGGTTAGCGTTTGGGCTTTGTGTTGGGGTTAGGGTCAGTGTTTGGGGTTTGTGTTGCGGTTAGGGTTCGTGTTTGGGGTTTGTCTTGGGGTTAGGCTTAGTGTTTGGAGTTTGTGTTGAGGTTATTGTTAGTGTTTGTGGTTTGTTTTGGCGTTAGGTTTAGTGTTTGGGGTTCGTGTTGGGTTTAGGGTTAGTATTTGGGGTTTGTGTTGTAGGTTAGGGTTACTGTTTGTGGTTTATATTGGGGTTAGGGTCAGTGTTTGGGCTTTGTGTTGGGGTTAGGGTTAGTGTTTGGGGGTTTGTGTTGGGGTTAGGGTTAGTGTTTGGAGTTTGTTCTGGGGTTAGGGTTTCAGTTTGGGTTTTGCGTTGGGGTTTGGCTTAGTGTTTCTGCTTTGGGTTGTGATTAGGGTTAGTGTTTGGGGTTTGTGTTAGGTTTAAGATTAGTGCTTGTGGCTTGTGCTGGGGTTAGGGACATTGTTTGTGGTTATATTGGGGTTAGCGTTAGTGTTTGGGCTTTTTGTTGGGGTTAGGGTCAGTGTTTGGGGTTTGTGTTCAGTTAGAGTTAGTGTTTGGGGTTCATGTTGGGGTTAGGGTTAGTATTTGGGGTTTGTGTTGGAGGTTAGGGTTACTGTTTGGGGTTTATATTGGGGTTAGGGTCAGTGTTTGTGCTTTGTGTTGGGGTTAGGGTTAGTGTTTGGAGTTTGTTCTGGGGTTAGGGTTTGAGTTTGGGTTTTGGGTTGGCGTTAGGGTTAGTGTTTGGGGTTTGTGTTTTGGTTTGGGTTAGTGTTTGGGGTTTGTGTTGGTGGTTAGGGCTACTGTTTGGTGTTTACATCGGGGTTAGTGTCAGTGTTTGGGGTTTGTGTTGGGGTTAGGGTTAGCGTTCGGGGTTTATTTTGGGGTTGGGGTTAGTGTTTGGGGTTTGTGTTGGGGTTAGGGTTAGTGTTTGGGGTTTGTGTTGGGGTTAGGGTTAGTATTTGGTGTTTGTGTTGGGGGTTAGGGTCAGTGTTTGCGGTTTACATTTGGGTTAGGGTCAGTATTTGGGCTTTGTGTTGGGATTAGTGTTTGGGGTTTTGTGTTGGGGTTAGGGTTAGTGTTTGGAGTTTGTTCTGGGGTTGGGTTTGAGTTTGGGTTTTGCGTTGGGGTTCGGGTTAGTGTTTCTGCTTTGTGTTGGGGTTAGGGTTAGTGTTTGGGTTTTGTGTTAGGTTTAGGGTTAGTGCTTGTGGCTTGTGTTGGGGTTAGGGACATTGTTTGTGGTTATGTTGGGGTTAGCGTTAGTGTTTGGGCTTTGTGTTGGTGCTGGGGTCAGTGTTTGGGGTTTGTGTTGGGGTTTGGGTTAGTGTTTGGGGTTTGTGTTGGGGTTTGGGTTAGTGTTTGGGGTTTGTGTTGGGGGTTAGGGTCAGTGTTTGGGGTTTGTGTTGGGGTTAGGGTTAGCATTTGGGGTTTGTGTTGGGGGTTAGGGTTAGTGTTTGGGGGTTTGTGTTGTGGTTAGGGTTAGTGTTTGGAGTTTGTTCTGGGGTTGGGTTTGAGCTGGGTTTTGCATTGGGGTTAGGGCTAGTGTTTCTGCTTTGTGTTATGTTTAGGGTTAGTGCTTGTGGCTTGTGTTGGGGTTAGGGACTTTGTTTGTGGTTATGTTGGGGTTAGCGTTAGTGTTTGGGCTTTGTGTTGGTGTTGGTGTCAGTGTTTGGGGTTTGTGTTGGGGTTTGGGTTAGTGTTTGGGGTTTGTGTTGGGGTTAGGGTTATTGTTTGGGATTTGCGTTGGGGTTAGGGTTAGTGTTTGGGGTTTGTGTTGGGGTTAGGTTTAGTGTTTGGGGTTTGTGTTGGGGTTAAAATTAGTGTTTGGGGTTTGTGTTAGAGTTAGGGTTAGTGTTTGGGTTTCGTGTTGGGTTTAGGGTTAGTATGTGTGTTTTGTGTTGGGGGTTAGTGTTAGAGTTTGCGTTTTCATTCAGGTTATGGTCAGTGTTTGGGGTTTGTGTTGAGATTAGGTTTAGTGTTTTGTGTTTGTGTTGGGGTTAGTTTTAGTGTTTGGGGTTTTTTTGTTAGGGTTAGTGTTTTGGGGTTTGTGTTGGGGTTAGGGTCAGTGTTTGGTGTTTGCGTTGGGGTTAGGGTTAGTGTTTGAGGGTTTGTGTTGAGGTTATTGTTAGTGTTTGTGGTTTGTTTTGGTGTTAGGTTTAGTGTTTGGGGTTCGTGTTGGGTTTAGGGTTAGTATTTGGGGTTTGTGTTGGAGGTTAGGGTTACTGTTTGGGGTTTATATTGGGGTTAGGGTCAGTGTTTGTGCTTTGTGTTGGGGTTAGGGTTAGTGTTTGGAGTTTGTTCTGGGGTTAGGGTTTGAGTTTGGGTTTTGTGTTGGGGTTAGGGTTAGTGTTTGGGGTTTGTGTTGGGGTTAGGGTTAGTATTTGGGGTTTGTGTTGGTGTTTGGTTTAGTGTTTGGGGTTTGTGTTGGGGTTAAAATTAGTGTTTGGGGTTTGTGTTGGAGTTAGATTTAGTGTTTGGGTTTTGTTTTGGGGTTAGGTTTAATGTTTGGGGCTTGTGTTGGGGTTAGGGTTAATTTTTGTGGTTTGTGTTGGCGTTAGTGTAGTTGTTTGGGGTTTGCCTTGGGTTAGGGTTAGTGTTTGGGGTTTGTGTTGGGGTTAGGGTTAGTGTTTGGGGTTTGTGTTGGGGTTAGTGTTAGTTTTTGGCATTTGTTCTGGGGTTAGGTTTTGTGTATGGTGTTTGTTTTGGGGTTAGGGTTATTGTTTGGTATTTGTGTTGGGGTTAGGGTTAGTGTTTGGGGTTTGTGTTGGGGTTAGGTTTAGTGTTTGGGTTTGTGTTGGGGTTAAAATTAGTATTTGGGGTTTGTGTTGGAGTTAGAGTTAGTGTTTGAGGGTTTGTGTTGGGGATAGGGTTAGTTTTTGGGGTTTGTGTTGGGGTTAGGTTTAGTGTTTGGGGTTTGCCTTGGGGTCAGGGTTTGTTTTTGGGGGTTTGTGTTGGGTTTGGGTTAGTGTTTGGGGTTTGTTTTGGGTTTAGGGTTAGTGTTTGGCATTTTGTGTTGGGGATTGATGTTAGTGTTTTGGGTTTGTTTTGTGGTAAGGGTTAGTGTTTTGGGGTTTGTGTTGGGGTTAGGGTCAGTGTTTGGTGTTTGCGTTGGGGTTAGGGTTAGTGTTTGAGGGTTTGTTTTGAGGTTATTGTTAGTGTTTGTGGTTTGTTTTGGCGTTAGATTTAGTGTTTGGGGTTCGTGTTGGGGTTAGGGTTAGTATTTGGGGCTTGTGTTGGAGGTTAGGGTTACTGTTTGGGGTTTATATTGGGGTTAGGGTCAGTGTTTGTGCTTTGTGTTGGGGTTAGGGTTAGTGTTTGGAGTTTGTTCTGGGGTTAGGGTTTGAGTTTGGGTTTTGCGTTGGGTTTAGGGTTAGTGTTTGGGGTTGGTGTTTGGGTTTGGGTTAGTGTTTGGTGTTTGTGCTGGGGTTAGGGTTAGGGTTTGTGGCTTGTGTTGGCGTTAGGGTCAATGTTTGGGGTTTGAGTTGCGTTTAGGCTTAGTGTTTGGGATTTGTGTTGGTGGTTAGGGCTACTGTTTTATGTTTACATCGGTGTTAGTGTCAGTGTTTGGGTTTTGTGTTGGGGTTTGGGTCAGTGTTTGGGGTTTGTGTTGCGGTTAGGGTTAGTGTTTGGGGTTTGTCTTGGGGTTAGGCTTAGTGTTTGGGATTTGTGTTGGTGGTTAGGGCTACTGTTTGGTGTTTACATCAGTGTTAGTGTCAGTGTTTGGGTTTTGTATTGGGGTTAGGGTCAGTGTTTGGGGTTTTGTGTTGGGGTTAGGATTAGTGTTTGGGGTTTGTGTTGGAGTTAGGGTTAGTGTTTGGGGTTTGTGTTGGGTTTAGGGTTAGTGTTTGGGTTTCGTGTTGGGGTTAGGGATAGTATGTGGGTTTTTTGTTGGGGGTTAGGGTTAGTGTTTGGCGTTTTCATTCAGGTTAGGTTTAGTGTTTGGGGTTTGTGTTGGGGTTAGGTTTAATGTTTGGGGCTTGTGTTGGCGTTAGGGTTAATTTTTGTGGTTTGTGTTGGGGTTAGTTTCAGTGTTTGTGGTTTGCCTTGGGGTTAGGGTTAGTGTTTGGGGGTTTGTGTTGGATTTGGGTTAGTGTTTGGGTTTTGTTTTGGGTTTAGGGTTAGTGTTTGGCATTTTTGTGTTGGGGATTGGGGTTAGTGTTTGGGGTTTGTTTTGTGGTTAGGGTTATTGTTTTGGGGTTTGTGTTGGGGTTAGGGTCAGTGTTTAGTGTTTGCGTTGGGGTTAGGGTTAGTGTTTGAGGGTTTGTGTTGAGGTTATTGTTAGTGTTTGTGTTTTGTTTTGGCGTTAGGTTTAGTGTTTGGGGTTCGTGTTGGGTTTAGTGTTAGTATTTGGGGTTTGTGTTGGAGGTTAGGGTTACTGTTTGGGGTTTATATTGGGTTTAGGGTCAGTGTTTGTGCTTTGTGTTGGGGTTAGGGTTAGTGTTTGGAGTTTGTTCTGGGGTTAGGGTTTGAGTTTGGGTTTTGCGTTGGAGTTAGGGTTAGTGTTTGTGGTTAGTGTTTGGGTTCGGGTTAGTGTTTGGGGTTTGTGTTGGTGGTTAGGGCTACTGTTTGGTGTTTACATCGGGGTTAGTGTCACTGTTTGGGTTTTGTGTTGGGGTAATGGTTAGTGTTTGGAGTTTTGTGTTGGGGTTAGGATTAGTGTTTGGGGTTTGTGTTGGGGTTAGCGTTAGTGTTTGGGGTTTGTGTTGGGGCTAGGGTTCGTGTTTGGGGTTTGTGTTGAGGTTAGGGTTAGTATTTGGGGTTTGTGTTGGGGTTAGGGTTAGTGTTTGGGGTTTGCGTTGGGGTTAGGGTTAGTGTTTGGTGTTTGTGTTGGGGTTAGGGTTAGTGTTTGGGGTTTGTGTTGGGGTTAGGGTTAGTATTTGGGGTTTGTGTTGGGGCTTAGAGTTAGTGTTTGGGGTTTACATTAGGGTTAGGGTCAGTGTTTGGGCTTTGTGTTGGGGTTAGGGTTAGTGTTTGGGGGTTTGTGTTGTGGTTAGGGTTAGTGTTTGGAGTTTGTTCTGGGGTTAGGGTTTCAGTTTGGGTTTTGCGTTGGGGTTTGGGTTAGTGTTTCTGCTTTGTGTTGGCGTTAGCGTCAGTGTTTGGGCTTTGTGTTTGTGTTGGGGTTAGTGTTTGGGGTTTGTGCTGGGGTTAGGTTTAGGGTTTGTGGCTTGTGTTGGGGTTAGGGTCAATGTTTGGGGTTTGAGTTGGTTTTAGGGTTAGCGTTTGGGCTTTGTGTTGGGGTTAGATTCAGTGTTTGTGGTTTGTGTTGGGTTAGGGTTAGTGTTTGGGGTTTGTGTTGGGGTTAGGGTTAGTGTTTGGGGTTTGTCTTGGGGTTGGGCTTAGTGTTTGGTGTTTGTGTTGCGGTTAGGGTTAGTGTTTGGGGTTTGTCTTGGGGTTAGGCTTAGTATTTGGGGTTTGTGTTAGTGGTTAGGGTTAGTGTTTGGTGTTTACATCGGTGTTAGTGTCAGTGTTTGCGTTTTGTGTTGGGGTTAGGTTTAATGTTTGGGGTTTTGTGTTGGGGTTAGGATTAGTGTTTGGGGTTTGTGTTGGGGTTAGGGTTAGTGTTTGGGGGTTTGTGTTGGGGTTAGGGTCAGTGTTTAGTGTTTGCGTTGGGGTTAGGGTTAGTGTTTGAGGGTTTGTGTTGAGGTTATTGTTAGTGTTTGTGGTTTGTTTTGGCGTTAGGTTTAGTGTTTGGGGTTCGTGTTGGGTTTAGTGTTAGTATTTGGGGTTTGTGTTGGAGGTTAGGGTTACTGTTTGGGGTTTATATTGGGTTTAGGGTCAGTGTTTGTGCTTTGTGTTGGGGTTAGGGTTAGTGTTTGGAGTTTGTTCTGGGGTTAGGGTTTGAGTTTGGGTTTTGCGTTGGAGTTAGGGTTAGTGTTTGTGGTTAGTGTTTGGGTTCGGGTTAGTGTTTGGGGTTTGTGTTGGTGGTTAGGGCTACTGTTTGGTGTTTACATCGGGGTTAGTGTCACTGTTTGGGTTTTGTGTTGGGGTAATGGTTAGTGTTTGGGGTTTTGTGTTGGGGTTAGGATTAGTGTTTGGGGTTTGTGTTGGGGTTAGCGTTAGTGTTTGGGGTTTGTGTTGGGGCTAGGGTTCGTGTTTGGGGTTTGTGTTGAGGTTAGGGTTAGTATTTGGGGTTTGTGTTGGGGTTAGGGTTAGTGTTTGGGGTTTGCGTTGGGGTTAGGGTTAGTGTTTGGGGTTTGTGTTGGGGTTAGGGTTAGTGTTTGGGGTTTGTGTTGGGGTTAGGGTTAGTATTTGGGGTTTGTGTTGGGGGTTAGAGTTAGTGTTTGGGGTTTACATTTGGGTTAGGGTCAGTGTTTGGGCTTTGTGTTGGGGTTAGGGTTAGTGTTTGGGGGTTTGTGTTGTGGTTAGGGTTAGTGTTTGGAGTTTGTTCTGGGGTTAGGGTTTCAGTTTGGGTTTTGCGTTGGGGTTTGGGTTAGTGTTTCTGCTTTGTGTTGGCGTTAGCGTCAGTGTTTGGGCTTTGTGTTGGGGTTAGGTTTAGTGTTTGGGGTTTGTGTTGGGGTTAGGGTTAGTGTTTGGGGTTTGTGTTGGGGTTAGTGTTAGTGTTTGGCATTTGTTCTGGGGTTAGGTTTTGTGTATGGTGTTTGTGTTGGGGCTAGGATTAGTGTTTGGGGTTTGTGGTGGGGTTTGCGTTAGTGTTTGGGGTTTGTGTTGGGGCTAGGGTTCGTGTTTGGGGTTGGTGTTGAGGTTAGGGTTAGTATTTGGGGTTTGTGTTGGGGTTAGGGTTAGTGTTTGGGGTTTGTGTTGGGGTTAGGGTTAGTGTTTGGGGTTTGTGTTGGGGTTAGGGTTATATTTGGGGTTTGTGTTGGGGGTTAGAGTTAGTGTTTGTGGTTTACATTTGGGTTAGGGTCAGTGTTTGTGCTTTGTGTTGGGGTTAGGGTTAGTGTTTGGGGGTTTGTGTTGGGGTTAGGGTTAGTGTTTGGAGTTTGTTCTGGGGTTTGGGTTTCAGTTTGGGTTTTGTGTTGGGGTTTGGGTTAGTGTTTCTGCTTTGTGTTGGGGTTAGGGTTAGTGTTTGGGGTTTGTGTTAGCTTTAAGATTAGTGCTTGTGGCTTGTGTTGTGGTTAGGGACATTGTTTGTGGTTATATTGGGGTTAGCGTTAGTGTTTGGGCTTTGTGTTGGTGTTGGGGTCAGTGTTTGGGGTTTGTGTTGGGGTTCGTGTTATTGTTTGGGATTTGTGTTGGGGTTAGGGTTAGTGTTTGGGGTTTGTGTTGCGGTTAGGTTTAGTGTTTGGTTTTGTGTTGGGGTTAAAATTAGTGTTTGGGGTTTGTGTTAGAGTTAGTGTTAGTGTTTGGATTTCGTGTTGGGGTTCGGGTTAGTATGTGGGTTTTGTGTTGGGGGTTAGGTTTAGTGTTTGGGGTTTTCATTCGGGTTAGAGTCAGTGTTTGGGGTTTGTGTTGGGGTTAGGGTTAGTATTTGGGGTTTATATTGGGGTTAGGGTCAATGTTTGTGCTTTGTGTTGGGGTTAGGGTTAGTGTTTGGAGTTTGTTCTGCTGTTAGGGTTTGAGTTTGGGTTTTGGGTTGTCATTAGGGTTAGTGTTTGGGGTTTGTGTTTGGGTTTGGGTTAGTGTTTGGGGTTTGTGTTGGTGGTTAGGGCTACTGCTTGGTGTTTACATCGGGGTTAGTGTCAGTGTTTGGGTTTTGTGTTGGGGTTAGTGTTAGTGTTTGGGGTTTTCATTTGGATTAGAGTCAGTGTTTGGGGTTTGTGTTGGGGTTAGGGTTAGTGTTTGGGGTTTGTGTTGGGGTTAGTGTTAGTGTTTGGCATTTATTCTGGGGTTAGGTTTTGTGTATGGTGTTTGTGTTGGGGTTAGGGTTACTGTTTGGGATTTGTGTTGGGGTTAGGGTTAGTGTTTGGGGTTTCTGTTGGGGTTAGGTTTAGTGTCTGGGTTTGTGTTGGGGTTAAAATTAGTATTTGGGGTTTGTGTTGGAGTTACAGTTAGTGTTTGAGGGTTTGTGTTGGGGTTAGGGTTAATTTTTGGGGTTTGTGTTGGGGTTAGTTTCTGTGTTTGGGGTTTGCCTTGGGGTTAGGGTTAGTGTTTGGGGGTTTGTGTTGGGTTCGGGTTAGTGTTTGGGATTTGTATTGGATTTAGGGTTAGTGTTTGGCATTTTGTGTTGGGGATTGAGGTTAGTGTTTGGAGTTTGTTCTGGGGTTAGGGTTTGAGTTTGGGTTTTGCGTTGGGGTTAGGGTTAGTGTTTGGGGTTTGTGTTTGGGTTTGGGTTAGTGTTTGGGGTTTGTGCTGGGGTTGGGGTTAGGGTTTGTGGCTTGTGTTGGGGTTAGGGTCAATGTTTGGGGTTTGAGTTGGGTTTAGGGTTAGCGTTTGGGCATTGTGTTGGGGTTAGGTTCAGTGTTTGGGGTTTGTGTTGGGTTAGGGTTAGTGTTTGGGGTTTGTGTTTGGGTTAGGGTTAGTGTTTGGGGTTTGTTTTGTGGTTTGGGTTAGTGTTTTGGGGTTTGTGTTAGGGTTAGGGTCAGTGTTTGGTGTTTGCGTTGGGGTTAGGGTTAGTGTTTGAGGGTTTGTGTTGAGGTTATTGTTAGTGTTTGTGGTTTGTTTTGGCGTTAGGTTTAGTGTTTAGAGTTTGTGTTGGGGTTAGGGTTAGTATTTGGGGCTTGTGTTGGAGGTTAGGGTTACTGTTTGGGGTTTATATTGGGGTTAGGGTCAGTGTTTGTGCTTTGTGTTGGGGTTAGGGTTGGTGTTTGGAGTTTTGTGTTGGGGTTAGGATTAGTGTTTGAGGTTTGTGTTGGGGCTAGGGTTAGTGTTTGGGGTTTGTGTTGAGGTTAGGGTTAGTATTTGGGGTTTGTGTTGGGGTTTGGTTTAGTGTTTGGGATTTGTGTTGGGGTTAGGGTTAGTGTTTGGGTTTGTGTTGGGGTTAGGGTTAGTATTTGGGGTTTGTGTTGGGGGAGAGTTAGTGTTTGGGGTTTACATTTGGGTTAGGGTCAGTGTTTTGGCTTTGTGTTGGGGTTAGGGTTAGTGTTTGGGGTTTGTGTTGAGGTTAGGGTTAGTGTTTGGAGTTTGTTCTGGGGTTAGGGTTTCAGTTTGGGTTTTGCATTGGGGTTTGGGTTAGTGTTTCTGCTTTGTGTTGGGGTTAGTGTTAGTGTTTGGGGTTTGTGTTAGCTTTAAGATTAGTGCTTGTGGCTTGTGTTGGGGTTAGGGACATTGTGGTTATATTGGGGTTAGCGTTATTGTTTGGGCTTTGTGTTGGTGTTGGGGTCAGTGTTTGGGGTTTGTGTTGGGGTTAGGGTTATTGTTTGGGATTTGTGTTGGGGTTAGTGTTAGTGTTTGGGGTTTGTGTTGCGGTTAGATTTAGTGTTTGGGGTTTGTGTTGGGGTTAAAACTAGTGTTTGGGGTTTGTGTTAGAGTTAGGGTTAGTGTTTGGATTTCGTGTTGGGGTTCGGGTTAGTATGTGGGTTTTGTGTTGGGGGTTAGGGTTAGTGTTTGGGGTTTTCATTCGGGTTAGAGTCAGTGTTTGGGGTTTGTGTTGGGGTTAGGGTTAGTAGTTGGGGTTTGTGTTGGGGGTCAGGGTTAGTGTTTGGGGTTTACATTTGGGTTAGGGTCAGTGTTTGGGCTTTGTGTTGGGGTTAGGGTTAGTGTTTGGGGTTTGTGTTTGTGTTGGGGTTAGTGTTTGGGGTTTGTGCTTGGGTTAGGGTTAGGGTTTGCGGCTTGTGTTGGGGTTAGGGTCAATGTTTGGGGTTTGAGTTGGTTTTAGGGTTGGCGTTTGGGCTTTGTGTTGGGGTTAGATTCAGTGTTTGGGGTTTGTGTTGGGTTAGGGTTAGTGTTTGGGGTTTGTGTTGGGGTTAGGCTTAGTGTTTGGTGTTTGTGTTGCGGTTAGGGTTAGTGTTTGGGGTTTGTCTTGGGGTTAGGCTTAGTATTTGGGATTTGTGTTGGTGGTTAGGGCTACTGTTTGGTGTTTACATCGGTGTTAGTGTCAGTGTTTGGGTTTTGTGTTGGGGTTAGGGTCAGTGTTTGGGGTTTTGTGTTGGGGTTAGGATTAGTGTTTGGGGTTTGTGTTGGGGTTAGGGTTAGTGTTTGGGTTTCGTGTTGGGGTTAGGGATAGTATGTGGGTTTTGTGTTAGGGGTTAGGGTTAGTGTTTGGGGTTTTCATTCGGGTTAGTTTTAGTGTTTGGGGTTTGTGTTGGGGTTAGGTTTAATGTTTGGGGCTTGTGTTGGGGTTAGGGTTAATTTTTGGGGTTTGTGTTGGCGTTAGTTTCAGTGTTTGGGGTTTACCTTGGGGTTAGGGTTAGTGTTTGGGGGTTTGTGTTGGGTTCGGGTTAGTGTTTGGGTTTTGTTATTGGTTTAGGGTTAGTGTTTGGCATTTTGTGTTGGGGATTGAGGTTAGTGTTTGGGGTTTGTTTTGCGGTTAAGGTTAGTGTTTTGGGGTTTGTGTTGGGGTTAGGGTCAGTGTTTGGTGTTTGCGTTGGGGTTAGGGTTAGTGTTTGAGGGTTTGTGTTGAGGTTATTGTTAGTGTTTGTGGTTTGTTTTGGCGTTAGGTTTAGTGTTTGGGGTTCGTGTTGGGTTTAGTGTTAGTATTTGGGGTTTGTGTTGGAGGTTAGGGTTACTGTTTGGGGTTTATATTGGGTTTAGGGTCAGTGTTTGTGCTTTGTGTTGGGGTTAGGGTTAGTGTTTGGAGTTTGTTGTGGGGTTAGGGTTTGAGTTTGGGTTTTGCGTTGGGGTTAGGGTTAGTGTTTGGGGTTTGTGTTTGGGTTTGGGTTAGTGTTTGGGGTTTGTGCTGCGGTTAGGGTTAGGGCTTGTGGCTTGTGTTGGGGTTAGGGGCAATGTTTGGGGTTTGAGTTGGGTTTAGGGTTAGTGTTTGGGCTTTGTGTTGGGGTTAGGGTCAGTGTTTGGGACTTGTGTTGGGTTAGGGTTAGTGTTTGTGGTTTGTATTGGGATTAGGCTTAGTGTTTGGTGTTTGTGTTGCGGTTAGGGTCAGTGTTTGGGGTTTGTCTTGGGGTTAGGCTTAGTTGTTGGGGTTTGTGTTGGTGGTTAGGGCTGCTGTTTGGTGTTTACATCGGTGTTAGTGTCAGTGTTTTGGTTTTGTGTTGGGGTTAGGGTCAGTGTTTGGGGTTTGTGTTGGGGTTAGGGTTAGTTTTTGGGGTTTGTGTTGGGGTTAGGGTTAGTGTTTGGGTTTCGTGTTGGGGTTAGGGATAGTATGTGGGTTTTGTATTGGGGGTTAGGGTTAGTGTTTGGGGTTTTCATTCGGGTTAGGGTTAGTGTTTGGGGTTTGTGTTGGGGTTAGGTTTCATATTTGGTGCTTGTGTTGGCATTAGGGTTAATTTTTGGGGTTTGTGTTGGCGTTCGTTGCAGTGTTTGGGGTTTGCCTTGGGGTTAGGGTTAGTGTTTGGGGCTTTGTGTTGGGTTCGGGTTAGTGTTTGGGTTTTGTTTTGGGTTTAGGGTTAGTGTTTGGCATTTTGTGTTGGGGATTGTGGTTAGTGTTTGGGGTTTGTTTTGTGGTTAGGTTTAGTGTTTTGGGGTTTGTGTTGGGGTTAGGGTCATTGTTTGGTGTTTGCGTTGCGGTTAGGGTTAGTGTTTGAGAGTTTGTGTTGAGGTTATTGTTAGTGTTTGTGGTTTGTTTTGGCATTAGGTTTAGTGTTTGGGGTTCGTGTTGGGGTTAGGGTTAGTATTTGGGACTTGTGTTGGAGGTTAGGGTTACTGTTTGGGGTTTATATTCGGGTTAGGGTCAGTGTTTGTGCTTTGTGTTGGGGTTAGGGTTAGTGTTTGGAGTTTGTTCTGGGGTTAGGGTTTGAGTTTGGGTTTTGCGTTGGGGTTAGGGTTAGTGTTTGGGCTTTGTGTTTGGGTTTGGGTTAGTGTTTGGGGTTTGTGCTGGGGTTAGGGTTAGGGCTTGAGGCTTGTGTTGGGGTTAGTGTCAATGATTGGGGTTTCAGTTGGGTTTAGGGTTAGCGTTTGGGCTTTGTGTTGGGGTTAGGGTCAGTGTTTGGGGTTTGTGTTGGGTTAGGGTTAGTGTTTGGGGTTTGTGTTGGGTTAGGGTTAGTGTTTGGGGTTTGTGTTGCGGTTTGGGTTAGTGTTTGGGGTTTGTCTTGGGGTTAGGGTTAGTGTTTGGGGTTTGTGTTGGTGGTTAGGGCTGCTGTTTGGTGTTTACATCGGTGTTAGTGTCAGTATTTGGGTTTTGTGTTGGGGTTAGGGTCAGTGTTTGTGGTTTTGTGTTGGGGTTAGGATTAGTGTTTGGGGTTTGTGTTGGGGTTAGTGTTAGTGTTTGGGGTTTGTGTTGGGGTTCGGGTTAGTGTTTGGGTTTCGTGTTGGGGTTAGGGATAGTATGTGGGTTTTGTGTTGGGGGTTAGGGTTAGTGTTTGGGGTTTTCATTCGGGTTAGGGTTAGTGTTTGGGGTTTTGTGTTGGGGTTAGGATTAGTGTTTGGGGTTTGTGTTGGGGTTAGTGTTAGTGTTTGGGGTTTGTGTTGGGGTTCGGGTTAGTTTTTGGGTTTCGTGTTGGGGTTAGGGATAGTATGTGGGTTTTGTGTTGGGGGTTAGGGTTAGTGTTTGGGGTTTTCATTCGGGTTAGGGTTAGTGTTTGGGGTTTGTGTTGGGGTTAGGTTTAATGTTTGGGGCTTGTGTTTGGGTTAGGGTTAATTTTTGGGGTTTGTGTTGGCGTTAGTTTCAGTGTTTGGGGTTTGCCTTGGGGTTAGGGTTAGTGTTTGGGGCTTTGTGTTGGGTTCGGGTTAGTGTTTGGGTTTTGTTTTGGGTTTAGGTTTAGTGTTTGGCATTTTGTGTTGGGGATTGGGGTTAGTGTTTTGGGGTTTGTTTGGTGGTTAGGGTTAGTGTTTTGGGGTTTGTGTTGGGGTTAGGGTCAGTGTTTGTGCTTTATGTTGGGATTAGGGTTAGTGTTTGGAGTTTGTTCTGGGGTTAGGGTTTGAGTTTGGGTTTTGCGTTGCGGTTAGTGTTAGTGTTTGGGGTTTGTGTTTGGGTTTGGGTTAGTGTTTGGTGTTTGCGTTGGGGTTAGCGTTAGTGTTTGAGGGTTTTTGTTGAGGTTATTGTTAGTGTTTGTGGTTTGTTTTGGCGTTAGGTTTACTGTTTGGTGTTCGTGTTGTGGTTAGGGTTAGTATTTGGGGTATGTGTTGGGGGTTAGGGTTACTGTTTGGGGTTTATATTGGCGTTAGGATCAGTGTTTGTGCTTTGTGTTGGGGTTAGGGTTAGTGTTTGGAGTTTGTTCTGGGGTTAGGGTTTGAGTTTGGGTTTTGCATTGGGGTTTGGGTTAGTGTTAGGTGTTTGTGTTTGAGTTTGGGTTAGTGTTTGGGGTTTGTGTTGGGGTTAGGGTTAGGGTTTGTGGCTTGTGTTGGGGTTAGGGTCAATGTTTGGTGTTTGAGTTGGTGTTTAGGGTTAGTGTTTGGGCTTTGTGTTGGGGTTTTGGTCAGTGTTTGGGGTTTGTGTTAGGTTAGGGTTAGTGTTTGGGGTTTGTGTTGCGGTTAGGGTTAGTGTTTGGGGTTTGTTTTGGGTTAGGCTTAGTGTTTGGGGTTTGTGTTGGTGGTTAGGGCTACTGTTTGGTGTTTGCATCGGTGTTAGTGTCAGTGTTTGGGTTTTGTGTTTGGGTTAGGGTCAGTGTTTGGAGTTTTGTGTTGGCGTTAGGGTTAGTGTTTGGGGTTTGTGTTGGGGTTAGGGTTAATGTTTGGCTTTCGTGTTGGGGTTAGGGTTAGTATGTGGGTTTTGTGTTGGGGGTTAGGGTTAGTGTTTGGGGTTTTCATTCGGGTTAGGGTTAGTGTTTGGGGTTTGTGTTGGGGTTAGGTTTAATGTTTTGGGCTTGTGTTGGGGTTAGAGTTAATTTTGGGGTTTGTGTTGGGGTTAGTTTCAGTATTTGGGGTTTGCCTTGGGGTTAGGGTTAGTGTTTGGGGGTATGTGTTGGGTTCGGGTTAGTGTTTGGGTTTTGTTTTGGGTTTAGGGTTAGTGTTTGGCATTTTGTGTTGGGGATTGGGGTTAGTGTTTGGGGTTTGTTTTTTGGTTAGGGTTAGTGTTTTGGGGTTGGGGTCAGTGATTAGTGTTTGCGTTGGGGTTAGGGTTAGTGTTTGAGGGTTTGTTTTGAGGTTATTGTTAGTGTTTGTGGTTTGTTTTGGCGTTAGGTTTAGTGTTTGGGGTTCGTGTTGGGGTTAGGGTTAGTATTTGGGGTTTGTGTTGGAGGTTAGGGTTACTGTTTGTGGTTTATATTGGGGTTAGGGTCAGTGTTTGTGCTTTGTGTTGGGGTTAGGCTTAGTGTTTGGAGTTTGTTCTGGGTTTAGGGTTTGAGTTTGGGTTTTGCGTTGGCGTTAGGGTTAGTGTTTGGGGTTTGTGTTTGGGTTTGGGTTAGTGTTTGGGGTTTGTGTTGGGGTTAGGGTTAGTGTTTGGGGTTTGTGTTGGGGTTAGGTTTAATGTTTGGGGCTTGTGTTGGGGTTAGGGTTAATTTTGGGGGTTTGTGTTGGCGTTAGTTTCAGTGTTTGGGGTTTGCCTTGGGGTTAGGGTTAGTGTTTGGGGGTTTGTTCTGGGTTTGGGTTAGTGTTTGGGTATTGTTTTGGGTTTTGGGTTAGTGTTTGACATTTTGTGTTTGGGATTGGGGTTAGTGTTTGGGGTTTGTTTTGTGGTTAGGATTAGTGTTTTGGGGTTTGTGTTGGGGTTAGGGTCAGTGTTTGGTGTTTGCGTTGGGGTTAGGGTTAGTGTTTGAGAGTTTGTGTTGATGTTATTGTTAGTGTTTGTGGTTTGTTTTGGCGTTAGGTTTAGTGTTTGGGCTTTGTGTTGGGGTTAGGGTCAGTGTTTGGGGTTTGTGTTGGGTTAGGGTTAGTGTTTGGGGTTTGTCTTGGGGTTAGGCTTAGTGTTTGGGGTTTGTGTTGCAGTTTGGGTTAGTGTTTGGGGTTTGTCTTGGGGTTAGGGTTAGTGTTTGGGATTTGTGTTGGTGGTTAGGGCTGCTGTTTGCTGTTTACATCGGTGTTAGTGTCAGTGTTTCGGTTTTGTGTTGGGGTTAGGGTCAGTGTTTGGGGTTTTGTGTTGGGGTTAGGATTAGTGTTTGGGGTTTGTGTTGGAGTTAGGGTTAGTGTTTGGGGTTTGTGTTGGGGTTAGGGTTAGTGTTTGGGTTTCGTGTTGGGGTTAGGGATAGTATGTGGGTTTTGTGTTGGGGGTTAGGGTTAGTGTTTGGGGTTTTCATTCGGGTTAGGGTTAGTGTTTGGGGTTTGTGTTGGGGTTAGGATTTATGTTTGGGGCTTGCGTTTGGGTTAGGGTTAATTTTTGGGGTTTGTGTTGGCGTTAGTTTCAGTGTTTGGGGTTTGCCTTGGGATTAAGGTTAGTGTTTGCGGGTTTGTGTTGGGTTCGGGTTAGTGTTTGGGTTTTGTTTTGGGTTTAGGGTTAGTGTTTGGCATTTTGTGTTGGGGATTGGGGTTAGTGTTTGGGGTTTGTTTTGTGGTTAGTGTTAGTGTTTTGGGGTTTGTGTTGGGGTTAGGGTCAGTGCTTCGTGTTTGCGTTGGGGTTAGGGTTAGTGTTTGAGGGTTTGTGTTGAGGTTATTGTTAGTGTTTGTGGTTTGTTTTGGCGTTAGGTTTAGTGTTTGTGGTTCGTGTTGGGTTTAGGGTTAGTATTTGGGGTTTGTGTTGGAGGTTAGGGTTAGTGTTTGGGGTTTGTGTTGGGGTTAGGGTTCGTGTTTGGGGTTTGTGTTGGGGGTTAGGGTTAGTGTTTTGGGTTTACATTTGGGTTAGGGTCAGTGTTTGGGCTTTGTGTTGGGGTTAGGGTTAGTGTTTGGGGGTTTGTGTTCGGGTTAGGGTTAGTGTTTGGAGTTTGTTCTGGGGTTAGGGTTTGAGTTTGGGTTTTGCGTTGCGGTTAGGGTTAGTGTTTCTGCTTTGTGTTGGGGTTAGGGTTAGTGTTTGGGGTTTGTGTTAGGTTTAAGATTAGTGCTTGTGGCTTGTGTTGGGGTTAGGGACATTGTTTATGGTTATATTGGGGTTAGCGTTAGTGTTTGGGATTTGTGTTGGTGTTGGGGTCAGTGTTTGGGGTTTGTGCTGGAGTTTGTGTTAGTGTTTGGGGTTTGTGTTGGGGTTAGGGTTATTGTTTGGGATTTGTGTTGGGGTTAGGGTTAGTGTTTGGGGTTCGTGTTGGGGTTAGGTTTAGTGTTTGGGGTTTGTGTTGGGGTTAAAATTAGTGTTTGGGGTTTGTGTTAGAGTTATGGTTAGTGTTTGGATTTCGTGTTGAGGTTAGGGTTAGTATGTGGGTTTTGTGTTGGGGGTTATGGTTAGTGTTTGGGGTTTTCATTCGGGTTAGGGTCAGTGTTTGGGGTTTGTGTTGGGGTTAGGGTTAGTGTTTTGTGTTTGTGTTGGGGTTAGTTTTAGTCTTTGGGGTTTGTGTTGGGGTTAAAATTAGTGTTTGGGGTTTGTGTTGGAGTTAGAGATAGTGTTTGAGAGTTTGTGTTGGGGTTAGGGTTAGTTTTTGGGATTTGTGTTGGTGGTTAGGGCTGCTGTTTGGTGTTTACATCGGTGTTAGTGTCAGTGTTTCGGTTTTGTGTTGGGGTTAGAGTCAGTGTTTGGGGTTTTGTGTTGGGGTTAGGATTAGTGTTTGGGGTTTGTGTTGGGGTTAGGGTTAGTGTTTGGGTTTCGTGTTGGGGTTAGGGATAGTATGTGGGTTTTGTGTTGGGGGTTAGGGTTAGTGTTTGGGGTTTTCATTCGGGTTAGGGTTAGTGTTTGGGGTTTGTGTTGGGGTTAGGTTTAATGTTTGGGGCTTGTGTTTGGGTTAGGGTTAATTTTTGGGGTTTGTGTTGGCGTTAGTTTCAGTGTTTGGGGTTTGCCTTGGGGTTAGGGTTAGTGTTTGAGGGTTTGTTTTGAGGTTATTGTTAGTGTTTGTGGTTTGTTTTGGCGTTAGGTTTAGTGTTTGTGGTTCATGTTGGGTTTAGGGTTAGTATTTGGGGTTTGTGTTGGAGGTTAGGGTTACTGTTTGGGGTTTATATTGGGGTTAGGGTCAGTGTTTGTGCTTTGTGTTGGGGTTAGGGTTAGTGTTTGGAGTTGGTTCTGGGGTTAGGGTTTGAGTTTGGGTTTTGCGTTGGGGTTAGGGTTAGTGTTTGGGGTTTGTGTTGGGGTTAGTGTTACTGTTTGGGGTTTGTGTTGGTGGTTAGGGCTACTGTTTGGTGTTTACCTCGGGGTTAGTGTCAGTGTTTGGGTTTTGTGTTGGGGTTAGGGTTAGTGTTTGGGGTTTTGTGTTGGGGTTAGGATTAGTGTTTGGGGTTTGTGTTGGGGTTAGGGTTAGTGTTTGGGGTTTGTGTTGGGGGTTAGGGTTAGTGTTTGGGGTTTACTTTTGGGTTAGGGTCAGTGTTTGGGCTTTGTGTTGGGGGTAGGGTTAGTGTTTGGGGGTTTGTGTTGGGGTTAGGGTTAGTGTTTGGAGTTTGTTCTGGGGTTAGGGTTTGAGTTTGGGTTTTGCGTTTGGGTTAGGGTTAGTGTTTCTGCTTTGTGTTGGGGTTAGGGTTAGCGTTTGGGGTTTGTGTTAGGTTTAAGATTAGTGCTTGTGGCTTGTGTTGGGGTTAGGGACATTGTTTATGGTTATATTGGGGTTAGCGTTAGTGTTTGGGCTTTGTGTTGGTGTTGGGGTCAGTGTTTGGGGTTTGTGCTGGGGTTTGGGTTAGTGTTTGGGGTTTGTGTTGGGGTTAGGGTTAGTGTTTGGGGTTTGTGTTTGGGTTAGGTTTAGTGTTTGTGGTTTGTGTTGGGGTTAAAATTAGTGTTTGGGGTTTGTGTTAGAGTTATGGTTAGTGTTTGGATTTCGTGTTGGGGTTAGGGTTAGTATGTGGGTTTTGTGTTGGGGGTTAGGGTTAGTGTTTGGGGTTTTCATTCGGGTTAGGGTCAGTGTTTGGGGTTTGTGTTGGGGTTAGGGTTAGTGTTTTGTGTTTGTGTTGGTGTTAGGTTTAGTCTTTGGGGTTTGTGTTGGGGTTAAAATTAGTGTTTGGGGTTTGTGTTGGAGTTAGAGATAGTGTTTGAGGGTTTGTGTTGGGGTTAGTTTCAGTGTTTGGGGTTTGTCTTGGGGTTAGGGTTAGTGTTTGGGGGTTTGTGTTGGGTTCAGGTTAGTGTTTGGGGTTTGTTTTGGGTTTAGGGTTAGTGTTTGGCATTTTGTGTTGGGGATTGGGGTTAGTGTTTGGGGTTTGTTTTGTGGTTAGGGTTAGTGTTTTGGGGTTTGATTTGGGGTTAGGGTAAGTGTTTGGTGTTTGCGTTGGGGTTAGGGTTAGTGTTTGAGGGTTTGTGTTGAGGTTATTGTTAGTGTTTGTGGTTTGTTTTGGCGTTAGGTTTAGTGTTTTGGGTTCGTGTTGTGGTTATGGTTAGTATTTGGGGTTTGTGTTGGAGGTTAGGGTTACTGTTTGGGGTTTATATTGGGGTTAGGGTCAGTGTTTGTGCTTTGTGTTGGCGTTAGGGTTAGTGTTTGGAGTTTGTTGTGGGGTTAGGGTTTGAATTTGGGTTTTGCGTTGGGGCTAGGGTTAGTGTTTGGGCTTTGTGTTTGGGTTTGGGTTAGTGTTTGGGGTTTGTGTTGGGTTTAGGGTTAGGGTTTGTGGCTTGTGTTGGGGTTGGGGTCAGTTTTTGGGGTTTGTGTTGGGGTTTGGGTTAGTGTTTGGGGTTTGTGTTGGGTTAGGGTTAGTGTTTGGGGTTTGTGTTGGGGTTGGGGTCAGTGTTTGGGGTTTGTGTTGGGGTTATGGTTAGTGTTTGGGTTTGTTTTGGGGTTAGGGTTAGTGTTTCGGATTTGTGTTGGGGTTAGGGTTAGTTTTTGGGGTTTGTGTTGGGGTTAGGGTTAGTGTTTGGGCTTTGTGTTGTGGGTTAGGGTTAGTGTTTGGGATTTTGTGTTGGGGTTAGGGTTAGTGTTTGGGGTTTGTGTTGGGGTTAGGGTTAGTGTTTGTGGCTTGTTTTGCAGTTAGGGTCAATATTTGGGATTTGCGTTGGGGTTAGGGTTAGTGTTTGGGGTTTGTGTTGGGGTTAGTGTTAGTGTTTGTGGTTTGTGTTGGGGTTAGGGTTAGTGTTTGGGTTTTGTGTTCAAGTTAGGGTGATGAGTGGAGGAGGGATCTTTGTGAGTGAAGTTTGCTGCAAAGGAGAGTCATGTTGGTCTCGATAAGTTAACTCCGTCCCGCTGCTAGAGCTTTTGCAGCTTCTTCTGATTTTAGTTGAAATTTGCTGTGATCTGATCTCATTCTCCACATTCCTCACTGCAGGTTCGGTCTTACCCGATCTTGCTCCGCCTTAACTAAAGCAAACTGGAACTCGAAGGTGCTGATCTGACATTTCAAATATCAGGGTGGGGACTCCCTGCTACAAAGACTAGATTCATACAGGGACAACCGGAGCCAGAGCAGGAGTGAGAGAGCCGGAGCGAACTGAGAAAGAGAGCCAGAGTGAGGTGTCCCAGACAACAACAGAAATACCTGGAAAAACTCAGCAGGTCTGGCAGCATCGGCGGAGAGATCAAAGTTCACGTTTCGAGTCCTCACGACCCTTCGACAGAACTGCTTTATCAGAACAACAGTTTTATCTCTGTGGGTGTCCCAGGTCGGAGCAGCAGACAGGTACAGACAGTCTAAATATATATATATATATATATAAACAAAAAAACTGCGGATGCTGGAAATCCAAAACAAAAACAAAAACAGAATTACCTGGAAAAACTCAGCAGGTCTGGCAGCATCGGCGGACAAGAAAAGAGTTGACGTTTCGAGTCCTCATGACCCTTCGACTCGGTCTAACTCGGGCGCCTCTGCCCCTGGGGCTGTTCGGTCAGTGACAGGTTCACAGTCTCAATCCCGCTCAGCTGAAATCCCCAAATCTTTCCGGAATCAGAGAGAGGGGAACTGGGCAGAAACGGCTGCAACTGGACAGTGTCCAATAGAGCAGGTCGATTCTGGGGGCTGCTTCAGGGTTAAAACAAAAAAGGGTGGGATTGGGTCAGGGTTGGGATATTAAAGGGTGTGGGGAGTGAGGGGGAGAGTGAGATTAGACTGGGTGGGATATTAAAGGGTGTGGGGAGTGAGGGGGAGAGTGGGATTAGACTGGGTGGGATATAAAGGTTGCGGGGAGTGAGGGGGAGAGTGGGATTAGACTGGGTGGGATATTAAAGGGTGTGGGGACTGAGGGGGAGAGTGGGATTAGACTGGGTGGGATATTAAAGGGTGTGGGGAGTGAGGGGAGAGTGGGATTAGACTGGGTGAGTTATTAAAGGGTGTGGGGAGTGAGGGGGAGAGTGGGATTAGACTGGCTGAGTTATTAAAGGGTGTGAGGAGTGAGGGGAGAGCGGGATTAGACTGGGTGCGATATTAAAGGGTGTGAGGGGTGAGGGGGAGAGCGGGATTAGACTGGGTGGGATATTAAAGGGTGCGGGGGGTGAGGGGGAGAGCGGGATTAGACTGGGTGGGATATTAAAGGGTGCGGGGAGTGAGGGGGGAGAGCGGGATTAGACTGGATGGGATATTAAACAGGATGGGTTACATCTGGGCAGGACTGGGACTGTTGTCCTCGGGGGAACATTTGCTAGAGTGGTTGGGGAGGGTTTAAACTAAAATGTCAGGGGGATGGGAACCTATGCAAGGAGTCAGGGGAGGGGGAATCAAAGACAAGAATAAAAGACAGAAAGTGGAATAAGAAAAGTGGTAGAGAAAGCAAGGGCAAGAATCAAACAGGGCCTCAGTGAAAAATAGTGGGAACGGGACAAGAAATGTTAAAAAGACAAGCCTTTAGGCTTTGTGCCTTAACGCGAGGAGCATTTGCAACTAAGTGAACTAATTAACCACGCAAATAGATGTAAACAGGTATGATATAGTCGGGATTATGGAGACATGGCTGCAGGGTGACCAGGGATGGGAACTGAGACAATTTGCTTAAATTAAAGCTGATGGAATTGCAGGTTAATACAGAGGTGGAGAGGGGGGAATAATAAAAATCCAAATGAGAAAAACTCTGGGTATTTGATTAGGAGGTACTCAAATTGCAAAGAAAGGCTAATGGTGATTCACAAGGATCTGTGCTGGTGCCTCAACTATATTTTACTATATTTATTGATAACTTAGATAATACAATCGGGGGCTATACAGGTACATTTATCAATTATACAAAAATTGGTGGTATAGTAAGCAGTGTAGATAGCAGTTTAAAGTTACTATGAGACATTAATAGATTAAATGAGTGAGTCATTTATTTTGGACCAGAAAAGGACAGACTGTGTACTTAAATGGTGTAAAGCTGGGAACAATGGAGGTCCAAAGAGATTTTGGGTTCACAGAGATCACCTAGTGGGGCAGGTACAAAAAAAAAACAAAGAGACCCAAGGGATTGTTAGCCTCTATAAATAGAGAACTAGAAAAAGGGAGGTTTGCTGAAAGCTCTACAAAGCCCTGCTTATATCTGGAGTGCTGCATGAAGCACAGGGCCACACCTTAGAAGGGACATATTGAAGGAAGGAAGCAAAGATTCACCAGAATGTTGCCAAGGCTCCATGGGCTAGATTGAGAGGAGGGCGGACACCAAGAAGGCATATCCATGCAGTATGGAAGATTTAGGGACGCTTTGATTGAGGCTTTTAGAATTTGTGAAAGGAATTTTTGGGTAATTAGAAACATTTCCTGCTGACAGGTGGGTCTAGGACAGGTGGGTCTAACCTTAAACTCAGAGCCAGACTATTCGGGGAGAGGCTAGGAAACACTTGATCATGCAAAAGTATTTGTCAAGTCAGACACTTGACTCTTGAAAAGTGGAAATCACTCCCTCAAAAAACAATACTTGCTTAGTTAATAATGTTAACTCTTAGATTGAGAGACATTTGCTAGACGAGGGGTATTAAGGGATGTGGAGCCAAGTCAGGTATCTAGAATTATTATATATATCAGCCATCACAGAATCACAGAATCACACAGTGCAGAAGAGGCCCTTTGGCCCATCGAGTCTGCACTGACACATGAGAAACACCTGACCTACCTACCTACCTAATCCCATTTACCAGCCCTTGGCCCATAGCCTTGAATGTTATGATGTGCCAAGTGCTCATCCAGGTACTTTTTAAAGGATGTGAGGCAACCCGCCTCCATCACCCTCCCAGGCAGCGCATTCCAGACCGTCACCACCCTCTGGGTAAAAAAGTTTTTCCTCACATTCCCCTAAACCTCCTGCCCCTCACCTTGAACTTGTGACCCCTTGTGACTGACCCTTCAACTAAGGGGAACAGCTGCTCCCTATCCACCCTGTCCATGACCCTCATAATCTTGTACACCTCGATCAGGTCGCCCCTCAGTCTTCTCTGCTCCAACGAAAACAACCCAAGTCTACCCAACCTCTCTTCATAACTTAAATGTTTCATCCCAGGCAACATCCTGGTGAATCTCCTCTGCACCCCCTCCAGTGCAATCACATCTTTCCTATAATGTGGCGACCAGAACTGCACCCAGTACTCCAGCTGTGGCCTCACCATGATCTCACTGAATGATGGAATGGAGTTTGGGGCTGAATGGCCTCCCCTTATTCCCATATTACTGCAGGTAAAAATGTAGAAATCTAGGGTACAAAGGCAGGCTGAGGGGACAGGTACAGACAGGAGCTTTTGGAGCAGTAGGACATGGGTTATAATGACCAACGTGTCCCTGATTTCTATCCAGGCTGGATATTTGAGGACTCAACCAGTTTACATTGCATTGCTCCCTTCTAGTAGGTTTTTGAGTGGAGTCTTTACTTTAAAATTCTGACCCTTGTTTTCAACTCCACCCATAGCTTCGACCTTCTCTCTAACTCCCACAACTCTCTGAGATCTCTGAGCTCCTCTAATTCTGCATTCCCAGTTATAATCGCTCCAGCATTGGTGGCTGTGCCTTCAGCTGCCTGGACCCTAAGCTCTGGAATTCCCTCCCTAAACCTCTCTGCCCCTTCACCTCACTTCCATCCTTCAAAACACTGTTTAAAAGCGACTTCTTTGACAAGGTTTTGGTCATCTGACCTAATTGTTTTATTCATTTATGGGATGTTGGTGTTGTTGGCTGGGCCAGCATTTATTGCCCACCCCTAGTTGCCCTTGAGAAGGTGGTGGTGAGCTGCCTTCTTGAGCCGCTGCAGTCCATGTGGTGTAGGTACACCCACAGTGCTGTTAGGGAGGGAGTTCCAGGATTTTGACAGTGGCTTGGAGTTGTATATTGTGTTACAATGCCCCCTGTAAAGAGCCTTGGGGGATGATCATTATGTTAAAGTTGTTGTTGTTGAGCCAGCAGCTGGTGTTGTTCAGGCTTCAAACCGAAGCAAAGGATTCGCAGTCATTGTCCTCTGTAGAAAAATCACTTTTCAGGTTGTTTGGGTGCTAAAGACTTTCATTTCTACAGCACCTCTGTCAGCCCAAGCACTTCACATCCAATGAATACTATTTGAAGTGTAGGCACTGTTCTAATAAAGAAAACCTGGTCACCAATTTGCACACAGCAAGATCCCACAAACCAATGTGATAATGAACCGATGACCTTTGTTTGGTGTGTGAGAGGGCAGACTGGATGCGAAGTCTGGCCTGGAGGACAGCATCTCAGACAGGTGCAGTGAGCACCCCACCCTCTCCCTCACCCACACTCACACCACCCTCCGCTCTAGCCATTCGGACAGCTGCTGTGAATTTCCCCACAGACCATTCAGTTTAAGGAGTCGATGCCAGTGTTTTATGTCATATCTTGTATTAAATGGAGCTGAGATAATTTCAATACTAACTGGGTAAAGATTGACCAATAGCTGTTGCTCACTTTGACACTCCTACAATGCAGGATTAGATAAACATTTCCTTATGCTGCTCCGCAGATTGTTTTCACGGATAACCCAGGAATTACATTCAACACAAACAGTATTCAATGAGAGGGATTGCGGCCCAGTGAAGGAGATTCCCATTGTTAAATTGGTAGTGTGGGGTTTGAGTTCACATGTTCTGGTTTACCAGCCTATGAACATAACCATCATGTCACAGTGCCTATACTGCCTCTAGATAACACTCCCTGATGAGTTTAGTGGTGAGTACTTCTGGCTGTCTTCACCTGGACACTGTGGAGCCCCATTTATCTCACACCCTCTTAGAAAAGCAAAATACCTGTGGATGCTAGAAATCTGCAATAAAAAAATGCTGGAAATATTCAGAAGGTCAGGCAGTGACAGGGAGAGAAACAGCATTAACGTTTCAAGTTAGGGTGGGCCTTTCATCAGAACTAGGATTATCAGTTTTCTGATCAAAGGTCATCTCACCTGAAATGTTAACACATGTCGCAGCATTCTATGGACAGAAACACTATTGTTTGCCTATGCGCACAAACACAAACACACACACACACACACACACACACACTCACAATCACACACAGACACACACAAACACACAAACACACACACACACACTCACAATCACACACACAAACACACACACACACACACTCACAATCACACACAGACACACACAAACACACAAACACACACACACACTCACAATCACACACAGACACACACAAACACACAAACACACACACACACACACTCACAATCACACACACAAACACACACACACACACACACACTCACAATCACACACAGACACACACAAATACACACACACACACACACTCACAATCACACACAGACACACACAAACACACAGACACACACACACTCACAATCACACACAGACACACACAAACACACACACACACTCACAATCACACACAGACACACACAAACAAACACACACACACACACACATTCACAATCACACACAGACACACACACTCACAATCACACACAGACACACACAAACAAACACACACACACACACACACTCACAATCACACACAGACACACACAAACAAACACACACACACTCAATCACAATCACACACAGACACACACAAACACACACACACACTCACAATCACACACAGAGACACACAGACACACACAAACACACACACACTCACAATCACACACAGGCACACACAAACAAACACACACACACACTCTCACAATCACACACAGACACAC
Source organism: Isurus oxyrinchus (assembly GCA_026770705.1). Taxonomy (NCBI): domain Eukaryota; kingdom Metazoa; phylum Chordata; class Chondrichthyes; order Lamniformes; family Lamnidae; genus Isurus; species Isurus oxyrinchus. Next base: position 1,874,346 of record JANJGN010000003.1, on the reverse strand, counting down.
ACACTCACAATCACACACAGACACACACAAACACACACACGCACTCACAATCACACACAGACACACACAAACACACACACACACTCACAATCACACACAGACACACACAAACAAACACACACACACACACACACACACACACACACACACTCACAATCACACACAGACACACACACTCACAATCACACACAGACACACACAAACAAACAAACACACACACACTCACAATCACACACAGACACACACAAACAAACACACACACACACACACTCACAATCACACACAGACACAGACAAATACACACACACACAATCACACACAGACACAGACACACGCACACAAACAAATACACACACACACTCACAATCACACACAGACACACACTCAAACAAACACACACGCACACTCACACTTGCACACACAGACATACACACACATGCACACAAACTCACAATCACACATAGACACACACATGCACACACAAACAAACACACACACTCACAATCACACTCACACTTGCACACACAGACACACACACACATACGCACACATACATAGAAACATAGAAAATAAGAGCAGGAGTAGGTCATTCGGCCCTTCGAGCCTGCTCTGCCATTCATTATGATCATGGCTGATCATCTAACTCAGTAGCCTGCTCCCGCTGTCTCCCCATATCCTTTGATCCCTTTCGCCCCAAGAGCTATATCTAACCCCTTCTTGAAAACATACAATGTTTTGGCCTCAACTACTTTCTGTGGTAGCGAATTCCACAGGCTCACCACTCTCTGGGTGAAGAAGTTTCTCCCCATCTCAGTCCTAAATGGTCTACCCCATATCCTCAGACTGTGACCCCTGGTTCTGGACACCCCCACCATCGGGAACATCCTTCCTGCATCTATCCTGTCTAGTTCTGTTAGAATTTTATAGGTTTCTATGAGATCCCCCCTCATTCTTCTGAACTCCAGCGAATATAATCCTAATCGACTCAATCTCTCCTCATATGTCACTCCTGCCATCCCAGGAATCAGTCTGGTAAACCTTTGCTGCACTCCTTCTATAGAAAGAACATCCTTCCTCAGATAAAGAGACCAAAACTGCACACAATATTCCGGTGTGGTCTCACCAAGGCCCTGTATAATTGCAGCAAGACATCCCTGTTCTTGTACTCGAATCCTCTGGCTATGAAGGCCAACATACCATTTGCCTTCTTTACCGCCTGCTGCACCTGCCAGCTTACCTTCAGTGACTGGTGTACAAGGACACCCAGGTCTCGTTGCACATTCCCCTCTCTCAATTTATAGACATTCAGATAAGAATCTGCCTTCCTGTTTTTGTTACCAAAGTGGATAATCTCACATTTATCCACATTATACTGCATCTGCCCACCCACTCAGCTTGTCCAAATCACACTGAAGCATCTCTGCATCCTCCTCACAGCTCACCCTCCCACCCAGCTTTGTGTCATCTGCAAATTTGGAGATATTACATTTAGTTCCCTCATCTAGATCATTAATATATATTGTGAATAGCTGGGGTCCCAGCACCGATCCCTGCAGTACCCCACTAGTCACTGCCTGCCATTCGGAAAAAGACCCGTTTATTCCTACTCTTTGTTTCCTGTCTGCCAACCAGTTTTCTATCCATCTCAACACGCTACCTCCAATCCCATGCGCTTTGATTTTACACGCCAATCTCTTATGTGGGACTTTGTCGAAAGCCTTCTGAAAGTCCAAATAAACCACATCCACTGGCTCCCCCTCATCAACTCTACCGGTTACATCCTTGAAAAATTCCAGTAGATTTCCCTTTCATAAATCCATGCTGACTCTGTCCGATTCTGCCACTGTTTTCCAAGTGTTCAGCTATTAAATTTTTCATAATGGACTTTTGAATTTTCCCCACTTCCGACGTCAGGCTGACTGGTCTATAATTCCCTGTTTTCTCTCTACCCCCTTTTTTAAATAGTGGGGTTACATTAGCTACCCTCCAATCTGTAGGAACTGTTCCAGAGTCTATAGAATCTCGGAAGATGACCACCAATGCATCCACTATTTCTAGGCGCACTCCCTTAAGTACTCTGGGATGTAGATTATCAGGCCCCAGGGATTTATCAGCCTTCAATCCCATCAATTTCCCCAACACCATTTCCCAACTAATACTGATTTCTTTCAGTTCCTCTCTCTCACTAACCCCTGTGTTCCCCAACATTTCTGGTATGTTATTAGTGTCCTCCTTTGTGAAGACAGATCCAAAGTATGTATTTAGTTGGTCAGCCATTTCTTTGTTCCCCATTATAAATTCCCCTGTTTCTGACTGTAAGGGACCTACGTTTGTCTTCACCAATCTTTTTCTCTTCACATACCTATAGAAACTTTTACAGTCAGTTTTTATGTTCCCCGCAAGCTTACTCTCGTACTCTATTTTCCCCTTCTTAATCAATCCATTGGTCCTCCTTTCTGAATTCTAAACTGCTCCCAATCCTCAGGTCTGCTGTTTTTTCTGGCCAATTTGTATGCCTCTTCCTTACATCTAATACTATCTCTGATTTCCCTTGTAAGCCATGGTTTGGCCACCTTTCCTGTTTTACTTTTGCGCCAGGAAAATTCACACACACAAACACACAGACACAAACACACACACTCACTCGTGCACACACACACACTCGCACACATACACACACACACGGACACAAACACACATACGCACACAAACTGGAATGTTTCAAGTTAGGGTGGGCCTTTCATCAGAACTGGGTTAATCAGTTTTCTGATCAAAGGTCATCTCAACCTGAAATGTTAACACTTGTCGCAGCATTCTATGGACAGAAACACTCTTATTTTCAAATGTGCACAAACACACACACATGCACACACACACAAACACACACACAAACACACACACAAGCACACACACACACGCACTCACACACATGCACACTCGTGCACACACATAGTCTCTCATAAACACACACTCACACACAATCACATACATACTCACACACACGCACACTTTCTCACACACACACACAGATACATTCTCCTTCTTACACAATCTCTTGCACACTCTCATACAGACACTCTCTCTGACTCACTCACGCATGTTCTCTCTCTCACACACGCACACACAAACTCACTCTCACGCACACAGACATACTCTCTCACACACACTCTCACACACACACACACACACACACACACGCACACACACACACACACACTGTCTCTCTCACACACACACATACACACACACACACTCTCACTCTCACACACACTCTCTCTCACACACACCACACTCTCTCTTTCTCCCTCACACAAATACAACACACACACACTCTCTCTCACACACCATTCTCTCTCTCACACTGTCTCACACTCTCGCTCACACACTCTCTCTCACATACACTGTCTCTCTCACACACTCTCTCTCTCAGACTCTCTCTCTCACACAGACACTCTCTCTCCCTCACACACTCGCTCACACACACTCTCTCTCACAAACACACTTCTCTCACACACTTCTCTGTCCCACACACTCTTCTCCATCTCACACGCTCTCTCTCACACACTCCTTCTCTCACACATTCTTTCTCTCACACACTCCTTCTCTCCACACACTCTCCTCTGTCTGTTTTTCTTCTCCCCCTGATACACACACACACTCTCCCTCTCTCACACACACACTCTCTCTTGCACACTCTCTCTCACTTGCATACTCTCTCACACACACACATACTCTCTCTTACACACTCTCTCTCCCTTGCACACTCTCTCTCTCACACACACTCTCTCACACACCCACTTTCCCTCTCACACACTCCCTCTCTCTCACACACACACTTGCCCACTCTCACACATGCCCACTCTCTCTCTCGCACACCCAGTCTCTCTCACATGCTCACTCTCTCACACACACTCCTTCTCACACACACACATACTCCCAAGCACACACATACTCTCTCTCTCTCTCTCTCTCACACACAGACACACTCACACACATACTCTCTCTCACACTGTCTCTCTCACACACAGACACACTCTCACACACACTCTCTCCCACACACACACACTCACACTCTCTCACACACACTCTCACACTCTCTCTCTCACATACACACACACTCTCTCTCTCACACACACACACCCTCTCACACACACTCTCTCACACACCCACTTTCCCTCTCACACACTCCCTCTCTCTCACACACACACTTGCCCACTCTCACACATGCCCACTCTCTCTCTCGCACACCCAGTCTCTCTCACATGCTCACTCTCTCACACACACTCCTTCTCACACACACACATACTCTCAAGCACACACATACTCTCTCTCTCTCTCTCTCTCACACACAGACACACTCTCACACACACTCTCTCCCACACACACACACTCACACTCTCTCACACACACTCTCACACTCTCTCTCTCACATACACACACACTCTCTCTCTCACACACACACACCCTCTTACACACACACTCTCACACGCACACACACACACTCTCTCACACTCTCTCTCTCACACACACACTCTCTCACACACACACACCCTCTCTCTCACACACACACACACACACACACACACACACACTCTCACACTCTCACACGCAGACTCACACACTCTCACTCGCTCTCTCTCTCACATTCTCTCTCTCTCCCTTTCTCTCACACACTCTCTTTCTCTCTCACACACACACTCTCTCAATCATTCTGTCTCTCACTCTCTCTCTCTTTCTCTCACACTGTTACCTAGCCTATTATAGGCAAAATTCCTGAGATGAACCAATTTCACTTGCAGTACCCCTGATACAACATGAGGTAAATCTCCAATATACCTGGTTAATCACATATAGTGAGTGTGAGCCTAATGTGAGAATGTGGTTAGTATATGTGGCTGACACCATTAGTGTATAAGCAGACAGATAGATCCGTTCACAACAAAAACAGAATTACCTGGAAAAACTCAGCAGGTCTGGCAGCATCGGCGGAGAAGAAAAGAGTTGACGTTTCGAGTCCTCATGACCCTTCGACCGAACTCTTTGGATTTCCAGAATCCTCAGTTTTTTTGTTTTTATCTATTAGATAGATCCGTTCTCTGCTTTCCTTGGTGCCTCACTCATGTTGCTGTATATTTTTCTCCAGAAACTCTCCACCCTGTTTGTCTTCCTTTCCTGATCTTCTCTTTATGGTTTTATTACAAAGAGTCTATTTGTTCTGTCACACACCCATCTGTTATTCTCATAAACATTTAGCATAGTACAGTCATTCATATTCCACACTCACATCATCCTGCACGACTGCAATTCTCAGAATCTTTCCATGTATACAGACTAATTTATCTCCATTTATTCCATCAAGAGAGAGGCCCAGATTTTCCTATCCGTGCTAAAGCAAAGTTTTCTGTATCCCAGTGACAGTGCCCACCTTCAGCCAGGACTCTGGAATAGACTAGTGCAGTGCAAGTCTGGCAAATGTAAGAGAGACCCCAGAAGAAAGGTCACGTTAGCTGTCGGACTCAGTTAAGTTTTTAAAGGTCTCAAGTCTTTTAATGAGAGAGTGGTGAGTGGGTGGCGTGGTGAGTTTGTGGCATGGTGGGTGAGAGGGCTGTCATGTCGGGTGGGGTAGTTGGGTCAGGTTGGAGGGTTGGGGGGGTTAGTTGGGTTGGGGATGGTCTGGTTAGGTTGGGTAATTGGCTCAGATGGAGGGTGAATTGAGTCAGGTTGGGGGGCAGTCGGGTTGCGGGGGTGTGGTAGTCGTCAGGTTGGGGAGGTGATTAGATGGGTCAGTTGTAGGTTCTGAGTTCAGTTAAGAGTTAGACCAGGTACTCACTAGTGTTACAGCTTCTGTTGAAGGTAAGCCACACTCCCAAGTATCCAACCCTGTGTTCAGTATTCAGATTTTTGTGCAGGGTCCAGGGCAGCGTAAACCAGCCCATTAGAAGTTTAAACTCCCCAGGCACATGTGCATGCACTAGGATGGTCTCCAGCACAGGGTCTCGAGGACCAACAGCAGCTTAAGTCCAGATTTTGTTGCTCTGGACATTGGAAGATTTAGGCAAAGGGAGTGAATCAGGAGTGACAGACAGTCACAACACAGTGGGAAAATCCACCAATAATGAGCTTGCAGCAATAACACTGGTCACAAACAGGAAAGGAACCTCGCTGGTTGTGGGATGTGGGCTTCGCTAGCATTTATTGCCCATCCCTAATCGCCCTTGTTCAGGGACAGTCACATGTAGGCCAGACCAGGTAAGGACAACAGTGAATCAGATTTTTATAACAATCATCGTTAGATTTTAATTCCAGATATTTATTGAACTCAAATTCCACCGTCTAATGTGGGGGGATTCAAACCCGGGTCCCCAGAGCATTATCCTGGGTCTCTGGAGTACTAGACATTGACAACACCACAACACCACCGCCTCCACATGTCTGTTGTAGGGGAAAGCAACATAGTTCCAGGTGGGATAGCGGAGGTCAGGTGAGTGGTGGGTTGTGGGGGGGCAGTGAGGAAAGTGAATTCAATCAGCCAGAATTGTACTGAATGGCAGAGCAGGCTCGGTGGGCCAAATGGCCTCCTATTATTTCTTATTATCTTATGTTCCTGTTACTACGATCCAGCCCGATCAAGAATCTTCCTCCTGATTAAAAGAACTGATCTCTGTCGCTCCCGATTCTGAACAACAATCTCCCAACCCTGATCTCCAATTCCCAGCCCAAGTAATTCCTGACCTGATCCAGCCCTGAGCCACCCCACAAACTCTCATACAAATACTGCACCCACTAACTCTCATCCAAATACTGCACCACTAACTCTCATCCAAATACTGCACCCACTAACTCTCATCCAGGTACTGCAGCCACTAATTCTCATCCAAATACTGCACCCAATAACCTTCATCCAAATACATCACCCATTAACTCTCATCCAAATACTGCACCCACTAACTCTCATCCAAATACTGCACCTACTGATACTCATCCAAATACTGCACCCACTAACTCTCATCCAAATACTGCACCAACTAACTCTCATGCAAATACTGCACCCACTGATACTCATCCAAAAACTGCACCAACTAACTCTCATCCAAATACTGCACCCAATAACGTTCATCCAAATACTGCACCCACTAACTCTCATCCATATACTGCACCCACTGATACTCATCCAAATACTGCACCCATTAACTCTCATCCAAATACTGCATCCACTAACTCTCATCCAAATACTGCACCCACTAACTCTCATCCAAATACTGCACCCACTAACTCTCATCCAAATACTGCACTCACTAACTCTCATCCAAATACTGCACCCACTAACTCTCATCCAAATACTGCACCCACTAACTCTCATCCAAATACTGCACTCACTAACTCTCATCCAAATACTGCACCCACTAACTCTCATCCAAATACTGCACCCACTAACTCTCATCCATATACTGCACCCACTGATACTCATCCAAATACTGCACCCATTAACTCTCATCCAAATACTGCACCCACTAACTCTCATCCAAATACTGCACCCACTAACTCTCATCCAAATACTGCACCACTAACTCTCATCCAAATACTGCACCCACTGATACTCATCCAAATACTGCACCCATTAACTCTCATCCAAATACTGCACCCACTAACTCTCATCCAAATACTGCACCACTAACTCTCATCCAAGTACTGCACCCACTGATACTCATCCAAATACTGCACCCATTAACTCTCATCCAAATACTGCACCCACTAACTCTCATCCAAATACTGCACCCACTAACTCTCATCCACATACTGCACCCGCTAACTCTCATCCAAATACTGCACCCACTAACTCTCATCCAAATACTGCACCACTAACTCTCATCCAAATACTGCACCCACTGATACTCATCCAAATACTGCACCACCTAACTCTCATCCAAATACTGCACCCGCTAACTCTCATCCAAATACTGCACCCAATAACCTTCATCCAAATACTGCACCCACTAACTCTCATCCAAATACTGCACCCGCTAACACTCATCCAAATACCGCACCCACTAACTCTCATCCAAATACTGCACCCACTAACTCTCATCCAAATAGCGAACCCACTAACTCTCATCCAAATACTGAACCCACTAACTCTCATCCAAGTACTGCACCCACTAACTCTCATCCAAGTACTGCACACACTAACTCTCATCCAAATACTGCAGCCGCTAAATCTCATCCAAATACTGCACCCGCTAACTCTCATCCATATACTGCACCTAGTAACTCTCATCCAAATACTGCACCCAGTTACTCTCATCCAAATACTCTCACCCACTAACTCTCATCCAAATACTGCACCCACTAATTCTCATCCAAATTCTGCACCCAGTTTCTCTCACCCAAATACTGCACCCAGTAACTCTCATCCAAATACTGCACCCACTAACTCTCATCCACATACAACACCCACTAACTCTCATCCAAAAACTGCACCCACTAACTCTCATCCAAATACTGCACCCACTAACTCTCATCCAAATACTGCACCCACTAACTCTCATCCAAATACTGCAACCACTAACTCTCATCCAAATACTGCACCCACTGAATCACATCCAAATATCGCACCCAGTATCTCTCACCCAAATACTGCACCCAGTAACTCTCATCCAAATACTGTACACACTAACTCTCATCCAAATACTGCACCCACTAAGTCTCATCCAAATACTGCACCCACAAACTCACATCAAAATACTGCACCCACTAACTCTTATCCAAATACTGCACGCAGTATCTCTCACCCAAATACTGCACCAAGTAACTCTCATCCAAATACTGCACCCACTAACTCTCACCCAAATACTGCAAACGCTAACTCTCATCCAAATACTGCACTAACTAACTTATCCAAATACTGCACGCATTAACTCTCATCCAAATATTGCACCCACTAACTCTCATCCAAATACTGCACCCAGTAACTCTCATCCAAATACTGCACCCAGTAACTCTAATCCAATTAATGCACCCACTAACTCTCATGAAAATACTTCAGCAACAAACTCTCATCCAAATACTGCACCCGCTAACTCTCATCCAAATAAGGCACCCACTAACTCTCATCCAAATACTGCACCCACTAACCCTCATCCAGGTACTGCACCCACTAATTCTCATGCAAATACTGCACCCACTAACTCTCATCCAAATACTGCACCCACTAACTCTCATCCAGGTACTGCACCCACTAATTCTCATCCAAATACTGCACCCACTAAATGTCATTCAAATACCGCACCAACTAACTCTCATCCAAATACCGCACCCACTACTTATCATCCAAATACTGCATCCATTAACACACATCCAAATACTGTAGCCATTAACTCTCATCCAAATACAGCAACCATGAACTCTCTTCCAAATACATCACCCACCAACTCTCATTCAAATACCTCAGCAACTAACTCTCATCCAAATACTGCAGCCGCCAACACTCATTCAAAAACTGCATCCGCTAACTCTCATCCAATTAATGCACCCACTAACTGTCATCCAATTACTGCTCCCACTAACTCTCATCCAAGAACTTCACCCACCAACTCTCATCCAAATACTGTATCTGCTAACTCTCTTCCAATTAAAGCACCCACTAAATCTCATCCAATTACTGCTCCCACAAACTCTCATCCAAGTACTTCACCCACTGACTCTCATCCAAATACTGTATCTCCTAACTCTCTTCTAATTAAAGCACCAACTGACTCTCACCCAAATACTGCACCCAATAACTCTCACCCAAATACTGCACCCACAAACTCTCATCCAATTAATGCACCCAGTAACTCTCATCCAAATATTGCAACCGCTAACTCTCATCCAAATACTGCACCCACTAACTATTCCATATACTGCACCCACTAACTCTCATCCAAATACTGCACCCAATATCTCTCATCCAAATACTGGACCCACTAACTCTCATCCAAATTCTGCACCCACTAACTCTCATCCAAATACTGCACCCACTAACTCTCATCCAAATACTGCACCCACTAACTCTCATTCAATTAATGCACCCACTAACTCTCAAACAAATACTGCACCCACTAACTCTCATCCAAATACTGCACCCGCTAACTCTCATCCAATTAAAGCACCCACTAACTCTCATCCAAATACTGCACCCACTAACTCTCATTCAATTAATGCACCCACTAACTCTCACCCAAATACTGCACCCACTAACTCTCATCCAAATACTGCACCCACTAACTCTCATCCAATTAAAGCACCCACTAACTCTCATCCAAGTACTGCACCCACTAACTCTGATCCAAATACTGCACCCACAAATTCTCATCCAGGTACTGCACCCACTAATTCTCATCCAAATACTGCACCCACTAACTCTCATCCAAATACTGCACCCACTAACTCTCATCCAGGTACTGCACCCACTAACTCTCATCCAAATACTGCATCCACTAACTCTCATCCAGGTACTGCACCCACTAACTCTCATCCAAATACTGCACCCACTAAATATCATCCAAATACTGCACCCACTAACTCTCATCCAAACACTGCACCCACCAACTCTCATCCAAATACTGCACCCACTAACTCTCATCCAAACACTGCACCCACCAACTCTCATCCAAATACCGCACCCACTAATTCTCATCCAAATACTGCAACCACTAACTCTCATCCAAATACATCACCCACTAACTCTCATCCAAATACTGCACCCAGTAACTCTCATCCAAATACTCTCACCCACAAACTCTCATCCAAATACTACAACCACTAACTCATTTCCAAATACTGTCATCCACTAAGTCTTGTCCAAATACTGCAGCCAATAACTCTCATCCAAATACTGCACCCATTAACTCTCATCCAAATCCTGAACCCACTAACTCTCACCCAAATACTGCACCAACTAACTTTCATCCAAATACTCTCACCCACTAACTCTCATGCAAAAACTGCATCAAATAACTCTCATCCAAATACGCTCACCCACTAACTCTCATCCAAATACTTCACGCACTCTCATCCAAATACTGCTTCCACTAACTCTCATCCAAATACTCTCACCCACTAACTCTCATCCAAATACTGCACCCACTAAATCTCATCCAAGTACTGCACGCACTAACTCTCATCCAAATACTGCACCCACTAAATCTCACCCAAATACTGCACCCACTAACTCTCAACCAAATACTGTAGCCATTAACTCTCATCCAAATACTGCATCCATTAACTCACATCCAAATACTGTAGCCATTAACTCTCATCCAAATACTGCACCCACTAACTCTCATCCAAATACTGCATCTAACTCTAACCCAAATACTACACCCACTAACTCTCATTCAAATGCTGCACCCACTAACTCACATCCAAACACTGTACACACCAACTCTATCCAAATACTGCACCAACTAACTCTCATCCAAATACTGCAGCCGCTAACACTCATCCAAAAACTGCATCTGATAACTCTCATCCAATTTTTGCACCCAGTAACTCTCATCCAAGTACTTCACCCACTAACTCTCATCCAAATACTGCATCTGCTAACTCTCTTCCAATTAACGCACCCACTAAATCTCATCAAATATTGCACCCACTAACTCTCACCCAAATACTGCACCCACTAACTCTCACCCAAATACTGCACCCACAAACTCTCATCCAATTAATGCACCCAGTAACTCTCATCCAAATATTGCAACCACTAACTCTCATCCAAATACTGCACCCTCTAATACTCACCCAAATACTGCAAACGCTAATTCACATCCAAATACTGCTCCCACTCACTTATCCAAATACTGCACGCATTAACTCTCATCCAAATATTGCACCCACTCTCATCCAGTTGCTGCACCCACTAACTCTCATCCAAACACTGCACCCAGTAACTCTCATCCAAATACATCACTCACTACCTCTCATCCAAATACTTCAGCAACAAACTCTCATCCAAATACTGCACCCGCTAACTCTCATCCAATTAAAGCACCCACTAACTCTCATCCAAATACTGCACCCACTAACTCTCATCCAGGTAATGCACCCACTAATTCTCATCCAAATACTGCACCCACTAACTCTCATCCAAATACGGCATCCACTAACTCTCACCCAAGTACTGCATCCACTAACTGTCATGCAAATACTGCACCCACTAAATGTCATCCAAATACTGCACCCACTAACTCTCATCCAATTAAAGCACCCACTAACTCTCATCCAAATACTGCACCCACTAACTCTCATCCAGGTACTGTACCCACTAATTCTCATCCAAATACTGCACCCACTAACTCTCATCCAGGTACTGCACCCACTAACTCTCATCCAAATACTGCACCCACTAAATATCATCCAAATACTGCACCCACTAACTCTCATCCAAACACTGCACCCACCAACTCTCATCCAAATACTGCAACCACTAACTCTCATCCAAATACATCACCCACTAACTCTCATCCAAATACTGCACCCAGTAACTCTCATCCAAATACTCTCACCCACAAACTCTCATCCAAATACTACAACCACTAACTCATTTCCAAATACTGTCATCCACTAAGTCTTGTCCAAATACTGCAGCCAATAACTCTCATCCAAATACTGCACCCATTAACTCTCATCCAAATCCTGAACCCACTAACTCTCACCCAAATACTGCACCAACTAACTTTCATCCAAATACTCTCACCCACTAACTCTCATCCAAAAACTGCATCAAATAACTCTCATCCAAATACGCTCACCCACTAACTCTCATCCAAATACTTCACGCACTCTCATCCAAATACTGCTTCTACTAACTCTCATCCAAATACTCTCACCCACTAACTCTCATCCAAATACTGCACCCACTAAATCTCATCCAAGTACTGCACGCACTAACTCTCATCCAAATACTGCACCCACTAAATCTCACCCAAATACTGCACCCACTAACTCTCAACCAAATACTGTAGCCATTAACTCTCATCCAAATACTGCATCCATTAACTCACATCCAAATACTGTAGCCATTAACTCTCATCCAAATACTGCACCCACTAACTCTCATCCAAATACTGCATCTAACTCTAACCCAAATACTACACCCACTAACTCTCATTCAAATGCTGCACCCACTAACTCACATCCAAACACTGTACACACCAACTCTATCCAAATACTGCACCAACTAACTCTCATCCAAATACTGCAGCCGCTAACACTCATCCAAAAACTGCATCTGATAACTCTCATCCAATTTTTGCACCCAGTAACTCTCATCCAAGTACTTCACCCACTAACTCTCATCCAAATACTGCAGCTGCTAACTATCTTCCAATTAACGCACCCACTAAATCTCATCAAATATTGCACCCACTAACTCTCACCCAAATACTGCACCCACAAACTCTCATCCAATTAATGCACCCAGTAACTCTCATCCAAATATTGCAACCACTAACTCTCATCCAAATACTGCACCCTCTAATACTCACCCAAATACTGCAAACGCTAATTCTCATCCAAATACTGCTCCCACTCACTTATCCAAATACTGCACGCATTAACTCTCATCCAAATATTGCACCCACTCTCATGCAGTTACTGCACCCACTAACTCTCATCCAAACACTGCACCCAGTAACTCTCATCCAAATACATCACTCACTACCTCTCATCCAAATACTTCAGCAACAAACTCTCATCCAAATACTGCACCCGCTAACTCTCATCCAATTAAAGCACCCACTAACTCTCATCCAAATACTGCACCCACAAACTCTCATCCAGGTAATGCACCCACTAATTCTCATCCAAATACTGCACCCAGTAACTCTCATCCAAATACGGCATCCACTAACTCTCACCCAAGTACTGCATCCACTAACTGTCATGCAAATACTGCACCCACTAAATGTCATCCAAATACTGCACCCACTAACTCTCATCCAATTAAAGCACCCACTAACTCTCATCCAAATACTGCACCCACTAACTCTCATCCAGGTACTGTACCCACTAATTCTCATCCAAATACTGCACCCACTAACTCTCATCCAGGTACTGCACCCACTAACTCTCATCCAAATACTGCACCCACTAAATATCATCCAAATACTGCACCCACTAACTCTCATCCAAACAATGCACCAACCAACTCTCATCCAAATACCGCACCCACTACTTCTCATCCAAATGCTGCATCCATTAACTCTCACCCAAATACTGCACCAACTAACTTTCATCCAAATACTCTCACCCACTAACTCTCATGCAAAAACTGCATCAAATAACTCTCATCCAAATACGCTCACCCACTAACTCTCATCCAAATACTTCATGCACTCTCATCCAAATACTGCTTCCACTAACTCTCATCCAAATACTCTCACCCACTAACTCTCATCCAAATACTGCACCCACTAAATCTCATCCAAATACTGCACGCACTAACTCTCATCCAAATACTGCACCCACTAAATCTCACCCAAATACTGCACCCACTAACTCTCAACCAAATACTGTAGCCATTAACTCTCATCCAAATACTGCATCCATTAACTCACATCCAAATACTGTAGCCATTAACTCTCATCCAAATACTGCACCCACTAACTCTCATCCAAATACTGCATCTAACTCTAACCCAAATACTACACCCACTAACTCTCATTCAAATGCTGCACCCACTAACTCACATCCAAACACTGTACACACCAACTCTATCCAAATACTGCACCAACTAACTCTCATCCAAATACTGCAGCCGCTAACACTCATCCAAAAACTGCATCTGATAACTCTCATCCAATTTTTGCACCCAGTAACTCTCATCCAAGTACTTCACCCACTAACTCTCATCCAAATACTGCATCTGCTAACTCTCTTCCAATTAACGCACCCACTAAATCTCATCAAATATTGCACCCACTAACTCTCACCCAAATACTGCACCCACTAACTCTCACCCAAATACTGCACCCACAAACTCTCATCCAATTAATGCACCCAGTAACTCTCATCCAAATATTGCAACCACTAACTCTCATCCAAATACTGCACCCTCTAATACTCACCCAAATACTGCAAACGCTAATTCTCATCCAAATACTGCTCCCACTCACTTATCCAAATACTGCACGCATTAACTCTCATCCAAATATTGCACCCACTCTCATCCAGTTACTGCACACACTAACTCTCATCCAAACACTGCACCCAGTAACTCTCATCCAAATACATCACTCACTACCTCTCATCCAAATACTTCAGCAACAAACTCTCATCCAAATACTGCACCCGCTAACTCTCATCCAATTAAAGCACCCACTAACTCTCATCCAAATACTGCACCCACTAACTCTCATCCAGGTAATGCACCCACTAATTCTCATCCAAATACTGCACCCACTAACTCTCATCCAAATACGGCATCCACTAACTCTCACCCAAGTACTGCATCCACTAACTGTCATGCAAATACTGCACCCACTAAATGTCATCCAAATACTGCACCCACTAACTCTCATCCAATTAAAGCACCCACTAACTCTCATCCAAATACTGCACCCACTAACTCTCATCCAGGTACTGTACCCACTAATTCTCATCCAAATACTGCACCCACTAACTCTCATACAAATACTGCATCCACTAAATCTCACCAAAGTACTGCATCCACTAACTGTCATGCAAATACTGCACCCATTAAATGTCATCCAAATACTGCACCCTCTAACTCTCATCCAAACAATGCACCAACCAACTCTCATCCAAATACCGCACCCACTACTTCTCATCCAAATGCTGCATCCATTAACTCTCATCCAAATTCTGCAACCACTAACTCTCTTCCAAATACATCACCCACTAACTCTCATCCAAATACTGCACCCAATTACTGTCATCCAAATACTGCACCCACTAACTCTCATCCAAATACTGCACCCAGTAACTCTCATCCAAACAATGCACCCACCAACTCTTATCCAAATACATCACCCACTACCTCTCATCCAAATACTTCATCAACAAACTCTCATCCAAATACTGCACCCGCTAACTCTCATCCAATTAAAGCACCCACTAACTCTCATCCAAATACTGCACCCAGTAACTCTCATCCAAACACTGCACACACTAACTCTCATCCAAATACTGCACCCACTAACTCTCATCCAAATACTGCACCCACTAACTCTCATCCAAATACTGCACCCACTAACTCTCACCCAAATACTGCACCCACTAACTCTCATCCAAACACTGCACACACTAAATCTCATCCAAATACTGCACCCACTAACTCTCATCCAAATACTGCACCAACTAAATCTCATTCAAATACTCTCACCCACTAACTCTCGTCCAAATACTGCATCTAATAACTCTCATCCAAATACTCTCACCCACTAACTCTCATCCAAATACTGCACGCACTCTCATCCAAATACTGCTTCCACTATCTCTCATCCAAATACTCGCACCCACTAACTCTCATCCAAATACTGCATCCATATACTCACATCCAAATACTGTAGCCTTTAACTCTCATCCAATTACTGTACCCACTAACTCTCATCCAAATACTGCACCCACTAACTCTCATCCAAAACAGCACCTAACTCTAACCCAAATACTACACCCACTAACTCTCATTCAAATGCTGCACCCACTAACTCACATCCAAACACTATACACACCAACTCTCATCCAAATACCTCAGCAACTAACTCTCATCCAAATGCTGCAGCCGCTAACACTCATTCAAAAACTGCATCCGCTAACTCTCATCCAATTAATGCACCCACTAACTGTCATCCAATTACTGCTCCCACTAACTCGCATCCAAGTACTTCACCCACCAACTCTCATCCAAATACTGTATCTGCTAACTCTCTTCCAATTAAAGCACCCACTAAATCTCATCCAATTACTGCTCCCACAAACTCTCATCCAAGTACTTCAGCCACTAACTCTCATCCAAATACTGTATCTCCTAACTCTCTTCCAATTAAAGCACCCACTGACTCTCACCCAAATACTGCACCCAATAACTCTCACCCAAATACTGCACCCACTAACTATTCCATATACTGCACCCACTAACTCTCATCCAAATACTGCACCCAATATCTCTCATCCAAATACTGGACCCACTAACTCTCATCCAAATTCTGCACCCACTAACTCTCATCCAAATACTGCACCCACTAACTCTCATCCAAATACTGCACCCACTAACTCTCATTCAATTAATGCACCCACTAACTCTCACCCAAATACTGCACCCACTAACTCTCATCCAAATACTGCACCCGCTAACTCTCATCCAATTAAAGCACCCACTAACTCTCATCCAAATACTGCACTCACTAACTCTCATCCAAATAATGCACCCACTAACTCTCATCCAGGTACTGCACCCACTAATTCTCATCCAAATACTACACCCACTAACTCTCATCCAAATACTGCACCCACTAACTCTCATCCAAATTCTACACCCACTAACTCTCACCCAAATACTGCACCCTCTAACTCTCACCCAAATACTGCACCCACAAACTCTCATCCAATTAATGCACCCAGTAACTCTCATCCAAATATTGCAACCGCTAACTCTCATCCAAATACAGCACCCACTAACTATTCCATATACTGCACCCACTAACTCTCATCCAAATACAGCACCCAATATCTCTCATCCAAATACTGGACCCACTAACTCTCATCCAAATTCTGCACCCACTAACTCTCATCCAAATACGGCACCCACTAACTCTCATCCAAATACTGCACCCACTAACTCTCATTCAATTAATGCACCCACTAACTCTCACCCAAATACTGCAACCACTAACTCTCATCCAAATACTGCACCCGCTAACTCTCATCCAATTAAAGCACCCACTAACTCTCATCCAAATACTGCACTCACTAACTCTCATCCAAATAATGCACCCACTAACTCTCATCCAGGTACTGCACCCACTAATTCTCATCCAAATACTGCACCCACTAACTCTCATCCAAATTCTGCACCCACTAACTCTCATCCAAATACTGCACCCACTAACTCTCTTCCAAATACTGCAACCACTAACTCTCATCCAAGTCCTGCACCCACCAACTCTCATCCAAATACTGCACCCACTAACTCTCATCCAAACACTGCACCCACCAACTCTCATCCAAATACCGCACCCACTAATTCTCATCCAAATACTGCAACCACTAACTCTCATCCAAATACTGCACCCACTAACTCTCATCCAAATACTCTCACCCACAAACTCTCATCCAAATACTACAACCACTAACTCATTTCCAAATACTGTCATCCACTAAGTCTTGTCCAAATACTGCAGCCAATAACTCTCATCCAAATACTGCAGCCATTAACTCTCATCCAAATCCTGAACCCACTAACTCTCACCCAAATACTGCACCAACTAACTTTCATCCAAATACTCTCACCCACTAACTCTCATGCAAAAACTGCATCAAATAACTCTCATCCAAATACTCTCACCCACTAACTCTCATCCAAATACTTCACGCACTCTCATCCAAATACTGCTTCCACTAACTCTCATCCAAATACTCTCACCCACTAACTCTCATCCAAATAATGTACCCACTAAATCTCATACAAATACTGCACGCACTAACTCTCATCCAAATACTGCACCCACTAAATCTCACCCAAATTCTGCACCCACTACCTCTCAACCAAATACTGTAGCCATTAACTCTCATCCAAATACTGCATCCATTAACTCACATCCAAATACTGTAGCCATTAACTCTCATCCAAATACTGCACCCACTAACTCTCATCCAAATACTGCATCTAACTCTAACCCAAATACTACACCCACTAACTCTCATTCAAATGCTCCACCCATTAACTCACATCCAAACACTGTACACACCAACTCTCATCCAAATACATCAGCAACTAACTCTCATCCAAATACTGCAGCCGCTAACACTCATTCAAAAACTGCATCCGCTAACTCTCATCCAATTAATGCACCCACTAACTCTCATCCAAGTACTTCACCCACCAACTCTCATCCAAATACTGTATCTGCTAACTCTCTTCCAATTAAAGCACCCACTAAATCTCATCCAAATACTGCACCCACTAAATCTCATCCAAATACTGCACCCACTAACTCTCATTCAATTAATGCACCCACTAACTCTCACCCAAATTCTGCACCCACTAACTCTCATCCAAATACTGCACCCACTAACTCTCATTCAATTAATGCACCCACTAACTCTCACCCAAATACTGCATCCACTAACTCTCACCCATGTACTGCATCCACTAACTCTCATCCAAATACTGCACCCACTAACTCTCATCCAAAAACTGCACCCACCAACTCTCATCCAAATACTGCACCCACTAACTCTCATCCAAACACTGCACCCACCAACTCTCATCCAAATACCGCACCGACTAATTCTCATCCAAATACTGCATCCATTAACTCACATCCAAATACTGGAGCCATGAACTCTCATCCAAATACTGCAACCACTAACTCTCAACCAATTACTGCACCCACAAACTCTCATCCAAATACTGCACCCAGTAACTCTCATCCTAAAACTCTCACCCACTAACTCTCATCCAAATGCTACAACCACTAACTCATTTCCAAATACTGTCATCCACTAAGTCTCGTCCAAATACTGTAGCCAATAACTCTCATCCAAATACTGCACCCACTAACTCTCATCCAAATACTGCACCCACTAACTCTCATCCAAATACTGCACCAGTAACTCTCATCCAAATACTCTCACCCACTAACTCTCATCCAAATACTACAACCACTAACTCATTTCCAAATATTCTCATCCACTATGTCTTGTCCAAATACTGCAGCCAATTACTCTCATCCAAATACTGCACCCACTAACTCTCATCCAAATACTGCACCCACTAACTCTCACCCAAATACTGCACCCACTAACTCTCATCCAAATACTGCACCCACTAACTCTCATCCAAATACTGCACCCACTAACTCTCATCCAAATACTGCACCCACTAACTCTCATCCAAATACTGCACCAACTAAATCTCATTCAAATACTCTCACCCACTAACTCTCATCCAAATACTGCATCTAATAACTCTCATCCAAATACTCTCACCCACTAACTCTCATCCAAATACTGCACGCACTCTCATCCAAATACTGCTTCCACTATCTCTCATCCAAATTCTGCACCCACTAACTCTCATCCAAATACTGCACCCACTAACTCTCTTCCAAATACTGCAACCACTAACTCTCATCCAAGTCCTGCACCCACCAACTCTCATCCAAATACTGCACCCACTAACTCTCATCCAAACACTGCACCCACCAACTCTCATCCAAATACCGCACCCACTAATTCTCATCCAAATACTGCAACCACTAACTCTCATCCAAATACTGCACCCACTAACTCTCATCCAAATACTCTCACCCACAAACTCTCATCCAAATACTACAACCACTAACTCATTTCCAAATACTGTCATCCACTAAGTCTTGTCCAAATACTGCAGCCAATAACTCTCATCCAAATACTGCAGCCATTAACTCTCATCCAAATCCTGAACCCACTAACTCTCACCCAAATACTGCACCAACTAACTTTCATCCAAATACTCTCACCCACTAACTCTCATGCAAAAACTGCATCAAATAACTCTCATCCAAATACTCTCACCCACTAACTCTCATCCAAATACTTCACGCACTCTCATCCAAATACTGCTTCCACTAACTCTCATCCAAATACTCTCACCCACTAACTCTCATCCAAATAATGTACCCACTAAATCTCATACAAATACTGCACGCACTAACTCTCATCCAAATACTGCACCCACTAAATCTCACCCAAATTCTGCACCCACTACCTCTCAACCAAATACTGTAGCCATTAACTCTCATCCAAATACTGCATCCATTAACTCACATCCAAATACTGTAGCCATTAACTCTCATCCAAATACTGCACCCACTAACTCTCATCCAAATACTGCATCTAACTCTAACCCAAATACTACACCCACTAACTCTCATTCAAATGCTCCACCCATTAACTCACATCCAAACACTGTACACACCAACTCTCATCCAAATACATCAGCAACTAACTCTCATCCAAATACTGCAGCCGCTAACACTCATTCAAAAACTGCATCCGCTAACTCTCATCCAATTAATGCACCCACTAACTCTCATCCAAGTACTTCACCCACCAACTCTCATCCAAATACTGTATCTGCTAACTCTCTTCCAATTAAAGCACCCACTAAATCTCATCCAAATACTGCACCCACTAACTCTCATCCAAATACTGCACCCACTAAATCTCATTCAATTAATGCACCCACTAACTCTCACCCAAATTCTGCACCCACTAACTCTCATCCAAATACTGCACCCACTAACTCTCATTCAATTAATGCACCCACTAACTCTCACCCAAATACTGCATCCACTAACTCTCACCCATGTACTGCATCCACTAACTCTCATCCAAATACTGCACCCACTAACTCTCATCCAAAAACTGCACCCACCAACTCTCATCCAAATACTGCACCCACTAACTCTCATCCAAACACTGCACCCACCAACTCTCATCCAAATACCGCACCGACTAATTCTCATCCAAATACTGCATCCATTAACTCACATCCAAATACTGGAGCCATGAACTCTCATCCAAATACTGCAACCACTAACTCTCAACCAATTACTGCACCCACAAACTCTCATCCAAATACTGCACCCAGTAACTCTCATCCTAAAACTCTCACCCACTAACTCTCATCCAAATGCTACAACCACTAACTCATTTCCAAATACTGTCATCCACTAAGTCTCGTCCAAATACTGTAGCCAATAACTCTCATCCAAATACTGCACCCACTAACTCTCATCCAAATACTGCACCCACTAACTCTCATCCAAATACTGCACCAGTAACTCTCATCCAAATACTCTCACCCACTAACTCTCATCCAAATACTACAACCACTAACTCATTTCCAAATATTCTCATCCACTATGTCTTGTCCAAATACTGCAGCCAATTACTCTCATCCAAATACTGCACCCACTAACTCTCATCCAAATACTGCACCCACTAACTCTCACCCAAATACTGCACCCACTAACTCTCATCCAAATACTGCACCCACTAACTCTCATCCAAATACTGCACCCACTAACTCTCATCCAAATACTGCACCCACTAACTCTCATCCAAATACTGCACCAACTAAATCTCATTCAAATACTCTCACCCACTAACTCTCATCCAAATACTGCATCTAATAACTCTCATCCAAATACTCTCACCCACTAACTCTCATACAAATACTGCACGCTCTCTCATCCAAATACTGCTTCCACTATCTCTCATCCAAATACTCTCACCCACTAACTCTCATCCAAATACAGCATCCATTAACTCACATCCAAATACTGTAGCCATTAATTCTCATCCAAATACCTCACCCACTACTTCTCATCCAAATACCGCACCCACTACTTCTCATCCAAATACTGCATCCATTAACTCTCATTCAAATACTGCAACCACTAACTCTCTTCCAAATACATCACCCACTAACTCTCATCCAAATACTGCACCCACTTACTCTCATCCAAATACTGCACCCACTAACTCTCATCCAAATACTGCACCCAGTAACTCTCATCCAAATACTCTCACCCACTAACTCTCATCCAAATACTACAACCACTAACTCATTTCCAAATACTCTCATCCACTATGTCTCGTCCAAATACTGCAGCCAATAACTCTCATCCAAATACTGCACCTACTAACTGTCACCCAAATACTGCACCCAGTAAGTCTCATCCAAATACTGCACCCACTAACTCTCATCCAAATACTGCACCAACTAAATCACATTCAAATACTCTCACCCACTAACTCTCATCCAAATACTGCACCCACTAACTCTCATCCAGGTACTGCACCCACTAACTCTCATCCAAATACTGCACCCACTAACTCTCATCCATATTCTGCACCCACTTACTCTCATCCAAATACTGCACCCACTAACTCTCATCCAAATACTGCACCCACTAACTCTCACCCAAATACTGCACCCACGAACTCTCATCCAAATACTGCACCCGCTAACTCTCATCCAGTTAAAGCACCCACTAACTCTCATCCAAATACTGCAGCCACAAAATCTCATCCAGGTACTGCACCCACTAATTCTCATCCAAATACTGCACCCACTAACTCTCATCCAAATACTGCACCCACTAACTCTCATCCAGGTACTGCACCCACTAATTCTCAACCAAATACTGCACCCACTAACTCTCATCCAAATACTGCACCCACTAACTCTCATCCAAGTACTTCACCCACTAACTCTCATCCAAATACTGCATCTGCTAACTCTCTTCCAATTAACGCACCCACTAAATCTCATCCAAATACTGCACCCACTAACACTCACCCAAATACTGCACCCACTAACTCTCACCCAAATACTGCACCCACAAACTCTCATCCAATTAATGCACCCAGTAACTCTCATCCAAATATTGCACCCAGTAACTCTCATCCAAATATTGCAACCGCTAACTCTCATCCAAATACTGCACCCACTAACACTCATCCAAGTTCTGCAAACGCTAACTCTCATCCAAATATTGCACCCACTAACTCTCATCCAAATACTCTCACCCACTAACTTTCATCCAAATACTGCACCCACTAACACTCATCCAAATACCACGCCCACTAACTCTCATCCAAATACTGCACCCGCTAACACTCATCCAAATACCACGCCCACTAACTCTCATCCAAATACTGCACCCACTAAATCTCATCCAAATACTGCACCCACTAACTCTCATCCAAATACTGCACCCAGTAACTCTCATCGAAATAGTGCACCCGCTAACACTCATCCAAATACTGCACCCACTAACTCTCATCCAAATACTGCACCCACTAACTCTCATCCAAATACTGCACCCACTAACTCTCATCCAAATACTGCACCCACTAACTCTCATCAAAATACTGCACCCACTAACTCTCATCCAAACGCTGCACCTACCAACTCTCATCCAAATACGGCACCCACTAACTCTCATCCAAACACTGCATCAATTTACTCACATCCAAATACTGTAGCCATTTACTCTCATCCAAATACTGCACCCACTAACTTTCTTCCAAATACATCACCCACTAACTCTCATCCAAATACTGCACCCACTTACTCTCATCCAAATACTGCACCCACTAACTCTCACCCAAATACTGGATCCCATTATTTCTCACCCATGTACTGCACCCAGTAACTCTCATCCAAATAGTGCACCCGCTAACACTCATCCAAATACTGCACCCACTAACTCTCATCCAAATACTGCACCCACTAACTCTCATCCAAATACTGCATCCACTAACTCTCATCCAAATACTGCACCCACTAACTCTCATCAAAACACTGCACCCACTAACTCTCATCCAAACGCTGCACCCACCAACTCTCATCCAAATACGGCACCCACTAACTCTCATCCAAACACTGCATCCATTAACTCACATCCAAATACTGTAGCCATTTACTCTCATCCAAATACTGCACCCACTAACTTTCTTCCAAATACATCACCCACTAACTCTCATCCAAATACTGCACCCACTAACTCTCATCCAAATACTGCACCCACTAACTCTCATCCAAATACTGCACCCAGTAACACTCACCTAACTACTGCACCCAGTAACTCTCATCCAAATACTGCACCCAATAGCTCTCATCCAATTAATAGTCCCACTAACTCTCACCCAAATACTGCACCAGCTAACTCTCATCCAAATACTGCACCCACTAACTCTCATCCAAATACTGCACCCACTAACTCTCATCCAAATACTGCACCCGCTAACTCTCATCCAGGTACTGCCCCCACTAACTCTTATCCAAATACTGCACCCACTAACTCTTACTCTAATACTGCACCCGCTAACTCTCATCCAATTAAAGCACCCACTAACTCTCATCCAAATACTGCACCCACTAACTCTCTTCCAAATACTGCACCCACTAACTCTCATCCAGGTACTGCCCCCACTAACTCTCATCCAAATACTGCACCCACTAACTCTCATCCAAATACTGCATCCACTAACTCTCACTCAAGTACTGCACCCACTAACTCTCATCCAAATACTGCACCCACTAAATATCATCCAAATCCTGCACCCACTAACTCTCATCCAAAGACTGCACCCACTAACTCTCATCCAAATTCTGCACCCACCAACTCTCATCCAAATACTGCACCCACTAACTCTCATCCAAATACTGCACCCGCTAACTCTAACCCAAATACTACAGCCACTAACTCTCATCCAAATACTGCACCCACTAACTCTCATCCAAACACTGCACCCACCAACTCTCATCCAAATACCGCACCCACTAATTCTCATCCAAATACTGCATCCATTAACTCACATCCAAATACTGTAGCCATTAACTCTCATCCAAATACTGCACCCACTATCTCTCATCCAAATACTGTAGCCATTATCTCTCATCCAAATACTGCAACTACTAACTCTCATCCAAATACATCACCCACTAACTCTCAACCAAATACTGCACCCACTAACTCTCATCCAAATACTGCACGCACTAACTCTCATCCAAATACTGCACCCAGTTACTCTCATCCAAATACTCTCACCCACTAACTCTCATCCAAATACTACAACCACTAACTCATTTCCAAATACTGTCATCCACTAAGTCTTGTCCAAATACTGCAGCCAATAACTCTCATCCAAATACTGCAGCCATTAACTCTCATCCAAATCGTGAACCCACTAACTCTCACCCAAATACTGCACCAACTAACTTTCATCCAAATACTCTCACCCACTAACTCTCATGCAAAAACTGCATCAAATAACTCTCATCCAAATGCTACAACCACCAACTCATTTCCAAATACTGTCATCCACTAAGTCTCGTCCAAACACTCTAGCCAATAACTCTCATCCAAATACTGAACCCACGAACTCTCACCCAAATACTGCACCCACTAACTCTCATCCAAATACTCTCACCCACTAACTCTCATCCAAATACTGCACGCACTCTCATCCAAATACTGCTTCCACTATCTCTCATCCAAAAACTCTCACCCACTAACTCTCATCCAAATATTGCATCCATTAACTCTCATTCAAATATGCACCCAGTAACTCTCATCCAAATACTGCATCCATTAACTCACATCCAAATACTGTAGCCATTAACTCTCATCCAAATACTGCACCCACTAACTCTCATCCAAATACTGCACCCACTAACTCTCATCCAAATACTGCACCAGTAACTCTCATCCAAATACTCTCACCCACTAACTCTCATCCAAATACTACAACCACTAACTCATTTCCAAATATTCTCATCCACTATGTCTTGTCCAAATACTGCAGCCAATTACTCTCATCCAAATACTGCACCCACTAACTCTCATCCAAATACTGCACCCACTAACTCTCACCCAAATACTGCACCCACTAACTCTCATCCAAATACTGCACCCACTAACTCTCATCCAAATACTGCACCCACTAACTCTCATCCAAATACTGCACCAACTAAATCTCATTCAAATACTCTCACCCACTAACTCTCATCCAAATACTGCATCTAATAACTCTCATCCAAATACTCTCACCCACTTACTCTCATCCAAATACTGCACCCACTAACTCTCATCCAAATACTGCACCCACTACTTCTCATCCAAATACTGCATCCATTAACTCTCATTCAAATACTGCAACCACTAACTCTCTTCCAAATACATCACCCACTAACTCTCATCCAAATACTGCACCCACTTACTCTCATCCAAATACTGCACCCACTAACTCTCATCCAAATACTGCACCCAGTAACTCTCATCCAAATACTCTCACCCACTAACTCTCATCCAAATACTACAACCACTAACTCATTTCCAAATACTCTCATCCACTATGTCTCGTCCAAATACTGCAGCCAATAACTCTCATCCAAATACTGCACCTACTAACTGTCACCCAAATACTGCACCCAGTAAGTCTCATCCAAATACTGCACCCACTAACTCTCATCCAAATACTGCACCAACTAAATCACATTCAAATACTCTCACCCACTAACTCTCATCCAAATACTGCACCCACTAACTCTCAACCATATTCTGCACCCACTTACTCTCATCCAAATACTGCACCCACTAACTCTCATCCAAATACTGCACCCACTAACTCTCATTCAATTAATGCACCCACTAACTCTCACCCAAATACTGCACCCACGAACTCTCATCCAAATACTGCACCCGCTATCTCTCATCCAGTTAAAGCACCCACTAACTCTCATCCAAATACTGCAGCCACAAAATCTCATCCAGGTACTGCACCCACTAATTCTCATCCAAATACTGCACCCACTAACTCTCATCCAAATACTGCACCCACTAACTCTCATCCAGGTACTGCACCCACTAATTCTCATCCAAATACTGCACCCACTAACTCTCATCCAAATACTGCACCCACTAACTCTCATCCAAGTACTTCACCCACTAACTCTCATCCAAATACTGCATCTGCTAACTCTCTTCCAATTAACGCACCCACTAAATCTCATCCAAATACTGCACCCACTAACACTCACCCAAATACTGCACCCACTAACTCTCGCCCAAATACTGCACCCACAAACTCTCATCCAATTAATGCACCCAGTAACTCTCATCCAAATATTGCACCCACTAACTCTCATCCAAATATTGCAACCGCTAACTCTCATCCAAATACTGCACCCACTAACACTCATCCAAGTTCTGCAAACGCTAACTCTCATCCAAATATTGCACCCACTAACTCTCATCCAAATACTCTCACCCACTAACTTTCATCCAAATACTGCACCCACTAACACTCATCCAAATACCACGCCCACTAACTCTCATCCAAATACTGCATCCACTAAATCTCATCCAAATACTGCACCCACTAACTCTCATCCAAATACTGCACCCAGTAACTCTCATCCAAATAGTGCACCCGCTAACACTCATCCAAATACTGCGCCCACTAACTCTCATCCAAATACTGCACCCACTAACTCTCATCCAAATACTGCACCCACTAACTCTCATCCAAATACTGCACCCACTAACTCTCATCCAAACGCTGCACCCACCAACTCTCATCCAAATACGGCACCCACTAACTCTCATCCAAACACTGCATCCATTAACTCACATCCAAATACTGTAGCCATTTACTCTCATCCAAATACTGCACCCACTAACTTTCTTCCAAATACATCACCCACTAACTCTCATCCAAATACTGCACCCACTTACTCTCATCCAAATACTGCACCCACTAACTCTCACCCAAATACTGGATCCCATTATTTCTCACCCATGTACTGCACCGTCCAACTCTCATCCAATTAATGCTTCCACTAACACTGATCCAATTAATGCACCCACTAACTCACATCCAAATACTGTAGCCATTAACTCTCATCCAAATATTGTAGCCATTAACAGTTATCCAAATACTGCACCCACTAACTCTTATCCAAATACTGCATTCATTCACTCACATCCAAATACTGTAGCCATTAACTCTCATCCAAATACTGCATCCACTAACTCTCATCCAAATACTGCACCTACTAACTCTCATCCAATTAATACTCCCACTAACTCTCACCCATATACTGCACCAGCTAACTCTCATCCAAATACTGCACCCACTAACTCTCATCCAAATACTGCACCCACTAACTCTCATCCAAATACTGCACCCAGTAACTCTCACCTAAATACTGCACCCAGTAACTCTCATCCAAATACTGCACCCAATAGCTCTCATCCAATTAATAGTCCCACTAACTCTCACCCAAATACTGCACCAGCTAACTCTCATCCAAATACTGCACCCACTAACTCTCATCCAAATACTGCACCCACTAACTCTCATCCAAATACTGCACCCGCTAACTCTCATCCAGGTACTGCCCCCACTAACTCTTATTCAAATACTGCACCCACTAACTCTTACTCAAATACTGCACCCGCTAACTCTCATCCAATTAAAGCACCCACTAACTCTCATCCAAATACTGCACCCACTAACTCTCTTCCAAATACTGCACCCACTAACTCTCATCCAGGTACTGCCCCCACTAACTCTCATCCAAATACTGCACCCACTAACTCTCATCCAAATACTGCATCCACTAACTCTCACTCAAGTACTGCACCCACTAACTCTCATCCAAATACTGCACCCACTAAATATCATCCAAATACTGCACCCACTAACTCTCATCCAAAGACTGCACCCACTAACTCTCATCCAAATTCTGCACCCACCAACTCTCATCCAAATACTGCACCCACTAACTCTCATCCAAATACTGCACCCGCTAACTCTAACCCATATACTACAGCCACTAACTCTCATCCAAATACTGCACCCACTAACTCTCATCCAAACACTGCACCCACCAACTCTCATCCAAATACCGCACCCACTAATTCTCATCCAAATACTGCATCCATTAACTCACATCCAAATACTGTAGCCATTAACTCTCATCCAAATACTGCACCCACTATCTCTCATCCAAATACTGTAGCCATTATCTCTCATCCAAATACTGCAACTACTAACTCTCATCCAAATACATCACCCACTAACTCTCAACCAAATACTGCACCCACTAACTCTCATCCAAATACTGCACGCACTAACTCTCATCCAAATACTGCACCCAGTTACTCTCATCCAAATACTCTCACCCACTAACTCTCATCCAAATACTACAACCACTAACTCATTTCCAAATACTCTCATCCACTAAGTCTCGTGCAAATACTGCATCCATTAACTCTCATCCAAATACTGCACCCACCAACTCTCATCCAAATACTGCACCCACTAACTCTCATCCAAACACTGCACCCACTAACTCTCATCCAAACACTGCACCCACCAACTCTCATCCAAATAGCGCACCCACTAATTCTCATCCAAATACTGCATCCATTAACTCACATCCAAATACTGTAGCCATTAACTCTCATCCAAATACTGCACCCACTATCTCTCATCCAAATACTGTAGCCATTATCTCTCATCCAAATACTGCAACTACTAACTCTCATCCAAATACATCACCCACTAACTCTCAACCAAATACTGCACCCACTAACTCTCATCCAAATACTGCACGCACTAACTCTCATCCAAATACTGCACCCAGTTACTCTCATCCAAATACTCTCACCCACTAACTCTCATCCAAATACTACAACCACTAACTCATTTCCAAATACTCTCATCCACTAAGTCTCGTGCAAATACTGCATCCATTAACTCTCATCCAAATACTGCACCCACCAACTCTCATCCAAATACTGCACCCACTAACTCTCATCCAAACACTGCACCCACTAACTCTCATCCAAACACTGCACCCACCAACTCTCATCCAAATACCGCACCCACTAATTCTCATCCAAATACTGCATCCATTAACTCACATCCAAATACTGTAGCCATTAATTCTCATCCAAATACTGCAACCACTAACTCTCATCAAAATACATCACCCACTAACTCTCATCCAAATACTGCACCCACTAACTCTCATCCAAATACTGCACCAACTAACTCTCATCCAAATACTCTCACCCACTAACTCTCATCCAAATACTGCACCCACTATATCTCATCCAAATACTGCACCAACTAACTCTCACCCAAATACTGCACCCACTAACTCTCATCCAAATACTGCACCCACTATATCTCATCCAAATACTGCACCAACTAACTCTCACCCAAATACTGTAGCCATTAACTCTCATTCAAATACTGCATCCATTCACTCACAGTCAAATACTGTAGCCATTAACTCTCAGGCAAATACTGCACTCACTAACTCTCATCCAAATACTGCACCCACTAACTCTCATCCAATTACTGCACCCACTAACTCTCATCCAAGTACTGCACCCACTAACTCTCATCCAAATACTGCATCCGCTAACTCTCTTCCAATTAACGCCCCCACTAAATCTCATCCAAATATTGCACCCACTAACACTCACCCAAATACTGTACCCACTAACTCTCACCCAAATACTGCACCCACAAACTCTCATCCAATTAATGCACCCACCAACTCTCATCCATATTTTGCACCCACTAACTCTCATCCAATACTGCACCCACCTACTCTTATCCAGACACTGCACCCACTAACTCTCATCCTGCTACTGCACCCACTGTCATCCGAATACTGCACCCGTCACTGCTGAGACTTGCTGCACCAAGAATTTTCACCCAATCTTACTGGGCTGATCCCAGGGCTGATACCGAGGGCTGATCTCCAGGGCTGGTGCCATGGCTGGTCTCCAGGGCTGATCTCCAGTGCTGATCCCAGGGCTGATCCCCTGGGCTGATCTCCAGGGCTGGTCTCCAGGGCTGATCCCAGGGCTGATCCCCATGTCTGGTCCCCAGGTCTGGTCCCCAGGGCTGATCTCCTGGTCTGGTCCCCAGGGCTGATCTCCAGGACTGATCCCCAGGGCTGATCGCCAGGGCTAATCCCCAGGGCTGATCTCCAGGGCTGCTCTCCAGGGCTGATCCCCAGGGCTGATCCCCAGGGCTGATATCCAGGGCTTATCTCCAGGGCTGATCCCCAGGGCTGATCCCCAGGGCTGATATCCAGGGCTGATCTCCAGGGCTGATCCCCAGGTCTGGTCCCCAGGGCTGATCCCCAGGGCTGATCTCCAGGGCTGATCCCCAGGTCTGATCTCCAGGGCTGATCCCCAGGGCTGATCCCCCGGGCTGATCCCCAGGGCTGATCTCCAGGGCTGATCCCCAGGTCTGATCCCCAGGGCTGATCCCCAGGGCTGATCTCCAGGGCTGATCCTCAGGGCTGATGCCCAGGTCTGGTCCCCAGCGCTGATCTCCAGGGCTGATCCCCAGAGCTGATCCCCAGGTCTGGTCCCCAGGGCTGATCCCCAGGGCTGATCTCCAGGGCTGATCCCCAGGTCTGGTCCCCAGGGCTGATCTCCAGGGCTGATCTCCAGGGCTGATCCCCAGGTCTGGTCCCCAGGTCTGGTCCCCAGGGCTGATCTCCACGGCTGATCCCCAGGGCTGATCTCCAGGGCTGATCCCCAGGTCTGGTCCCCAGGGCTGATCTCCAGGGCTGATCCCCAGGTCTGGTCCCCAGGTCTGGTCCCCAGGGCTGATCCCCAGGGCTGATCTCCAGGGCTGATCCCCAGGGCTGATCCCCAGGGCTGATCCCCAGGGCTGATCTCCAGGTCTGGTCCCCAGGGCTGATCTCCAGGGCTGATCCCCAGGTCTGGTCCCCAGGGCTGATCCCCAGGTCTGATCCCCAGGTCTGGTCCCCAGGGCTGATCCCCAGGTCTGGTCCCCAGGGCTGATCCCCAGGGCTGATCCCCAGGGCTGATCCCCAATGGTAGTCCCAGGTCTGCTCCATTATAATGAGGGTCACGCCCAGTGTCTTGGGAAAGATGGGCCTCAGCGTCCAGGTCGGGAATGTAGTCAGAAATGACCCAGTTTAAAATTTGGGCCATGGCTTTACTTGGTTGGACTCTCAAAACATCCCATTATATTGCACAGTTATTCTCTTGTTTAAGAATAATCTCATAATATATTGACATTGAGTTTCTTTAATCTACAGCAAACCCTTCATTGTATGTGTGTTGTTTGACCCCTGTAGAATTGCTTCATTATACAACATGGCATTCCACAGCTCCACAATAGCTGATTGGCTGCTTATTATTTTGATTCAGGAGGTGTAACCACAGTCCAGCTGTGATCAATAATGATGTTTTTGTGTCTTTGAATGACAGTTACTGATACTCATTACTGACTCAGCATCACAACACCAATACCCCGAGAAATGGAGAACGCAAGTGGCGTGCAGAACAGAGAGAACATGAATCCGGTCCCAGAGGTTTGTACGCCTGCGACTGCTGATGACCAATGTAAAGCGGGTAGTGTCAGCAAGCAACCCCCGAAAAAGACATCCATCAATGGTGATGTTGTGGTAAAGGTTCCCCAAAAGCAGAGCCACATTATGTCCCAGAAGGTTGCAAGTAGCATTGCTGGTCTCCTGATTAATTCAACCAAAGAAAAGATGAGTATCTACCAAGCCATGATAAAGAAGCTGCTGAGCCCAGGATCAGCTCTGTTGCTGCTGGAGGCACAAGCAGCCACTGGCTTCATCATTGACCCTGTGACAGAACAAACCCTGTCTGTGGATGAGGCTCTGCAGCAAGGAATCATTGGCACTGATGTGTATGATAAACTGCTGTCTGCAGAAAAGGCAGCGTTGGGCTATAAAGACCCCTACACAGGAGACATGATCTCCCTATTCCAAGCAATGAAGAAAGAGCTGGTTGTACATTCTCATGCAATCCGTCTACTGGAAGCTCAGGTGGCAACTGGTGGCCTCATCGACCCACTCTCTGGCTATCGTATTCCTGTGGACGTTGCCTATCAGAGAGGCATATTTGATGAGGAGATGAACAAGATTCTCTCTGACCCCAGCGATGACAGCAGAGGGTTCTTTGACCCCAATACACAAGAGAACCTCAGTTACCTGGAGCTGAAACAGAGGTGTGTGGCTGACCCTACTACAGGTCTCTGTCTGCTGATTGTGACAGACAAGGTGCTGAAGGGAGTCCAGATTCAAGTGGATGAAAAAGCCAAGGAGGTCTTTAGAAATACTTTGGTTGCAGTAAGATACGGCAGGTTCAAAGGCCGCAAGGTGACATTATGGGAAGCAATCAATTCTGAATACTTCACTGAAGATCAAATCAAGGAGTTTATCATAAATTTCAAGTCAGGTAAATTAACAGTTGAGACAATTCTCACCAACGTCACCACAATCATTGAAGTATCAGAGAAGAAGAAGGAAGTAACTTTTCGTGGTCTGAGGCGCAGAGTCTCTTCAAAACAATTGTTGGACTGCAAGATCATTGACCAGAATATATTCGAGAAACTAGAAAAGGGATTAACCACCACGAAAGAGGTTTCAAATCTCAAGTCTGTCGAGAGGTATTTGAAAGGTACCTGTAGCATCGCCGGGGTTTTTGTGGAGTCAACCAATGAGAAGATGAGTATCTACCAGGCAATGAAGAGGAATCTATTGATGCCAGGAACAGCTTTGATCCTGTTGGAAGCTCAGGCAGCGACCGGATTCCTAATTGATCCAGTGAAGAATGCAAAGTTCACTGTTGATGAAGCAGTTAAGGAAAATCTCGTTGGTGCAGATTTCCGTCAGAAACTCCTGTCTGCAGAAAGAGCAGTAACTGGTTACAAAGACCCCTACACAGGTGATGTGATCTCCTTGTTCCAGGCCCTGAAGAAAGATCTGATTGTTAAAGACCATGGGATCCGTCTCCTAGAGGCACAGATTGCCACGGGAGGCATCATTGACCCCGTGCACAGTCACCGACTGCCCGTCGATGTCGCTTTTCAGAGAAAGCTGTTTGATGAGGAGATGAACAATATTCTCTCTGACCCCAGTGATGACACCAAAGGTTTCTTTGACCCCAACACTAAAGAGAATTTGACGTACTTGCAGCTGATGGAGAGATGTGCAACTGAGCCAGAAACTGAGCTTTGCCTCTTGTGTCTGAGGGACCTGCATTATATAGATAACCAAACAACCATTGGATTCCAAAAGGCTAACTTCTCCATTATGAAGGGGAAATTCCGAGGAAGAACCATGTCAATCTGGGAATTTCTCAACACGGATTACATCACAGATACAAAAAGAAGAGAGATAATACAAGGATTCAGCTCAAAAAAAATAACAATTGAACAGATCATTACCATCCTCATCACCATCATTGAAGAAATGGAATCCAGAACTCAGACAGGCATCACTGTTGATGGCTTACGAAAGAAAATTTCTCTTCAGGAGTTGCTGCAATCTGGAGTGATAGATATCCACATATTTGAAGAAATACGGACAGGCAAAAAGTCAGTCGCAGATCTTCTGAATATGGTCTCAGTGAGGAAATACCTACAGGGTGAGGGCAGCATTGCTGGAATCCTTTTGGAACATTCCAATGAGAAGATGAGTATCTACCAGGCAATGAAGAGGAATCTACTGATGCCAGGAACAGCTTTGATCCTGTTGGAAGCTCAGGCAGCGACCGGATTCCTCATTGATCCAGTGAAGAATGCAAAGTTCACTGTTGATGAAGCAGTTAAGGAAAATCTCATTGGTGCAGATTTCCGTCAGAAACTCCTGTCTGCAGAAAGAGCAGTAACTGGTTACAAAGACCCCTACACAGGTGATGTGATCTCCTTGTTCCAGGCCCTGAAGAAAGATCTGATTGTTAAAGACCATGGGATCCGTCTCCTAGAGGCACAGATTGCCACGGGAGGCATCATTGACCCCGTGCACAGTCACCGCCTGCCCGTCGATGTCGCTTACAAACGAGGCATGTTTGATGAGGAGATGAACAAGATTCTCTCAGACGCTGGTGATGACACCAAAGGTTTCTTTGACCCCAACAGCAGAGAGAACCTGACCTACCTGCAGCTGAAAGAGAGATGTGTTAAAGACCCAGAGACTGGCCTGTTCTTTTTAATGTTGACAAACAAGAGAGGGAAGGGTCAGCTGAGAGCTAGCATTGCAGAAACGGAGAGAGTTTTCAGGGAGGAAGTCATATCTGTTCCATGTGGTCACTTCAAGGGGAGGTCTGTCTCAGTCTGGGAACTTATTCACTCTGAATATTTCACTGTAGAGAAGAGGAAGGAGCTGATTGAGAAGTTCAGCAGGAAGGAGATCATTATGAAGACCATCATCAAAATGATCACCACAATCATTGAGCAAGCTCCAACAGAGAGCACCCCTGATACACCATCCATTATTCCTATTGCCAAAGATAATGCGTTTCTGCTTTCTACTATTGACGAGGTTGAAGCAACATTTAGAAATGAAATAGTGTGCTTCTCTGTCTGGTGTTTCATCCATTCCAAACTCTTCACTGAAGAGAAGAGGAAGGAACTGATAGAACAATACCAAAAGCAGGAGATTGATATAAATACAATCGTCAGAATGATCCGCACTACTATGGAGGAAACTCAAACATGGAAAACAACTTCAATCACATTTTCAGGTTTCAGATCTGAAATCTCTGGAGAAGAGCTGGTCGAGTCTAAGATCATTGACAAAAAGACATTGCAGGATCTGCAGGTAGGTAAGAAGACTGTGCAAGAGGTCAGTGAGTTAGAATCAGTCAAGACCTATCTCAATGGATCTGACAGCATCGCTGGGATCCTTGTGGAGTCAACCAATGAGAAGATGAGTATCCAGCAGGCAATGAAGAGGAATCTACTGATGCCAGGAACAGCTTTGATCCTGTTGGAAGCTCAGGCAGCGAACGGATTCCTCATTGATCCAGTGAAGAATGCAAAGTTCACTGTTGATGAAGCAGTTAAGGAAAATCTCATTGGTGCACAGTTCCATCAGAAACTCCTGTCTGCAGAAAGAGCAGTAACTGGTTACAAAGACCCCTACACAGGTGATGTGATCTCCTTGTTCCAGGCCCTGAAGAAAGATCTGATTGTTAAAGACCATGGGATCCGTCTCCTAGAGGCACAGATTGCCACGGGAGGCATCATTGACCCCGTGCACAGTCACCGACTGCCCGTCGATGTCGCTTACAAACGAGGCATGTTTGATGAAGCAATGAACAAGATTCTCTCAGACGCTGGTGATGACACCAAAGGTTTCTTTGACCCCAACAGCAGAGAGAACCTGACCTACCTGCAGCTGAAAGAGAGATGTGTTAAAGACCCAGAGACTGGCCTCTGTCTCCTGTTGCTGAAAAAATAAATGAATTGAATAAAGATTGAATTTCTGCAAACTCTGTTGTTTGTACATTGATTTTACTGTTCTCACTTGCCCCTGAATTTCCTGTATGTCTGCATCCACCTTTACTTTACCTTTGAAGAATAATTTTAAGACCCTGATTCTGCCTGCAGGATCTGTGCCCCCTCCAGTGCAGTCACATCCTTCCTATAATGTGGCGACCAGAACTGCACACAGTACTCCAGCTGTGGCCTCACCAAGGTTCTATACAAGGTCCCTCAATTTGAATTAATGTCACTTTCACTGCAAACGAAATGAAGAGAAGAATGGTCTCTCTCAATCTACCTGATTTAGATCAAGTCCCCGTTTCAATCAGCGGCGAGCAGTTTATTGGGAGTCATCAGAATTCAGTTAGATTCAGCATCGTTATGGAAGAATGATAGATAGATCAAAAATGTTAAATTAGGGAAGGGCCAATTTTACTAAACTGAGATGTGATTGGGCTGGAATAATCTACTCAAAGGTAAATGAGTGTTGGATCAGTAGAAGGTCTTCAAGGAGACAACAGGGAGGGTGAAGAACAAATATGCCATATGTTCGCTCATTGATATCCGGGGGTGAGGAGACACGCAGCCCTCGCCGCGGCTCAGGAAGGCAGCTCACCGCCACCTTCTCAAGGGCAACTAGGGATGGGTAATAAACGCTGGCCCAGCCAGCGAAGCCCACATCCCGTGTGTGAATAAGAAAAAAGCAGAGAGGGTTAAGAACAAATATATTCCCAGAAAGAGAAAATCTAGACAGCCCCCCTTCCCCCTTCCAGATGTCAATGAGCAAACATCAAGCAAAAAAGGAAAGCTTATCTCATGACAGGCTTAATGCTGCAGAGGAGGAGATGGTGGTATGATGGGAATGTCATTGGAATAGTAATCCACAGACCCAGACTAATGCTCTGGGGGAGGGTTCAAATCTCACCTGGTTGTTGATGAAATTTAAATTCAATTAATAAGTCTCAAATGGTAACAATGAAGTTATCATCAAAACTCACCTGGGTCACTAATGCCCTTTAGGGAAGGAAATCTGCTGTCCTTACCTGGTCTGACCCACATGTCTGACTCCAGACCCACAGCAACGTGGCTGGCTCTCAGCTGCCCTGTGAAATGGCTGAGCAAGTAGGGATTGACAACAAGTGCTGGCCAAGCCAGCATTACTCACATTCCATGAAAGAATAAAAGGAGTGTTGAAATAAACATAAAAGGAAATTAGGGAAGCAAAGAAAGATCATGAAAAAGATATTGGCAAGAGGTATTAAAGAAAGCCCCAAGATGTTTTATAAATACATAAAGAGCAAGACGATAACCAGGGAGTTAGGCTTGATAGACACCTAAAAGATAACTCATGTTTGGAGGCAGGAGACATGGACATCTTCTTAATTAATGCCTTTTTAAAAGAGAGGCCTGATGCACACATTGTAGTTCCTGTAACCACATCTGCAGCGTGCTATTTGAGAGTTCCTGCTTCTTCCAGCTGCTCTCTCTCTCTCTCTCTCTCTCTCTCTTCGTGGCTCTGGGTCCTTCCTCTCTGCAACCCATGCCCAGTGCTTTAGGCTCCATCCCACCCCACACCTGAGAAGGCCCCTGAGGACTCGGCTCTCCCGAGTTGCCACCAGCTGGTGGGGGCCTGCTGGACAGAACTCCTCGGCAGCCACGGGAAGTGTACAGCAGCGAATTCCCCACCCAAGATGGTGTCCAGCTCCTTGCCAGAGTCCGGAGTTTGGAGCTGGGCACAGCACAAACCCCCTGCTGCATTCGGGGGGAATATTGGATGGTATAAACAGAGTGAGAGAGGAAATGTTAAGCTCTTTAGCATCTTTCAGAGTGGATAAGACACCAGGCCCAGATGAAATGTAACCCAGGACGCTAAAAGCAGTAAAGGAGTCAGGGGCTCTTAGTAAAATTTTTCAATCCTCTCTGGCTCCGATGGAGTGGCAGATAACTGGAGGATTGCTAACATTGTTAGAAAGGGACAAAGGGATTGACTGAGTAATCACAAGCCAGCCAGGTTAATCTCCAGGTGGGGGATTAACTGTGAAAAATTTGAGGGACAATCTGAATGGTCATGTAGAAAAGTGCACGGATGATAGCAAAAGGATGATGTTGCTGCACTAATAATCCACAGCTCTGGACTAATAATCCACAGGCCTGCACTAATAATCCACAGGCCTGGACTAATAATACACAGGCCCGCACTAATAATCCACAGGCCTGCACTAATAATCCACAGGCCTGGACTAATAATACACAGGCCCGCACTAATAATCCACAGGTCTGGACTAATAATCCACAGGCCGGCAATAATAATACACAGGCCTGGACTAATAATCCACAGGCCTGGACTAATAATCCACAGGCCTGCACTAATAATCCACAGGCCTGCACTAATAATCCACAGACCTGCACTAATAATCCACAGACCTGGACAAATAATCCACAGGCCTGGACTAATAATCCACAGGTCTGGACTAATAATCCACAGGCCTGCACTAATAATCCACAGATCTGCACTAATAATACATAGGCCTGCACTAATAATCCACAGGCCTGGACTAATAATTCACAGGCCTGCACTAATAATCCACAGGCCTGCACTAATAATCCACAGACCAGGACTAATAATCCACAGGCCTGCACTAATAATCCACAGACCTGCACTAATAATCCACAGGCCTGCACTAATAATCCACAGACCTGCACTAATAATCCACAGGCCTGCACTAATAAAACACAGGCCTGGAGTAAAAATGCACAGGCCTGGACTAATAATCCACAGGTCTAGACTAATAATCCACAGGCCTGCACTAATAATCCACAGACCTGCACTAATAATCAACAGGCCTGCACTAATAATCCACAGGCCTGCACTAATAATCCACAGACCTGAACTAATAATCCACAGGCCTGCATTAATAATCCACACGCCTGGACTAATAATACACAGGCCTGCAATAATAATCCATAGGCCTGGACCAATAATCCACAGGCCTGCACTAATAATCCACAGACCTGGACTAAAAATCCACAGGCCTCGACTAATAATCGAAAGGCCAGCACAAATAATTCACAGGCCTGCAATAATAATCCACAGGCCTGCACTAATAATCCACAGGCCTGCACTAATAATCCACAGGCCTGGACTAAAAATCCACAGGCCTGGACTAATAATCCACAGGCATGCACAAATAATCCACAGGCCTGGACTAATAATCCAAAGGCCTGCACTAATAATCCACAGGCCTGGGCTAATAATGAACAGGCCTGCACTAATAATCCACAGACCTGCACTAATAATACACAGGCCTGCACAAATAATCCACAGGCCTGGACTAATAATCCACAGGCCTGCATTAATAATCCACAGACATGCACTAATAATCCACAGGCCTGCACTAATAATCCACAGGCCTGCACTAATAATCCACAGACCTGCACTAATAATCCACATGCATGCACTAATAATCCACAGGCCTGCACTAATAATCCACAGGCCTGCACTAATAATCCACAGACCAGGACTAATAATCCACAGGCCTCGACTAATAATCGACAGGCCTGCACTAATAATTCACAGGCCTGCAATAACAATCCACAGGCCTGGACTAATAATCCACAGGCCCGCACTAATAATCCACAGGCCTGGACTAAAAATCCACAGGCCTGGGCTAATAATCCACAGGCCTGCACAAATAATCCACAGGCCTGCACTAATAATCCACAGGCCTGCACTAATAATCCACAGGCCTGGGCTAATAATGAACAGGCCTGCACTAATAATCCACAGGCCTGGACTAATAATCCACAGGCCTGCACTAATAATCCACAGGTCTGGACTAATAATCCACAGACATGCACTAATAATACACAGACATGCACTAATAATCCACAGGCCTGCACTAATAATCCACAGGCGTGCACTAATAATCCTCAGGCCTGGACTAATAATCCACAGTCCTGGACTAATAATCCACAGGCCTGGACTAATAATCCACAGGCCTGCACTAATAATCCAAGACCTGCACTAATAATACACAGGCCTGCACTAATAATCCACAGACCTGGACTAACAATCCAGAGGCCTGCACTAATAATCCACAGACCTGGACTAATAATCCACAGGCCTGGACTAATAATCCACAGGTCTGGACTAATAATCCACAGGCCTGTACTAATAATCCACAGGCCTGCACTAATAATCCACAGACCTGCACTAATAATCCACAGACCTGCACTAATAATACACAGGCCTGCACTAATAATCCACAGGCCTGGAAATAATCCACAGGCCTGCACTAATAATCCACAGACCTGCACTAATAATCCAAGGGCCTGCACTAATAATCCACAGGCCTGGACTAAAAATCCACAGGCCTGGACTAATAATCCACAGGCCAGCACAAATAATCCACAGGCCTGGACTAATAATCCACAGGCCTGCACTAATTATCCACAGGCCTGGGCTAATAATGAACAGGCCTGCACTAATAATCCACAGACATGCACTAATAATCCACAGGCCGGCACTAATAATACACAGGCCTGCACTAATAATTCTAAGGCCTGGACTAATAATCCACAGACCTGGACTAATAATGCACAGGCCTGGAATAATAATCCACAGGTCTGGACTAATAATCCACAGGCCTGCACTAATAATCCACAGGCCTGCACTAATAATCCACAGACCTGCACTTATAATCCAAGGGCCTGCACTAAAAATCCACAGACCTGCACTAATAATCCACAGACCTGCACTAATAATACACAGGCCTGCACTAATAATCCACAGCCCTGGACGAATAATACACAGGCCTGCACTAATAATCCACAGGCCGGGACAAATAAGCCACAGGCCTGCACTAATGATCCACAGACCTGGACTTATAATCCACAGGCCTGGACTAATAATCCACAGGCCTGGACTAATAATACACAGGCCTGCACTAATAATCCACAGACCTGGACTAATAATCCACAGGCCTGGACTAATAATCCACCGACCTGCACTAATAATCCACAGGCCTGCAATAATAATCCACAGGCCTGACTAATAATCCACAGGTCTGGACAAATAATCCACAGGCCTGCACTAATAATCC
Organism: Isurus oxyrinchus; assembly: GCA_026770705.1. NCBI lineage: Eukaryota > Metazoa > Chordata > Chondrichthyes > Lamniformes > Lamnidae > Isurus > Isurus oxyrinchus. Next base: position 1,832,161 of record JANJGN010000003.1, on the reverse strand, counting down.
ACAGACCTGCACTAATAATCCACAGACCTGCACTAATAATCCACAGGCCTGCAATAATAATCCACAGGGCTGGACTAATAATCCACAGGTCTGGACTAATAATACACAGGCCTGCACTAATAATCCACAGACCTGCACTAATAATCCACAGACCTGCACTAATAATCCACAGACCTGCACTAATAATCCACAGGCCTGCACTAAAAATCCACAGGCCTGCACTAATAATCCACAGGCCTGGACTAATAATACACAGGCCTGGACTAATAATCCACAGGCCTGCACTAATAATCCTCAGAACTGCACTAATAATAAAAAGGCCTGCACTAATAATCCACAGACCTGGACTAATAATCCACAGGCCTGCACTAATAATCCAGAGACCTTGACTAATAATCCACAGGCCTGGACTAATAATCCACAGGTCTGGATTAATAATCCAGAGGCCTGCACTAATAATCCACAGACCTGCACTAATAATCCACAGACCTGCACTAATAACACACAGGCCGGCACAAATTATCCACAGACCTGCACTAATAATCCACAGACCTGCACTAATAATACACAGGCCTGCACTAATAATACACAGGCCTGGACTAATAATACACAGGCCTGCACTAATAATCCACAGACCTGGACTAATAATCCTCAGGCCTGCACTAATAATCAACAGACCTGCACTAATAACACACAGGCCTGCACTAATAATCCATAGGGCTGGACAAATAATCCACAGGCCTGCACTAATAATCCACAGACGTGGACTAATAATCCACAGGCCTGCACTAATAATCCACAGGTCAGAAAAAATAATCCACAGGCCTGCACTAATAACCCACAGACCTGCACTCAAAATCCACAGACCTGCATTAATAATCCACTGGCCTGCACTAATTATCCACAGACCTGCACGAATAATCCACAGACCTGCACTAATAATACACAGACCTGCACTACTAATCCACAGGCCTGGACTAATAATCGACAGGCCTGCACTAATAATCCACAGACCTGAACTAATGATCCACAGGCCAGCACTAATAATCCACAGGCCTGCAATAATAATACACAGGCCTGCACTAATAATACATAGGCCTGCACTTATAATCCACAGGCCTGGACTAATAATACACAGGCCTGCACTAATAATCCACAGGTTGGGACTAATAAGCCACAGGCCTGCACTAATGATCCACAGACCTGGACTAATAATCCACAGGCCTGGACTAATAATCCACAGGCCTGGACTAATAATACACAGGCCTGCACTAATAATACACAGGCCGGCACAAATTATCCACAGACCTGCACTAATAATCCACAGACCTGCACTAATAATAAACAGGCCTGCACTAATAATCCACAGGCCTGGACTAATAATACACAGGCCTGCACTAATAATCCACAGACCTGCACTAATAATCCATAGGCCTGGACTAATAATCCAAAGGCCTGCATTAATAATCCACAGACATCGACTAATAATCCACAGGCCTGCACTAATAATCCACAGGTCAGAACAAATAATCCACAGGCCTGCACTAATAGCCCACAGACCTGCACTAAAAATCCACAGACCTGCATTAATAATACACAGGCCTGCACTAATTATGCACAGACCAGCACTAATAATCCACAGACCTGCATTAATAATACACAGACCTGCACTACTAATCCACAGGCCTGGACTAATAATCTACAGGCCTGCACTAATAATCCACAGACCTGAACTAATAATCCACAGGCCTGCACTAATAATCCAAAGGCCTGCACTAATAATACACAGGCCTGCACTAATAATACACAGGCCTGCACTAATAATCCACAGGCCTGGACTAATAATACACAGGCCTGCACTAATAATCCACAGGCCGGGACTAATAAGCCACAGGCCTGCACTAATGATCCACAGACCTGGAATAATAATCCACAGGCCTGGACTAATAATCCACAGGCCTGGACTAATAATCCAGAAACCTGCACTAATAATACACAGGCCTGCACTAATAATCAACATGCCTGGACTAATAATACACAGGCCTGCACTAATAATCCAAGGACCTGGACTAATAATCCAAAGGCCTGGACTAATAATCCACAGACCTGCACTATTAATCCACAGGCCTTCAATAATAATCCAGAGGCCTGCGCTAATAATCCACAGGCCTGGGCTAATAATGAACAGGCCTGCACTAATAATCCACAGACCTGCACTAATAATACACAGGCCTGCACTAATAATCCACAGGCGTGGACTAATAATCCACAGGCCTGGACTAATAATCCAGAGGTCTGGACTAATAATCCACAGACATGCACTAATAATCCACAGACATGCACTAATAATCCACAGGACTGCACTAATAATCCACAGGCCTGCACTAATAATACACAGACCTGCACTAATAATACACAGGCCGGCACAAATTATCCACAGACCTGCACTAATAATCCACAGACCTGCACTAATAATACGCAGGCCTGCACTAATAATCCACAGGCCTGGACTAATAATACACAGGCCTGCACTAATAAACCACAGACCTGGACTAATAATCCTCAGGCCTGCACTAATAATCCACAGACCTGCACAAATTATACACAGGCCTGCACTAATAATCCATAGGCCTGGACTAATAATCCACAGGCCTGCACTAATAATCCACAGACGTGGACAAATAATCCACAGGCCTGCACTAATAATCCACAGGTCAGAACAAATAATCCACAGGCCTGCACTAATAACCCACAGACCTGCACTCAAAATCCACAGACCTGCATTAATAATACACAGGCCTGCACTAATAATCCACAGACCTGCACAAATAATCCACAGACCTGCACTAATTAATACACAGACCTGCACTACTAATCCACAGGCCTGGACTAATAATCTACAGGCCTGCACTAATAATCCACAGACCTGAACTAATAATCCACAGGCCTGCACTAATAATCCACAGGCCTGCACTAATAATACACAGGCCTGCACTAATAATACACAGGCCTGCATTAATAATCCACAGGCCTGGACTAATAATACACAGGCCTGCACTAATAATCCACAGGCCGGGACTAATAAGCCACAGGCCTGCACTAATGATCCACAGACCTGGACTAATAATCCACAGGCCGGCAATAATAATACACAGGCCTGGACTAATAATCCACAGGCCTGGACTAATAATCCACAGGCCTGCACTAATAATCCACAGGCCTGCACTAATAATCCACAGACCTGCACTAATAATCCACAGACCTGGACAAATAATCCACAGGCCTGGACTAATAATCCACAGGTCTGGACTAATAATCCACAGGCCTGCACTAATAATCCACAGATCTGCACTAATAATACATAGGCCTGCACTAATAATCCACAGGCCTGGATTAATAATTCACAGGCCTGCACTAATAATCCACAGGCCTGCACTAATAATCCACAGACCAGGACTAAAAATCCACAGGCCTGCACTAATAATCCACAGACCTGCACTAATAATCCACAGGCCTGCACTAATAATCCACAGACCTGCACTAATAATCCACAGGCCTGCACTAATAAAACACAGGCCTGGAGTAAAAATGCACAGGCCTGGACTAATAATCCACAGGTCTAGACTAATAATCCACAGGCCTGCACTAATAATCCACAGACCTGCACTAATAATCAACAGTCCTGCACTAATAATCCACAGGCCTGCACTAATAATCCACAGACCTGAACTAATAATCCACAGGCCTGCATTAATAATCCACACGCCTGGACTAATAATACACAGGCTTGCAATAATAATCCATAGGCCTGGACCAATAATCCACAGGCCTGCACTAATAATCCACAGACCTGGACTAAAAATCCACAGGCCTCGACTAATAATCGACAGGCCAGCACAAATAATTCACAGGCCTGCAATAATAATCCACAGGCCTGCACTAATAATCCACAGGCCTGCACTAATAATCCACAGGCCTGGACTAAAAATCCACAGGCCTGGACTAATAATCCACAGGCATGCACAAATAATCCACAGGCCTGGACTAATAATCCAAAGGCCTGCACTAATAATCCACAGGCCTGGACTAATAATGAACAGGCCTGCACTAATAATCCACAGACCTGCACTAATAATACACAGGCCTGCACAAATAATCCACAGGCCTGGACTAATAATCCACAGGCCTGCACTAATAATCCACAGGTCTGGACTAATAATCCACAGACATGCACTAATAATCCACAGACATGCACTAATAATCCACAGGCCTGCACTAATAATCCACAGGCCTGCACTAATAATCCACAGACCTGCACTAATAATCCACATGCATGCACTAATAATCCACAGGCCTGCACTAATAATCCACAGGCCTGCACTAATAATCCACAGACCAGGACTAATAATCCACAGGCCTCGACTAATAATCGACAGGCCTGCACTAATAATTCACAGGCCTGCAATAACAATCCACAGGCCTGGACTAATAATCCACAGGCCCGCACTAATAATCCACAGGCCTGGACTAAAAATCCACAGGCCTGGGCTAATAATCCACAGGCCTGCACAAATAATCCACAGGCCTGCACTAATAATCCACAGGCCTGCACTAATAATCCACAGGCCTGGGCTAATAATGAACAGGCCTGCACTAATAATCCACAGACCTGCACTAATAATACGCAGGCTTGCACTAATAATCCACAGGCCTGGACTAATAATCCACAGGCCTGCACTAATAATCCACAGGTCTGGACTAATAATCCACAGACATGCACTAATAATACACAGACATGCACTAATAATCCACAGGCCTGCACTAATAATCCACAGGCGTGCACTAATAATCCTCAGGCCTGGACTAATAATCCACAGGCCTGGACTAATAATCCACAGGCCTGGACTAATAATCCACAGGCCTGCACTAATAATCCAAGACCTGCACTAATAATACACAGGCCTGCACTAATAATCCACAGACCTGGACTAACAATCCAGAGGCCTGCACTAATAATCCACAGACCTGGACTAATAATCCACAGGCCTGGACTAATAATGCACAGGTCTGGACTAATAATCCACAGGCCTGTACTAATAATCCACAGGCCTGCACTAATAATCCACAGACCTGCACTAATAATCCACAGACCTGCACTAATAATACACAGGCCTGCACTAATAATCCACAGGCCTGGAAATAATCCACAGGCCTGCACTAATAATCCACAGACCTGCACTAATAATCCAAGGGCCTGCACTAATAATCCACAGGCCTGGACTAAAAATCCACAGGCCTGGACTAATAATCCACAGGCCAGCACAAATAATCCACAGGCCTGGACTAATAATCCACAGGCCTGCACTAATTATCCACAGGCCTGGGCTAATAATGAACAGGCCTGCACTAATAATCCACAGACATGCACTAATAATCCACAGGCCGGCACTAATAATCCACAGGCCTGCACTAATAATTCTAAGGCCTGGACTAATAATCCACAGACCTGGACTAATAATGCACAGGCCTGGAATAATAATCCACAGGTCTGGACTAATAATCCACAGGCCTGCACTAATAATCCACAGACCAGCACTAATAATCAACAGGCCTGCACTAATAATCCACAGGCCTGCACTAATAATCCACAGACCTGAACTAATAATCCACAGGCCTGCACTAATAATCCACAGACCTGGACTAACAATCCAGAGGCCTGCACTAATAATCCACAGACCTGGACCAATAATCCACAGGCCTGCACTAATAATCCACAGGTCTGGACTAATAATCCACAGGCCTGCACTAATAATCCACAGGCCTGCACTAATAATCCACAGACCTGCACTAATAATCCACAGACCTGCACTAATAATACACAGGCCTGCACTAATAATCCACAGGCCTGGACTAATAATCCACAGACCTGCACTTATAATCCAAGGGCCTGCACTAAAAATCCACAGACCTGCACTAATAATCCACAGACCTGCACTAATAATACACAGGCCTGCACTAATAATCCACAGCCCTGGACGAATAATACACAGGCCTGCACTAATAATCCACAGGCCGGGACAAATAAGCCACAGGCCTGCACTAATGATCCACAGACCTGGACTTATAATCCACAGGCCTGGACTAATAATCCACAGGCCTGGACTAATAATACACAGGCCTGCACTAATAATCCACAGACCTGGACTAATAATCCACAGGCCTGCACTAATAATCCACAGACCTGGACTAATAATCCACTGGCCTGGACTAATAATCCACAGGCCTGCAATAATAATCCACAGGCCTGGACTAATAATCCACAGGTCTGGACTAATAATCCAGAGGCCTGCACTAATAATCCACAGACCTGCACTAATAATCCACAGACCTGCACTAATAATCCACAGGCCTGCAATAATAATCCACAGGCCTGGACTAATAATCCACAGGTCTGGACTAATAATACACAGGCCTGCACTAATAATCCACAGACCTGCACTAATAATCCACAGACCTGCACTAATAATCCACAGGCCTGCACTAATAATCCACAGGCCTGCACTAAAAATCCACAGGCCTGCACTAATAATCCACAGGCCTGGACTAATAATCCACAGGCCTGGACTAATAATCCACAGGCCTGCACTAATAGTCCTCAGAACTGCACTAATAATAAAAAGGCCTGCACTAATAATCCACAGACCTGGACTAATAATCCACAGACCTGCACTAATAATCGACAGACCTGCACTAATAACACACAGGCCGGCACAAATTATCCACAGACCTGCACTAATAATCCACAGACCTGCACTAATAATACACAGGCCTGCACTAATAATACACAGGCCTGGACTAATAATACACAGGCCTGCACTAATAATCCACAGACCTGGACTAATAATCCTCAGGCCTGCACTAATAATCGACAGACCTGCACAAATAACACACAGGCCTGCACTAATAATCCATAGGGCTGGACTAATAATCCACAGGCCTGCACTAATAATCCACAGACGTGGACTAATAATCCACAGGCCTGCACTAATAATCCACAGGTCAGAAAAAATAATCCACAGGCCTGCACTAATAACTCACAGACCTGCACTCAAAATCCACAGACCTGCATTAATAATCCACTGGCCTGCACTAATTATCCACAGACCTGCACGAATAATCCACAGACCTGCACTAATAATACACAGACCTGCACTACTAATCCACAGGCCTGGACTAATAATCGACAGGCCTGCACTAATAATCCACAGACCTGAACTAATGATCCACAGGCCAGCACTAATAATCCACAGGCCTGCAATAATAATACACAGGCCTGCACTAATAATACATAGGCCTGCACTTATAATCCACAGGCCTGGACTAATAATACACAGGCCTGCACTAATAATCCACAGGCTGGGACTAATAAGCCACAGGCCTGCACAAATGATCCACATACCTGGACTAATAATCCACAGGCCTGGACTAATAATCCACAGGCCTGGACTAATAATACACAGGCCTGCACTAATAATACACAGGCCGGCACAAATTATCCACAGACCTGCACTAATAATCCACAGACCTGCACTAATAATACACAGGCCTGCACTAATAATCCACAGGCCTGGACTAATAATACACAGGCCTGCACTAATAATCCACAGACCTGCACTAATAATCCATAGGCCTGGACTAATAATCCAAAGGCCTGCATTAATAATCCACAGACGTCGACTAATAATCCACAGGCCTGCACTAATAATCCACAGGTCAGAACAAATAATCCACAGGCCTGCACTAAAAATCCACAGACCTGCATTAATAATACACAGGCCTGCACTAATTATCCACAGACCAGCACTAATAATCCACAGACCTGCATTAATAATACATAGACCTGCACTACTAATCCACAGGCCTGGACTAATAATCTACAGGCCTGCACTAATAATCCACAGACCTGAACTAATAATCCACTGGCCTGCACTAATAATCCAAAGGCCTGCACTAATAATACACAGGCCTGCACTAATAATACACAGGCCTGCACTAATAATCCACAGGCCTGGACTAATAATGCACAGGCCTGCACTAATAATCCACAGGCCGGGACTAATAAGCCACAGGCCTGCACTAATAATCCACAGACCTGGAATAATAATCCACAGGCCTGGACTAATAATCCAGAGGCCTGGACTAATAATCCAGAAACCTGCACTAATAATACACAGGCCTGCACTAATAATCCAAGGACCTGGACTAATAATCCAAAGGCCTGGACTAATAATCCACAGACCTGCACTATTAATCCACAGGCCTTCAATAATAATCCAGAGGCCTGCGCTAATAATCCACAGGCCTGGGCTAATAATGAACAGGCCTGCACTAATAATCCACAGACCTGCACTAATAATACACAGGCCTGCACTAATAATCCACAGGTGTGGACTAATAATCCACAGGCCTGCACTAATAATCCAGAGGTCTGGACTAATAATCCACAGACATGCACTAATAATCCACAGACATGCACTAATAATCCACAGGCCTGCACTAATAATCCACAGGCCTGCACTAATAATCCTCAGGCCTGGACTAATAATCCACAGGCCTGCACTAATAATCCACAGGCCTGGACTAATAATCCAAGACCTGCACTAATAATAGACAGGCCGGCACAAATTATCCACAGACCTGCACTAATAATCCACAGACCTGCAATAATAATCCACAGGCCTGGACTAATAATCCACAGGTCTGGACTAATAATACACAGGCCTGCACTAATAATCCACAGACCTGCACTAATAATCCACAGACCGGCACTAATAATCCACAGACCTGCACTAATAATACACAGGCCTGCACTAATAATCCACAGGCCTGGACTAATAATACACAGGCCTGGACTAATAATCCACAGGCCTGCACTAATAATCCTCAGAACTGCACTAATAATAAAAAGGCCTGCACTAATAATCCACAGACCTGGACTAATAATCCACAGGCCTGCACTAATAATCCAGAGACCTTGACTAATAATCCACAGGCCTGGACTAATAATCCACAGGTCTGGAGTAATAATCCAGAGGCCTGCACTAATAATCGACAGACCTGCACTAATAATACACAGACCTGCACTAATAATACACAGGCCGGCACAAATTATCCACAGACCTGCACTAATAATCCACAGACCTGCACTAATAATACGCAGGCCTGCACTAATAATCCACAGGCCTGGACAAATAATACACAGGCCTGCACTAATAATCCACAGACCTGGACTAATAATCCTCAGGCCTGCACTAATAATCCACAGACATGCACAAATTATACACAGGCCTGCACTAATAATCCATAGGCCTGGACTAATAATCCACAGGCCTGCACTAATAATCCACAGACGTGGACAAATAATCCACAGGCCTGCACTAATAATCCACAGGTCAGAACAAATAATCCACAGGCCTGCACTAATAACCCACAGACCTGCACTAAAAATCCACAGACCTGCATTAATAATACACAGGCCTGCACTAATAATCCACAGACCTGCACAAATAATCCACAGACCTGCACTAATAATACACAGACCTGCACTACTAATCCACAGGCCTGGACTAATAATCTACAGGCCTGCACTAATAATCCACAGACCTGAACTAATAATCCACAGGCCTGCACTAATAATCCACAGGCCTGCACTAATAATACACAGGCCTGCACTAATAATACACAGGCCTGCACTAATAATCCACAGGCCTGGACTAATAATACACAGGCCTGCACTAATAATCCACAGGCCGGGACTAATAAGCCACAGGCCTGCACTAATGATCCACAGACCTGGACTAATAATCCACAGGCCTGGACTAATAATCCACAGGCCTGGACTAATAATACACAGGCCTGCACTAATAATCCACAGACCTGGACTAATAATCCACAGGCCTGGACTAATAATCCAGAAACCTGCACTAATAATCCACAGGCCTGCACTTATAATCGACAGGCCTGGACTAATAATACACAGGCCTGCATAATAATACACAGACCTGGACTAATAATCCACAGGCCTGGACTAATAATCCACAGACCTGCACGAATAATCCACAGACCGGCAGTAATAATCCACAGGCCTGGGCTAATAATGAACAGGCCTGCACTAATAATCCACAGACCTGCACTAATATTACACACGCCTGCACTAATAATCCACAGGCGTGGACTAATAATCCACAGGCCTGCACTAATAATCCACAGGTCTCGACAAATAATCCACAGACATGCACTAATATTCCACAGACATGCACTAATAATCCACAGGCCTGCACTAATAATCCACAGGTCTCGACAAATAATCCACAGACATGCACTAATATTCCACAGACATGCACTAATAATCCACAGGCCTGCACTAATAATCCTCAGGCCTGGACTAATAATCCACAGGCCTGGACTAATAATCCAGAGGCCTGGACTAATAATCCACAGGCCTGCACTAATAATCCAAGAACTGCACTAATAATACACAGGCCTGCACTAATAATCCACAGACCTGGACTAACAATCCAGAGGCCTGCAATAATAATCCACAGACCTGGACTAATAATCCACAGGCCTGGACTAATAATCCACAGACCTGCACTAATAATACACAGGCCTGCACTAATAATCCACAGGCCTGGACTAATAATCCACAGGCCTGCACTAATAATCCAAAGACCTGCACTAATAATACACAGGCCTGGACTAATAATCCACAGGCCTGGACTAATAATACACAGGCCTGGACTAATAATCCACAGACCTGCACTAATAATCCACAGGCCTGCAATAATAATCCACAGGCCCGGACTAATAATCCACAGGTCTAGACTAATAATCCACAGGCCTGCACTAATAATCCACAGACCTGCACTTATAATCCACAGACCTGCACTAATAATCCACAGCGCTGCAATAATAATCCACAGGCCTGGACTAATAATCCACAGGTCTGGACTAATAATCCACAGGCCTGCACTAATAATCCACAGACCTGCTCTAATAATCCACAGACCTGCACTAATAATCCACAGGCCTGCACTAATAATCCACAGGCCTGCACTAATAATCCACAGGCCTGCACTAATAATCCACAGGCCTGCACTAATAATCCACAGGCCTGCACTAATAATCCTCACACCTGCACTAATAATAAAAAGGCCTGCACTAATAATCCACAGACCTGGACTAATACTCCACAGGCCTGCACTAATAATCCAGAGACCTTGACTAATAATCCACAGCCCTGGACTAATAATCCACAGACATGCACTAATAATGCACAGACATGCACTAATAATCCACAGTCCTGCACTAATAATCCACAGGCCTGCACTAATAATCCTCACGCCTGGACTAATAATCCACAGGCCCGGACAAATAATCCACAGGCCTGGACTAATAATCCACAGGCCTGCACTAATAATCCAAGACCTGCACTAATAATACACAGGCCTGCACTAATAATCCACAGACCTGGACTAACAATCCAGAGGCCTGCACTAATAATCCACAGCCCTTGACTAATAATCCACAGGCCTGGACTAATAATCCACAGGTCTGGACTAATAATCCACAGGCTGATCTAATAATCCACAGGCCTGCACTAATAATCCACAGACCTGCATTAATAATCCACAGAACTGCACTAATAATACACAGGCCTGCACTAATAATCCACAGGCCTGGACTAATAATCCACAGGCCTGAACTAATAATCCACAGACCTGCACGAATAATCCAAGGGCCTGCACTAAAAATCCACAGGCCAGCACTAATAATCCACAGACCTGCACTAATAATACACAGGCCTGCACTAATAATCCACAGGCCTGGACTAATAATATACAGGGCTGCATTAATCATCCACAGGCCGGGACAAATAAGACACAGGCCTGCACTAATGATCCACAGGCCTGGACTAATAATCCACAGGCCTGGACTAATAATCCACAGGCCTGGACTAATAATCCACAGGCCTGCACTAATAATCCACAGACCTGGACTAATAATCCACAGACCTGGACTAATAATCCACAAACCTGCACTAATAATACACAGGCCTGCACTAATAATCCACAGGCCTGGACTAATAATACACAGGCCTGCACTAATAATCCACAGACCTGGACTAATAATCCACAGGCCTGGACTAATAATCCACAGACCTGCACTATTAATCCACAGGCCTGCAATAATAATCCACAGGACTGGACTAATAATCCACAGGTCTGGACTAATAATCCACAGGCCTGCACTAATAATCCACTGACCTGCACTAATAATCCACAGACCTGCACTAATAATCCACAGGCCTGCAATAATAATCCACAGGCCTGGACTAATAATCCACAGGTCTGGACTAATAATCCACAGGCCTGCACTAATAATTCACAGGCCTGCAATAACAATCCACAGGCCTGGACTAATAATCCACAGTTCTAGACAAATAATCCACAGGCCTGCACTAATAATCCACAGACCTGCACTAATAATCAACAGGCCTGCACTAATAATCCACAGGCCTGCACTAATAATCCACAGACCTGAACTAATAATCCACAGGCCTGCATTAATAATCCACACGCCTGGACTAAAAATACACAGGCCTGCAATAATAATCCATAGGCCTGGACCAATAATCCACAGGCCTGCACTAATAATCCACAGACCTGGACTAAAAATCCACAGGCCTCGACTAATAATCGACAGGCCAGCACTAATAATTCACAGGCCTGCAATAATAATCCACAGGCCTGCACTAATAATCCACAGGCCTGCACTAATAATCCACAGGCCTGGACTAAAAATCCACAGGCCTGGACTAATAATCCACAGGCATGCAAAAATAATCCACAGGCCTGGACTAATAATCCAAAGGCCTGCACTAATAATCCACAGGCCTGGGCTAATAATGAACAGGCCTGCAATAATAATCCACAGACCTGCACTAATAATACACAGGCCTGCACTAATAATCCACAGGCCTGGACTAATAATCCACAGGCCTGCACTAATAATCCACAGGTCTGGACTAATAATCCACAGACATGCACTAATAATCCACAGACATGCACTAATAATCCACAGGCCTGCACTAATAATCCACAGGCCTGCACTAATAATCCACAGACCTGCACTAATAATCCACATGCATGCACTAATAATCCACAGGCCTGCACTAATAATCCACAGGCCTGCACTAATAATCCACAGACCAGGACTAATAATCCACAGGCCTCGACTAATAATCGACAGGCCTGCACTAATAATTCACAGGCCTGCAATAACAATACACAGGCCTGGACTAATAATCCACAGGCCTGCACTAATAATCCACAGGCCTGGACTAAAAATCCACAGGCCTGGGCTAATAATCCACAGGCCTGCACAAATAATCCACAGGCCTGCACTAATAATCCACAGGCCTGCACTAATAATCCACAGGCCTGGGCTAATAATGAACAGACCTGCACTAATAATCCACAGGCCTGCACTAATAATCCACAGGCCTGGACTAATAATACACAGGCCTGCACTAATAATCCACAGACCTGCAATAATAATCCATAGGCCTGGACTAATAATCCAAAGGCCTGCACTAATAATCCACAGACGTCGACTAATAATCCACAGGCCTGCACTAATAATCCACAGGTCAGAACAAATAATCCACAGGCCTGCACTAATAACCCACAGACCTGCACTAAAAATCCACAGACATGCATTAATAATACACAGGCCTGCACTAATTATCCACAGACCAGCACTAATAATCCACAGACCTGCATTAATAATACACAGACCTGCACTACTAATCCACAGGCCTGGACTAATAATCTACAGGCCTGCAGTAATAATCCACAGACCTGAACTAATAATCCACAGGCCTGCACTAATAATCCAAAGGCCCGCACTAATAATACACAGGCCTGCACTAATAATACACAGGCCGGCACTAATAATCCACAGGCCTGGACTAATAATACACAGGCCTGCACTAATAATCCACAGGCCGGGACTAATAAGCCACAGGCCTGCACTAATGATCCACAGACCTGGAATAATAATCCAAAGGCCTGGACTAATAATCCACAGGCCTGGACTAATAATCCAGAAACCTGCACTAATAATACACAGGCCTGCACTAATAATCAACACGCCTGGACTAATAATACACAGGCCTGCACTAATAATCCAAAGACCTGGTCTAATAATCCACAGGCCTGGACTAATAATCCACAGACCTGCACTATTAATCCACAAGCCTTCAATAATAATCCACAGGCCTGCGCTAATAATCCACAGGCTTGGGCTAATAATGAAAAGGCCTGCACTAATAATCCACAGACCTGCACTAATAATACACAGGCCTGCACTAATAATCCACAGGCGTGGACTAATAATCCACAGCCCTGCACTAATAATCCAGAGGTCTGGACTAATAATCCACAGACATGCACTAATAATCCACAGACATGCACTAATAATCCACAGGCCTACACTAATAATCCACAGGCCTGCACTAATAATCCTCAGGCCTGGACTAATAATCCACAGGCCTGGACTAATAATCCACAGGCCTGGACTAATAATCCACAGGCCTGGACTAATAATCCAAGACCTGCACTAATAATAGACAGGCCGGCACAAATTTTCCACAGACCTGCACTAATAATCCACAGACCTGCACTAATAATACGCAGGCCTGCACTAATAATCCACAGGCCTGGACTAATAATACACAGGCCTGCACTAATAATCCACAGACCGGACTAATAATCCTCAGGCCTGCACTAATAATCCACAGACCTGCACTAATAATACAAAGGCCTGCACTAATAATCCATAGGCCTGGACTAATAATCCACAGGCCTGCACTAATAATCCACAGACGTGGACAAATAATCCACAGGCCTGGACTAATAATCCACAGACCTGCACTATTAATCCACAGGCCTGCAATAATAATCCACAGGACTGGACTAATAATCCACAGGTCTGCACTAATAATCCACAGGCCTGCACTAATAATCCACTGACCTGCACTAATAATCCACAGACCTGCACTAATAATCCACAGGCCTGCAATAATAATCCACAGGCCTGGACTAATAATCCACAGGTCTGGACTAATAATCCACAGGCCTGCACTAATAATTCACAGGCCTGCAATAACAATCCACAGGCCTGGACTAATAATCCACAGGTCTAGACTAATAATCCACAGGCCTGCACTAATAATCCACAGACCTGCACTAATAATCAACAGGCCTGCACTAATAATCCACAGGCCTGCACTAATAATCCACAGACCTGAACTAATAATCCACAGGCCTGCATTAATAATCCACACGCCTGGACTAATAATACACAGGCCTGCAATAATAATCCATAGGCCTGGACCAATAATCCACAGGCCTGCACTAATAATCCACAGACCTGGACTAAAAATCCACAGGCCTCGACTAATAATCGAAAGGCCAGCACTAATAATTCACAGGCCTGCAATAATAATCCACAGGCCTGCACTAATAATCCACAGGCCTGCACTAATAATCCACAGGCCTGGACTAAAAATCCACAGGCCTGGACTAATAATCCACAGGCATGCACAAATAATCCACAGGCCTGGACTAATAATCCAAAGGCCTGCACTAATAATCCACAGGCCTGGGCTAATAATGAACAGGCCTGCACTAATAATCCACAGACCTGCACTAATAATACACAGGCCTGCACTAATAATCCACAGGCCTGGACTAATAATCCACAGGCCTGCACTAATAATCCACAGGTCTGGACTAATAATCCACAGACATGCACTAATAATCCACAGACATGCAAGAATAATCCACAGGCCTGCACTAATAATCCACAGGCCTGCACTAATAATCCACAGACCTGCACTAATAATCCACATGCATGCACTAATAATCCACAGGCCTGCACTAATAATCCACAGGCCTGCACTAATAATCCACAGACCAGGACTAATAATCCACAGGCCTCGACGAATAATCGACAGGCCTGCACTAATAATTCACAGGCCTGCAATAACAATCCACAGGCCTGGACTAATAATTCACAGGCCTGCACTAATAATCCACAGGCCTGGACTAAAAATCCACAGGCCTGGGCTAATAATCCACAGGCCTGCACAAATAATCCACAGGCCTGCACTAATAATCCACAGGCCTGCACTAATAATCCACAGGCCTGGGCTAATAATGAACAGGCCTGCACTAATAATCCACAGACCTGCACTAATAATACGCAGGCTTGCACTAATAATCCACAGGCCAGGACTAATAATCCACAGGCCTGGACTAATAACTCACAGGCCTGGACTAATAATACACAGGCCTGGACTAATAATCCACAGACCTGCACTAATAATCCACAGGCCTGCAATAATAATCCACAGGCCCGGACTAATAATCCACAGGTCTAGACTAATAATCCACAGGCCTGCACTAATAATCCACAGACCTGCACTTATAATCCACAGACCTGCACTAATAATCCACAGCGCTGCACTAATAATCCACAGGCCTGGACTAATAATCCACAGGTCTGGACTAATAATCCACAGGCCTGCACTAATAATCCACAGACCTGCTCTAATAATCCACAGACCTGCACTAATAATCCACAGGCCTGCACTAATAATCCACAGGCCTGCACTAATAATCCACAGGCCTGCACTAATAATCCACAGGCCTGCACTAATAATCCACAGGCCTGCACTAATAATCCTCACACCTGCACTAATAATAAAAAGGCCTGCACTAATAATCCACAGACCTGGACTAATACTCCACAGGCCTGCACTAATAATCCAGAGACCTTGACTAATAATCCACAGCCCTGGACTAATAATCCACAGACATGCACTAATAATGCACAGACATGCACTAATAATCCACAGTCCTGCACTAATAATCCACAGGCCTGCACTAATAATCCTCACGCCTGGACTAATAATCCACAGGCCCGGACAAATAATCCACAGGCCTGGACTAATAATCCACAGGCCTGCACTAATAATCCAAGACCTGCACTAATAATACACAGGCCTGCACTAATAATCCACAGACCTGGACTAACAATCCAGAGGCCTGCACTAATAATCCACAGACCTTGACTAATAATCCACAGGACTGGACTAATAATCCACAGGTCTGGACTAATAATCCACAGGCTGATCTAATAATCCACAGGCCTGCACTTATAATCCACAGACCTGCATTAATAATCCACAGAACTGCACTAATAATACATAGGCCTGCACTAATAATCCACAGGCCTGGACTAATAATCCACAGGCCTGAACTAATAATCCACAGACCTGCACGAATAATCCAAGGGCCTGCACTAAAAATCCACAGGCCAGCACTAATAATCCACAGACCTGCACTAATAATACACAGGCCTGCACTAATAATCCACAGGCCTGGACTAATAATATACAGGGCTGCATTAATCATCCACAGGCCGGGACAAATAAGACACAGGCCTGCACTAATGATCCACAGGCCTGGACTAATAATCCACAGGCCTGGAATAATAATCCACAGGCCTGGACTAATAATCCACAGGCCTGCACTAATAATCCACAGACCTGGACTAATAATCCACAGACCTGGACTAATAATCCACAAACCTGCACTAAAAATACACAGGCCTGCACTAATAATCCACAGGCCTGGACTAATAATACACAGGCCTGCACTAATAATCCACAGACCTGGACTAATAATCCACAGGCCTGGACTAATAATCCACAGACCTGCACTATTAATCCACAGGCCTGCAATAATAATCCACAGGACTGGACTAATAATCCACAGGTCTGGACTAATAATCCACAGGCCTGCACTAATAATCCACTGACCTGCACTAATAATCCACAGACCTGCACTAATAATCCACAGGCCTGCAATAATAATCCACAGGCCTGGACTAATAATCCACAGGTCTGGACTAATAATCCACAGGCCTGCACTAATAATTCACAGGCCTGCAATAACAATCCACAGGCCTGGACTAATAATCCACAGTTCTAGACAAATAATCCACAGGCCTGCACTAATAATCCACAGACCTGCACTAATAATCAACAGGCCTGCACTAATAATCCACAGGCCTGCACTAATAATCCACAGACCTGAACTAATAATCCACAGGCCTGCATTAATAATCCACACGCCTGGACTAAAAATACACAGGCCTGCAATAATAATCCATAGGCCTGGACCAATAATCCACAGGCCTGCACTAATAATCCACAGACCTGGACTAAAAATCCACAGGCCTCGACTAATAATCGACAGGCCAGCACTAATAATTCACAGGCCTGCAATAATAATCCACAGGCCTGCACTAATAATCCACAGGCCTGCACTAATAATCCACAGGCCTGGACTAAAAATCCACAGGCCTGGACTAATAATCCACAGGCATGCAAAAATAATCCACAGGCCTGGACTAATAATCCAAAGGCCTGCACTAATAATCCACAGGCCTGGGCTAATAATGAACAGGCCTGCAATAATAATCCACAGACCTGCACTAATAATACACAGGCCTGCACTAATAATCCACAGGCCTGGACTAATAATCCACAGGCCTGCACTAATAATCCACAGGTCTGGACTAATAATCCACAGACATGCACTAATAATCCACAGACATGCACTAATAATCCACAGGCCTGCACTAATAATCCACAGGCCTGCACTAATAATCCACAGACCTGCACTAATAATCCACATGCATGCACTAATAATCCACAGGCCTGCACTAATAATCCACAGGCCTGCACTAATAATCCACAGACCAGGACTAATAATCCACAGGCCTCGACTAATAATCGACAGGCCTGCACTAATAATTCACAGGCCTGCAATAACAATACACAGGCCTGGACTAATAATCCACAGGCCTGCACTAATAATCCACAGGCCTTGACTAAAAATCCACAGGCCTGGGCTAATAATCCACAGGCCTGCACAAATAATCCACAGGCCTGCACTAATAATCCACAGGCCTGCACTAATAATCCACAGGCCTGGGCTAATAATGAACAGACCTGCACTAATAATCCACAGGCCTGCACTAATAATCCACAGGCCTGGACTAATAATACACAGGCCTGCACTAATAATCCACAGACCTGCAATAATAATCCATAGGCCTGGACTAATAATCCAAAGGCCTGCACTAATAATCCACAGACGTCGACTAATAATCCACAGGCCTGCACTAATAATCCACAGGTCAGAACAAATAATCCACAGGCCTGCACTAATAACCCACAGACCTGCACTAAAAATCCACAGACATGCATTAATAATACACAGGCCTGCACTAATTATCCACAGACCAGCACTAATAATCCACAGACCTGCATTAATAATACACAGACCTGCACTACTAATCCACAGGCCTGGACTAATAATCTACAGGCCTGCAGTAATAATCCACAGACCTGAACTAATAATCCACAGGCCTGCACTAATAATCCAAAGGCCTGCACTAATAATACACAGGCCTGCACTAATAATACACAGGCCGGCACTAATAATCCACAGGCCTGGACTAATAATACACAGGCCTGCACTAATAATCCACAGGCCGGGACTAATAAGACACAGGCCTGCACTAATGATCCACAGACCTGGAATAATAATCCAAAGGCCTGGACTAATAATCCACAGGCCTGGACTAATAATCCAGAAACCTGCACTAATAATACACAGGCCTGCACTAATAATCAACACGCCTGGACTAATAATACACAGGCCTGCACTAATAATCCAAAGACCTGGTCTAATAATCCACAGGCCTGGACTAATAATCCACAGACCTGCACTATTAATCCACAAGCCTTCAATAATAATCCACAGGCCTGCGCTAATAATCCACAGGCTTGGGCTAATAATGAAAAGGCCTGCACTAATAATCCACAGACCTGCACTAATAATACACAGGCCTGCACTAATAATCCACAGGCGTGGACTAATAATCCACAGCCCTGCACTAATAATCCAGAGGTCTGGACTAATAATCCACAGACATGCACTAATAATCCACAGACATGCACTAATAATCCACAGGCCTACACTAATAATCCACAGGCCTGCACTAATAATCCTCAGGCCTGGACTAATAATCCACAGGCCTGGACTAATAATCCACAGGCCTGGACTAATAATCCACAGGCCTGGACTAATAATCCAAGACCTGCACTAATAATAGACAGGCCGGCACAAATTTTCCACAGACCTGCACTAATAATCCACAGACCTGCACTAATAATACGCAGGCCTGCACTAATAATCCACAGGCCTGGACTAATAATACACAGGCCTGCACTAATAATCCACAGACCGGACTAATAATCCTCAGGCCTGCACTAATAATCCACAGACCTGCACTAATAATACAAAGGCCTGCACTAATAATCCATAGGCCTGGACTAATAATCCACAGGCCTGCACTAATAATCCACAGACGTGGACAAATAATCCACAGGCCTGGACTAATAATCCACAGACCTGCACTATTAATCCACAGGCCTGCAATAATAATCCACAGGACTGGACTAATAATCCACAGGTCTGCACTAATAATCCACAGGCCTGCACTAATAATCCACTGACCTGCACTAATAATCCACAGACCTGCACTAATAATCCACAGGCCTGCAATAATAATCCACAGGCCTGGACTAATAATCCACAGGTCTGGACTAATAATCCACAGGCCTGCACTAATAATTCACAGGCCTGCAATAACAATCCACAGGCCTGGACTAATAATCCACAGGTCTAGACTAATAATCCACAGGCCTGCACTAATAATCCACAGACCTGCACTAATAATCAACAGGCCTGCACTAATAATCCACAGGCCTGCACTAATAATCCACAGACCTGAACTAA
Organism: Isurus oxyrinchus; assembly: GCA_026770705.1. NCBI lineage: Eukaryota > Metazoa > Chordata > Chondrichthyes > Lamniformes > Lamnidae > Isurus > Isurus oxyrinchus. Next base: position 1,811,159 of record JANJGN010000003.1, on the reverse strand, counting down.
TAATCCACAGGCCTGCATTAATAATCCACACGCCTGGACTAATAATACACAGGCCTGCAATAATAATCCATAGGCCTGGACCAATAATCCACAGGCCTGCACTAATAATCCACAGACCTGGACTAAAAATCCACAGGCCTCGACTAATAATCGAAAGGCCAGCACTAATAATTCACAGGCCTGCAATAATAATCCACAGGCCTGCACTAATAATCCACAGGCCTGCACTAATAATCCACAGGCCTGGACTAAAAATCCACAGGCCTGGACTAATAATCCACAGGCATGCACAAATAATCCACAGGCCTGGACTAATAATCCAAAGGCCTGCACTAATAATCCACAGGCCTGGGCTAATAATGAACAGGCCTGCACTAATAATCCACAGACCTGCACTAATAATACACAGGCCTGCACTAATAATCCACAGGCCTGGACTAATAATCCACAGGCCTGCACTAATAATCCACAGGTCTGGACTAATAATCCACAGACATGCACTAATAATCCACAGACATGCAAGAATAATCCACAGGCCTGCACTAATAATCCACAGGCCTGCACTAATAATCCACAGACCTGCACTAATAATCCACATGCATGCACTAATAATTGACAGGCCTGCACTAATAATCCACAGGCCTGCACTAATAATCCACAGACCAGGACTAATAATCCACAGGCCTCGACGAATAATCGACAGGCCTGCACTAATAATTCACAGGCCTGCAATAACAATCCACAGGCCTGGACTAATAATTCACAGGCCTGCACTAATAATCCACAGGCCTGGACTAAAAATCCACAGGCCTGGGCTAATAATCCACAGGCCTGCACAAATAATCCACAGGCCTGCACTAATAATCCACAGGCCTGCACTAATAATCCACAGGCCTGGGCTACTAATGAACAGGCCTGCACTAATAATCCACAGACCTGCACTAATAATACGCAGGCTTGCACTAATAATCCACAGGCCAGGACTAATAATCCACAGGCCTGGACTAATAACTCACAGGCCTGCACTAATAATCCACAGGCCTGCACTAATAATCCACAGACCAGGACTAATAATCCACAGGCCTGCACTAATAATCCACAGACCTGCACTAATAATCCACAGGCCTGCACTAATAATCCACAGACCTGCACTAATAATCCACAGGCCTGCACTAATAAAACACAGGCCTGGAGTAAAAATGCACAGGCCTGGACTAATAATCCACAGGTCTAGACTAATAATCCACAGGCCTGCACTAATAATCCACAGACCTGCACTTATAATCAACAGGCCTGCACTAATAATCCACAGGCCTGCACTAATAATCCACAGACCTGAACTAATAATCCACGGGCCTGCATTAATAATCCACACGCCTGGACTAATAATACACAGGCCTGCAATAATAATCCATAGGCCTGGACCAATAATCCACAAGCCTGCACTAATAATCCACAGACCTGGACTAAAAATCCACAGGCCTCGACTAATAATCGAAAGGCCAGCACATATAATTCACAGGCCTGCAATAATAATCCACAGGCCTGCACTAATAATCCACAGGCCTGCACTAATAATCCACAGGCCTGGACTAAAAATCCACAGGCCTGGACTAATACTCCACAGGCATGCACAAATAATCCACAGGCCTGGACTAATAATCCAAAGGCCTGCACTAATAATCCACAGGCCTGGGCTAATAATGAACAGGCCTGCACTAATAATCCACAGACCTGCACTAATAATACACAGGCCTGCACAAATAATCCACAGGCGTGGACTAATAATCCACAGGCCTGCACTAATAATCCACAGGTCTGGACTAATAATCCACAGACATGCACTAATAATCCACAGACATGCACTAATAATCCACAGGCCTGCACTAATAATCCACAGGCCTGCACTAATAATCCACAGGCCTGCACTAATAATCCACAGGCCTGCACTAATAATCCACAGACCAGGACTAATAATCCACAGGCCTCGACTAATAATCGACAGGCCTGCACTAATAATTCACAGGCCTGCAATAACAATCCACAGGCCTGGACTAATAATCCACAGGCCCGCACTAATAATCCACAGGCCTGGACTAAAAATCCACAGGCCTGGGCTAATAATCCACAGGCCTGCACAAATAATCCACAGGCCTGCACTAATAATCCAAAGGCCTGCACTAATAATCCACAGGCCTGGGCTAATAATGAACAGGCCTGCACTAATAATCCACAGACCTGCACTAATAATACGCAGGCTTGCACTAATAATCCACAGGCCTGGACTAATAATCCACAGGCCTGCACTAATAATCCACAGGTCTGGACTAATAATCCACAGACATGCCCTAATAATACACAGACATGCACTAATAATCCACAGGCCTGCACTAATAATCCACAGGCGTGCACTAATAATCCTCAGGCCTGGACTAATAATCCACAGGCCTGGACTAATAATCCACAGGCCTGGACTAATAATCCACAGGCCTGCACTAATAATCCAAGACCTGCACTAATAATACACAGGCCTGCACTAATAATCCACAGACCTGGACTAACAATCCAGAGGCCTGCACTAATAATCCACAGACCTGGACTAATAATCCACAGGCCTGGACTAATAATCCACAGACCTGCACTAATAATCCACAGGCCTGCACTAATAATCCACAGACCTGCACTAATAATCCACAGGCCTGCACTAATAAAACACAGGCCTGGAGTAAAAATGCACAGGCCTGGACTAATAATCCACAGGTCTAGACTAATAATCCACAGGCCTGCACTAAAAATCCACAGACCTGCACTAATAATCAACAGGCCTGCACTAATAATCCACAGGCCTGCACTAATAATCCACAGACCTGAACTAATAATCCACGGGCCTGCATTAATAATCCACACGCCTGGACTAATAATACACAGGCCTGCAATAATAATCCATAGGCCTGGACCAATAATCCACAGGCCTGCACTAATAATCCACAGACCTGGACTAAAAATCCACAGGCCTCGACTAATAATCGAAAGGCCAGCACATATAATTCACAGGCCTGCAATAATAATCCACAGGCCTGCACTAATAATCCACAGGCCTGCACTAATAATCCACAGGCCTGGACTAAAAATCCACAGGCCTGGACTAATAATCCACAGGCATGCACAAATAATCCACAGGCCTGGACTAATAATCCAAAGGCCTGCACTAATAATCCACAGGCCTGGGCTAATAATGAACAGGCCTGCACTAATAATCCACAGACCTGCACTAATAATACACAGGCCTGCACAAATAATCCACAGGCGTGGACTAATAATCCACAGGCCTGCACTAATAATCCACTGGTCTGGACTAATAATCCACAGACATACACTAATAATCCACAGACATGCTCTAATAATCCACAGGCCTGCACTAATAATCCACAGGCCTGCACTAATAATCCACAGACCTGCACTAATAATCGACATGCATGCACTAGTAATCCACAGGCCTGCACTAATAATCCACAGGCCTGCACTAATAATCCACAGACCAGGACTAATAATCCACAGGCCTCGACTAATAATCGACAGGCCTGCACTAATAATTCACAGGCCTGCAATAACAATCCACAGGCCTGGACTAGTAATCCACAGGCCCGCACTAATAATCCACAGGCCTGGACTAAAAATCCACAGGCCTGGGCTAATAATCCACAGGCCTGCACAAATAATCCACAGGCCTGCACTAATAATCCAAAGGCCTGCACTAATAATCCACAGGCCTGGGCTAATAATGAACAGGCCTGCACTAATAATCCACAGACCTGCACTAATAATACGCAGGCTTGCACTAATAATCCACAGGCCTGGACTAATAATCCACAGGCCTGCACTAATAATCCACAGGTCTGGACTAATAATCCACAGACATGCCCTAATAATACACAGACATGCACTAATAATCCACAGGCCTGGAATAATAATCCACAGGCGTGCACTAATAATCCTCAGGCCTGGACTAATAATCCACAGGCCTGGACTAATAATCCACAGGCCTGGACTAATAATCCACAGGCCTGCACTAATAATCCAAGACCTGCACTAATAATACACAGGCCTGCACTAATAATCCACAGACCTGGACTAACAATCCAGAGGCCTGCACTAATAATCCACAGACCTGGACTAATAATCCACAGGCCTGGACTGATAATCCACAGGTCTGGACTAATAATCCACAGGCCTGTACTAATAATCCACAGGCCTGCACTAATAATCCATAGACCTGCACTAATAATCCACAGACCTGCACTAATAATACACAGGCCTGCACTAATAATCCACAGGCCTGGAAATAATCCACAGGCCTGCACTAATAATCCACAGACCTGCACTAATAATCCAAGGGCCTGCACTAATAATCCACAGGCCTGGACTAAAAATCCACAGGCCTGGACTAATAATCCACAGGCCAGCACAAATAATCCACAGGCCTGGACTAATAATCCACAGGCCTGCACTAATTATCCACAGGCCTGGGCTAATAATGAACAGGCCTGCACTTATAATCCACAGACATGCACTAATAATCCACACGCCGGCACTAATAATCCACAGGCCTGCACTAATAATTCTAAGGCCTGGACTAATAATCCACAGACCTGGACTAATAATGCACAGGCCTGGAATAATAATCCACAGGTCTGGACTAATAATCCACAGGCCTGCACTAATAATCCACAGACCAGCACTAATAATCAACAGGCCTGCACTAATAATCCACAGGCCTGCACTAATAATCCACAGACCTGAACTAATAATCCACAGGCCTGCACTAATAATCCACAGACCTGGACTAACAATCCAGAGGCCTGCACTAATAATCCACAGACCTGGACTAATAATCCACAGGCCTGCACTAATAATCCACAGGTCTGGACTAATAATCCACAGGCCTGCACTAATAATCCACAGGCCTGCACTAATAATCCATAGACCTGCATTAATAATCCACAGACCTGCACTAATAATACACAGGCCTGCACTAATAATCCACAGGCCTGGACTAATAATCCACAGGCCTGCACTAATAATCCACAGACCTGCACTTATAATCCAAGGGCCTGCACTAAAAATCCACAGACCTGCACTAATAATCCACAGACCTGCACTAATAATACACAGGCCTGCACTAATAATCCACAGCCCTGGACGAATAATACACAGGCCTGCACTAATAATCCACAGGCCGGGACAAATAAGCCACAGGCCTGCACTAATGATCCACAGACCTGGACTTATAATCCACAGGCCTGGACTAATAATCCACAGGCCTGGACTAATAATACACAGGCCTGCACTAATAATCCACAGACCTGGACTAATAATCCACAGGCCTGGACTTATAATCCAGAAACCTGCACTAATAATACGCAGGCCTGCACTAATAATCGACAGGCCTGGACTAATAATCCACAGGTCTGGACTAATAATCCACAGGCCTGCACTAATAATCCACAGACCTGCACTAATAATCGACAGACCTGCACTAATAATCCACAGGCCTGCAATAATAATCCACAGGCCTGGACTAATAATCCACAGGTCTGGACTAATAATACACAGGCCTGCACTAATAATCCACAGACCTGCACTAATAATCCACAGACCTGCACTAATAATCCACAGGCCTGCACTAATAATCCACAGACCTGCACTAATAATCCACAGACCTGCACTAATAATCCACAGACCTGCACAAATAATACACAGGCCTGCACTAATAATCCACAGGCCAGGACTAATAATCCACAGGCCTGCACTAATAATCCACAGACCTGCACTTATAATCCAAGGGCCTGCACTAAAAATCCACAGACCTGCACTAATAATCCACAGACCTGCACTAATAATACACAGGCCTGCACTAATAATCCACAGCCCTGGACGAATAATACACAGGCCTGCACTAATAATCCACAGGCCGGGACAAATAAGCCACAGGCCTGCACTAATGATCCACAGACCTGGACATATAATCCACAGGCCTGGACTAATAATCCACAGGCCTGGACTAATAATACACAGGCCTGCACTAATAATCCACAGACCTGGACTAATAATCCACAGGCCTGGACTAATAATCCACCGACCTGCACTAATAATCCACAGGCCTGCAATAATAATCCACAGGCCTGGACTAATAATCCACAGGTCTGGACTAATAATCCACAGGCCAGCACTAATAATCCACAGACCTGCACTAATAATCCACAGACCTGCACTAATAATCCACAGGCCTGCAATAATAATCCACAGGCCTGGACTAATAATCCACAGGTCTGGACTAATAATACACAGGCCTGCACTAATAATCCACAGACCTGCACTAATAATCCACAGACCTGCACTAATAATCCACAGGCCTGCACTAATAACCAACAGGCCTGCACTAAAAATCCACAGGCCTGGACTAATAATCCACTGGCCTGGACTAATAATACACAGGCCTGGACTAATAATCCACAGGCCTGCACTAATAATCCTCAGAACTGCACTAATAATAAAAAGGCCTGCACTAATAATCCACAGACCTGGACTAATAATCCACAGGCCTGCACTAATAATCCAGAGACCTTGACTAATAATCCACAGGCCTGGACTAATAATCCACAGGCCTGGACTAAAAATACACAGGCCTGCACTAATAATCCACAGACCTGGACTAATAATCCACAGGCCTGGACTAATAATCCAGAAACCTGCACTAATAATACACAGGCCTGCACTTATAATCGACAGGCCTGGACTAATAATACACAGGCCTGCATAATAATACACAGACCTGGACTAATAATCCACAGGCCTGGACTAATAATCCACAGACCTGCACTAATAATCCACAGACCTGCAGTAATAATCCACAGGCCTGGGCTAATAATGAACAGGCCTGCACTAATAATGCACAGACCTGCACTAATAATACACAGGCCTGCACTAATAATCCACAGGCCTGGACTAATAATCCACAGGCCTGCACTAATAATCCACAGGTCTGGACTAATAATCCACAGACATGCACTAATAATCCACAGACATGCACTAATAATCCACAGGCCTGCACTAATAATCCACAGGCCTGCACTAATAATCCACAGACCTGCACTAATAATCCACATGCATGCACTAATAATCCACAGGCCTGCACTAATAATCCACAGGCCTGCACTAATAATCCACAGACCAGGACTAATAATCCACAGGCCTCGACTAATAATCGACATGCCTGCACTAATAATCCACAGGTCAGAACAAATAATCCACAGGCCTGCACTAATAACCCACAGACCTGCACTAAAAATCCACAGACATGCATTAATAATACACAGGCCTGCACTAATTATCCACAGACCAGCACTAATAATCCACAGACCTGCATTAATAATACACAGACCTGCACTACTAATCCACAGGCCTGGACTAATAATCTACAGGCCTGCAGTAATAATCCACAGACCTGAACTAATAATCCACAGGCCTGCACTAATAATCCAAAGGTCTGCACTAATAATACACAGGCCTGCACTAATAATACACAGGCCTGCACTAATAATCCACAGGCCTGGACTAATAATACACAGGCCTGCACTAATAATCCACAGGCCGGGACTAATAAGCCACAGGCCTGCACTAATGATCCACAGACCTGGAATAATAATCCAAAGGCCTGGACTAATAATCCACAGGCCTGGACTAATAATCCAGAAACCTGCACTAATAATACACAGGCCTGCACTAATAATCAACACGCCTGGACTAATAATACACAGGCCTGCACTAATAATCCAAAGACCTGGACTAATAATCCACAGGCCTGGACTAATAATCCACAGACCTGCACTATTAATCCACAAGCCTTCAATAATAATCCACAGGCCTGCGCTAATAATCCACAGGCTTGGGCTAATAATGAAAAGGCCTGCACTAATAATCCACAGACCTGCACTAATAATACACAGGCCTGCACTAATAATCCACAGGCGTGGACTAATAATCCACAGCCCTGCACTAATAATCCAGAGGTCTGGACTAATAATCCACAGACATGCACTAATAATCCACAGACATGCACTAATAATCCACAGGCCTGCACTAATAATCCACAGGCCTGCACTAATAATCCTCAGGCCTGGACTAATAATCCACAGGCCTGGACTAATAATCCACAGGCCTGGACTAATAATCCACAGGCCTGGACTAATAATCCAAGACCTGCACTAATAATACACAGGCCGGCACAAATTTTCCACAGACCTGCACTAATAATCCACAGACCTGCACTAATAATACGCAGGCCTGCACTAATAATCCACTGGCCTGGACTAATAATCCACAGGCCTGGACTAATAATCCAAGACCTGCACTAATAATAGACAGGCCGGCACAAATTTTCCACAGGCCTGCACTAATAATCCACAGGCCTGGACTAATAATACACAGGCCTGTACTAATAATCCACAGGCCTGCACTAATAATCCTCAGAACTGCACTAATAATAAAAAGGCCTGCACTAATAATCCACAGACATGGACTAATAATCCACAGGCCAGCACTAATAATCCAGAGACCTTGACTAATAATCCACAGGCCTGGACTAATAATCCACAGGTCTGGAGTAATAATCCAGAGGCCTGCACTAATAATCCACAGACCTGCACTAATAATACACAGACCTGCACTAATAATACACAGGCCGGCACAAATTATCCACAGACCTGCACTAATAATCCACAGACCAGCACTAATAATACGCAGGCCTGCACTAATAATCCACAGGCCTGGACTAATAATACACAGGCCTGCACTAATAATCCACAGACCTGGACTAATAATCCTCAGGCCTGCACTAATAATCCACAGACCTGCACTAATTATACACAGGCCTGCACTAATAATCCATAGGCGTGGACTAATAATCCACAGGCCTGCACTAATAATCCACAGACGTGGACAAATAATCCACAGGCCTGCACTAATAATCCACAGGTCAGAACAAATAATCCACAGGCCTGCACTAATAACCCACAGACCTGCACTAAAAATCCACAGACCTGCATTAATAATACACAGGCCTGCACTAATAATCCACAGACCTGCACAAATCATCCACAGACCTGCACTAATAATACACAGACCTGCACTACTAATCCACAGGCCTGGACTAATAATCTACAGGCCTGCACTAATAATCCACAGACCTGAACTAATAATCCACAGGCCTGCACTAATAATCCACAGGCCTGCACTAATAATACACAGGCCTGCACTAATAATACACAGGCCTGCACTAATAATCCACAGGCCTGGACTAATAATACACAGGCCTGCACTAATAATCCACAGGCCGGGACTAATAAGCCACAGGCCTGCACTAATGATCCACAGACCTGGACTAATAATCCACAGGCCTGGACTAATAATCCACAGGCCTGGACTAATAATACACAGGCCTGCACTAATAATCCACAGACCTGGACTAATAATCCACAGGCCTGGACTAATAATCCAGAAACCTGCACTAATAATCCACAGGCCTGCACTTATAATCGACAGGCCTGGACTAATAATACACAGGCCTGCATAATAATACACAGACCAGGACTAATAATCCACAGGCCTGGACTAATAATCCACAGACCTGCACTAATAATCCACAGACCTGCAGTAATAATCCACAGGCCTGGGCTAATAATGAACAGGCCTGCTCTAATAATCCACAGACCTGCACTAATATTACACACGCCTGCACTAATAATCCACAGGCGTGGACTAATAATCCACAGGCCTGCACTAATAATCCACAGGTCTCGACAAATAATCCACAGATATGCACTAATATTCCACAGACATGCACTAAAAATCCACAGGCCTGCACTAAAAATCCACAGGCCTGCACTAATAATCCACAGGCCTGCACTAATAATCCTCAGGCCTGGACTAATAATCCACAGGCCTGGACTAATAATCCAGAGGCCTGGACTAATAATCCACAGGCCTGCACTAATAATCCAAGAACTGCACTAATAATACACAGGCCTGCACTAATAATCCACAGACCTGGACTAACAATCCAGAGGCCTGCAATAATAATCCACAGACCTGGACTAATAATCCACAGGCCTGGACTAATAATCCACAGACCTGCACTAATAATACACAGGCCTGCACTAATAATCCACAGGCCTGAACTAATAATCCACAGGCCTGCACTAATAATCCAAAGACCTGCATTAATAATACACAGGCCTGGACTAATAATCCACAGGCCTGGACTAATAATACACAGGCCTGCACTAATAATCCACAGACCAGCACTAATAATCCACAGGCCTGCAATAATAATCCACAGGCCCGGACTAATAATCCACAGGTCTAGACTAATAATCCACAGGCCTGCACTAATAATCCACAGAACTGCACTAATAATCCACAGACCTGCACTAATAATCCACAGCCCTGCAATAATAATCCACAGGCCTGGACTAATAATCCACAGGTCTGGACTAATAATCCACAGGCCTGCACTAATAATCCACAGACCTGCTCTAATAATCCACAGACCTGCACTAATAATCCACAGGCCTGCACTAATAATCCACAGGCCTGCACTAATAATCCACAGGCCTGCACTAATAATACACAGGCCTGCACTAATAATCCACAGGCCTGCACTAATAATCCTCACGTCTGCACTAATAATAAAAAGGCCTGCACTAATAATCCACAGACCTGGACTAATACTCCACAGGCCTGCACTAATAATCCAGAGACCTTGACTAATAATCCACAGCCCTGGACTAATAATCCACAGACATGCACTAATAATGCACAGACATGCACTAATACTCCACAGTCCTGCACAAATAATCCACAGGCCTGCACTAATAATCCTCACGCCTGGACTAATAATCCACAGGCCTGGACAAATAATCCACAGGCCTGGACTAATAATCCACAGGCCTGCACTAATAATCCAAGACCTGCACTAATAATACACAGGCCTGCACTAATAATCCACAGACCTGGACTAACAATCCAGAGGCCTGCACTAATAATCCACAGCCCTTGACTAATAATCCACAGGCCTGGACTAATAATCCACAGGTCTGGACTAATAATCCACAGGCTGATCTAATAATCCACAGGCCTGCACTAATAATCCACAGACCTGCATTAATAATCCACAGAACTGCACTAATAATACACAGGCCTGCACTAATAATCCACAGGCCTGGACTAATAATCCACAGGCCTGAACTAATAATCCACAGACCTGCACGAATAATCCAAGGGCCTGCACTAAAAATCCACAGGCCTGCACTAATAATCCACAGACCTGCACTAATAATACACAGGCCTGCACTAATAATCCACAGGCCTGGACTAATAATATACAGGGCTGCACTAATCATCCACAGGCCGGGACAAATAAGACACAGGCCTGCACTAATGATCCACAGGCCTGGACTAATAATCCACAGGCCTGGACTAATAATCCACAGGCCTGGACTAATAATCCACAGGCCTGCACTAATAATCCACAGACCTGGACTAATAATCCACAGGCCTGGACTAATAATCCACAAACCTGCACTAATAATACACAGGCCTGCACTAATAATCCACAGGCCTGGACTAATAATACACAGGCCTGCACTAATAATCCACAGACCTGGACTAATAATCCACAGGCCTGGACTAATAATCCACAGACCTGCACTATTAATCCACAGGCCTGCAATAATAATCCACAGGACTGGACTAATAATCCACAGGTCTGGACTAATAATCCACAGGCCTGCACTAATAATCCACTGACCTGCACTAATAATCCACAGACCTGCACTAATAATCCACAGGCCTGCAATAATAATCCACAGGCCTGGACTAATAATCCACAGGTCTGGACTAATAATCCACAGGCCTGCACTAATAATTCACAGGCCTGCAATAACAATCCACAGGCCTGGACTAATAATCCACAGTTCTAGATTAATAATCCACAGGCCTGCACTAATAATCCACAGACCTGCACTAATAATCAACAGGCCTGCACTAATAATCCACAGGCCTGCACTAATAATCCACAGACCTGAACTAATAATCCACAGGCCTGCATTAATAATCCACACACCTGGACTAAAAATACACAGGCCTGCAATAATAATCCATAGGCCTGGACCAATAATCCACAGGCCTGCACTAATAATCCACAGACCTGGACTAAAAATCCACAGGCCTCGACTAATAATCGACAGGCCAGCACTAATAATTCACAGGCCTGCAATAATAATCCACAGGCCTGCACTAATAATCCACAGGCCTGCACTAATAATCCACAGGCCTGGACTAAAAATCCACAGGCCTGGACTAATAATCCACAGGCATGCAAAAATAATCCACAGGCCTGGACTAATAATCCAAAGGCCTGCACTAATAATCCACAGGCCTGGGCTAATAATGAACAGGCCTGCAATAATAATGCACAGACCTGCACTAATAATACACAGGCCTGCACTAATAATCCACAGGCCTGGACTAATAATCCACAGGCCTGCACTAATAATCCACAGGTCTGGACTAATAATCCACAGACATGCACTAATAATCCACAGACATGCACTAATAATCAACAGGCCTGCACTAATAATCCACAGGCCTGCACTAATAATCCACAGACCTGCACTAATAATCCACATGCATGCACTAATAATCCACAGGCCTGCACTAATAATCCACAGGCCTGCACTAATAATCCACAGACCAGGACTAATAATCCACAGGCCTCGACTAATAATCGACATGCCTGCACTAATAATCCACAGGTCAGAACAAATAATCCACAGGCCTGCACTAATAACCCACAGACCTGCACTAAAAATCCACAGACATGCATTAATAATACACAGGCCTGCACTAATTATCCACAGACCAGCACTAATAATCCACAGACCTGCATTAATAATACACAGACCTGCACTACTAATCCACAGGCCTGGACTAATAATCTACAGGCCTGCAGTAATAATCCACAGACCTGAACTAATAATCCACAGGCCTGCACTAATAATCCAAAGGTCTGCACTAATAATACACAGGCCTGCACTAATAATACACAGGCCTGCACTAATAATCCACAGGCCTGGACTAATAATACACAGGCCTGCACTAATAATCCACAGGCCGGGACTAATAAGCCACAGGCCTGCACTAATGATCCACAGACCTGGAATAATAATCCAAAGGCCTGGACTAATAATCCACAGGCCTGGACTAATAATCCAGAAACCTGCACTAATAATACACAGGCCTGCACTAATAATCAACACGCCTGGACTAATAATACACAGGCCTGCACTAATAATCCAAAGACCTGGACTAATAATCCACAGGCCTGGACTAATAATCCACAGACCTGCACTATTAATCCACAAGCCTTCAATAATAATCCACAGGCCTGCGCTAATAATCCACAGGCTTGGGCTAATAATGAAAAGGCCTGCACTAATAATCCACAGACCTGCACTAATAATACACAGGCCTGCACTAATAATCCACAGGCGTGGACTAATAATCCACAGCCCTGCACTAATAATCCAGAGGTCTGGACTAATAATCCACAGACATGCACTAATAATCCACAGACATGCACTAATAATCCACAGGCCTGCACTAATAATCCACAGGCCTGCACTAATAATCCTCAGGCCTGGACTAATAATCCACAGGCCTGGACTAATAATCCACAGGCCTGGACTAATAATCCACAGGCCTGGACTAATAATCCAAGACCTGCACTAATAATACACAGGCCGGCACAAATTTTCCACAGACCTGCACTAATAATCCACAGACCTGCACTAATAATACGCAGGCCTGCACTAATAATCCACAGGCCTGGACTAATAATCCACAGGCCTGGACTAATAATCCAAGACCTGCACTAATAATAGACAGGCCGGCACAAATTTTCCACAGGCCTGCACTAATAATCCACAGGCCTGGACTAATAATACACAGGCCTGTACTAATAATCCACAGGCCTGCACTAATAATCCTCAGAACTGCACTAATAATAAAAAGGCCTGCACTAATAATCCACAGACCTGGACTAATAATCCACAGGCCAGCACTAATAATCCAGAGACCTTGACTAATAATCCACAGGCCTGGACTAATAATCCACAGGTCTGGAGTAATAATCCAGAGGCCTGCACTAATAATCCACAGACCTGCACTAATAATACACAGACCTGCACTAATAATACACAGGCCGGCACAAATTATCCACAGACCTGCACTAATAATCCACAGACCAGCACTAATAATACGCAGGCCTGCACTAATAATCCACAGGCCTGGACTAATAATACACAGGCCTGCACTAATAATCCACAGACCTGGACTAATAATCCTCAGGCCTGCACTAATAATCCACAGACCTGCACTAATTATACACAGGCCTGCACTAATAATCCATAGGCGTGGACTAATAATCCACAGGCCTGCACTAATAATCCACAGACGTGGACAAATAATCCACAGGCCTGCACTAATAATCCACAGGTCAGAACAAATAATCCACAGGCCTGCACTAATAACCCACAGACCTGCACTAAAAATCCACAGACCTGCATTAATAATACACAGGCCTGCACTAATAATCCACAGACCTGCACAAATCATCCACAGACCTGCACTAATAATACACAGACCTGCACTACTAATCCACAGGCCTGGACTAATAATCTACAGGCCTGCACTAATAATCCACAGACCTGAACTAATAATCCACAGGCCTGCACTAATAATCCACAGGCCTGCACTAATAATACACAGGCCTGCACTAATAATACACAGGCCTGCACTAATAATCCACAGGCCTGGACTAATAATACACAGGCCTGCACTAATAATCCACAAGCCGGGACTAAAAAGCCACAGGCCTGCACTAATGATCCACAGACCTGGACTAATAATCCACAGGCCTGGACTAATAATCCACAGGCCTGGACTAATAATACACAGGCCTGCACTAATAATCCACAGACCTGGACTAATAATCCACAGGCCTGGACTAATAATCCAGAAACCTGCACTAATAATCCACAGGCCTGCACTTATAATCGACAGGCCTGGACTAATAATACACAGGCCTGCATAATAATACACAGACCAGGACTAATAATCCACAGGCCTGGACTAATAATCCACAGACCTGCACTAATAATCCACAGACCTGCAGTAATAATCCACAGGCCTGGGCTAATAATGAACAGGCCTGCTCTAATAATCCACAGACCTGCACTAATATTACACACGCCTGCACTAATAATCCACAGGCGTGGACTAATAATCCACAGGCCTGCACTAATAATCCACAGGTCTCGACAAATAATCCACAGATATGCACTAATATTCCACAGACATGCACTAAAAATCCACAGGCCTGCACTAAAAATCCACAGGCCTGCACTAATAATCCACAGGCCTGCACTAATAATCCTCAGGCCTGGACTAATAATCCACAGGCCTGGACTAATAATCTAGAGGCCTGGACTAATAATCCACAGGCCTGCACTAATAATCCAAGAACTGCACTAATAATACACAGGCCTGCACTAATAATCCACAGACCTGGACTAACAATCCAGAGGCCTGCAATAATAATCCACAGACCTGGACTAATAATCCACAGGCCTGGACTAATAATCCACAGACCTGCACTAATAATACACAGGCCTGCACTAATAATCCACAGGCCTGAACTAATAATCCACAGGCCTGCACTAATAATCCAAAGACCTGCATTAATAATACACAGGCCTGGACTAATAATCCACAGGCCTGGACTAATAATACACAGGCCTGCACTAATAATCCACAGACCAGCACTAATAATCCACAGGCCTGCAATAATAATCCACAGGCCCGGACTAATAATCCACAGGTCTAGACTAATAATCCACAGGCCTGCACTAATAATCCACAGAACTGCACTAATAATCCACAGACCTGCACTAATAATCCACAGCCCTGCAATAATAATCCACAGGCCTGGACTAATAATCCACAGGTCTGGACTAATAATCCACAGGCCTGCACTAATAATCCACAGACCTGCTCTAATAATCCACAGACCTGCACTAATAATCCACAGGCCTGCACTAATAATCCACAGGCCTGCACTAATAATCCACAGGCCTGCACTAATAATACGCAGGCCTGCAGTAATAATCCACAGGCCTGCACTAATAATCCTCACACCTGCACTAATAATAAAAAGGCCTGCACTAATAATCCACAGACCTGGACTAATACTCCACAGGCCTGCACTAATAATCCAGAGACCTTGACTAATAATCCACAGCCCTGGACTAATAATCCACAGACATGCACTAATAATGCACAGACATGCACTAATAATCCACAGTCCTGCACAAATAATCCACAGGCCTGCACTAATAATCCTCACGCCTGGACTAATAATCCACAGGCCTGGACAAATAATCCACAGGCCTGGACTAATAATCCACAGGCCTGCACTAATAATCCAAGACCTGCACTAATAATACACAGGCCTGCACTAATAATCCACAGACCTGGACTAACAATCCAGAGGCCTGCACTAATAATCCACAGCCCTTGACTAATAATCCACAGGCCTGGACTAATAATCCACAGGTCTGGACTAATAATCCACAGGCTGATCTAATAATCCACAGGCCTGCACTAATAATCCACAGACCTGCATTAATAATCCACAGAACTGCACTAATAATACACAGGCCTGCACTAATAATCCACAGGCCTGGACTAATAATCCACAGGCCTGAACTAATAATCCACAGACCTGCACGAATAATCCAAGGGCCTGCACTAAAAATCCACAGGCCTGCACTAATAATCCACAGACCTGCACTAATAATACACAGGCCTGCACTAATAATCCACAGGCCTGGACTAATAATATACAGGGCTGCACTAATCATCCACAGGCCGGGACAAATAAGACACAGGCCTGCACTAATGATCCACAGGCCTGGACTAATAATCCACAGGCCTGGACTAATAATCCACAGGCCTGGACTAATAATCCACAGGCCTGCACTAATAATCCACAGACCTGGACTAATAATCCACAGGCCTGGACTAATAATCCACAAACCTGCACTAATAATACACAGGCCTGCACTAATAATCCACAGGCCTGGACTAATAATACACAGGCCTGCACTAATAATCCACAGACCTGGACTAATAATCCACAGGCCTGGACTAATAATCCACAGACCTGCACTATTAATCCACAGGCCTGCAATAATAATCCACAGGACTGGACTAATAATCCACAGGTCTGGACTAATAATCCACAGGCCTGCACTAATAATCCACTGACCTGCACTAATAATCCACAGACCTGCACTAATAATCCACAGGCCTGCAATAATAATCCACAGGCCTGGACTAATAATCCACAGGTCTGGACTAATAATCCACAGGCCTGCACTAATAATTCACAGGCCTGCAATAACAATCCACAGGCCTGGACTAATAATCCACAGTTCTAGACTAATAATCCACAGGCCTGCACTAATAATCCACAGACCTGCACTAATAATCAACAGGCCTGCACTAATAATCCACAGGCCTGCACTAATAATCCACAGACCTGCACTAATAATCCACATGCATGCACTAATAATCCACAGGCCTGCACTAATAATCCACAGGCCTGCACTAATAATCCACAGACCAGGACTAATAATCCACAGGCCTCGACTAATAATCGACATGCCTGCACTAATAATCCACAGGTCAGAACAAATAATCCACAGGCCTGCACTAATAACCCACAGACCTGCACTAAAAATCCACAGACATGCATTAATAATACACAGGCCTGCACTAATTATCCACAGACCAGCACTAATAATCCACAGACCTGCATTAATAATACACAGACCTGCACTACTAATCCACAGGCCTGGACTAATAATCTACAGGCCTGCAGTAATAATCCACAGACCTGAACTAATAATCCACAGGCCTGCACTAATAATCCAAAGGTCTGCACTAATAATACACAGGCCTGCACTAATAATACACAGGCCTGCACTAATAATCCACAGGCCTGGACTAATAATACACAGGCCTGCACTAATAATCCACAGGCCGGGACTAATAAGCCACAGGCCTGCACTAATGATCCACAGACCTGGAATAATAATCCAAAGGCCTGGACTAATAATCCACAGGCCTGGACTAATAATCCAGAAACCTGCACTAATAATACACAGGCCTGCACTAATAATCAACACGCCTGGACTAATAATACACAGGCCTGCACTAATAATCCAAAGACCTGGACTAATAATCCACAGGCCTGGACTAATAATCCACAGACCTGCACTATTAATCCACAAGCCTTCAATAATAATCCACAGGCCTGCGCTAATAATCCACAGGCTTGGGCTAATAATGAAAAGGCCTGCACTAATAATCCACAGACCTGCACTAATAATACACAGGCCTGCACTAATAATCCACAGGCGTGGACTAATAATCCACAGCCCTGCACTAATAATCCAGAGGTCTGGACTAATAATCCACAGACATGCACTAATAATCCACAGACATGCACTAATAATCCACAGGCCTGCACTAATAATCCACAGGCCTGCACTAATAATCCTCAGGCCTGGACTAATAATCCACAGGCCTGGACTAATAATCCACAGGCCTGGACTAATAATCCACAGGCCTGGACTAATAATCCAAGACCTGCACTAATAATACACAGGCCGGCACAAATTTTCCACAGACCTGCACTAATAATCCACAGACCTGCACTAATAATACGCAGGCCTGCACTAATAATCCACTGGCCTGGACTAATAATCCACAGGCCTGGACTAATAATCCAAGACCTGCACTAATAATAGACAGGCCGGCACAAATTTTCCACAGGCCTGCACTAATAATCCACAGGCCTGGACTAATAATACACAGGCCTGTACTAATAATCCACAGGCCTGCACTAATAATCCTCAGAACTGCACTAATAATAAAAAGGCCTGCACTAATAATCCACAGACCTGGACTAATAATCCACAGGCCAGCACTAATAATCCAGAGACCTTGACTAATAATCCACAGGCCTGGACTAATAATCCACAGGTCTGGAGTAATAATCCAGAGGCCTGCAGTAATAATCCACAGACCTGCACTAATAATACACAGACCTGCACTAATAATACACAGGCCGGCACAAATTATCCACAGACCTGCACTAATAATCCACAGACCAGCACTAATAATACGCAGGCCTGCACTAATAATCCACAGGCCTGGACTAATAATACACAGGCCTGCACTAATAATCCACAGACCTGGACTAATAATCCTCAGGCCTGCACTAATAATCCACAGACCTGCACTAATTATACACAGGCCTGCACTAATAATCCATAGGCGTGGACTAATAATCCACAGGCCTGCACTAATAATCCACAGACGTGGACAAATAATCCACAGGCCTGCACTAATAATCCACAGGTCAGAACAAATAATCCACAGGCCTGCACTAATAACCCACAGACCTGCACTAAAAATCCACAGACCTGCATTAATAATACACAGGCCTGCACTAATAATCCACAGACCTGCACAAATCATCCACAGACCTGCACTAATAATACACAGACCTGCACTACTAATCCACAGGCCTGGACTAATAATCTACAGGCCTGCACTAATAATCCACAGACCTGAACTAATAATCCACAGGCCTGCACTAATAATCCACAGGCCTGCACTAATAATACACAGGCCTGCACTAATAATACACAGGCCTGCACTAATAATCCACAGGCCTGGACTAATAATACACAGGCCTGCACTAATAATCCACAGGCCGGGACTAATAAGCCACAGGCCTGCACTAATGATCCACAGACCTGGACTAATAATCCACAGGCCTGGACTAATAATCCACAGGCCTGGACTAATAATACACAGGCCTGCACTAATAATCCACAGACCTGGACTAATAATCCACAGGCCTGGACTAATAATCCAGAAACCTGCACTAATAATCCACAGGCCTGCACTTATAATCGACAGGCCTGGACTAATAATACACAGGCCTGCATAATAATACACAGACCAGGACTAATAATCCACAGGCCTGGACTAATAATCCACAGACCTGCACTAATAATCCACAGACCTGCAGTAATAATCCACAGGCCTGGGCTAATAATGAACAGGCCTGCTCTAATAATCCACAGACCTGCACTAATATTACACACGCCTGCACTAATAATCCACAGGCGTGGACTAATAATCCACAGGCCTGCACTAATAATCCACAGGTCTCGACAAATAATCCACAGATATGCACTAATATTCCACAGACATGCACTAAAAATCCACAGGCCTGCACTAAAAATCCACAGGCCTGCACTAATAATCCACAGGCCTGCACTAATAATCCTCAGGCCTGGACTAATAATCCACAGGCCTGGACTAATAATCTAGAGGCCTGGACTAATAATCCACAGGCCTGCACTAATAATCCAAGAACTGCACTAATAATACACAGGCCTGCACTAATAATCCACAGACCTGGACTAACAATCCAGAGGCCTGCAATAATAATCCACAGACCTGGACTAATAATCCACAGGCCTGGACTAATAATCCACAGACCTGCACTAATAATACACAGGCCTGCACTAATAATCCACAGGCCTGAACTAATAATCCACAGGCCTGCACTAATAATCCAAAGACCTGCATTAATAATACACAGGCCTGGACTAATAATCCACAGGCCTGGACTAATAATACACAGGCCTGCACTAATAATCCACAGACCAGCACTAATAATCCACAGGCCTGCAATAATAATCCACAGGCCCGGACTAATAATCCACAGGTCTAGACTAATAATCCACAGGCCTGCACTAATAATCCACAGAACTGCACTAATAATCCACAGACCTGCACTAATAATCCACAGCCCTGCAATAATAATCCACAGGCCTGGACTAATAATCCACAGGTCTGGACTAATAATCCACAGGCCTGCACTAATAATCCACAGACCTGCTCTAATAATCCACAGACCTGCACTAATAATCCACAGGCCTGCACTAATAATCCACAGGCCTGCACTAATAATCCACAGGCCTGCACTAATAATACGCAGGCCTGCAGTAATAATCCACAGGCCTGAACTAATAATCCTCACACCTGCACTAATAATAAAAAGGCCTGCACTAATAATCCACAGACCTGGACTAATACTCCACAGGCCTGCACTAATAATCCAGAGACCTTGACTAATAATCCACAGCCCTGGACTAATAATCCACAGACATGCACTAATAATGCACAGACATGCACTAATAATCCACAGTCCTGCACAAATAATCCACAGGCCTGCACTAATAATCCTCACGCCTGGACTAATAATCCACAGGCCTGGACAAATAATCCACAGGCCTGGACTAATAATCCACAGGCCTGCACTAATAATCCAAGACCTGCACTAATAATACACAGGCCTGCACTAATAATCCACAGACCTGGACTAACAATCCAGAGGCCTGCACTAATAATCCACAGCCCTTGACTAATAATCCACAGGCCTGGACTAATAATCCACAGGTCTGGACTAATAATCCACAGGCTGATCTAATAATCCACAGGCCTGCACTAATAATCCACAGACCTGCATTAATAATCCACAGAACTGCACTAATAATACACAGGCCTGCACTAATAATCCACAGGCCTGGACTAATAATCCACAGGCCTGAACTAATAATCCACAGACCTGCACGAATAATCCAAGGGCCTGCACTAAAAATCCACAGGCCTGCACTAATAATCCACAGAACTGCACTAATAATACACAGGCCTGCACTAATAATCCACAGGCCTGGACTAATAATATACAGGGCTGCACTAATCATCCACAGGCCGGGACAAATAAGACACAGGCCTGCACTAATGATCCACAGGCCTGGACTAATAATCCACAGGCCTGGACTAATAATCCACAGGCCTGGACTAATAATCCACAGGCCTGCACTAATAATCCACAGACCTGGACTAATAATCCACAGGCCTGGACTAATAATCCACAAACCTGCACTAATAATACACAGGCCTGCACTAATAATCCACAGGCCTGGACTAATAATACACAGGCCTGCACTAATAATCCACAGACCTGGACTAATAATCCACAGGCCTGGACTAATAATCCACAGACCTGCACTATTAATCCACAGGCCTGCAATAATAATCCACAGGACTGGACTAATAATCCACAGGTCTGGACTAATAATCCACAGGCCTGCACTAATAATCCACTGACCTGCACTAATAATCCACAGACCTGCACTAATAATCCACAGGCCTGCAATAATAATCCACAGGCCTGGACTAATAATCCACAGGTCTGGACTAATAATCCACAGGCCTGCACTAATAATTCACAGGCCTGCAATAACAATCCACAGGCCTGGACTAATAATCCACAGTTCTAGACTAATAATCCACAGGCCTGCACTAATAATCCACAGACCTGCACTAATAATCAACAGGCCTGCACTAATAATCCACAGGCCTGCACTAATAATCCACAGACCTGAACTAATAATCCACAGGCCTGCATTAATAATCCACACGCCTGGACTAAAAATACACAGGCCTGCAATAATAATCCATAGGCCTGGACCAATAATCCACAGGCCTGCACTAATAATCCACAGACCTGGACTAAAAATCCACAGGCCTCGACTAATAATCGACAGGCCAGCACTAATAATTCACAGGCCTGCAATAATAATCCACAGGCCTGCACTAATAATCCACAGGCCTGCACTAATAATCCACAGACCTGGACTAAAAATCCACAGGCCTGGACTAAAAATACACAGGCCTGCAATAATAATCCATAGGCCTGGACCAATAATCCACAGGCCTGCACTAATAATCCACAGACCTGGACTAAAAATCCACAGGCCTCGACTAATAATCGACAGGCCAGCACTAATAATTCACAGGCCTGCAATAATAATCCACAGGCCTGCACTAAAAATCCACAGGCCTGGACTAATAATCCACAGGCATGCAAAAATAATCCACAGGCCTGGACTAATAATCCAAAGGCCTGCACTAATAATCCACAGGCCTGGGCTAATAATGAACAGGCCTGCACTAATAATCCACAGACCTGCACTAATAATACACAGGCCTGCACTAATAATCCACAGGCCTGGACTAATAATCCACAGGCCTGCACTAATAATCCACAGGTCTGGACTAATAATCCACAGACATGCACTAATAATCCACAGACATGCACTAATAATCCACAGGCCTGCACTAATAATCCACAGGCCTGCACTAATAATCCACAGACCTGCACTAATAATCCACATGCATGCACTAATAATCCACAGGCCTGCACTAATAATCCACAGGCCTGCACTAATAATCCACAGACCAGGACTAATAATCCACAGGCCTCGAATAATAATCGACAGGCCTGCACTAATAATCCACAGGTCAGAACAAATAATCCACAGGCCTGCACTAATAACCCACAGACCTGCACTAAAAATCCACAGACATGCATTAATAATACACAGGCCTGCACTAATTATCCACAGACCAGCACTAATAATCCACAGACCTGCATTAATAATACACAGACCTACACTACTAATCCACAGGCCTGGACTAATAATCTACAGGCCTGCAGTAATAATCCACAGACCTGAACTAATAATCCACAGGCCTGCACTAATAATCCAAAGGCCTGCACTAATAATACACAGGCCTGCACTAATAATACACAGGCCTGCACTAATAATCCACAGGCCTGGACTAATAATACACAGGCCTGCACTAATAATCCACAGGCCGGGACTAATAAGCCACAGGCCTGCACTAATGATCCACAGACCTGGAATAATAATCCAAAGGCCTGGACTAATAATCCACAGGCCTGGACTAATAATCCAGAAACCTGCACTAATAATACACAGGCCTGCACTAATAATCAACACGCCTGGACTAATAATACACAGGCCTGCACTAATAATCCAAAGACCTGGACTAATAATCCACAGGCCTGGACTAATAATCCACAGACCTGCACTATTAATCCACAAGCCTTCAATAATAATCCACAGGCCTGCGCTAATAATCCACAGGCTTGGGCTAATAATGAAAAGGCCTGCACTAATAATCCACAGACCTGCACTAATAATACACAGGCCTGCACTAATAATCCACAGGCGTGGACTAATAATCCACAGCCCTGCACTAATAATCCAGAGGTCTGGACGAATAATCCACAGACATGCACTAATAATCCACAGACATGCACTAATAATCCACAGGCCTGCACTAATAATCCACAGGCCTGCACTAATAATCCTCAGGCCTGGACTAATAATCCACAGGCCTGGACTAATAATCCACAGGCCTGGACTAATAATCCACAGGCCTGGACTAATAATCCAAGACCTGCACTAATAATAGACAGGCCGGCACAAATTTTCCACAGACCTGCACTAATAATCCACAGACCTGCACTAATAATCCACAGGCCTGCACTAATAATCCACAGGCCTGGACTAAAAATCCACAGGCCTGGACTAATAATCCACAGGCATGCACAAATAATCCACAGGCCTGGACTAATAATCCAAAGGCCTGCACTAATAATCCACAGGCCTGGGCTACTAATGAACAGGCCTGCACTAATAATCCACAGACCTGCACTAATAATACACAGGCCTGCACTAATAATCCACAGGCCTGGACTAATAATCCACAGGCCTGCACTAATAATCCACAGGTCTGGACTAATAATCCACAGACATGCACTAATAATCCACAGACATGCAAGAATAATCCACAGGCCTGCACTAATAATCCACAGGCCTGCACTAATAATCCACAGACCTGCACTAATAATCCACATGCATGCACTAATAATCCACAGGCCTGCACTAATAATCCACAGGCCTGCACTAATAATCCACAGACCAGGACTAATAATCCACAGGCCTCGACTAATAATCGACAGGCCTGCACTAATAATTCACAGGCCTGCAATAACAATCCACAGGCCTGGACTAATAATTCACAGGCCTGCACTAATAATCCACAGGCCTGGACTGAAAATCCACAGGCCTGGGCTAATAATCCACAGGCCTGCACAAATAATCCACAGGCCTGCACTAATAATCCACAGGCCTGCACTAATAATCCAGAGGCCTGGGCTAATAATGAACAGGCCTGCACTAATAATCCACAGACCTGCACTAATAATACGCAGGCTTGCACTTATAATCCACAGGCCTGGACTAATAATCCACAGGCCTGGACTAATAATCCACAGACCTGCATTAATAATCCACAGAACTGCACTAAAAATACACAGGCCTGCACTAATAATCCACAGGCCTGGACTAATAATCCACAGGCCTGAACTAATAATCCACAGACCTGCACGAATAATCCAAGGGCCTGCACTAAAAAGCCACAGGCCTGCACTAATAATCCACAGACCTGCACTAATAATACACAGGCCTGCACTAATAATCCACAGGCCTGGACTAATAATATACAGGGCTGCACTAATCATCCACAGGCCGGGACAAATAAGACACAGGCCTGCACTAATGATCCCCAGACCTGGACTAATAATCCACAGGCCTGGACTAATAATCCACAGGCCTGGACTAATAATCCACAGGTCTGCACTAATAATCCACAGACCTGGACTAATAATCCACAGGCCTGGACTAATAATCCACAAACCTGCACTAATAATACACAGGCCTGCACTAATAATCCACAGGCCTGGACTAATGATACACAGGCCTGCACTAATTATCCACAGACCTGGACTAATAATCCACAGGCCTGGACTAATAATCCACAGACCTGCGCTATTAATCCACAGGCCTGCAATAACAATCCACAGGACTGGACTAATAATCCACAGGTCTGGACTAATAATCCACAGGCCTGCACTAATAATCCACTGACCTGCACTAATAATCCACAGACCTGCACTAATAATCCACAGGCCTGCAATAATAATCCACAGGCCTGGACTAATAATCCACAGGTCCTGACTAATAATCCACAGGCCTGCACTAATAATTCACAGGCCTGCAATAACAATCCACAGGCCTGGACTAATAATCCACAGGTCTAGACTAATAATCCACAGGCCTGCACTAATAATCCACAGACCTGCACTAATAATCAACAGGCCTGCACTAATAATCCACAGGCCTGCACTAATAATCCACAGACCTGAACTAATAATCCACAGGCCTGCATTAATAATCCACACGCCTGGACTAAAAATACACAGGCCTGCAATAATAATCCATAGGCCTGGACCAATAATCCACAGGCCTGCACTAATAATCCACAGACCTGGACTAAAAATCCACAGGCCACGACTAATAATCGACAGGCCAGCACTAATAATTCACAGGCCTGCAATAATAATCCACAGGCCTGCACTAATAATCCACAGGCCTGCACTAATAATCCACAGACCTGCACTAATAATCCACATGCATGCACTAATAATCCACAGGCCTGCACTAATAATCCACAGGCCTGCACTAATAATCCACAGACCAGGACAAATAATCCACAGGCCTCGACTAATAATCGACAGGCCTGCACTAATAATTCACAGGCCTGCAATAACAATCCACAGGCCTGGACTAATAATTCACAGGCCTGCACTAATAATCCACAGGCCTGGACTAAAAATCCAAAGGACTGGGCTAATAATCCACAGGCCTGCACAAATAATCCACAGGCCTGCACTAATAATCCACAGGCCTGCACTAATAATCCAGAGGCCTGGGCTAATAATGAACAGGCCTGCACTAATAATCCACAGACCTGCACTAATAATACGCAGGCTTGCACTAATAATCCACAGGCCTGGACTAATAATCCACAGGCCTGGACTAATAATCCACAGACCTGCATTAATAATCCACAGAACTGCACTAATAATACACAGGCCTGCACTAATAATCCACAGGCCTGGACTAATAATCCACAGGCCTGAACTAATAATCCACAGACCTGCACGAATAATCCAAGGGCCTGCACTAAAAAGCCACAGGCCTGCACTAATAATCCACAGACCTGCACTAATAATACACAGGCCTGCACTAATAATCCACAGGCCTGGACTAATAATATACAGGGCTGCACTAATCATCCACAGGCCGGGACAAATAAGACACAGGCCTGCACTAATGATCCCCAGACCTGGACTAATAATCCACAGGCCTGGACTAATAATCCACAGGCCTGAACTAATAATCCACAGGTCTGCACTAATAATCCACAGACCTGGACTAATAATCCACAGGCCTGGACTAATAATCCACAAACCTGCACTAATGATACACAGGCCTGCACTAATTATCCACAGACCTGGACTAATAATCCACAGGCCTGGACTAATAATCCACAGACCTGCGCTATTAATCCACAGGCCTGCAATAATAATCCACAGGACTGGACTAATAATCCACAGGTCTGGACTAATAATCCACAGGCCTGCATTAATAATCCACTGACCTGCACTAATAATCCACAGACCTGCACTAATAATCCACAGGCCTGCAATAATAATCCACAGGCCTGGACTAATAATCCACAGGTCTGGACTAATAATCCACAGGCCTGCACTAATAATTCACAGGCCTGCAATAACAATCCACAGGCCTGCAATAATAATCCACAGACGTGGACAAATAATCCACAGGCCTGCACTAATAATCCACAGAACTGCACTAATAATCCACAGACCTGCACTAATAATCCACAGCCCTGCAATAATAATCCACAGGCCTGGACTAATAATCCACAGGTCTGGACTAATAATCCACAGGCCTGCACTAATAATCCACAGACCTGCTCTAATAATCCACAGACCTGCACTAATAATCCACAGGCCTGCACTAATAATCCACAGGCCTGCACTAATAATCCACAGGCCTGCACTAATAATACGCAGGCCTGCAGTAATAATCCACAGGCCTGAACTAATAATCCTCACACCTGCACTAATAATAAAAAGGCCTGCACTAATAATCCACAGACCTGGACTAATACTCCACAGGCCTGCACTAATAATCCAGAGACCTTGACTAATAATCCACAGCCCTGGACTAATAATCCACAGACATGCACTAATAATGCACAGACATGCACTAATAATCCACAGTCCTGCACAAATAATCCACAGGCCTGCACTAATAATCCTCACGCCTGGACTAATAATCCACAGGCCTGGACAAATAATCCACAGGCCTGGACTAATAATCCACAGGCCTGCACTAATAATCCAAGACCTGCACTAATAATACACAGGCCTGCACTAATAATCCACAGACCTGGACTAACAATCCAGAGGCCTGCACTAATAATCCACAGCCCTTGACTAATAATCCACAGGCCTGGACTAATAATCCACAGGTCTGGACTAATAATCCACAGGCTGATCTAATAATCCACAGGCCTGCACTAATAATCCACAGACCTGCATTAATAATCCACAGAACTGCACTAATAATACACAGGCCTGCACTAATAATCCACAGGCCTGGACTAATAATCCACAGGCCTGAACTAATAATCCACAGACCTGCACGAATAATCCAAGGGCCTGCACTAAAAATCCACAGGCCTGCACTAATAATCCACAGAACTGCACTAATAATACACAGGCCTGCACTAATAATCCACAGGCCTGGACTAATAATATACAGGGCTGCACTAATCATCCACAGGCCGGGACAAATAAGACACAGGCCTGCACTAATGATCCACAGGCCTGGACTAATAATCCACAGGCCTGGACTAATAATCCACAGGCCTGGACTAATAATCCACAGGCCTGCACTAATAATCCACAGACCTGGACTAATAATCCACAGGCCTGGACTAATAATCCACAAACCTGCACTAATAATACACAGGCCTGCACTAATAATCCACAGGCCTGGACTAATAATACACAGGCCTGCACTAATAATCCACAGACCTGGACTAATAATCCACAGGCCTGGACTAATAATCCACAGACCTGCACTATTAATCCACAGGCCTGCAATAATAATCCACAGGACTGGACTAATAATCCACAGGTCTGGACTAATAATCCACAGGCCTGCACTAATAATCCACTGACCTGCACTAATAATCCACAGACCTGCACTAATAATCCACAGGCCTGCAATAATAATCCACAGGCCTGGACTAATAATCCACAGGTCTGGACTAATAATCCACAGGCCTGCACTAATAATTCACAGGCCTGCAATAACAATCCACAGGCCTGGACTAATAATCCACAGTTCTAGACTAATAATCCACAGGCCTGCACTAATAATCCACAGACCTGCACTAATAATCAACAGGCCTGCACTAATAATCCACAGGCCTGCACTAATAATCCACAGACCTGAACTAATAATCCACAGGCCTGCATTAATAATCCACACGCCTGGACTAAAAATACACAGGCCTGCAATAATAATCCATAGGCCTGGACCAATAATCCACAGGCCTGCACTAATAATCCACAGACCTGGACTAAAAATCCACAGGCCTCGACTAATAATCGACAGGCCAGCACTAATAATTCACAGGCCTGCAATAATAATCCACAGGCCTGCACTAATAATCCACAGGCCTGCACTAATAATCCACAGACCTGGACTAAAAATCCACAGGCCTGGACTAAAAATACACAGGCCTGCAATAATAATCCATAGGCCTGGACCAATAATCCACAGGCCTGCACTAATAATCCACAGACCTGGACTAAAAATCCACAGGCCTCGACTAATAATCGACAGGCCAGCACTAATAATTCACAGGCCTGCAATAATAATCCACAGGCCTGCACTAAAAATCCACAGGCCTGGACTAATAATCCACAGGCATGCAAAAATAATCCACAGGCCTGGACTAATAATCCAAAGGCCTGCACTAATAATCCACAGGCCTGGGCTAATAATGAACAGGCCTGCACTAATAATCCACAGACCTGCACTAATAATACACAGGCCTGCACTAATAATCCACAGGCCTGGACTAATAATCCACAGGCCTGCACTAATAATCCACAGGTCTGGACTAATAATCCACAGACATGCACTAATAATCCACAGACATGCACTAATAATCCACAGGCCTGCACTAATAATCCACAGGCCTGCACTAATAATCCACAGACCTGCACTAATAATCCACATGCATGCACTAATAATCCACAGGCCTGCACTAATAATCCACAGGCCTGCACTAATAATCCACAGACCAGGACTAATAATCCACAGGCCTCGAATAATAATCGACAGGCCTGCACTAATAATCCACAGGTCAGAACAAATAATCCACAGGCCTGCACTAATAA
Source organism: Isurus oxyrinchus (assembly GCA_026770705.1). Classification (NCBI taxonomy): domain Eukaryota; kingdom Metazoa; phylum Chordata; class Chondrichthyes; order Lamniformes; family Lamnidae; genus Isurus; species Isurus oxyrinchus. The sequence continues at coordinate 1,780,606 of JANJGN010000003.1, read as the reverse complement.
CCCACAGACCTGCACTAAAAATCCACAGACATGCATTAATAATACACAGGCCTGCACTAATTATCCACAGACCAGCACTAATAATCCACAGACCTGCATTAATAATACACAGACCTACACTACTAATCCACAGGCCTGGACTAATAATCTACAGGCCTGCAGTAATAATCCACAGACCTGAACTAATAATCCACAGGCCTGCACTAATAATCCAAAGGCCTGCACTAATAATACACAGGCCTGCACTAATAATACACAGGCCTGCACTAATAATCCACAGGCCTGGACTAATAATACACAGGCCTGCACTAATAATCCACAGGCCGGGACTAATAAGCCACAGGCCTGCACTAATGATCCACAGACCTGGAATAATAATCCAAAGGCCTGGACTAATAATCCACAGGCCTGGACTAATAATCCAGAAACCTGCACTAATAATACACAGGCCTGCACTAATAATCAACACGCCTGGACTAATAATACACAGGCCTGCACTAATAATCCAAAGACCTGGACTAATAATCCACAGGCCTGGACTAATAATCCACAGACCTGCACTATTAATCCACAAGCCTTCAATAATAATCCACAGGCCTGCGCTAATAATCCACAGGCTTGGGCTAATAATGAAAAGGCCTGCACTAATAATCCACAGACCTGCACTAATAATACACAGGCCTGCACTAATAATCCACAGGCGTGGACTAATAATCCACAGCCCTGCACTAATAATCCAGAGGTCTGGACGAATAATCCACAGACATGCACTAATAATCCACAGACATGCACTAATAATCCACAGGCCTGCACTAATAATCCACAGGCCTGCACTAATAATCCTCAGGCCTGGACTAATAATCCACAGGCCTGGACTAATAATCCACAGGCCTGGACTAATAATCCACAGGCCTGGACTAATAATCCAAGACCTGCACTAATAATAGACAGGCCGGCACAAATTTTCCACAGACCTGCACTAATAATCCACAGACCTGCACTAATAATCCACAGGCCTGCACTAATAATCCACAGGCCTGGACTAAAAATCCACAGGCCTGGACTAATAATCCACAGGCATGCACAAATAATCCACAGGCCTGGACTAATAATCCAAAGGCCTGCACTAATAATCCACAGGCCTGGGCTACTAATGAACAGGCCTGCACTAATAATCCACAGACCTGCACTAATAATACACAGGCCTGCACTAATAATCCACAGGCCTGGACTAATAATCCACAGGCCTGCACTAATAATCCACAGGTCTGGACTAATAATCCACAGACATGCACTAATAATCCACAGACATGCAAGAATAATCCACAGGCCTGCACTAATAATCCACAGGCCTGCACTAATAATCCACAGACCTGCACTAATAATCCACATGCATGCACTAATAATCCACAGGCCTGCACTAATAATCCACAGGCCTGCACTAATAATCCACAGACCAGGACTAATAATCCACAGGCCTCGACTAATAATCGACAGGCCTGCACTAATAATTCACAGGCCTGCAATAACAATCCACAGGCCTGGACTAATAATTCACAGGCCTGCACTAATAATCCACAGGCCTGGACTGAAAATCCACAGGCCTGGGCTAATAATCCACAGGCCTGCACAAATAATCCACAGGCCTGCACTAATAATCCACAGGCCTGCACTAATAATCCAGAGGCCTGGGCTAATAATGAACAGGCCTGCACTAATAATCCACAGACCTGCACTAATAATACGCAGGCTTGCACTTATAATCCACAGGCCTGGACTAATAATCCACAGGCCTGGACTAATAATCCACAGACCTGCATTAATAATCCACAGAACTGCACTAAAAATACACAGGCCTGCACTAATAATCCACAGGCCTGGACTAATAATCCACAGGCCTGAACTAATAATCCACAGACCTGCACGAATAATCCAAGGGCCTGCACTAAAAAGCCACAGGCCTGCACTAATAATCCACAGACCTGCACTAATAATACACAGGCCTGCACTAATAATCCACAGGCCTGGACTAATAATATACAGGGCTGCACTAATCATCCACAGGCCGGGACAAATAAGACACAGGCCTGCACTAATGATCCCCAGACCTGGACTAATAATCCACAGGCCTGGACTAATAATCCACAGGCCTGGACTAATAATCCACAGGTCTGCACTAATAATCCACAGACCTGGACTAATAATCCACAGGCCTGGACTAATAATCCACAAACCTGCACTAATAATACACAGGCCTGCACTAATAATCCACAGGCCTGGACTAATGATACACAGGCCTGCACTAATTATCCACAGACCTGGACTAATAATCCACAGGCCTGGACTAATAATCCACAGACCTGCGCTATTAATCCACAGGCCTGCAATAACAATCCACAGGACTGGACTAATAATCCACAGGTCTGGACTAATAATCCACAGGCCTGCACTAATAATCCACTGACCTGCACTAATAATCCACAGACCTGCACTAATAATCCACAGGCCTGCAATAATAATCCACAGGCCTGGACTAATAATCCACAGGTCCTGACTAATAATCCACAGGCCTGCACTAATAATTCACAGGCCTGCAATAACAATCCACAGGCCTGGACTAATAATCCACAGGTCTAGACTAATAATCCACAGGCCTGCACTAATAATCCACAGACCTGCACTAATAATCAACAGGCCTGCACTAATAATCCACAGGCCTGCACTAATAATCCACAGACCTGAACTAATAATCCACAGGCCTGCATTAATAATCCACACGCCTGGACTAAAAATACACAGGCCTGCAATAATAATCCATAGGCCTGGACCAATAATCCACAGGCCTGCACTAATAATCCACAGACCTGGACTAAAAATCCACAGGCCACGACTAATAATCGACAGGCCAGCACTAATAATTCACAGGCCTGCAATAATAATCCACAGGCCTGCACTAATAATCCACAGGCCTGCACTAATAATCCACAGACCTGCACTAATAATCCACATGCATGCACTAATAATCCACAGGCCTGCACTAATAATCCACAGGCCTGCACTAATAATCCACAGACCAGGACAAATAATCCACAGGCCTCGACTAATAATCGACAGGCCTGCACTAATAATTCACAGGCCTGCAATAACAATCCACAGGCCTGGACTAATAATTCACAGGCCTGCACTAATAATCCACAGGCCTGGACTAAAAATCCAAAGGACTGGGCTAATAATCCACAGGCCTGCACAAATAATCCACAGGCCTGCACTAATAATCCACAGGCCTGCACTAATAATCCAGAGGCCTGGGCTAATAATGAACAGGCCTGCACTAATAATCCACAGACCTGCACTAATAATACGCAGGCTTGCACTAATAATCCACAGGCCTGGACTAATAATCCACAGGCCTGGACTAATAATCCACAGACCTGCATTAATAATCCACAGAACTGCACTAATAATACACAGGCCTGCACTAATAATCCACAGGCCTGGACTAATAATCCACAGGCCTGAACTAATAATCCACAGACCTGCACGAATAATCCAAGGGCCTGCACTAAAAAGCCACAGGCCTGCACTAATAATCCACAGACCTGCACTAATAATACACAGGCCTGCACTAATAATCCACAGGCCTGGACTAATAATATACAGGGCTGCACTAATCATCCACAGGCCGGGACAAATAAGACACAGGCCTGCACTAATGATCCCCAGACCTGGACTAATAATCCACAGGCCTGGACTAATAATCCACAGGCCTGAACTAATAATCCACAGGTCTGCACTAATAATCCACAGACCTGGACTAATAATCCACAGGCCTGGACTAATAATCCACAAACCTGCACTAATGATACACAGGCCTGCACTAATTATCCACAGACCTGGACTAATAATCCACAGGCCTGGACTAATAATCCACAGACCTGCGCTATTAATCCACAGGCCTGCAATAATAATCCACAGGACTGGACTAATAATCCACAGGTCTGGACTAATAATCCACAGGCCTGCATTAATAATCCACTGACCTGCACTAATAATCCACAGACCTGCACTAATAATCCACAGGCCTGCAATAATAATCCACAGGCCTGGACTAATAATCCACAGGTCTGGACTAATAATCCACAGGCCTGCACTAATAATTCACAGGCCTGCAATAACAATCCACAGGCCTGCAATAATAATCCACAGACGTGGACAAATAATCCACAGGCCTGCACTAATAATCCACAGGTCAGAACAAATAATCCACAGGCCTGCACTAATAACCCACAGACCTGCACTAAAAATCCTCAGACCTGCATTAATAATACACAGGCCTGCACTAATAATCCACAGACCTGCACAAATCATCCACAGACCTGCACTAATAATACACAGACCTGCACTACTAATCCACAGGCCTGGACTAATAATCTACAGGCCTGCACTAATAATCCACAGACCTGAACTAATAATCCACAGGCCTGCACTAATAATCCACAGGCCTGCACTAATAATACACAGGCCTGCACTAATAATACACAGGCCTGGACTAATAATACACAGGCCTGCACTAATAATCCACAGGCCGGGACTAATAAGCCACAGGCCTGCACTAATGATCCACAGACCTGGACTAATAATCCACAGGCCTGGACTAATAATCCACAGGCCTGGACTAATAATACACAGGCCTGCACTAATAATCCACAGACCTGGACTAATAATCCACAGGCCTGGACTAATAATCCAGAAACCTGCACTAATAATCCACAGGCCTGCACTTATAATCGACAGGCCTGGACTAATAATACACAGGCCCGCATAATAATACACAGACCAGGACTAATAATCCACAGGCCTGGACTAATAATCCACAGACCTGCACTAATAATCCACAGACCTGCAGTAATAATCCACAGGCCTGGGCTAATAATGAACAGGCCTGCTCTAATAATCCACAGACCTGCACTAATATTACACACGCCTGCACTAATAATCCACAGGCGTGGACTAATAATCCACAGGCCTGCACTAATAATCCACAGGTCTCGACAAATAATCCACAGATATGCACTAATATTCCACAGACATGCACTAAAAATCCACAGGCCTGCACTAAAAATCCACAGGCCTGCACTAATAATCCACAGGCCTGCACTAATAATCCTCAGGCCTGGACTAATAATCCACAGGCCTGGACTAATAATCCAGAGGCCTGGACTAATAATCCACAGGCCTGCACTAATAATCCAAGAACTGCACTAATAATACACAGGCCTGCACTAATAATCCACAGACCTGGACTAACAATCCAGAGGCCTGCAATAATAATCCACAGACCTGGACTAATAATCCACAGGCCTGGACTAATAATCCACAGACCTGCACTAATAATACACAGGCCTGCACTAATAATCCACAGGCCTGAACTAATAATCCACAGGCCTGCACTAATAATCCAAAGACCTGCATTAATAATACACAGGCCTGGACTAATAATCCACAGGCCTGGACTAATAATACACAGGCCTGCACTAATAATCCACAGACCAGCACTAATAATCCACAGGCCTGCAATAATAATCCACAGGCCCGGACTAATAATCCACAGGTCTAGACTAATAATCCACAGGCCTGCACTAATAATCCACAGAACTGCACTAATAATCCACAGACCTGCACTAATAATCCACAGCCCTGCAATAATAATCCACAGGCCTGGACTAATAATCCACAGGTCTGGACTAATAATCCACAGGCCTGCACTAATAATCCACAGACCTGCTCTAATAATCCACAGACCTGCACTAATAATCCACAGGCCTGCACTAATAATCCACAGGCCTGCACTAATAATCCACAGGCCTGCACTAATAATACACAGGCCTGCACTAATAATCCACAGGCCTGCACTAATAATCCTCACACCTGCACTAATAATAAAAAGGCCTGCACTAATAATCCACAGACCTGGACTAATACTCCACAGGCCTGCACTAATAATCCAGAGACCTTGACTAATAATCCACAGCCCTGGACTAATAATCCACAGACATGCACTAATAATGCACAGACATGCACTAATAATCCACAGTCCTGCACAAATAATCCACAGGCCTGCACTAATAATCCTCACGCCTGGACTAATAATCCACAGGCCTGGACAAATAATCCACAGGCCTAGACTAATAATCCACAGGCCTGCACTAATAATCCAAGACCTGCACTAATAATACACAGGCCTGCACTAATAATCCACAGACCTGGACTAACAATCCAGAGGCCTGCACTAATAATCCACAGCCCTTGACTAATAATCCACAGGCCTGGACTAATAATCCACAGGTCTGGACTAATAATCCACAGGCTGATCTAATAATCCACAGGCCTGCACTAATAATCCACAGACCTGCATTAATAATCCACAGAACTGCACTAATAATACACAGGCCTGCACTAATAATCCACAGGCCTGGACTAATAATCCACAGGCCTGAACTAATAATCCACAGACCTGCACGAATAATCCAAGGGCCTGCACTAAAAATCCACAGGCCTGCACTAATAATCCACAGACCTGCACTAATAATACACAGGCCTGCACTAATAATCCACAGGCCTGGACTAATAATATACAGGGCTGCACTAATCATCCACAGGCCGGGACAAATAAGACACAGGCCTGCACTAATGATCCACAGGCCTGGACTAATAATCCACAGGCCTGGACTAATAATCCACAGGCCTGGACTAATAATCCACAGGCCTGCACTAATAATCCACAGACCTGGACTAATAATCCACAGGCCTGGACTAATAATCCACAAACCTGCACTAATAATACACAGGCCTGCACTAATAATCCACAGGCCTGGACTAATAATACACAGGCCTGCACTAATAATCCACAGACCTGGACTAATAATCCACAGGCCTGGACTAATAATCCACAGACCTGCACTATTAATCCACAGGCCTGCAATAATAATCCACAGGACTGGACTAATAATCCACAGGTCTGGACTAATAATCCACAGGCCTGCACTAATAATCCACTGACCTGCACTAATAATCCACAGACCTGCACTAATAATCCACAGGCCTGCAATAATAATCCACAGGCCTGGACTAATAATCCACAGGTCTGGACTAATAATCCACAGGCCTGCACTAATAATTCACAGGCCTGCAATAACAATCCACAGGCCTGGACTAATAATCCACAGTTCTAGACTAATAATCCACAGGCCTGCACTAATAATCCACAGACCTGCACTAATAATCAACAGGCCTGCACTAATAATCCACAGGCCTGCACTAATAATCCACAGACCTGAACTAATAATCCACAGGCCTGCATTAATAATCCACACGCCTGGACTAAAAATACACAGGCCTGCAATAATAATCCATAGGCCTGGACCAATAATCCACAGGCCTGCACTAATAATCCACAGACCTGGACTAAAAATCCACAGGCCTCGACTAATAATCGACAGGCCAGCACTAATAATTCACAGGCCTGCAATAATAATCCACAGGCCTGCACTAATAATCCACAGGCCTGCACTAATAATCCACAGGCCTGTACTAAAAATCCACAGGCCTGGACTAATAATCCACAGGCATGCAAAAATAATCCACAGGCCTGGACTAATAATCCAAAGGCCTGCACTAATAATCCACAGGCCTGGGCTAATAATGAACAGGCCTGCACTAATAATCCACAGACCTGCACTAATAATCCACAGGCCTGCACTAATAATCCACAGGTCTGGACTAATAATCCACAGACATGCACTAATAATCCACAGACATGCACTAATAATCCACAGGCCTGCACTAATAATCCACAGGCCTGCACTAATAATCCACAGACCTGCACTAATAATCCACATGCATGCACTAATAATCCACAGGCCTGCACTAATAATCCACAGGCCTGCACTAATAATCCACAGACCAGGACTAATAATCCACAGGCCTCGACTAATAATCGACAGGCCTGCACTAATAATCCACAGGTCAGAACAAATAATCCACAGGCCTGCACTAATAACCCACAGACCTGCACTAAAAATCCACAGACATGCATTAATAATACACAGGCCTGCACTAATTATCCACAGACCAGCACTAATAATCCACAGACCTGCATTAATAATACACAGACCTACACTACTAATCCACAGGCCTGGACTAATAATCTACAGGCCTGCAGTAATAATCCACAGACCTGAACTAATAATCCACAGGCCTGCACTAATAATCCAAAGGCCTGCACTAATAATACACAGGCCTGCACTAATAATACACAGGCCTGCACTAATAATCCACAGGCCTGGACTAATAATACACAGGCCTGCACTAATAATCCACAGGCCGGGACTAATAAGCCACAGGCCTGCACTAATGATCCACAGACCTGGAATAATAATCCAAAGGCCTGGACTAATAATCCACAGGCCTGGACTAATAATCCAGAAACCTGCACTAATAATACACAGGCCTGCACTAATAATCAACACGCCTGGACTAATAATACACAGGCCTGCACTAATAATCCAAAGACCTGGACTAATAATCCACAGGCCTGGACTAATAATCCACAGACCTGCACTATTAATCCACAAGCCTTCAATAATAATCCACAGGCCTGCACTAATAATCCACAGGCCTGGACTAATAATATACAGGGCTGCACTAATCATCCACAGGCCGGGACAAATAAGACACAGGCCTGCACTAATGATCCACAGGCCTGGACTAATAATCCACAGGCCTGGACTAATAATCCACAGGCCTGGACTAATAATCCACAGGCCTGCACTAATAATCCACAGACCTGGACTAATAATCCACAGGCCTGGACTAATAATCCACAAACCTGCACTAATAATACACAGGCCTGCACTAATAATCCACAGGCCTGGACTAATAATACACAGGCCTGCACTAATAATCCACAGACCTGGACTAATAATCCACAGGCCTGGACTAATAATCCACAGACCTGCACTATTAATCCACAGGCCTGCAATAATAATCCACAGGACTGGACTAATAATCCACAGGTCTGGACTAATAATCCACAGGCCTGCACTAATAATCCACTGACCTGCACTAATAATCCACAGACCTGCCCTAATAATCCACAGGCCTGCAATAATAATCCACAGGCCTGGACTAATAATCCACAGGTCTGGACTAATAATCCACAGGCCTGCACTAATAATTCACAGGCCTGCAATAACAATCCACAGGCCTGGACTAATAATCCACAGTTCTAGACTAATAATCCACAGGCCTGCACTAATAATCCACAGACCTGCACTAATAATCAACAGGCCTGCACTAATAATCCACAGGCCTGCACTAATAATCCACAGACCTGAACTAATAATCCACAGGCCTGCATTAATAATCCACACGCCTGGACTAAAAATACACAGGCCTGCAATAATAATCCATAGGCCTGGACCAATAATCCACAGGCCTGCACTAATAATCCACAGACCTGGACTAAAAATCCACAGGCCTCGACTAATAATCGACAGGCCAGCACTAATAATTCACAGGCCTGCAATAATAATCCACAGGCCTGCACTAATAATCCACAGGCCTGCACTAATAATCCACAGGCCTGTACTAAAAATCCACAGGCCTGGACTAATAATCCACAGGCATGCAAAAATAATCCACAGGCCTGGACTAATAATCCAAAGGCCTGCACTAATAATCCACAGGCCTGGGCTAATAATGAACAGGCCTGCACTAATAATCCACAGACCTGCACTAATAATACACAGGCCTGCACTAATAATCCACAGGCCTGGACTAATAATCCACAGGCCTGCACTAATAATCCACAGGTCTGGACTAATAATCCACAGACATGCACTAATAATCCACAGACATGCACTAATAATCCACAGGCCTGCACTAATAATCCACAGGCCTGCACTAATAATCCACAGACCTGCACTAATAATCCACATGCATGCACTAATAATCCACAGGCCTGCACTAATAATCCACAGGCCTGCACTAATAATCCACAGACCAGGACTAATAATCCACAGGCCTCGACTAATAATCGACAGGCCTGCACTAATAATCCACAGGTCAGAACAAATAATCCACAGGCCTGCACTAATAACCCACAGACCTGCACTAAAAATCCACAGACATGCATTAATAATACACAGGCCTGCACTAATTATCCACAGACCAGCACTAATAATCCACAGACCTGCATTAATAATACACAGACCTACACTACTAATCCACAGGCCTGGACTAATAATCTACAGGCCTGCAGTAATAATCCACAGACCTGAACTAATAATCCACAGGCCTGCACTAATAATCCAAAGGCCTGCACTAATAATACACAGGCCTGCACTAATAATACACAGGCCTGCACTAATAATCCACAGGCCTGGACTAATAATACACAGGCCTGCACTAATAATCCACAGGCCGGGACTAATAAGCCACAGGCCTGCACTAATGATCCACAGACCTGGAATAATAATCCAAAGGCCTGGACTAATAATCCACAGGCCTGGACTAATAATCCAGAAACCTGCACTAATAATACACAGGCCTGCACTAATAATCAACACGCCTGGACTAATAATACACAGGCCTGCACTAATAATCCAAAGACCTGGACTAATAATCCACAGGCCTGGACTAATAATCCACAGACCTGCACTATTAATCCACAAGCCTTCAATAATAATCCACAGGCCTGCGCTAATAATCCACAGGCTTGGGCTAATAATGAAAAGGCCTGCACTAATAATCCACAGACCTGCACTAATAATACACAGGCCTGCACTAATAATCCACAGGCGTGGACTAATAATCCACAGCCCTGCACTAATAATCCAGAGGTCTGGACTAATAATCCACAGACATGCACTAATAATCCACAGACATGCACTAATAATCCACAGGCCTGCACTAATAATCCACAGGCCTGCACTAATAATCCTCAGGCCTGGACTAATAATCCACAGGCCTGGACTAATAATCCACAGGCCTGGACTAATAATCCAAGACCTGCACTAATAATAGACAGGCCGGCACAAATTATCCACAGACCTGCACTAATAATCCACAGACCTGCACTAATAATCCACAGGCCTGCACTAATAATCCACAGGCCTGGACTAAAAATCCACAGGCCTGGACTAATAATCCACAGGCATGCACAAATAATCCACAGGCCTGGACTAATAATCCAAAGGCCTGCACTAATAATCCACAGGCCTGGGCTACTAATGAACAGGCCTGCACTAATAATCCACAGACCTGCACTAATAATACACAGGCCTGCACTAATAATCCACAGGCCTGGACTAATAATCCACAGGCCTGCACTAATAATCCACAGGTCTGGACTAATAATCCACAGACATGCACTAATAATCCACAGACATGCAAGAATAATCCACAGGCCTGCACTAATAATCCACAGGCCTGCACTAATAATCCACAGACCTGCACTAATAATCCACATGCATGCACTAATAATCCACAGGCCTGCACTAATAATCCACAGGCCTGCACTAATAATCCACAGACCAGGACTAATAATCCACAGGCCTCGACTAATAATCGACAGGCCTGCACTAATAATTCACAGGCCTGCAATAACAATCCACAGGCCTGGACTAATAATTCACAGGCCTGCACTAATAATCCACAGGCCTGGACTGAAAATCCACAGGCCTGGGCTAATAATCCACAGGCCTGCACAAATAATCCACAGGCCTGCACTAATAATCCACAGGCCTGCACTAATAATCCAGAGGCCTGGGCTAATAATGAACAGGCCTGCACTAATAATCCACAGACCTGCACTAATAATACGCAGGCTTGCACTAATAATCCACAGGCCTGGACTAATAATCCACAGGCCTGGACTAATAATCCACAGACCTGCATTAATAATCCACAGAACTGCACTAAAAATACACAGGCCTGCACTAATAATCCACAGGCCTGGACTAATAATCCACAGGCCTGAACTAATAATCCACAGACCTGCACGAATAATCCAAGGGCCTGCACTAAAAAGCCACAGGCCTGCACTAATAATCCACAGACCTGCACTAATAATACACAGGCCTGCACTAATAATCCACAGGCCTGGACTAATAATATACAGGGCTGCACTAATCATCCACAGGCCGGGGCAAATAAGACACAGGCCTGCACTAATGATCCCCAGACCTGGACTAATAATCCACAGGCCTGGACTAATAATCCACAGGCCTGGACTAATAATCCACAGGTCTGCACTAATAATCCACAGACCTGGACTAATAATCCACAGGCCTGGACTAATAATCCACAAACCTGCACTAATAATACACAGGCCTGCACTAATAATCCACAGGCCTGGACTAATGATACACAGGCCTGCACTAATTATCCACAGACCTGGACTAATAATCCACAGGCCTGGACTAATAATCCACAGACCTGCGCTATTAATCCACAGGCCTGCAATAATAATCCACAGGACTGGACTAATAATCCACAGGTCTGGACTAATAATCCACAGGCCTGCACTAATAATCCACTGACCTGCACTAATAATCCACAGACCTGCACTAATAATCCACAGGCCTGCAATAATAATCCATAGGCCTGGACTAATAATCCACAGGTCCTGACTAATAATCCACAGGCCTGCACTAATAATTCACAGGCCTGCAATAACAATCCACAGGCCTGGACTAATAATCCACAGGTCTAGACTAATAATCCACAGGCCTGCACTAATAATCCACAGACCTGCACTAATAATCAACAGGCCTGCACTAATAATCCACAGGCCTGCACTAATAATCCACAGACCTGAACTAATAATCCACAGGCCTGCATTAATAATCCACACGCCTGGACTAAAAATACACAGGCCTGCAATAATAATCCATAGGCCTGGACCAATAATCCACAGGCCTGCACTAATAATCCACAGACCTGGACTAAAAATCCACAGGCCACGACTAATAATCGACAGGCCAGCACTAATAATTCACAGGCCTGCAATAATAATCCACAGGCCTGCACTAATAATCCACAGGCCTGCACTAATAATCCACAGACCTGCACTAATAATCCACATGCATGCACTAATAATCCACAGGCCTGCACTAATAATCCACAGGCCTGCACTAATAATCCACAGACCAGGACTAATAATCCACAGGCCTCGACTAATAATCGACAGGCCTGCACTAATAATTCACAGGCCTGCAATAACAATCCACAGGCCTGGACTAATAATTCACAGGCCTGCACTAATAATCCACAGGCCTGGACTAAAAATCCACAGGCCTGGGCTAATAATCCACAGGCCTGCACAAATAATCCACAGGCCTGCACTAATAATCCACAGGCCTGCACTAATAATCCAGAGGCCTGGGCTAATAATGAACAGGCCTGCACTAATAATCCACAGACCTGCACTAATAATACGCAGGCTTGCACTAATAATCCACAGGCCTGGACTAATAATCCACAGGCCTGGACTAATAATCCACAGACCTGCATTAATAATCCACAGAACTGCACTAATAATACACAGGCCTGCACTAATAATCCACAGGCCTGGACTAATAATCCACAGGCCTGAAATAATAATCCACAGACCTGCACGAATAATCCAAGGGCCTGCACTAAAAAGCCACAGGCCTGCACTAATAATCCACAGACCTGCACTAATAATACACAGGCCTGCACTAATAATCCACAGGCCTGGACTAATAATATACAGGGCTGCACTAATCATCCACAGGCCGGGACAAATAAGACACAGGCCTGCACTAATGATCCCCAGACCTGGACTAATAATCCACAGGCCTGGACTAATAATCCACAGGCCTGAACTAATAATCCACAGGTCTGCACTAATAATCCACAGACCTGGACTAATAATCCACAGGCCTGGACTAATAATCCACAAACCTGCACTAATGATACACAGGCCTGCACTAATTATCCACAGACCTGGACTAATAATCCACAGGCCTGGACTAATAATCCACAGACCTGCGCTATTAATCCACAGGCCTGCAATAATAATCCACAGGACTGGACTAATAATCCACAGGTCTGGACTAATAATCCACAGGCCTGCACTAATAATCCACTGACCTGCACTAATAATCCACAGACCTGCACTAATAATCCACAGGCCTGCAATAATAATCCACAGGCCTGGACTAATAATCCACAGGTCTGGACTAATAATCCACAGGCCTGCACTAATAATTCACAGGCCTGCAATAACAATCCACAGGCCTGGACTAATAATCCACAGGTCTAGACTAATAATCCACAGGCCTGCACTAATAATCCACAGACCTGCACTAATAATCAACAGGCCTGCACTAATAATCCACAGGCCTGCACTAATAATCCACAGACCTGAACTAATAATCCACAGGCCTGCATTAATAATCCACACGCCTGGACTAAAAATACACAGGCCTGCAATAATAATCCATAGGCCTCGACCAATAATCCACAGGCCTGCACTAATAATCCACAGACCTGGACTAAAAATCCACAGGCCACGACTAATAATCGACAGGCCAGCACTAATAATTCACAGGCCTGCAATAATAATCCACAGGCCTGCACTAATAATCCACAGGCCTGCACTAATAATCCACAGGCCTGTACTAATAATCCACAGGCCTGGGCTAATAATGAACAGACCTGCACTAATAATCCACAGGCCTGCACTAATAATCCACAGGCCTGGACTAATAATACACAGGCCTGCACTAATAATCCTCAGACCTGCACTAATAATCCATAGGCCTGGACTAATAATCCAAAGGCCTGCACTAATAATCCACAGACGTCGACTAATAATCCACAGGCCTGCACTAATAATCCACAGGTCAGAACAAATAATCCACAGGCCTGCACTAATAACCCACAGACCTGCACTAAAAATCCACAGACATGCATTAATAATACACAGGCCTGCACTAATTATCCACAGACCAGCACTAATAATCCACAGACCTGCATTAATAATACACAGACCTGCACTACTAATCCACAGGCCTGGACTAATAATCTACAGGCCTGCAGTAATAATCCACAGACCTGAACTAATAATCCACAGGCCTGCACTAATAATCCAAAGGCCTGCACTAATAATACACAGGCCTGCACTAATAATACACAGGCCTGCACTATAAATCCACAGGCCTGGACTAATAATACACAGGCCTGCACTAATAATCCACAGGCCGGGACTAATAAGTCACAGGCCTGCACTAATGATCCACAGACCTGGAATAATAATCCACAGGCCTGGACTAATAATCCACAGGCCTGGACTAATAATCCAGAAACCTGCACTAATAATACGCAGGCCTGCACTAATAATCAACACGCCTGGACTAATAATACACAGGCCTGCACTAATAATCCAAAGACCTGGACAAATAATCCACAGGCCTGGACTAATAATCCACAGACCTGCACTATTAATCCACAGGCCTTCAATAATAATCCACAGGCCTGCGCTAATAATCCACAGACCTGCACTAATAATACACAGGCCTGCACTAATAATCCACAGGCGTGGACTAATAATCCACAGCCCTGCACTAATAATCCAGAGGTCTGGACTAATAATCCACAGACATGCACTAATAATCCACAGACATGCACTAATAATCCACAGGCCTGCACTAATAATCCACAGGCCTGCACTAATAATCCTCAGGCCTGTACTAATAATCCACAGGCCTGGACTAATAATCCACAGGCCTGGACTAATAATCCACAGGCCTGGACTAATAATCCAAGACCTGCACTAATAATAGACAGGCCGGCACAAATTATCCACAGACCTGCACTAATAATCCACAGACCTGCACTAATAATACGCAGGCGTGCACTAATAAGCCACAGGCCTGGACTAATAATCCACAGGCCTGCACTAATAATCCACAGACCGGACTAATAATCCTCAGGCCTGCACTAATAATCCAAAGACCTGCACTAATAATACAAAGGCCTGCACTAATAATCCATAGGCCTGGACTAATAATCCACAGGCCTGCACTAATAATCCACAGACGTGGACAAATAATCCACAGGCCTGGACTAATAATCCACAGACCTGCACTATTAATCCACAGGCATGCAATAATAATCCACAGGACTGGACTATTAATCCAAAGGTCTGCACTAATAATCCACAGGCCTGCACTAATAATCCACTGACCTGCACTAATAATCCACAGACCTGCACTAATAATCCTCAGGCCTGCAATAATAATCCACAGGCCTGGACTAATAATCCACAGGTCTGGACTAATAATCCACAGGCCTGCACTAATAATTCACAGGCCTGCAATAACAATCCACAGGCCTGGACTAATAATCCACAGGTCTAGACTAATAATCCACAGGCCTGCACTAATAATCCACAGACCTGCACTAATAATACACAGGCCTGCACTAATAATCCACAGGCCTGGACTAATAATATACAGGGCTGCACTAATCATCCACAGGCCGGGGCAAATAAGACACAGGCCTGCACTAATGATCCCCAGACCTGGACTAATAATCCACAGGCCAGGACTAATAATCCACAGGCCTGGACTAATAATCCACAGGTCTGCACTAATAATCCACAGACCTGGACTAATAATCCACAGGCCTGGACTAATAATCCACAAACCTGCACTAATAATACACAGGCCTGCACTAATAATCCACAGGCCTGGACTAATAATACACAGGCCTGCACTAATTATCCACAGACCTGGACTAAAAATCCACAGGCCTGGACTAATAATCCACAGACCCGCGCTATTAATCCACAGGCCTGCAATAATAATCCACAGGACTGGACTAATAATCCACAGGTCTGGACTAATAATCCACAGGCCTGCACTTATAATCCACTGACCTGCACTAATAATCAACAGACCTGCACTAATAATCCACAGGCCTGCAATAATAATCCACAGGCCTGGACTAATAATCCACAGGTCTGGACTAATAATCCACAGGCCTGCACTAATAATTCACAGGCCTGCAATAACAATCCACAGGCCTGGACTAATAATCCACAGGTCTAGACTAATAATCCACAGGCCTGCACTAATAATCCACAGACCTGCACTAATAATCAACAGGCCTGCACTAATAATCCACAGGCCTGCACTAATAATCCACAGACCTGAACTAATAATCCACAGGCCTGCATTAATAATCCACACGCCTGGACTAAAAATACACAGGCCTGCAATAATAATCCATAGGCCTGGACCAATAATCCACAGGCCTGCACTAATAATCCACAGACCTGGACTAAAAATCCACAGGCCACGACTAATAATCGACAGGCCAGCACTAATAATTCACAGGCCTGCAATAATAATCCACAGGCCTGCACTAATAATCCACAGGCCTGCACTAATAATCCACAGGCCTGGACTAAAAATCCACAGGCCTGGACTAATAATCCACAGGCATGCACAAATAATCCACAGGCCTGGACTAATAATCCACAGGCCTGCACTAATAATCCACAGGCCTGGGCTAATAATGAACAGGCCTGCAATAATAATCCACAGACCTGCACTAATAATACACAGGCCTGCACTAATAATCCACAGGCCTGGACTAATAATCCACAGGCCTGCACTAATAATCCACAGGTCTGGACTAATAATCCACAGACATGCACTAATAATCCACAGACATGCACTAATAATCCACAGGCCTGCACTAATAATCCACAGGCCTGCACTAATAATCCACAGACCCGCACTAATAATCCACATGCATGCACTAATAATCCACAGGCCTGCACTAATAATCCACAGGCCTGCACTAATAATCCACAGACCAGGACTAATAATCCACAGGCCTCGACTAATAATCGACAGGCCTGCACTAATAATTCACAGGCCTGCAATAACAATCCACAGGCCGGGACTAATAATCCACAGGCCTGCACTAATAATCCACAGGCCTGGACTAAAAATCCAAAGGCTGGGCTAATAATCCACAGGCCTGCACAAATAATCCACAGGCCTGCACTAATAATCCACAGGCCTGCACTAATAATCCACAGGCCCTGGCTAATAATGAACAGACCTGCACTAATAATCCACAGGCCTGCACTAATAATCCACAGGCCTGGACTAATAATACACAGGCCTGCACTAATAATCCTCAGACCTGCACTAATAATCCATAGGCCTGGACTAATAATCCAAAGGCCTGCACTAATAATCCACAGACGTCGACTAATAATCCACAGGCCTGCACTAATAATCCACAGGTCAGAACAAATAATCCACAGGCCTGCACTAATAACCCACAGACCTGCACTAAAAATCCACAGACATGCATTAATAATACACAGGCCTGCACTAATTATGCACAGACCAGCACTAATAATCCACAGACCTGCATTAATAATACACAGACCTGCACTACTAATCCACAGGCCTGGACTAATAATCTACAGGCCTGCAGTAATAATCCACAGACCTGAACTAATAATCCACAGGCCTGCACTAATAATCCAAAGGCCTGCACTAATAATACACAGGCCTGCACTAATAATACACAGGCCTGCAATATTAATCCACAGGCCTGGACTAATAATACACAGGCCTGCACTAATAATCCACAGGCCGGGACTAATAAGTCACAGGCCTGCACTAATGATCCACAGACCTGGAATAATAATCCACAGGCCTGGACTAATAATCCACAGGCCTGGACTAATAATCCAGAAACCTGCACTAATAATACACAGGCCTGCACTAATAATCAACACGCCTGGACTAATAATACACAGGCCTGCACTAATAATCCAAAGACCTGGACAAATAATCCACAGGCCTGGACTAATAATCCACAGACCTGCACAATTAATCCACAAGCCTTCAATAATAATCCAAAGGCCTGCACTAATAATCCACAGGCTTGGGCTAATAATGAACAGGCCTGCACTAATAATCCACAGACCTGCACTAATAATACACAGGCCTGCACTAATAATCCACAGGCGTGGACTAATAATCCACAGCCCTGCACTAATAATCCAGAGGTCTGGACTAATAATCCACAGACATGCACTAATAATCCACAGACATGCACTAATAATCCACAGGCCTGCACTAATAATCCACAGGCCTGCACTAATAATCCTCAGGCCTGGACTAATAATCCACAGGCCTGGACTAATAATCCACAGGCCTGGACTAATAATCCACAGGCCTGGACTAATAATCCAAGACCTGCACTAATAATAGACAGGCCGGCACAAATTATCCACAGACCTGCAATAATAATCCACAGACCTGCACTAATAATACGCAGGCCTGCACTAATAAGCCACAGGCCTGGACTAATAATACACAGGCCTGCACTAATAATCCACAGACCGGACTAATAATCCTCAGGCCTGCACTAATAATCCACAGACCTGCACTAATAATACAAAGGCCTGCACTAATAATCCATAGGCCTGGACTAATAATCCACAGGCCTGCACTAATAATCCACAGACCTGAACTAATAATCCACAGGCCTGCACTAATAATCCACAGGCCTGCACTAATAATACACAGGCCTGCAATATTAATCCACAGGCCTGGACTAATAATACACAGGCCTGCACTAATAATCCACAGGCCGGGACGAATAAGTCACAGGCCTGCACTAATGATCCACAGACCTGGAATAATAATCCACAGGCCTGGACTAATAATCCACAGGCCTGGACTAATAATCCAGAAACCTGCACTAATAATACACAGGCCTGCACTAATAATCAACACGCCTGGACTAATAATACACAGGCCTGCACTAATAATCCAAAGACCTGGACAAATAATCCACAGGCCTGGACTAATAATCCACAGACCTGCACTATTAATCCACAAGCCTTCAATAATAATCCAAAGGCCTGCACTAATAATCCACAGGCTTGGGCTAATAATGAACAGGCCTGCACTAATAATCCACAGACCTGCACTAATAATACACAGGCCTGCACTAATAATCCACAGGCGTGGACTAATAATCCACAGCCCTGCACTAATAATCCAGAGGTCTGGACTAATAATCCACAGACATGCACTAATAATCCACAGACATGCACTAATAATCCACAGGCCTGCACTAATAATCCACAGGCCTGCACTAATAATCCTCAGGCCTGGACTAATAATCCACAGGCCTGGACTAATAATCCACAGGCCTGGACTAATAATCCACAGGCCTGGACTAATAATCCAAGACCTGCACTAATAATAGACAGGCCGGCACAAATTATCCACAGACCTGCAATAATAATCCACAGACCTGCACTAATAATACGCAGGCCTGCACTAATAAGCCACAGGCCTGGACTAATAATACACAGGCCTGCACTAATAATCCACAGACCGGACTAATAATCCTCAGGCCTGCACTAATAATCCACAGACCTGCACTAATAATACAAAGGCCTGCACTAATAATCCATAGGCCTGGACTAATAATCCACAGGCCTGCACTAATAATCCACAGACGTGGACAAATAATCCACAGGCCTGGACTAATAATCCACAGACCTGCACTATTAATCCACAGGCCTGCAATAATAATCCACAGGACTGGACTAATAATCCAAAGGTCTGCACTAATAATCCACAGGCCTGCACTAATAATCCACTGACCTGCACTAATAATCCACAGACCTGCACTAATAATCCTCAGGCCTGCAATAATAATCCACAGGCCTGGACTAATAATCCACAGGTCTTGGCTAATAATCCACAGGCCTGCACTAATAATTCACAGGCCTGCAATAACAATCCACAGGCCTGGATTAATAATCCACAGGTCTAGACTAATAATCCACAGGCCTGCACTAATAATCCACAGACCTGCACTAATAATCAACAGGCCTGCACTAATAATCCACAGGCCTGCACTAATAATCCACAGACCTGAACTAATAATCCACAGGCCTGCATTAATAATCCACACGCCTGGACTAATAATACACAGGCCTGCAATAATAATCCATAGGCCTGGAGCAATAATCCACAGGCCTGCACTAATAATCCACAGACCTGGACTAAAAATCCACAGGCCTCGACTAATAATCGAAAGGCCAGCACAAATAATTCACAGGCCTGCAATAATAATCCACAGGCCTGCACTAATAATCCACAGGCCTGCACTAATAATCCACAGGCCTGGACTAAAAATCCACAGGCCTGGACTAATAATCCACAGGCATGCACAAATAATCCACAGGCCTGGACTAATAATCCAAAGGCCTGCACTAATAATCCACAGGCCTGGGCTAATAATGAACAGGCCTGCACTAATAATCCACAGACCTGCACTAATAATACACAGGCCTGCACTAATAATCCACAGGCCTGGACTAATAATCCACAGGCCTGCACTAATAATCCACAGGTCTGGACTAATAATCCACAGACATGCACTAATAATCCACAGACATGCAAGAATAATCCACAGGCCTGCACTAATAATCCACAGGCCTGCACTAATAATCCATAGACCTGCACTAATAATCCACATGCATGCACTAATAATCCACAGGCCTGCACTAATAATCCACAGGCCTGCACTAATAATCCACAGACCAGGACTAATAATCCACAGGCCTCGACTAATAATCCACAGGCCTGCACTAATAATTCACAGGCCTGCAATAACAATCCACAGGCCTGGACTAATAATTCACAGGCCTGCACTAATAATCCACAGGCCTGGACTAAAAATCCACAGGCCTGGGCTAATAATCCACAGGCCTGCACAAATAATCCACAGGCCTGCACTAATAATCCACAGGCCTGCACTAATAATCCACAGGCCTGGGCTAATAATGAACAGGCCTGCACTAATAATCCACAGACCTGCACTAATAATACGCAGGCTTGCACTAATAATCCATAGGCCTGGACTAATAATCCACAGGCCTGCACTAATAATCCACAGGTCTGGACTAATAATCCACAGACATGCACTAATAATGCACAGACATGCACTAATAATCCACAGGCCTGCACTAATAATCCACAGGCGTGCACTAATAATCCTCAGGCCTGGACTAATAATCCACAGGCCTGGACTAATAATCCACAGGCCTGCACTAATAATCCAAGACCTGCACTAATAATACACAGGCCTGCACTAATAATCCACAGACCTGGACTAACAATCCAGAGGCCTGCACTAATAATCCACAGACCTGGACTAATAATCCACAGGCCTGGACTAATAATCCACAGGTCTGGACTAATAATCCACAGGCCTGTACTAATAATCCACAGGCCTGCACTAATAATCCACAGACCTGCACTAATAATCCACAGACCTGCACTAATAATACACAGGCCTGCACTAATAATCCACAGGCCTGGAAATAATCCACAGGCCTGCACTAATAATCCACAGACCTGCACTAATAATCCAAGGGCCTGCACTAATTATCCACAGGCCTGGGCTATTGATGAACAGGCCTGCACTAATAATCCACAGACATGCACTAATAATCCACAGGCCTGCACTAATAATCCACAGGCCTGCACTAATAATTCTAAGGCCTGGACTAATAATCCACAGACCTGGACTAATAATGCACAGGCCTGGAATAATAATCCACAGGTCTGGACTAATAATCCACAGGCCTGCACTAATAATCCACAGACCAGCACTAATAATCAACAGGCCTGCACTAATAATCCACAGGCCTGCACTAATAATCCACAGACCTGAACTAATAATCCACAGGCCTGCATTAATAATCCACACACCGGAACTAATAATACACAGGCCTGCAATAATAATTCATAGGCCTGGACCAATAATCCACAGGCCTGCACTAATAATCCACAGACCTGGACTAATAATCCACAGGCCTCGACTAATAATCGACAGGCCTGCGCTAATAATTCACAGGCCTGCAATAATAATCCACAGGACTGCACTAATAATACAGGGGCCTGCACTAATAATACACAGTCCTGGACTAAAAATCCACAGGCCTGGACTAATAATCCACAGGCCTGCACAAATAATCCACAGGCCTCTACTAATAATCCATAGGCCTGCACTAATAATCCACAGGCCTGGGCTAATAATGAACAGGCCTGCACTAATAATCCACAGACCTGCACTAATAATACACACGCCTGCACTAATAATCCACAGGCCTGGACTAATAATCCACAGGCCTGCACTTATAATTCACAGGTCTGCACTAATAATCCACAGACATGCACTAATAATCCACAGACATGCAAGAATAATCCACAGGCCTGCACTAATAATCCACAGGCCTGCACTAATAATCCTCAGGCCTGGACTAATAATACACAGGCCTGGTCTAATAATCCACAGGCCTGCACAAATAATCCAAGACCTGCACTAATAATACACAGGCCTGCACTAATGATCCACAGACCTGGACTAACAATCAACAGGCCTGCACTAATAATCCACAGGCCTGGACTAATAATCCACAGGCCTACACTAATAATCCACAGGTCTGGACTAATAATCCACAGACATGCACTAATAATCCACAGACATGCACTCATAATCCTCAGGCCTGCACTAATAATCCACAGGCCTGCACTAATAATCCTCAGGCTTGGACTAATAATCCACAGGCCTGGACTAATAATCCACAGGCCTGGACTAATAATCCACAGACCTGCACTAATAATCCAAGACCTGCACAAATAATACACAGGCCTGCACTAATAATCCACAGACCTGGACTAACAATCCAGTGGCCTGCACTAATAATCCACAGACCTGCACTAATATTCCACAGACCTGCACTAATAATCCACAGACCTGCACTAATAATCCACAGGCCTGCAATAATAATCCACAGGCCTGGACTAATAATCCACAGGTCTGGACTAATAATACACAGGCCTGCACTAATAATCCACAGACCTGTACTAATTATCCACAGACCTGCACTAATAATCCACACGCCTGCACTAATAATCCACAGACCTGCACTAATAATCCACAGGCCTGCACTAATAATCCACAGGCCTGGACTAATAATCCACAGGCCTGCACTAATAATCCTCAGAACTGCACTAATAATAAAAAGGCCTGCACTAATAATCCACAGACCTGGACTAATCATCCACAGGCCTGCACTAATAATCCAGAGACCTTGACTAATAATCCACAGGCCTGGACTAATAATCCACATGTCTGGACTAATAATCCAGAGGCCTGCACTAATAATCCACGGACCTGCACTAATAATCCACAGACCTGCACTAATAATACACAGGCCGGCACAAATTATCCACAGACCTGCACTAATAATCCACAGACCTGCACTAATAATACACAGGCCTGGATAAATAATCCACAGGCCTGGACTAATGATACACAAGCCTGCACTAATAATCCACAGACCTGGACTAATAATCCTCAGGCCTGCAGTAATAATCCACAGACCTGCACTAATAACACACAGGCCTGCACTAATAATCCATAGGCCTGGACTAATAATCCACAGGCCTGCACTAATAATCCACAGACGTGGACTAATAATCCACAGGCCTGCACTAATAATCCACAGGTCAGAAAAAATAATCCACAGGCCTGCACTAATAACCCACAGACCTGCACTCAAAATCCACAGACCTGCATTAATAATACACAGGCCTGCACTAATTATCCACAGACCTGCACGAATAATCCACAGACCTGCACTAATAATACACAGACCGGCACTACTAATCCACAGGCCTGGACTAATAATCGACAGGCCTGCACTAACAATCCACAGACCTGAACTAATGATCCTCAGGCCTGCACTAATAATCCACAGGCCTGCACTAATAATACACAGGCCTGCACTAATAATACATAGGCCTGCACTTATAATCCACAGGCCTGGACTAATAATACACAGGCCTGCATTAAAAATCCACAGGCTGGGACAAAAAGCCACAGGCCTGCACTAATGATCCACAGACCTGGACTAATAATCCACAGGCCTGGACTAATAATACACAGACCTGCACTAATAATACACGGGCCGGCACAAATTATCCACAGATCTGCACTAATAATCCACAGACCTGCACTAATAATACACAGGCCTGCACTAATAATCCACAGGCCTGGACTAATAATACACAGGCCTGCACTAATTATCCACAGGCCTGGACTAAAAATCCACAGGCCTGGACTAATAATCCACAGGCCTGCACAAATAATCCACAGGCCTGTACTAATAATCCACAGGCCTGCACTAATAATCCACAGGCCTGGGCTAATAATGAACAGGCCTGCACTAATAATCCACAGACCTGCACTAATAATACACACGCCTGCACTAATAATCCACAGGCCTGGACTAATAATCCACAGGCCTGCACTAATAATTCACAGGTCTGGACTAATAATCCACAGACATGCACTAATAATCCACAGACATGCAAGAATAATCCACAGGCCTGCACTAATAATCCACAGGCCTGCACTAATAATCCTGAGGCCTGGACTAATAATACACAGGCCTGGTCTAATAATCCACAGGCCTGCACAAATAATCCAAGACCTGCACTAATAATACACAGGCCTGCACTAAT
Organism: Isurus oxyrinchus; assembly: GCA_026770705.1. NCBI lineage: Eukaryota > Metazoa > Chordata > Chondrichthyes > Lamniformes > Lamnidae > Isurus > Isurus oxyrinchus. The sequence goes on along the minus strand of JANJGN010000003.1, from coordinate 1,754,924 downwards.
GATCCACAGACCTGGACTAACAATCCACAGGCCTGCACTAATAATCCACAGGCCTGGACTAATAATCCACAGGCCTGCACTAATAATCCACAGGTCTGGACTAATAATCCACAGACATGCACTAATAATCCACAGACATGCACTCATAATCCTCAGGCCTGCACTAATAATCCACAGGCCTGCACTAATAATCCTCAGGCTTGGACTAATAATCCACAGGCCTGGACTAATAATCCACAGGCCTGGACTAATAATCCACAGACCTGCAATAATAATCCAAGACCTGCACAAATAATACACAGGCCTGCACTAATAATCCACAGACCTGGACTAACAATCCAGAGGCCTGCACTAATAATCCACAGAGCTGCACTAATAATCCACAGACCTGCACCAATAATCCACAGACCTGCACTAATAATCCACAGGCCTGCAATAATAATCCACAGGCCTGGACTAATAATCCACAGGTCTGGACTAATAATCCACAGGCCTGCACTAATAATCCACAGACCTGCACTAATAATCCACAGACCTGCACTAATAATCCACAGGCCTGCACTAATAATCCACAGACCTGGACTAATAATCCACAGGCCTGCACTAATAATCCACAGGCCTGGACTAATAATACACAGGCCTGGACTAATAATCCACAGGCCTGCACTAATAATCCTCAGAACTGCACTAATAATAAAAAGGCCTGCACTAATAATCCACAGGCCTGGACTAAAAATCCACAGGCCTGGACTAATAATCCACAGGCCTGCACAAATAATCCACAGGCCTGTACTAATAATCCACAGGCCTGCACTAATAATCCACAGGCCTGGGCTAATAATGAACAGGCCTGCACTAATAATCCACAGACCTGCACTAATAATACATACGCCTGCACTAATAATCCACAGGCCTGGACTAATAATCCACAGGCCTGCACTAATAATTCACAGGTCTGGACTAATAATCCACAGACATGCACTAATAATCCACAGACATGCAAGAATAATCCACAGGCCTGCACTAATAATCCTCAGGCCTGGACTAATAATACACAGGCCTGGTCTAATAATCCACAGGCCTGCACAAATAATCCAAGACCTGCACTAATAATACACAGGCCTGCACTAATGATCCACAGACCTGGACTAACAATCAACAGGCATGCACTAATAATCCACAGGCCTGGACTAATAATCCACAGGCCTGCACTAATAATCCACAGGTCTGGACTAATAATCCACAGACATGCACTAATAATCCACAGACAGGCACTCATAATCCTCAGGCCTGCACTAATAATCCACAGGCCTGCACTAATAATCCTCAGGCTTGGACTAATAATCCACAGGCCTGGACTAATAATCCACAGGCCTGGACTAATAATCCAAAGACCTGCACTAATAATCCAAGACCTGCACAAATAATACACAGGCCTGCACTAATAATCCACAGACCTGCACTAATAATCCATTGGCCTGGACTAATAATCCAAAGGCCTGCACTAATAATCCACAGACTTCGACTAATAATCCACAGGCCTGCACTAATAAACCAGAGGTCAGAACAAATAATCCACAGGCCTGGACTAATAACCCACAGACCTGCACTAAAAATCCACAGACCTGCATTAATAATACACAGGCCTGCACTAATTATCCACAGACCAGCACTAATAATCCACAGACCTGCATTAATAATACACAGACCTGCACTACTAATCCCCAGGTCTGGACTAATAATCTACAGGCCTGCACTAATAATCCACAGACCTGAACTAATAATCCACAGGCCTGCACTAATAATCCAAAGGCCTGCACTAATAATACATAGGCCTGCACTAATAATACACAGGCCTGCACTAATTATCCACAGGCCTGGACTACAAATCCACAGGCCTGGACTAATAATCCACAGGCCTGCACAAATAATCCACAGGCCTGTACTAATAATCCACAGGCCTGCACTAATAATCCACAGGCCTGGGCTAATAATGAACAGGCCTGCACTAATAATCCACAGACCTGCACTAATAATACACACGCCTGCACTAATAATCCACAGGCCTGGACTAATAATCCACAGGCCTGCACTAATAATTCACAGGTCTGGACTAATAATCCACAGACATGCACTAATAATCCACAGACATGCAAGAATAATCCACAGGCCTGCACTAATAATCCACAGGCCTGCACTAATAATCCTCAGGCCTGGACTAATAATACACAGGCCTGGTCTAATAATCCACAGGCCTGCACAAATAATCCAAGACCTGCACTAATAATACACAGGCCTGCACTAATGATCCACAGACCTGGACTAACAATCCACAGGCCTGCACTAATAATCCACAGGCCTGGACTAATAATCCACAGGCCTGCACTAATAATCCACAGGTCTGGACTAATAATCCACAGACATGCACTAATAATCCACAGACATGCACTCATAATCCTCAGGCCTGCACTAATAATCCACAGGCCTGCACTAATAATCCTCAGGCTTGGACTAATAATCCACAGGCCTGGACTAATAATCCACAGGCCTGGACTAATAATCCACAGACCTGCACTAATAATCCAAGACCTGCACAAATAATACACAGGCCTGCACTAATAATCCACAGACCTGGACTAACAATCCAGAGGCCTGCACTAATAATCCACAGACCTGCACTAATAATCCACAGACCTGCACTAATAATCCACAGGCCTGCAATAATAATCCACAGGCCTGGACTAATAATCCACAGGTCTGGACTAATAATCCACAGGCCTGCACTAATAATCCACAGACCTGCACTAATAATCCACAGACCTGCACTAATAATCCACAGGCCTGCACTATTAATCCACAGACCTGGACTAATAATCCACAGGCCTGCACTAATAATCCACAGGCCTGGACTAATAATACACAGGCCTGGACTAATAATCCACAGGCCTGCACTAATAATCCTCAGAACTGCACTAATAATAAAAAGGCCTGCACTAATAATCCACAGACCTGGACTAATAATCCACAGGCCTGCACTAATAATCCAGAGACCTTGACTAATAATCCACAGGCCTGGACTAATAATCCACAGGTCTGGACTAATAATCCAGAGGCCTGCACTAATAATCCACAGGCCTGCACAAATAATCCACAGGCCTGGACTAATAATCCACAGGCCTGCACTAATAATCCACAGGCCTGGGCTAATAATGAACAGGCCTGCACTAATAATCCACAGACCTGCACTAATAATACACACGCCTGCACTAATAATCCACAGGCCTGGACTAATAATCCACAGGCCTGCACTAATAATTCACAGGTCTGGACTAATAATCCACAGACATGCACTAATAATCCACAGACATGCAAGAATAATCCACAGGCCTGCACTAATAATCCACAGGCCTGCACTAATAATCCTCAGGCCTGGACTAATAATACACAGGCCTGGTCTAATAATCCACAGGCCTGCACAAATAATCCAAGACCTGCACTAATAATACACAGGCCTGCACTAATGATCCACAGACCTGGACTAACAATCCACAGGCCTGCACTAATAATCCACAGGCCTGGACTAATAATCCACAGGCCTGCACTAATAATCCACAGGTCTGGACTAATAATCCACAGACATGCACTAATAATCCACAGACATGCACTCATAATCCTCAGGCCTGCACTAATAATCCACAGGCCTGCACTAATAATCCTCAGGCTTGGACTAATAATCCACAGGCCTGGACTAATAATCCACAGGCCTGGACTAATAATCCACAGACCTGCACTAATAATCCAAGACCTGCACAAATAATACACAGGCCTGCACTAATAATCCACAGACCTGGACTAACAATCCAGAGGCCTGCACTAATAATCCACAGACCTGCACTAATAATCCACAGACCTGCACTAATAATCCACAGGCCTGCAATAATAATCCACAGGCCTGGACTAATAATCCACAGGTCTGGACTAATAATCCACAGGCCTGCACTAATAATCCACAGACCTGCACTAATAATCCACAGACCTGCACTAATAATCCACAGGCCTGCACTATTAATCCACAGACCTGGACTAATAATCCACAGGCCTGCACTAATAATCCACAGGCCTGGACTAATAATACACAGGCCTGGACTAATAATCCACAGGCCTGCACTAATAATCCTCAGAACTGCACTAATAATAAAAAGGCCTGCACTAATAATCCACAGACCTGGACTAATAATCCACAGGCCTGCACTAATAATCCAGAGACCTTGACTAATAATCCACAGGCCTGGACTAATAATCCACAGGTCTGGACTAATAATCCAGAGGCCTGCACTAATAATCCACAGGCCTGCACAAATAATCCACAGGCCTGGACTAATAATCCACAGGCCTGCACTAATTATCCACAGGCCTGGGCTAATAATGAACAGGCCTGCACTAATAATCCTCAGACATGCACTAATAATCCACAGGCCTGCACTAATAATCCACAGGCCTGCACTAATAATTCTAAGGCCTGGACTAATAATCCACAGACCTGGACTAATAATGCACAGGCATGGAATAATAATCCACAGGTCTGGACTAATAATCCACAGGCCTGCACTAATAATCCACAGACCAGCACTAATATTCAACAGGCCTGCACTAATAATCCACAGGCCTGCACTAATAATCCACAGACCTGAACTAATAATCCACAGGCCTGCATTAATAATCCACACACCGGAACTAATAATACACAGGCCTGCAGTAATAATCCATAGGCCTGGACCAATAATCCACAGGCCTGCACTAATAATCCACAGACCTGGACTAATAATCCACAGGCCTCGACTAATATTCGACAGGCCTGCGCTAATAATTCACAGGCCTGCAATAATAATCCACAGGACTGCACTAATAATACAGGGGCCTGCACTAATAATCCACAGGCCTGGACTAAAAATCCACAGGCCTGGACTAATAATCCACAGGCCTGCACAAATAATCCACAGGCCTGTACTAATAATCCACAGGCCTGCACTAATAATCCACAGGCCTGGGCTAATAATGAACAGGCCTGCACTAATAATCCACAGACCTGCACTAATAATACATACGCCTGCACTAATAATCCACAGGCCTGGACTAATAATCCACAGGCCTGCACTAATAATTCACAGGTCTGGACTAATAATCCACAGACATGCACTAATAATCCACAGACATGCAAGAATAATCCACAGGCCTGCACTAATAATCCTCAGGCCTGGACTAATAATACACAGGCCTGGTCTAATAATCCACAGGCCTGCACAAATAATCCAAGACCTGCACTAATAATACACAGGCCTGCACTAATGATCCACAGACCTGGACTAACAATCAACAGGCATGCACTAATAATCCACAGGCCTGGACTAATAATCCACAGGCCTGCACTAATAATCCACAGGTCTGGACTAATAATCCACAGACATGCACTAATAATCCACAGACCTGCACTAATAATCCACAGGCCTGCAATAATAATCCACAGGCCTGGACTAATAATCCACAGGCCTGCACTTATAATTCACAGGTCTGCACTAATAATCCACAGACATGCACTAATAATCCACAGACATGCAAGAATAATCCACAGGCCTGCACTAATAATCCACAGGCCTGCACTAATAATCCTCAGGCCTGGACTAATAATCCACAGGCCTGGTCTAATAATCCACAGGCCTGCACAAATAATCCAAGACCTGCACTAATAATACACAGGCCTGCACTAATGATCCACAGACCTGGACTAACAATCAACAGGCCTGCACTAATAATCCACAGGCCTGGACTAATAATCCACAGGCCTACACTAATAATCAACAGGTCTGGACTAATAATCCACAGACATGCACTAATAATCCACAGACATGCACTCATAATCCTCAGGCCTGCACTAATAATCCACAGGCCTGCACTAATAATCCTCAGGCTTGGACTAATAATCCACAGGCCTGGACTAATAATCCACAGGCCTGGACTAATAATCCACAGACCTGCACTAATAATCCAAGACCTGCACAAATAATACACAGGCCTGCACTAATAATCCACAGACCTGGACTAACAATCCAGTGGCCTGCACTAATAATCCACAGACCTGCACTAATATTCCACAGACCTGCACTAATAATCCACAGACCTGCACTAATAATCCACAGGCCTGCAATAATAATCCACAGGCCTGGACTAATAATCCACAGGTCTGGACTAATAATACACAGGCCTGCACTAATAATCCACAGACCTGTACTAATTATCCACAGACCTGCACTAATAATCCACAGGCCTGCACTAATAATCCACAGACCTGCACTAATAATCCACAGGCCTGCACTAATAATCCACAGGCCTGGACTAATAATCCACAGGCCTGCACTAATAATCCTCAGAACTGCACTAATAATAAAAAGGCCTGCACTAATAATCCACAGACCTGGACTAATAATCCACAGGCCTGCACTAATAATCCAGAGACCTTGACTAATAATCCACAGGCCTGGACTAATAATCCACATGTCTGGACTAATAATCCAGAGGCCTGCACTAATAATCCACGGACCTGCACTAATAATCCACAGACCTGCACTAATAATACACAGGCCGGCACAAATTATCCACAGACCTGCACTAATAATCCACAGACCTGCACTAATAATACACAGGCCTGGATAAATAATCCACAGGCCTGGACTAATGATACACAAGCCTGCACTAATAATCCACAGACCTGGACTAATAATCCTCAGGCCTGCAGTAATAATCCACAGACCTGAACTAATAACACACAGGCCTGCACTAATAATCCATAGGCCTGGACTAATAATCCACAGGCCTGCACTAATAATCCACAGACGTGGACTAATAATCCACAGGCCTGCACTAATAATCCACAGGTCAGAAAAAATAATCCACAGGCCTGCACTAATAACCCACAGACCTGCACTCAAAATCCACAGACCTGCATTAATAATACACAGGCCTGCACTAATTATCCACAGACCTGCACGAATAATCCACAGACCTGCACTAATAATACACAGACCGGCACTACTAATCCACAGGCCTGGACTAATAATCGACAGGCCTGCACTAATAATCCACAGACCTGAACTAATGATCCTCAGGCCTGCACTAATAATCCACAGGCCTGCACTAATAATACACAGGCCTGCACTAATAATACATAGGCCTGCACTTATAATCCACAGGCCTGGACTAATAATACATAGGCCTGCATTAAAAATCCACAGGCTGGGACAAAAAGCCACAGGCCTGCACTAATGATCCACAGACCTGGACTAATAATCCACAGGCCTGGACTAATAATCCACAGGCCTGGACTAATAATACACAGACCTGCACTAATAATACACAGGCCGGCACAAATTATCCACAGATCTGCACTAATAATCCACAGACCTGCACTAATAATACACAGGCCTGCACTAATAATCCACAGGCCTGGACTAATAATACACAGGCCTGCACTAATTATCCACAGGCCTGGACTAAAAATCCACAGGCCTGGACTAATAATCCACAGGCCTGCACAAATAATCCACAGGCCTGTACTAATAATCCACAGGCCTGCACTAATAATCCACAGGCCTGGGCTAATAATGAACAGGCCTGCACTAATAATCCACAGACCTGCACTAATAATACACACGCCTGCACTAATAATCCACAGGCCTGGACTAATAATCCACAGGCCTGCACTAATAATTCACAGGTCTGGACTAATAATCCACAGACATGCACTAATAATCCACAGACATGCAAGAATAATCCACAGGCCTGCACTAATAATCCACAGGCCTGCACTAATAATCCTGAGGCCTGGACTAATAATACACAGGCCTGGTCTAATAATCCACAGGCCTGCACAAATAATCCAAGACCTGCACTAATAATACACAGGCCTGCACTAATGATCCACAGACCTGGACTAACAATCCACAGGCCTGCACTAATAATCCACAGGCCTGGACTAATAATCCACAGGCCTGCACTAATAATCCACAGGTCTGGACTAATAATCCACAGACATGCACTAATAATCCACAGACATGCACTCATAATCCTCAGGCCTGCACTAATAATCCACAGGCCTGCAGTAATAATCCTCAGGCTTGGACTAATAATCCACAGGCCTGGACTAATAATCCACAGGCCTGGACTAATAATCCAAGACCTGCACTAATAATACACACGCCTGCACTAATAATCCACAGGCCTGGACTAATAATCCACAGGCCTGCACTAATAATTCACAGGTCTGGACTAATAATCCACAGACATGCACTAATAATCCACAGACATGCAAGAATAATCCACAGGCCTGCACTAATAATCCTCAGGCCTGGACTAATAATACACAGGCCTGGTCTAATAATCCACAGGCCTGCACAAATAATCCAAGACCTGCACTAATAATACACAGGCCTGCACTAATGATCCACAGACCTGGACTAACAATCAACAGGCATGCACTAATAATCCACAGGCCTGGACTAATAATCCACAGGCCTGCACTAATAATCCACAGGTCTGGACTAATAATCCACAGACATGCACTAATAATCCACAGACCTGCACTAATAATCCACAGGCCTGCAATAATAATCCACAGGCCTGGACTAATAATCCACAGGCCTGCACTTATAATTCACAGGTCTGCACTAATAATCCACAGACATGCACTAATAATCCACAGACATGCAAGAATAATCCACAGGCCTGCACTAATAATCCACAGGCCTGCACTAATAATCCTCAGGCCTGGACTAATAATCCACAGGCCTGGTCTAATAATCCACAGGCCTGCACAAATAATCCAAGACCTGCACTAATAATACACAGGCCTGCACTAATGATCCACAGACCTGGACTAACAATCAACAGGCCTGCACTAATAATCCACAGGCCTGGACTAATAATCCACAGGCCTACACTAATAATCAACAGGTCTGGACTAATAATCCACAGACATGCACTAATAATCCACAGACATGCACTCATAATCCTCAGGCCTGCACTAATAATCCACAGGCCTGCACTAATAATCCTCAGGCTTGGACTAATAATCCACAGGCCTGGACTAATAATCCACAGGCCTGGACTAATAATCCACAGACCTGCACTAATAATCCAAGACCTGCACAAATAATACACAGGCCTGCACTAATAATCCACAGACCTGGACTAACAATCCAGTGGCCTGCACTAATAATCCACAGACCTGCACTAATATTCCACAGACCTGCACTAATAATCCACAGACCTGCACTAATAATCCACAGGCCTGCAATAATAATCCACAGGCCTGGACTAATAATCCACAGGTCTGGACTAATAATACACAGGCCTGCACTAATAATCCACAGACCTGTACTAATTATCCACAGACCTGCACTAATAATCCACAGGCCTGCACTAATAATCCACAGACCTGCACTAATAATCCACAGGCCTGCACTAATAATCCACAGGCCTGGACTAATAATCCACAGGCCTGCACTAATAATCCTCAGAACTGCACTAATAATAAAAAGGCCTGCACTAATAATCCACAGACCTGGACTAATAATCCACAGGCCTGCACTAATAATCCAGAGACCTTGACTAATAATCCACAGGCCTGGACTAATAATCCACATGTCTGGACTAATAATCCAGAGGCCTGCACTAATAATCCACGGACCTGCACTAATAATCCACAGACCTGCACTAATAATACACAGGCCGGCACAAATTATCCACAGACCTGCACTAATAATCCACAGACCTGCACTAATAATACACAGGCCTGGATAAATAATCCACAGGCCTGGACTAATGATACACAAGCCTGCACTAATAATCCACAGACCTGGACTAATAATCCTCAGGCCTGCAGTAATAATCCACAGACCTGAACTAATAACACACAGGCCTGCACTAATAATCCATAGGCCTGGACTAATAATCCACAGGCCTGCACTAATAATCCACAGACGTGGACTAATAATCCACAGGCCTGCACTAATAATCCACAGGTCAGAAAAAATAATCCACAGGCCTGCACTAATAACCCACAGACCTGCACTCAAAATCCACAGACCTGCATTAATAATACACAGGCCTGCACTAATTATCCACAGACCTGCACGAATAATCCACAGACCTGCACTAATAATACACAGACCGGCACTACTAATCCACAGGCCTGGACTAATAATCGACAGGCCTGCACTAATAATCCACAGACCTGAACCAATGATCCTCAGGCCTGCACTAATAATCCACAGGCCTGCACTAATAATACACAGGCCTGCACTAATAATACATAGGCCTGCACTTATAATCCACAGGCCTGGACTAATAATACATAGGCCTGCATTAAAAATCCACAGGCTGGGACAAAAAGCCACAGGCCTGCACTAATGATCCACAGACCTGGACTAATAATCCACAGGCCTGGACTAATAATCCACAGGCCTGGACTAATAATACACAGACCTGCACTAATAATACACAGGCCGGCACAAATTATCCACAGATCTGCACTAATAATCCACAGACCTGCACTAATAATACACAGGCCTGCACTAATAATCCACAGGCCTGGACTAATAATACACAGGCCTGCACTAATTATCCACAGGCCTGGACTAAAAATCCACAGGCCTGGACTAATAATCCACAGGCCTGCACAAATAATCCACAGGCCTGTACTAATAATCCACAGGCCTGCACTAATAATCCACAGGCCTGGGCTAATAATGAACAGGCCTGCACTAATAATCCACAGACCTGCACTAATAATACACACGCCTGCACTAATAATCCACAGGCCTGGACTAATAATCCACAGGCCTGCACTAATAATTCACAGGTCTGGACTAATAATCCACAGACATGCACTAATAATCCACAGACATGCAAGAATAATCCACAGGCCTGCACTAATAATCCACAGGCCTGCACTAATAATCCTGAGGCCTGGACTAATAATACACAGGCCTGGTCTAATAATCCACAGGCCTGCACAAATAATCCAAGACCTGCACTAATAATACACAGGCCTGCACTAATGATCCACAGACCTGGACTAACAATCCACAGGCCTGCACTAATAATCCACAGGCCTGGACTAATAATCCACAGGCCTGCACTAATAATCCACAGGTCTGGACTAATAATCCACAGACATGCACTAATAATCCACAGACATGCACTCATAATCCTCAGGCCTGCACTAATAATCCACAGGCCTGCAGTAATAATCCTCAGGCTTGGACTAATAATCCACAGGCCTGGACTAATAATCCACAGGCCTGGACTAATAATCCACAGACCTGCACTAATAATCCACAGACCTGGACTAACAATCCAGAGGCCTGCACTAATAATCCACAGAGCTGCACTAATAATCCACAGACCTGCACCAATAATCCACAGACCTGCACTAATAATCCACAGGCCTGCAATAATAATCCACAGGCCTGGACTAATAATCCACAGGTCTGGACTAATAATCCACAGACCTGCACTAATAATCCACAGGCCTGCAATAATAATCCACAGGCCTGGACTAATAATCCACAGGTCTGGACTAATAATACACAGGCCTGCACTAATAATCCACAGACCTGTACTAATTATCCACAGACCTGCACTAATAATCCACAGGCCTGCACTAATAATCCACAGACCTGCACTAATAATCCACAGGCCTGCACTAATAATCCACAGGCCTGGACTAATAATCCACAGGCCTGCACTAATAATCCTCAGAACTGCACTAATAATAAAAAGGCCTGCACTAATAATCCACAGACCTGGACTAATAATCCACAGGCCTGCACTAATAATCCAGAGACCTTGACTAATAATCCACAGGCCTGGACTAATAATCCACATGTCTGGACTAATAATCCAGAGGCCTGCACTAATAATCCACGGACCTGCACTAATAATCCACAGACCTGCACTAATAATACACAGGCCGGCACAAATTATCCACAGACCTGCACTAATAATCCACAGACCTGCACTAATAATACACAGGCCTGGATAAATAATCCACAGGCCTGGACTAATGATACACAAGCCTGCACTAATAATCCACAGACCTGGACTAATAATCCTCAGGCCTGCAGTAATAATCCACAGACCTGAACTAATAACACACAGGCCTGCACTAATAATCCATAGGCCTGGACTAATAATCCACAGGCCTGCACTAATAATCCACAGACGTGGACTAATAATCCACAGGCCTGCACTAATAATCCACAGGTCAGAAAAAATAATCCACAGGCCTGCACTAATAACCCACAGACCTGCACTCAAAATCCACAGACCTGCATTAATAATACACAGGCCTGCACTAATTATCCACAGACCTGCACGAATAATCCACAGACCTGCACTAATAATACACAGACCGGCACTACTAATCCACAGGCCTGGACTAATAATCGACAGGCCTGCACTAATAATCCACAGACCTGAACTAATGATCCTCAGGCCTGCACTAATAATCCACAGGCCTGCACTAATAATACACAGGCCTGCACTAATAATACATAGGCCTGCACTTATAATCCACAGGCCTGGACTAATAATACACAGGCCTGCATTAAAAATCCACAGGCTGGGACAAAAAGCCACAGGCCTGCACTAATGATCCACAGACCTGGACTAATAATCCACAGGCCTGGACTAATAATCCACAGGCCTGGACTAATAATACACAGACCTGCACTAATAATACACAGGCCGGCACAAATTATCCACAGATCTGCACTAATAATCCAGAGACCTGCACTAATAATACACAGGCCTGCACTAATAATCCACAGGCCTGGACTAATAGTACACAGGCCTGCACTAATTATCCACAGGCCTGGACTAAAAATCCACAGGCCTGGACTAATAATCCACAGGCCTGCACAAATAATCCACAGGCCTGTACTAATAATCCACAGGCCTGCACTAATAATCCACAGGCCTGGGCTAATAATGAACAGGCCTGCACTAATAATCCACAGACCTGCACTAATAATACACACGCCTGCACTAATAATCCACAGGCCTGGACTAATAATCCACAGGCCTGCACTAATAATTCACAGGTCTGGACTAATAATCCACAGACATGCACTAATAATCCACAGACATGCAAGAATAATCCACAGGCCTGCACTAATAATCCACAGGCCTGCACTAATAATCCTGAGGCCTGGACTAATAATACACAGGCCTGGTCTAATAATCCACAGGCCTGCACAAATAATCCAAGACCTGCACTAATAATACACAGGCCTGCACTAATGATCCACAGACCTGGACTAACAATCCACAGGCCTGCACTAATAATCCACAGGCCTGGACTAATAATCCACAGGCCTGCACTAATAATCCACAGGTCTGGACTAATAATCCACAGACATGCACTAATAATCCACAGACATGCACTCATAATCCTCAGGCCTGCACTAATAATCCACAGGCCTGCACTAATAATCCTCAGGCTTGGACTAATAATCCACAGGCCTGGACTAATAATCCACAGGCCTGGACTAATAATCCACAGACCTGCACTAATAATCCACAGACCTGGACTAACAATCCAGAGGCCTGCGCTAATAATCCACAGAGCTGCACTAATAATCCACAGACCTGCACCAATAATCAACAGACCTGCACTAATAATCCACAGGCCTGCAATAATAATCCACAGGCCTGGACTAATAATCCACAGGTCTGGACTAATAATCCACAGGCCTGCACTAATAATCCACAGACCTGCACTAATAATCCACAGACCTGCACTAATAATCCACAGGCCTGCACTAATAATCCACAGACCTGGACTAATAATCCACAGGCCTGCACTAATAATCCACAGGCCTGGACTAATAATACACAGGCCTGGACTAATAATCCACAGGCCTGCACTAATAATCCTCAGAACTGCACTAATAATAAAAAGGCCTGCACTAATAATCCACAGACCTGGACTAATAATCCACAGGCCTGCACTAATAATCCAGAGACCTTGACTAATAATCCACAGGCCTGGACTAATAATCCACAGGTCTGGACTAATAATCCAGAGGCCTGCACAAATAATCCACAGGCCTGGACTAATAATCCACAGGCCTGGACTAATAATCCACAGACCTGCACTAATAATCCTCAGAACTGCACTAATAATAAAAAGGCCTGCACTAATAATCCACAGACCTGGACTAATAATCCACAGGCCTGCACTAATAATCCAGAGACCTTGACTAATAATCCACAGGCCTGGACTAATAATCCACAGGTCTGGACTAATAATCCAGAGGCCTGCACTAATAATCCACAGGCCTGGACTAATAATACACAGGCCTGGACTAATAATCCACAGGCCTGCACTAATAATCCTCAGAACTGCACTAATAATAAAAAGGCCTGCACTAATAATCCACAGACCTGGACTAATAATCCACAGGCCTGCACTAATAATCCAGAGACCTTGACTAATAATCCACAGGCCTGGACTAATAATCCACAGGTCTGCACTAATAATCCACAGGCCTGCACAAATAATCCACAGGCCTGGACTAATAATCCACAGGCCTGCACTAATTATCCACAGGCCTGGGCTAATAATGAACAGGCCTGCACTAATAATCCACAGACATGCGCTAATAATCCACAGGCCTGCATTAATAATCCACAGGCCTGCACTAATAATTCTAAGGCCTGGACTAATAATCCACAGACCTGGACTAATAATGCACAGGCCTGGAATAATAATCCACAGGTCTGGACTAATAATCCACAGGCCTGCACTAATAATCCACAGACCAGCACTAATATTCAACAGGCCTGCACTAATAATCCACAGGCCTGCACTAATAATCCACAGACCTGAACTAATAATCCACAGGCCTGCATTAATAATCCACACACCGGAACTAATAATACACAGGCCTGCAGTAATAATCCATAAGCCTGGACCAATAATCCACAGGCCTGCACTAATAATCCACAGACCTGGACTAATAATCCACAGGCCTCGACTAATAATCGACAGGCCTGCGCTAATAATTCACAGGCCTGCAATAATAATCCACAGGACTGCACTAATAATACAGAGGCCTGCACTAATAATCCACAGGCCTGGACTAAAAATCCACAGGCCTGGACTAATAATCCACAGGCCTGCACAAATAATCCACAGGCCTGTACTAATAATCCACAGGCCTGCACTAATAATCCACAGGCCTGGGCTAATAATGAACAGGCCTGCACTAATAATCCACAGACCTGCACTAATAATACATACGCCTGCACTAATAATCCGCAGGCCTGGACTAATAATCCACAGGCCTGCACTAATAATTCACAGGTCTGGACTAATAATCCACAGACATGCACTAATAATCCACAGACATGCAAGAATAATCCACAGGCCTGCACTAATAATCCTCAGGCCTGGACTAATAATACACAGGCCTGGTCTAATAATCCACAGGCCTGCACAAATAATCCAAGACCTGCACTAATAATACACAGGCCTGCACTAATGATCCACAGACCTGGACTAACAATCAACAGGCATGCACTAATAATCCACAGGCCTGGACTAATAATCCACAGGCCTGCACTAATAATCCACAGGTCTGGACTAATAATCCACAGACATGCACTAATAATCCACAGACAGGCACTCATAATCCTCAGGCCTGCACTAATAATCCACAGGCCTGCACTAATAATCCTCAGGCTTGGACTAATAATCCACAGGCCTGGACTAATAATCCACAGGCCTGGACTAATAATCCAAAGACCTGCACTAATAATCCAAGACCTGCACAAATAATACACAGACCTGCACTAATAATCCACAGACCTGCACTAATAATCCATTGGCCTGGACTAATAATCCAAAGGCCTGCACTAATAATCCACAGACTTCGACTAATAATCCACAGGCCTGCACTAATAAACCAGAGGTCAGAACAAATAATCCACAGGCCTGGACTAATAACCCACAGACCTGCACTAAAAATCCACAGACCTGCATTAATAATACACAGGCCTGCACTAATTATCCACAGACCAGCACTAATAATCCACAGACCTGCATTAATAATACACAGACCTGCACTACTAATCCCCAGGTCTGGACTAATAATCTACAGGCCTGCACTAATAATCCACAGACCTGAACTAATAATCCACAGGCCTGCACTAATAATCCAAAGGCCTGCACTAATAATACATAGGCCTGCACTAATAATACACAGGCCTGCACTAATTATCCACAGGCCTGGACTACAAATCCACAGGCCTGGACTAATAATCCACAGGCCTGCACAAATAATCCACAGGCCTGTACTAATAATCCACAGGCCTGCACTAATAATCCACAGGCCTGGGCTAATAATGAACAGGCCTGCACTAATAATCCACAGACCTGCACTAATAATACACACGCCTGCACTAATAATCCACAGGCCTGGACTAATAATCCACAGGCCTGCACTAATAATTCACAGGTCTGGACTAATAATCCACAGACATGCACTAATAATCCACAGACATGCAAGAATAATCCACAGGCCTGCACTAATAATCCACAGGCCTGCACTAATAATCCTCAGGCCTGGACTAATAATACACAGGCCTGGTCTAATAATCCACAGGCCTGCACAAATAATCCAAGACCTGCACTAATAATACACAGGCCTGCACTAATGATCCACAGACCTGGACTAACAATCCACAGGCCTGCACTAATAATCCACAGGCCTGGACTAATAATCCACAGGCCTGCACTAATAATCCACAGGTCTGGACTAATAATCCACAGACATGCACTAATAATCCACAGACATGCACTCATAATCCTCAGGCCTGCACTAATAATCCACAGGCCTGCACTAATAATCCTCAGGCTTGGACTAATAATCCACAGGCCTGGACTAATAATCCACAGGCCTGGACTAATAATCCACAGACCTGCACTAATAATCCAAGACCTGCACAAATAATACACAGGCCTGCACTAATAATCCACAGACCTGGACTAACAATCCAGAGGCCTGCACTAATAATCCACAGACCTGCACTAATAATCCACAGACCTGCACTAATAATCCACAGGCCTGCAATAATAATCCACAGGCCTGGACTAATAATCCACAGGTCTGGACTAATAATCCACAGGCCTGCACTAATAATCCACAGACCTGCACTAATAATCCACAGACCTGCACTAATAATCCACAGGCCTGCACTATTAATCCACAGACCTGGACTAATAATCCACAGGCCTGCACTAATAATCCACAGGCCTGGACTAATAATACACAGGCCTGGACTAATAATCCACAGGCCTGCACTAATAATCCTCAGAACTGCACTAATAATAAAAAGGCCTGCACTAATAATCCACAGACCTGGACTAATAATCCACAGGCCTGCACTAATAATCCAGAGACCTTGACTAATAATCCACAGGCCTGGACTAATAATCCACAGGTCTGGACTAATAATCCAGAGGCCTGCACTAATAATCCACAGGCCTGCACAAATAATCCACAGGCCTGGACTAATAATCCACAGGCCTGCACTAATTATCCACAGGCCTGGGCTAATAATGAACAGGCCTGCACTAATAATCCTCAGACATGCACTAATAATCCACAGGCCTGCACTAATAATCCACGGGCCTGCACTAATAATTCTAAGGCCTGGACTAATAATCCACAGACCTGGACTAATAATGCACAGGCATGGAATAATAATCCACAGGTCTGGACTAATAATCCACAGGCCTGCACTAATAATCCACAGACCAGCACTAATATTCAACAGGCCTGCACTAATAATCCACAGGCCTGCACTAATAATCCACAGACCTGAACTAATAATCCACAGGCCTGCATTAATAATCCACACACCGGAACTAATAATACACAGGCCTGCAGTAATAATCCATAGGCCTGGACCAATGATCCACAGGCCTGCACTAATAATCCACAGACCTGGACTAATAATCCACAGGCCTCGACTAATAATCGACAGGCCTGCGCTAATAATTCACAGGCCTGCAATAATAATCCACAGGACTGCACTAATAATACAGAGGCCTGCACTAATAATCCACAGGCCTGGACTAAAAATCCACAGGCCTGGACTAATAATCCACAGGCCTGCACAAATAATCCGCAGGCCTGTACTAATAATCCACAGGCCTGCACTAATAATCCACAGGCCTGGGCTAATAATGAACAGGCCTGCACTAATAATCCACAGACCTGCACTAATAATACATACGCCTGCACTAATAATCCACAGGCCTGGACTAATAATCCACAGGCCTGCACTAATAATTCACAGGTCTGGACTAATAATCCACAGACATGCACTAATAATCCACAGACATGCAAGAATAATCCACAGGCCTGCACTAATAATCCTCAGGCCTGGACTAATAATACACAGGCCTGGTCTAATAATCCACAGGCCTGCACAAATAATCCAAGACCTGCACTAATAATACACAGGCCTGCACTAATGATCCACAGACCTGGACTAACAATCAACAGGCATGCACTAATAATCCACAGGCCTGGACTAATAATCCACAGGCCTGCACTAATAATCCACAGGTCTGGACAAATAATCCACAGACATGCACTAATAATCCACAGACCTGCACTAATAATCCACAGGCCTGCAATAATAATCCACAGGCCTGGACTAATAATCCACAGGCCTGCACTTATAATTCACAGGTCTGCACTAATAATCCACAGACATGCACTAATAATCCACAGACATGCAAGAATAATCCACAGGCCTGCACTAATAATCCACAGGCCTGCACTAATAATCCTCAGGCCTGGACTAATAATCCACAGGCCTGGTCTAATAATCCACAGGCCTGCACAAATAATCCAAGACCTGCACTAATAATACACAGGCCTGCACTAATGATCCACAGACCTGGACTAACAATCAACAGGCCTGCACTAATAATCCACAGGCCTGGACTAATAATCCACAGGCCTACACTAATAATCCACAGGTCTGGACTAATAATCCACAGACATGCACTAATAATCCACAGACATGCACTCATAATCCTCAGGCCTGCACTAATAATCCACAGGCCTGCACTAATAATCCTCAGGCTTGGACTAATAATCCACAGGCCTGGACTAATAATCCACAGGCCTGGACTAATAATCCACAGACCTGCACTAATAATCCAAGACCTGCACAAATAATACACAGGCCTGCACTAATAATCCACAGACCTGGACTAACAATCCAGTGGCCTGCACTAATAATCCACAGACCTGCACTAATATTCCACAGACCTGCACTAATAATCCACAGACCTGCACTAATAATCCACAGGCCTGCAATAATAATCCACAGGCCTGGACTAATAATCCACAGGTCAGGACTAATAATACACAGGCCTGCACTAATAATCCACAGACCTGTACTAATTATCCACAGACCTGCACTAATAATCCACAGGCCTGCACTAATAATCCACAGACCTGCACTAATAATCCACAGGCCTGCACTAATAATCCACAGACCTGGACTAATAATCCTCAGGCCTGCAGTAATAATCCACAGACCTGCACTAATAACACACAGGCCTGCACTAATAATCCATAGGCCTGGACTAATAATCCACAGGCCTGCACTAATAATCCACAGACGTGGACTAATAATCCACAGGCCTGCACTAATAATCCACAGGTCAGAAAAAATAATCCACAGGCCTGCACTAATAACCCACAGACCTGCACTCAAAATCCACAGACCTGCATTAATAATACACAGGCCTGCACTAATTATCCACAGACCTGCACGAATAATCCACAGACCTGCACTAATAATACACAGACCGGCACTACTAATCCACAGGCCTGGACTAATAATCGACAGGCCTGCACTAATAATCCACAGACCTGAACTAATGATCCTCAGGCCTGCACTAATAATCCACAGGCCTGCACTAATAATACACAGGCCTGCACTAATAATACATAGGCCTGCACTTATAATCCACAGGCCTGGACTAATAATACACAGGCCTGCATTAAAAATCCACAGGCTGGGACAAAAAGCCACAGGCCTGCACTAATGATCCACAGACCTGGACTAATAATCCACAGGCCTGGACTAATAATACACAGGCCTGGACTAATAATACACAGACCTGCACTAATAATACACAGGCCGGCACAAATTATCCACAGATCTGCACTAATAATCCACAGACCTGCACTAATAATACACAGGCCTGCACTAATAATCCACAGGCCTGGACTAATAATACATAGGCCTGCACTAATTATCCACAGGCCTGGACTAAAAATCCACAGGCCTGGACTAATAATCCACAGGCCTGCACAAATAATCCACAGGCCTGTACTAATAATCCACAGGCCTGCACTAATAATCCACAGGCCTGGGCTAATAATGAACAGGCCTGCACTAATAATCCACAGACCTGCACTAATAATACACACGCCTGCACTAATAATCCACAGGCCTGGACTAATAATCCACAGGCCTGCACTAATAATTCACAGGTCTGGACTAATAATCCACAGACATGCACTAATAATCCACAGACATGCAAGAATAATCCACAGGCCTGCACTAATAATCCACAGGCCTGCACTAATAATCCTGAGGCCTGGACTAATAATACACAGGCCTGGTCTAATAATCCACAGGCCTGCACAAATAATCCAAGACCTGCACTAATAATACACAGGCCTGCACTAATGATCCACAGACCTGGACTAACAATCCACAGGCCTGCACTAATAATCCACAGGCCTGGACTAATAATCCACAGGCCTGCACTAATAATCCACAGGTCTGGACTAATAATCCACAGACATGCACTAATAATCCACAGACATGCACTCATAATCCTCAGGCCTGCACTAATAATCCACAGGCCTGCACTAATAATCCTCAGGCTTGGACTAATAATCCACAGGCCTGGACTAATAATCCACAGGCCTGGACTAATAATCCACAGACCTGCACTAATAATCCAAGACCTGCACAAATAATACACAGGCCTGCACTAATAATCCACAGACCTGGACTAACAATCCAGAGGCCTGCACTAATAATCCACAGACCTGCACTAATAATCCACAGACCTGCACCAATAATCCACAGACCTGCACTAATAATCCACAGGCCTGCAATAATAATCCACAGGCCTGGACTAATAATCCACAGGTCTGGACTAATAATCCACAGGCCTGCACTAATAATCCACAGACCTGCACTAATAATCCACAGACCTGCACTAATAATCCACAGGCCTGCACTAATAATCCACAGACCTGGACTAATAATCCACAGGCCTGCACTAATAATCCACAGGCCTGGACTAATAATACACAGGCCTGGACTAATAATCCACAGGCCTGCACTAATAATCCTCAGAACTGCACTAATAATAAAAAGGCCTGCACTAATAATCCACAGACCTGGACTAATAATCCACAGGCCTGCACTAATAATCCAGAGACCTTGACTAATAATCCACAGGCCTGGACTAATAATCCACAGGTCTGGACTAATAATCCAGAGGCCTGCACTAATAATCCACAGGCCTGCACAAATAATCCACAGGCCTGGACTAATAATCCACAGGCCTGCACTAATTATCCACAGGCCTGGGCTAATAATGAACAGGCCTGCACTAATAATCCACAGACATGCGCTAATAATCCACAGGCCTGCATTAATAATCCACAGGCCTGCACTAATAATTCTAAGGCCTGGACTAATAATCCACAGACCTGGACTAATAATGCACAGGCCTGGAATAATAATCCACAGGTCTGGACTAATAATCCACAGGCCTGCACTAATAATCCACAGACCAGCACTAATATTCAACAGGCCTGCACTAATAATCCACAGGCCTGCACTAATAATCCACAGACCTGAACTAATAATCCACAGGCCTGCATTAATAATCCACACACCGGAACTAATAATACACAGGCCTGCAGTAATAATCCATAAGCCTGGACCAATAATCCACAGGCCTGCACTAATAATCCACAGACCTGGACTAATAATCCACAGGCCTCGACTAATAATCGACAGGCCTGCGCTAATAATTCACAGGCCTGCAATAATAATCCACAGGACTGCACTAATAATACAGAGGCCTGCACTAATAATCCACAGGCCTGGACTAAAAATCCACAGGCCTGGACTAATAATCCACAGGCCTGCACAAATAATCCACAGGCCTGTACTAATAATCCACAGGCCTGCACTAATAATCCACAGGCCTGGGCTAATAATGAACAGGCCTGCACTAATAATCCACAGACCTGCACTAATAATACATACGCCTGCACTAATAATCCACAGGCCTGGACTAATAATCCACAGGCCTGCACTAATAATTCACAGGTCTGGACTAATAATCCACAGACATGCACTAATAATCCACAGACATGCAAGAATAATCCACAGGCCTGCACTAATAATCCTCAGGCCTGGACTAATAATACACAGGCCTGGTCTAATAATCCACAGGCCTGCACAAATAATCCAAGACCTGCACTAATAATACACAGGCCTGCACTAATGATCCACAGACCTGGACTAACAATCAACAGGCATGCACTAATAATCCACAGGCCTGGACTAATAATCCACAGGCCTGCACTAATAATCCACAGGTCTGGACTAATAATCCACAGACATGCACTAATAATCCACAGACAGGCACTCATAATCCTCAGGCCTGCACTAATAATCCACAGGCCTGCACTAATAATCCTCAGGCTTGGACTAATAATCCACAGGCCTGGACTAATAATCCACAGGCCTGGACTAATAATCCAAAGACCTGCACTAATAATCCAAGACCTGCACAAATAATACACAGACCTGCACTAATAATCCACAGACCTGCACTAATAATCCATTGGCCTGGACTAATAATCCAAAGGCCTGCACTAATAATCCACAGACTTCGACTAATAATCCACAGGCCTGCACTAATAAACCAGAGGTCAGAACAAATAATCCACAGGCCTGGACTAATAACCCACAGACCTGCACTAAAAATCCACAGACCTGCATTAATAATACACAGGCCTGCACTAATTATCCACAGACCAGCACTAATAATCCACAGACCTGCATTAATAATACACAGACCTGCACTACTAATCCCCAGGTCTGGACTAATAATCTACAGGCCTGCACTAATAATCCACAGACCTGAACTAATAATCCACAGGCCTGCACTAATAATCCAAAGGCCTGCACTAATAATACATAGGCCTGCACTAATAATACACAGGCCTGCACTAATTATCCACAGGCCTGGACTACAAATCCACAGGCCTGGACTAATAATCCTCAGGCCTGCACAAATAATCCACAGGCCTGTACTAATAATCCACAGGCCTGCACTAATAATCCACAGGCCTGGGCTAATAATGAACAGGCCTGCACTAATAATCCACAGACCTGCACTAATAATACACACGCCTGCACTAATAATCCACAGGCCTGGACTAATAATCCACAGGCCTGCACTAATAATTCACAGGTCTGGACTAATAATCCACAGACATGCACTAATAATCCACAGACATGCAAGAATAATCCACAGGCCTGCACTAATAATCCACAGGCCTGCACTAATAATCCTGAGGCCTGGACTAATAATACACAGGCCTGGTCTAATAATCCACAGGCCTGCACAAATAATCCAAGACCTGCACTAATAATACACAGGCCTGCACTAATGATCCACAGACCTGGACTAACAATCCACAGGCCTGCACTAATAATCCACAGGCCTGGACTAATAATCCACAGGCCTGCACTAATAATCCACAGGTCTGGACTAATAATCCACAGACATGCACTAATAATCCACAGACATGCACTCATAATCCTCAGGCCTGCACAAATAATCCACAGGCCTGCACTAATAATCCTCAGGCTTGGACTAATAATCCACAGGCCTGGACTAATAATCCACAGGCCTGGACTAATAATCCACAGACCTGCACTAATAATCCAAGACCTGCACAAATAATACACAGGCCTGCACTAATAATCCACAGACATGGACTAACAATCCAGAGGCCTGCACTAATAATCCACAGACCTGCACTAATAATCCACAGACCTGCACTAATAATCCACAGGCCTGCAATAATAATCCACAGGCCTGGACTAATAATCCACAGGTCTGGACTAATAATCCACAGGCCTGCACTAATAATCCACAGACCTGCACTAATAATCCACAGACCTGCACTAATAATCCACAGGCCTGCACTATTAATCCACAGACCTGGACTAATAATCCACAGGCCTGCACTAATAATCCACAGGCCTGGACTAATAATACACAGGCCTGGACTAATAATCCACAGGCCTGCACTAATAATCCTCAGAACTGCACTAATAATAAAAAGGCCTGCACTAATAATCCACAGACCTGGACTAATAATCCACAGGCCTGCACTAATAATCCAGAGACCTTGACTAATAATCCACAGGCCTGGACTAATAATCCACAGGTCTGGACTAATAATCCAGAGGCCTGCACTAATAATCCACAGGCCTGCACAAATAATCCACAGGCCTGGACTAATAATCCACAGGCCTGCACTAATAATCCACAGGCCTGGGCTAATAATGAACAGGCCTGCACTAATAATCCACAGACCTGCACTAATAATACACACGCCTGCACTAATAATCCACAGGCCTGGACTAATAATCCACAGGCCTGCACTAATAATTCACAGGTCTGGACGAATAATCCACAGACATGCACTAATAATCCACAGACATGCAAGAATAATCCACAGGCCTGCACTAATAATCCACAGGCCTGCACTAATAATCCTGAGGCCTGGACTAATAATACACAGGCCTGGTCTAATAATCCACAGGCCTGCACAAATAATCCAAGACCTGCACTAATAATACACAGGCCTGCACTAATGATCCACAGACCTGGACTAACAATCCACAGGCCTGCACTAATAATCCACAGGCCTGGACTAATAATCCACAGGCCTGCACTAATAATCCACAGACATGCACTAATAATCCACAGACATGCACTCATAATCCTCAGGCCTGCACTAATAATCCACAGGCCTGCACTAATAATCCTCAGGCTTGGACTAATAATCCACAGGCCTGGACTAATAATCCACAGGCCTGGACTAATAATCCACAGACCTGCACTAATAATCCAAGACCTGCACAAATAATACACAGGCCTGCACTAATAATCCACAGACCTGGACTAACAATCCAGAGGCCTGCACTAATAATCCACAGACCTGCACTAATAATCCACAGACCTGCACTAATAATCCACAGGCCTGCAATAATAATCCACAGGCCTGGACTAATAATCCACAGGTCTGGACTAATAATCCACAGGCCTGCACTAATAATCCACAGACCTGCACTAATAATCCACAGACCTGCACTAATAATCCACAGGCCTGCACTATTAATCCACAGACCTGGACTAATAATCCACAGGCCTGCACTAATAATCCACAGGCCTGGACTAATAATACACAGGCCTGGACTAATAATCCACAGGCCTGCACTAATAATCCTCAGAACTGCACTAATAATAAAAAGGCCTGCACTAATAATCCACAGACCTGGACTAATAATCCACAGGCCTGCACTAATAATCCAGAGACCTTGACTAATAATCCACAGGCCTGGACTAATAATCCACAGGTCTGGACTAATAATCCAGAGGCCTGCACTAATAATCCACAGGCCTGCACAAATAATCCACAGGCCTGGACTAATAATCCACAGGCCTGCACTAATTATCCACAGGCCTGGGCTAATAATGAACAGGCCTGCACTAATAATCCTCAGACATGCACTAATAATCCACAGGCCTGCACTAATAATCCACGGGCCTGCACTAATAATTCTAAGGCCTGGACTAATAATCCACAGACCTGGACTAATAATGCACAGGCATGGAATAATAATCCACAGGTCTGGACTAATAATCCACAGGCCTGCACTAATAATCCACAGACCAGCACTAATATTCAACAGGCCTGCACTAATAATCCACAGGCCTGCACTAATAATCCACAGACCTGAACTAATAATCCACAGGCCTGCATTAATAATCCACACACCGGAACTAATAATACACAGGCCTGCAGTAATAATCCATAGGCCTGGACCAATAATCCACAGGCCTGCACTAATAATCCACAGACCTGGACTAATAATCCACAGGCCTCGACTAATAATCGACAGGCCTGCGCTAATAATTCACAGGCCTGCAATAATAATCCACAGGACTGCACTAATAATACAGGGGCCTGCACTAATAATCCACAGGCCTGGACTAAAAATCCACAGGCCTGGACTAATAATCCACAGGCCTGCACAAATAATCCGCAGGCCTGTACTAATAATCCACAGGCCTGCACTAATAATCCACAGGCCTGGGCTAATAATGAACAGGCCTGCACTAATAATCCACAGACCTGCACTAATAATACATACGCCTGCACTAATAATCCACAGGCCTGGACTAATAATCCACAGGCCTGCACTAATAATTCACAGGTCTGGACTAATAATCCACAGACATGCACTAATAATCCACAGACATGCAAGAATAATCCACAGGCCTGCACTAATAATCCTCAGGCCTGGACTAATAATACACAGGCCTGGTCTAATAATCCACAGGCCTGCACAAATAATCCAAGACCTGCACTAATAATACACAGGCCTGCACTAATGATCCACAGACCTGGACTAACAATCAACAGGCATGCACTAATAATCCACAGGCCTGGACTAATAATCCACAGGCCTGCACTAATAATCCACAGGTCTGGACAAATAATCCACAGACATGCACTAATAATCCACAGACCTGCACTAATAATCCACAGGCCTGCAATAATAATCCACAGGCCTGGACTAATAATCCACAGGCCTGCACTTATAATTCACAGGTCTGCACTAATAATCCACAGACATGCACTAATAATCCACAGACATGCAAGAATAATCCACAGGCCTGCACTAATAATCCACAGGCCTGCACTAATAATCCTCAGGCCTGGACTAATAATCCACAGGCCTGGTCTAATAATCCACAGGCCTGCACAAATAATCCAAGACCTGCACTAATAATACACAGGCCTGCACTAATGATCCACAGACCTGGACTAACAATCAACAGGCCTGCACTAATAATCCACAGGCCTGGACTAATAATCCACAGGCCTACACTAATAATCCACAGGTCTGGACTAATAATCCACAGACATGCACTAATAATCCACAGACATGCACTCATAATCCTCAGGCCTGCACTAATAATCCACAGGCCTGCACTAATAATCCTCAGGCTTGGACTAATAATCCACAGGCCTGGACTAATAATCCACAGGCCTGGACTAATAATCCACAGACCTGCACTAATAATCCAAGACCTGCACAAATAATACACAGGCCTGCACTAATAATCCACAGACCTGGACTAACAATCCAGTGGCCTGCACTAATAATCCACAGACCTGCACTAATATTCCACAGACCTGCACTAATAATCCACAGACCTGCACTAATAATCCACAGGCCTGCAATAATAATCCACAGGCCTGGACTAATAATCCACAGGTCAGGACTAATAATACACAGGCCTGCACTAATAATCCACAGACCTGTACTAATTATCCACAGACCTGCACTAATAATCCACAGGCCTGCACTAATAATCCACAGACCTGCACTAATAATCCACAGGCCTGCACTAATAATCCACAGGCCTGGACTAATAATCCACAGGCCTGCACTAATAATCCTCAGAACTGCACTAATAATAAAAAGGCCTGCACTAATAATCCACAGACCTGGACTAATAATCCACAGGCCTGCACTAATAATCCAGAGACCTTGACTAATAATCCACAGGCCTGGACTAATAATCCACATGTCTGGACTAATAATCCAGAGGCCTGCACTAATAATCCACGGACCTGCACTAATAATCCACAGACCTGCACTAATAATACACAGGCCGGCACAAATTATCCACAGACCTGCACTAATAATCCACAGACCTGCACTAATAATACGCAGGCCTGGATAAATAATCCACAGGCCTGGACTAATGATACACAAGCCTGCACTAATAATCCACAGACCTGGACTAATAATCCTCAGGCCTGCAGTAATAATCCACAGACCTGCACTAATAACACACAGGCCTGCACTAATAATCCATAGGCCTGGACTAATAATCCACAGGCCTGCACTAATAATCCACAGACGTGGACTAATAATCCACAGGCCTGCACTAATAATCCACAGGTCAGAAAAAATAATCCACAGGCCTGCACTAATAACCCACAGACCTGCACTCAAAATCCACAGACCTGCATTAATAATACACAGGCCTGCTCTAATTATCCACAGACCTGCACGAATAATCCACAGACCTGCACTAATAATAAACAGACCGGCACTACTAATCCACAGGCCTGGACTAATAATCGACAGGCCTGCACTAATAATCCACAGACCTGAACTAATGATCCTCAGGCCTGCACTAATAATCCACAGGCCTGCACTAATAATACACAGGCCTGCACTAATAATACATAGGCCTGCACTTATAATCCACAGGCCTGGACTAATAATACACAGGCCTGCATTAAAAATCCACAGGCTGGGACAAAAAGCCACAGGGCTGCACTAATGATCCACAGACCTGGACTAATAATCCACAGGCCTGGACTAATAATCCACAGGCCTGGACTAATAATACACAGACCTGCACTAATAATACACAGGCCGGCACAAATTATCCACAGATCTGAACTAATAATCCACAGACCTGCACTAATAATACACAGGCCTGCACTAATAATCCACAGGCCTGGACTAATAATACACAGGCCTGCACTAATTATCCACAGGCCTGGACTAAAAATCCACAGGCCTGGACTAATAATCCACAGGCCTGCACAAATAATCCACAGGCCTGTACTAATAATCCACAGGCCTGCACTAATAATCCACAGGCCTGGGCTAATAATGAACAGGCCTGCACTAATAATCCACAGACCTGCACTAATAATACACACGCCTGCACTAATAATCCACAGGCCTGGACTAATAATCCACAGGCCTGCACTAATAATTCACAGGTCTGGACTAATAATCCACAGACATGCACTAATAATCCACAGACATGCAAGAATAATCCACAGGCCTGCACTAATAATCCACAGGCCTGCACTAATAATCCTCAGGCCTGGACTAATAATACACAGGCCTGGTCTAATAATCCACAGGCCTGCACAAATAATCCAAGACCTGCACTAATAATACACAGGCCTGCACTAATGATCGACAGACCTGGACTAACAATCCACAGGCCTGCACTAATAATCCACAGGCCTGGACTAATAATCCACAGGCCTGCACTAATAATCCACAGGTCTGGACTAATAATCCACAGACATGCACTAATAATCCACAGACATGCACTCATAATCCTCAGGCCTGCACTAATAATCCACAGGCCTGCACTAATAATCCTCAGGCTTGGACTAATAATCCACAGGCCTGGACTAATAATCCACAGGCCTGGACTAATAATCCACAGACCTGCACTAATAATCCAAGACCTGCACAAATAATACACAGGCCTGCACTAATAATCCACAGACCTGGACTAACAATCCAGAGGCCTGCACTAATAATCCACAGAGCTGCACTAATAATCCACAGACCTGCACCAATAATCCACAGACCTGCACTAATAATCCACAGGCCTGCAATAATAATCCACAGGCCTGGACTAATAATCCACAGGTCTGGACTAATAATCCACAGGCCTGCACTAATAATCCACAGACCTGCACTAATAATCCACAGACCTGCACTAATAATCCACAGGCCTGCACTAATAATCCACAGGTCTGGACTAATAATCCAGAGGCCTGCACTAATGATCCACAGGCCTGCACAAATAATCCACAGGCCTGGACTAATAATCCACAGGCCTGCACTAATTATCCACAGGCCTGGGCTAATAATGAACAGGCCTGCACTAATAATCCACAGACATGCGCTAATAATCCACAGGCCTGCATTAATAATCCACAGGCCTGCACTAATAATTCTTAGGCCTGGACTAATAATCCACAGACCTGGACTAATAATGCACAGGCCTGGAATAATAATCCACAGGTCTGGACTAATAATCCACAGGCCTGCACTAATAATCCACAGACCAGCACTAATATTCAACAGGCCTGCACTAATAATCCACAGGCCTGCACTAATAATCCACAGACCTGAACTAATAATCCACAGGCCTGCATTAATAATCCACACACCGGAACTAATAATACACAGGCCTGCAGTAATAATCCATAAGCCTGGACCAATAATCCACAGGCCTGCACTAATAATCCACAGACCTGGACTAATAATCCACAGGCCTCGACTAATAATCGACAGGCCTGCGCTAATAATTCACAGGCCTGCAATAATAATCCACAGGACTGCACTAATAATACAGAGGCCTGCACTAATAATCCACAGGCCTGGACTAAAAATCCACAGGCCTGGACTAATAATCCACAGGCCTGCACAAATAATCCACAGGCCTGTACTAATAATCCACAGGCCTGCACTAATAATCCACAGGCCTGGGCTAATAATGAACAGGCCTGCACTAATAATCCACAGACCTGCACTAATAATACATACGCCTGCACTAATAATCCACAGGCCTGGACTAATAATCCACAGGCCTGCACTAATAATTCACAGGTCTGGACTAATAATCCACAGACATGCACTAATAATCCACAGACATGCAAGAATAATCCACAGGCCTGCACTAATAATCCTCAGGCCTGGACTAATAATACACAGGCCTGGTCTAATAATCCACAGGCCTGCACAAATAATCCAAGACCTGCACTAATAATACACAGGCCTGCACTAATGATCCACAGACCTGGACTAACAATCAACAGGCATGCACTAATAATCCACAGGCCTGGACTAATAATCCACAGGCCTGCACTAATAATCCACAGGTCTGGACTAATAATCCACAGACATGCACTCATAATCCACAGACAGGCACTCATAATCCTCAGGCCTGCACTAATAATCCACAGGCCTGCACTAATAATCCTCAGGCTTGGACTAATAATCCACAGGCCTGGACTAATAATCCACAGGCCTGGACTAATAATCCAAAGACCTGCACTAATAATCCAAGACCTGCACAAATAATACACAGGCCTGCACTAATAATCCACAGACCTGCACTAATAATCCATTGGCCTGGACTAATAATCCAAAGGCCTGCACTAATAATCCACAGACTTCGACTAATAATCCACAGGCCTGCACTAATAAACCAGAGGTCAGATCAAATAATCCACAGGCCTGGACTAATAACCCACAGACCTGCACTAAAAATCCACAGACCTGCATTAATAATACACAGGCCTGCACTAATTATCCACAGACCAGCACTAATAATCCACAGACCTGCATTAATAATACACAGACCTGCACTACTAATCCCCAGGTCTGGACTAATAATCTACAGGCCTGCACTAATAATCCACAGACCTGAACTAATAATCCACAGGCCTGCACTAATAATCCAAAGGCCTGCACTAATAATACATAGGCCTGCACTAAAAATACACAGGCCTGCACTAATTATCCACAGGCCTGGACTACAAATCCACAGGCCTGGACTAATAATCCACAGGCCTGCACAAATAATCCACAGGCCTGTACTAATAATCCACAGGCCTGCACTAATAATCCACAGGCCTGGGCTAATAATGAACAGGCCTGCACTAATAATCCACAGACCTGCACTAATAATACACACGCCTGCACTAATAATCCACAGGCCTGGACTAATAATCCACAGGCCTGCACTAATAATTCACAGGTCTGGACTAATAATCCACAGACATGCACTAATAATCCACAGACATGCAAGAATAATCCACAGGCCTGCACTAATAATCCACAGGCCTGCACTAATAATCCTCAGGCCTGGACTAATAATACACAGGCCTGGTCTAATAATCCACAGGCCTGCACAAATAATCCAAGACCTGCACTAATAATACACAGGCCTGCACTAATGATCCACAGACCTGGACTAACAATCCACAGGCCTGCACTAATAATCCACAGGCCTGGACTAATAATCCACAGGCCTGCACTAATAATCCACAGGTCTGGACTAATAATCCACAGACATGCACTAATAATCCACAGACATGCACTCATAATCCTCAGGCCTGCACTAATAATCCACAGGCCTGCACTAATAATCCTCAGGCTTGGACTAATAATCCACAGGCCTGGACTAATAATCCACAGGCCTGGACTAATAATCCACAGACCTGCACTAATAATCCAAGACCTGCACAAATAATACACAGGCCTGCACTAATAATCCACAGACCTGGACTAACAATCCAGAGGCCTGCACTAATAATCCACAGACCTGCACTAATAATCCACAGACCTGCACTAATAATCCACAGGCCTGCAATAATAATCCACAGGCCTGGACTAATAATCCACAGGTCTGGACTAATAATCCACAGGCCTGCACTAATAATCCACAGACCTGCACTAATAATCCACAGACCTGCACTAATAATCCACAGGCCTGCACTATTAATCCACAGACCTGGACTAATAATCCACAGGCCTGCACTAATAATCCACAGGCCTGGACTAATAATACACAGGCCTGGACTAATAATCCACAGGCCTGCACTAATAATCCTCAGAACTGCACTAATAATAAAAAGGCCTGCACTAATAATCCACAGACCTGGACTAATAATCCACAGGCCTGCACTAATAATCCAGAGACCTTGACTAATAATCCACAGGCCTGGACTAATAATCCACAGGTCTGGACTAATAATCCAGAGGCCTGCACTAATAATCCACAGGCCTGCACAAATAATCCACAGGCCTGGACTAATAATCCACAGGCCTGCACTAATAATCCACAGGCCTGGGCTAATAATGAACAGGCCTGCACTAATAATCCACAGACCTGCACTAATAATACACACGCCTGCACTAATAATCCACAGGCCTGGACTAATAATCCACAGGCCTGCACTAATAATTCACAGGTCTGGACTAATAATCCACAGACATGCACTAATAATCCACAGACATGCAAGAATAATCCACAGGCCTGCACTAATAATCCACAGGCCTGCACTAATAATCCTCAGGCCTGGACTAATAATACACAGGCCTGGTCTAATAATCCACAGGCCTGCACAAATAATCCAAGACCTGCACTAATAATACACAGGCCTGCACTAATGATCCACAGACCTGGACTAACAATCCACAGGCCTGCACTAATAATCCACAGGCCTGGACTAATAATCCACAGGCCTGCACTAATAATCCACAGGTCTGGACTAATAATCCACAGACATGCACTAATAATCCACAGACATGCACTCATAATCCTCAGGCCTGCACTAATAATCCACAGGCCTGCACTAATAATCCTCAGGCTTGGACTAATAATCCACAGGCCTGGACTAATAATCCACAGGCCTGGACTAATAATCCACAGACCTGCACTAATAATCCAAGACCTGCACAAATAATACACAGGCCTGCACTAATAATCCACAGACCTGGACTAACAATCCAGAGGCCTGCACTAATAATCCACAGACCGGCACTAATAATCCACAGACCTGCACTAATAATCCACAGGCCTGCAATAATAATCCACAGGCCTGGACTAATAATCCACAGGTCTGGACTAATAATCCACAGGCCTGCACTAATAATCCACAGACCTGCACTAATAATCCACAGACCTGCACTAATAATCCACAGGCCTGCACTATTAATCCACAGACCTGGACTAATAATCCACAGGCCTGCACTAATAATCCACAGGCCTGGACTAATAATACACAGGCCTGGACTAATAATCCACAGGCCTGCACTAATAATCCTCAGAACTGCACTAATAATAAAAAGGCCTGCACTAATAATCCACAGACCTGGACTAATAATCCACAGGCCTGCACTAATAATCCAGAGACCTTGACTAATAATCCACAGGCCTGGACTAATAATCCACAGGTCTGGACTAATAATCCAGAGGCCTGCACTAATAATCCACAGGCCTGCACAAATAATCCACAGGCCTGGACTAATAATCCACAGGCCTGCACTAATTATCCACAGGCCTGGGCTAATAATGAACAGGCCTGCACTAATAATCCTCAGACATGCACTAATAATCCACAGGCCTGCACTAATAATCCACGGGCCTGCACTAATAATTCTAAGGCCTGGACTAATAATCCACAGACCTGGACTAATAATGCACAGGCATGGAATAATAATCCACAGGTCTGGACTAATAATCCACAGGCCTGCACTAATAATCCACAGACCAGCACTAATATTCAACAGGCCTGCACTAATAATCCACAGGCCTGCACTAATAATCCACAGACCTGAACTAATAATCCACAGGCCTGCATTAATAATCCACACACCGGAACTAATAATACACAGGCCTGCAGTAATAATCCATAGGCCTGGACCAATAATCCACAGGCCTGCACTAATAATCCACAGACCTGGACTAATAATCCACAGGCCTCGACTAATAATCGACAGGCCTGCGCTAATAATTCACAGGCCTGCAATAATAATCCACAGGACTGCACTAATAATACAGGGGCCTGCACTAATAATCCACAGGCCTGGACTAAAAATCCACAGGCCTGGACTAATAATCCACAGGCCTGCACAAATAATCCACAGGCCTGTACTAATAATCCACAGGCCTGCACTAATAATCCACAGGCCTGGGCTAATAATGAACAGGCCTGCACTAATAATCCACAGACCTGCACTAATAATACATACGCCTGCACTAATAATCCACAGGCCTGGACTAATAATCCACAGGCCTGCACTAATAATTCACAGGTCTGGACTAATAATCCACAGACATGCACTAATAATCCACAGACATGCAAGAATAATCCACAGGCCTGCACTAATAATCCTCAGGCCTGGACTAATAATACACAGGCCTGGTCTAATAATCCACAGGGCTGCACAAATAATCCAAGACCTGCACTAATAATACACAGGCCTGCACTAATGATCCACAGACCTGGACTAACAATCAACAGGCATGCACTAATAATCCACAGGCCTGGACTAATAATCCACAGGCCTGCACTAATAATCCACAGGTCTGGACTAATAATCCACAGACATGCACTAATAATCCACAGACCTGCACTAATAATCCACAGGCCTGCAATAATAATCCACAGGCCTGGACTAATAATCCACAGGCCTGCACTTATAATTCACAGGTCTGCACTAATAATCCACAGACATGCACTAATAATCCACAGACATGCAAGAATAATCCACAGGCCTGCACTAATAATCCACAGGCCTGCACTAATAATCCTCAGGCCTGGACTAATAATCCACAGGCCTGGTCTAATAATCCACAGGCCTGCACAAATAATCCAAGACCTGCACTAATAATACACAGGCCTGCACTAATGATCCACAGACCTGGACTAACAATCAACAGGCCTGCACTAATAATCCACAGGCCTGGACTAATAATCCACAGGCCTACACTAATAATCCACAGGTCTGGACTAATAATCCACAGACATGCACTAATAATCCACAGACATGCGCTCATAATCCTCAGGCCTGCACTAATAATCCACAGGCCTGCACTAATAATCCTCAGGCTTGGACTAATAATCCACAGGCCTGGACTAATAATCCACAGGCCTGGACTAATAATCCACAGACCTGCACTAATAATCCAAGACCTGCACAAATAATACACAGGCCTGCACTAATAATCCACAGACCTGGACTAACAATCCAGTGGCCTGCACTAATAATCCACAGACCTGCACTAATATTCCACAGACCTGCACTAATAATCCACAGACCTGCACTAATAATCCACAGGCCTGCAATAATAATCCACAGGCCTGGACTAATAATCCACAGGTCTGGACTAATAATACACAGGCCTGCACTAATAATCCACAGACCTGTACTAATTATCCACAGACCTGCACTAATAATCCACAGGCCTGCACTAATAATCCACAGACCTGCACTAATAATCCACAGGCCTGCACTAATAATCCACAGGCCTGGACTAATAATCCACAGGCCTGCACTAATAATCCTCAGAACTGCACTAATAATAAAAAGGCCTGCACTAATAATCCACAGACCTGGACTAATAATCCACAGGCCTGCACTAATAATCCAGAGACCTTGACTAATAATCCACAGGCCTGGACTAATAATCCACATGTCTGGACTAATAATCCAGAGGCCTGCACTAATAATCCACGGACCTGCACTAATAATCCACAGACCTGCACTAATAATACACAGGCCGGCACAAATTATCCACAGACCTGCACTAATAATCCACAGACCTGCACTAATAATACGCAGGCCTGGATAAATAATCCACAGGCCTGGACTAATGATACACAAGCCTGCACTAATAATCCACAGACCTGGACTAATAATCCTCAGGCCTGCAGTAATAATCCACAGACCTGCACTAATAACACACAGGCCTGCACTAATAATCCATAGGCCTGGACTAATAATCCACAGGCCTGCACTAATAATCCACAGACGTGGACTAATAATCCACAGGCCTGCACTAATAATCCACAGGTCAGAAAAAATAATCCACAGGCCTGCACTAATAACCCACAGACCTGCACTCAAAATCCACAGACCTGCATTAATAATACACAGGCCTGCACTAATTATCCACAGACCTGCACGAATAATCCACAGACCTGCACTAATAATACACAGACCGGCACTACTAATCCACAGGCCTGGACTAATAATCGACAGGCCTGCACTAATAATCCACAGACCTGAACTAATGATCCTCAGGCCTGCACTAATAATCCACAGGCCTGCACTAATAATACACAGGCCTGCACTAATAATACATAGGCCTGCACTTATAATCCACAGGCCTGGACTAATAATACACAGGCCTGCATTAAAAATCCACAGGCTGGGACAAAAAGCCACAGGCCTGCACTAATGATCCACAGACCTGGACTAATAATCCACAGGCCTGGACTAATAATCCACAGGCCTGGACTAATAATACACAGACCTGCACTAATAATACACAGGCCGGCACAAATTATCCACAGATCTGCACTAATAATCCACAGACCTGCACTAATAATACACAGGCCTGCACTAATAATCCACAGGCCTGGACTAATAATACACAGGCCTGCACTAATTATCCACAGGCCTGGACTAAAAATCCACAGGCCTGGACTAATAATCCACAGGCCTGCACAAATAATCCACAGGCCTGTACTAATAATCCACAGGCCTGCACTAATAATCCACAGGCCTGGGCTAATAATGAACAGGCCTGCACTAATAATCCACAGACCTGCACTAATAATACACACGCCTGCACTAATAATCCACAGGCCTGGACTAATAATCCACAGGCCTGCACTAATAATTCACAGGTCTGGACTAATAATCCACAGACATGCAATAATAATCCACAGACATGCAAGAATAATCCACAGGCCTGCACTAATAATCCACAGGCCGGCACTAATAATCCTCAGGCCTGGACTAATAATCCACAGGCCTGCACAAATAATCCAAGACCTGCACTAATAATACACAGGCCTGCACTAATGATCCACAGACCTGGACTAACAATCCACAGGCCTGCACTAATAATCCACAGGCCTGGACTAATAATCCACAGGCCTGCACTAATAATCCACAGGTCTGGACTAATAATCCACAGACGCACTAATAATCCACAGACATGCACTCATAATCCTCAGGCCTGCACTAATAATCCACAGGCCTGCACTAATAATCCTCAGGCTTGGACTAATAATCCACAGGCCTGGACTAATAATCCACAGGCCTGGACTAATAATCCACAGACCTGCACTAATAATCCAAGACCTGCACAAATAATACACAGGCCTGCACTAATAATCCACAGACCTGGACTAACAATCCAGAGGCCTGCACTAATAATCCACAGAGCTGCACTAATAATCCACAGACCTGCACCAATAATCCACAGACCTGCACTAATAATCCACAGGCCTGCAATAATAATCCACAGGCCTGGACTAATAATCCACAGGTCTGGACTAATAATCCACAGGCCTGCACTAATAATCCACAGACCTGCACTAATAATCCACAGACCTGCACTAATAATCCATAGGCCTGCACTAATAATCCACAGACCTGGACTAATAATCCACAGGCCTGCACTAATAATCCACAGGCCTGGACTAATAATACACAGGCCTGGACTAATAATCCACAGGCCTGCACTAATAATCCTCAGAACTGCACTAATAATAAAAAGGCCTGCACTAATAATCCACAGACCTGGACTAATAATCCACAGGCCTGCACTAATAATCCAGAGACCTTGACTAATAATCCACAGGCCTGGACTAATAATCCACAGGTCTGGACTAATAATCCAGAGGCCTGCACTAATAATCCACAGGCCTGCACAAATAATCCACAGGCCTGGACTAATAATCCACAGGCCTGCACTAATTATCCACAGGCCTGGGCTAATAATGAACAGGCCTGCACTAATAATCCACAGACATGCGCTAATAATCCACAGGCCTGCATTAATAATCCACAGGCCTGCACTAATAATTCTAAGGCCTGGACTAATAATCCACAGACCTGGACTAATAATGCACAGGCCTGGAATAATAATCCACAGGTCTGGACTAATAATCCACAGGCCTGCACTAATAATCCACAGACCAGCACTAATATTCAACAGGCCTGCACTAATAATCCACAGGCCTGCACTAATAATCCACAGACCTGAACTAATAATCCACAGGCCTGCATTAATAATCCACACACCGGAACTAATAATACACAGGCCTGCAGTAATAATCCATAAGCCTGGACCAATAATCCACAGGCCTGCACTAATAATCCACAGACCTGGACTAATAATCCACAGGCCTCGACTAATAATCGACAGGCCTGCGCTAATAATTCACAGGCCTGCAATAATAATCCACAGGACTGCACTAATAATACAGAGGCCTGCACTAATAATCCACAGGCCTGGACTAAAAATCCACAGGCCTGGACTAATAATCCACAGGCCTGCACAAATAATCCACAGGCCTGTACTAATAATCCACAGGCCTGCACTAATAATCCACAGGCCTGGGCTAATAATGAACAGGCCTGCACTAATAATCCACAGACCTGCACTAATAATACATACGCCTGCACTAATAATCCACAGGCCTGGACTAATAATCCACAGGCCTGCACTAATAATTCACAGGTCTGGACTAATAATCCACAGACATGCACTAATAATCCACAGACATGCAAGAATAATCCACAGGCCTGCACTAATAATCCTCAGGCCTGGACTAATAATACACAGGCCTGGTCTAATAATCCACAGGCCTGCACAAATAATCCAAGACCTGCACTAATAATACACAGGCCTGCACTAATGATCCACAGACCTGGACTAACAATCAACAGGCATGCACTAATAATCCACAGGCCTGGACTAATAATCCACAGGCCTGCACTAATAATCCACAGGTCTGGACTAATAATCCACAGACATGCACTAATAATCCACAGACAGGCACTCATAATCCTCAGGCCTGCACTAATAATCCACAGGCCTGCACTAATAATCCTCAGGCTTGGACTAATAATCCACAGGCCTGGACTAATAATCCACAGGCCTGGACTAATAATCCAAAGACCTGCACTAATAATCCAAGACCTGCACAAATAATACACAGGCCTGCACTAATAATCCACAGACCTGCACTAATAATCCACTGGCCTGGACTAATAATCCAAAGGCCTGCACTAATAATCCACAGACTTCGACTAATAATCCACAGGCCTGCACTAATAAACCAGAGGTCAGAACAAATAATCCACAGGCCTGGACTAATAACCCACAGACCTGCACTAAAAATCCACAGACCTGCATTAATAATACACAGGCCTGCACTAATTATCCACAGACCAGCACTAATAATCCACAGACCTGCATTAATAATACACAGACCTGCACTACTAATCCCCAGGTCTGGACTAATAATCTACAGGCCTGCACTAATAATCCACAGACCTGAACTAATAATCCACAGGCCTGCACTAATAA
Organism: Isurus oxyrinchus; assembly: GCA_026770705.1. Taxonomy (NCBI): domain Eukaryota; kingdom Metazoa; phylum Chordata; class Chondrichthyes; order Lamniformes; family Lamnidae; genus Isurus; species Isurus oxyrinchus. Next base: position 1,714,471 of record JANJGN010000003.1, on the reverse strand, counting down.
TCCAAAGGCCTGCACTAATAATACATAGGCCTGCACTAATAATACACAGGCCTGCACTAATTATCCACAGGCCTGGACTACAAATCCACAGGCCTGGACTAATAATCCACAGGCCTGCACAAATAATCCACAGGCCTGTACTAATAATCCACAGGCCTGCACTAATAATCCACAGGCCTGGGCTAATAATGAACAGGCCTGCACTAATAATCCACAGACCTGCACTAATAATACACACGCCTGCACTAATAATCCACAGGCCTGGACTAATAATCCACAGGCCTGCACTAATAATTCACAGGTCTGGACTAATAATCCACAGACATGCACTAATAATCCACAGACATGCAAGAATAATCCACAGGCCTGCACTAATAATCCACAGGCCTGCACTAATAATCCTCAGGCCTGGACTAATAATACACAGGCCTGGTCTAATAATCCACAGGCCTGCACAAATAATCCAAGACCTGCACTAATAATACACAGGCCTGCACTAATGATCCACAGACCTGGACTAACAATCCACAGGCCTGCACTAATAATCCACAGGCCTGGACTAATAATCCACAGGCCTGCACTAATAATCCACAGGTCTGGATTAATAATCCACAGACATGCACTAATAATCCACAGACATGCACTCATAATCCTCAGGCCTGCACTAATAATCCACAGGCCTGCACTAATAATCCTCAGGCTTGGACTAATAATCCACAGGCCTGGACTAATAATCCACAGGCCTGGACTAATAATCCACAGACCTGCACTAATAATCCAAGACCTGCACAAATAATACACAGGCCTGCACTAATAATCCACAGACCTGGACTAACAATCCAGAGGCCTGCACTAATAATCCACAGACCTGCACTAATAATCCACAGACCTGCACTAATAATCCACAGGCCTGCAATAATAATCCACAGGCCTGGACTAATAATCCACAGGTCTGGACTAATAATCCACAGGCCTGCACTAATAATCCACAGACCTGCACTAATAATCCACAGACCTGCACTAATAATCCACAGGCCTGCACTATTAATCCACAGACCTGGACTAATAATCCACAGGCCTGCACTAATAATCCACAGGCCTGGACTAATAATACACAGGCCTGGACTAATAATCCACAGGCCTGCACTAATAATCCTCAGAACTGCACTAATAATAAAAAGGCCTGCACTAATAATCCACAGACCTGGACTAATAATCCACAGGCCTGCACTAATAATCCAGAGACCTTGACTAATAATCCACAGGCCTGGACTAATAATCCACAGGTCTGGACTAATAATCCAGAGGCCTGCACTAATAATCCACAGGCCTGCACAAATAATCCACAGGCCTGGACTAATAATCCACAGGCCTGCACTAATAATCCACAGGCCTGGGCTAATAATGAACAGGCCTGCACTAATAATCCACAGACCTGCACTAATAATACACACGCCTGCACTAATAATCCACAGGCCTGGACTAATAATCCACAGGCCTGCACTAATAATTCACAGGTCTGGACTAATAATCCACAGACATGCACTAATAATCCACAGGCCTGCACTAATAATCCACAGGCCTGCACTAATAATTCTAAGGCCTGGACTAATAATCCACAGACCTGGACTAATAATGCACAGGCATGGAATAATAATCCACAGGTCTGGACTAATAATCCACAGGCCTGCACTAATAATCCACAGACCAGCACTAATATTCAACAGGCCTGCACTAATAATCCACAGGCCTGCACTAATAATCCACAGACCTGAACTAATAATCCACAGGCCTGCATTAATAATCCACACACCGGAACTAATAATACACAGGCCTGCAGTAATAATCCATAGGCCTGGACCAATAATCCACAGGCCTGCACTAATAATCCACAGACCTGGACTAATAATCCACAGGCCTCGACTAATAATCGACAGGCCTGCGCTAATAATTCACAGGCCTGCAATAATAATCCACAGGACTGCACTAATAATACAGGGGCCTGCACTAATAATCCACAGGCCTGGACTAAAAATCCACAGGCCTGGACTAATAATCCACAGGCCTGCACAAATAATCCACAGGCCTGTACTAATAATCCACAGGCCTGCACTAATAATCCACAGGCCTGGGCTAATAATGAACAGGCCTGCACTAATAATCCACAGACCTGCACTAATAATACATACGCCTGCACTAATAATCCACAGGCCTGGACTAATAATCCACAGGCCTGCACTAATAATTCACAGGTCTGGACTAATAATCCACAGACATGCACTAATAATCCACAGACATGCAAGAATAATCCACAGGCCTGCACTAATAATCCTCAGGCCTGGACTAATAATACACAGGCCTGGTCTAATAATCCACAGGCCTGCACAAATAATCCAAGACCTGCACTAATAATACACAGGCCTGCACTAATAATCCACAGGCCTGGACTAATAATCCACAGGCCTGCACTAATAATCCACAGGTCTGGACTAATAATCCACAGACATGCACTAATAATCCACAGACAGGCACTCATAATCCTCAGGCCTGCACTAATAATCCACAGGCCTGCACTAATAATCCTGAGGCTTGGACTAATAATCCACAGGCCTGGACTAATAATCCACAGGCCTGGACTAATAATCCAAAGACCTGCACTAATAATCCAAGAACTGCACAAATAATACACAGGCCTGCACTAATAATCCACAGGCCTGGACTAACAATCCAGAGGCCTGCACTAATAATCCACAGACCTGCACTAATAATCCACAGACCTGCAAAAATAATCCACAGACCTGCACTAATAATCCACAGGCCTGCAATAATAATCCACAGGCCTGGACTAATAATCCACAGGTCTGGACTAATGATACACAGGCCTGCACTAATAATCCACAGACCTGCACAAATAATCCACAGACCTGCACTAATAATCCACAGGCCTGCAGTAATAATCCACAGACCTGGACTAATAATCCACAGGCCTGCACTAATAATCCACAGGCCTGGACTAATAATACATAGGCCTGGACTAATAATCCACAGGCCTGCACTAATAAACCTCAGAACTGCACTAATAATAAAAAGGCCTGCACTAATAATCCACAGACCTGGACTAATAATCCACAGGCCTGCACTAATAATCCAGAGACCTTGACTAATAATCCACAGGCCTGGACTAATAATCCACAGGTCTGGACTAATAATCCAGAGGCCTGCACTAATAATCCACAGACCTGCACTAATAATCCACAGACCTGCACTAATAATACACAGGACGGCACAAATTATCCACAGACCTGCACTAATAATCCACAGACCTGCACTAATAATACACAGGCCTGGACTAATAATCCACAGGCCTGGACTAATGATACACAGGCCTGCACTAATAATCCACAGACCTGGACAAATAATCCTCAGGCCTGCAGTAATAATCCACAGGCCTGCACTAATAACACACAGGCCTGCACTAATAATCCATAGGCCTGGACTAATAATCCACAGGCCTGCACTAATAATCCACAGACGTGGACTAATAATCCACAGGCCTGCACTAATAATCCACAGGTCAGAAAAAATAATCCACAGCCCTGCACTAATAACCCACAGACCTGCACTCAAAATCCACAGAACTGCATTAATAATACACAGGCCTGCACTAATTATCCACAGACCTGCACGAATAATCCACAGACCTGCACTATTAATACACAGACCGGCACTACTAATCCACAGGCCTGGACTAATAATCGACAGGCCTGCACTAATAATCCACAGACCTGAACTAATGATCCACAGGCCTGCACTAATAATCCACAGGCCTGCACTAATAATACACAGGCCTGCACTAATAATACATAGGCCTGCACTTATAATCCACAGGCCTGGACTAATAATACACAGGCCTGCACTAATAATCCAAAGGCTGGGACTAATAAACCACAGGCCTGCACTAATGATCTACAGACCTGGACTAATAATCCACAGGCCTGGACTAATAATCCACAGGCCTGGACTAATAATACACAGGCCTGCACTAATAATACACAGGCCGGCACAAATAATCCACAGACCTGCACTTATAATACACAGGCCTGCACTAATAATCCACAGGCCTGGACTAATAATACACAGGCCTGCACTAATAATCCACAGACCTGCACTTATAATCCATAGGCCTGGACTAATAATCCAAAGGCCTGCACTAATAATCCACAGACGTCGACTAATAATCGACAGGCCTGCACTAATAATCCACAGGTCAGAACAAATAATCCACAGGCCTGCACTAATAACCCACAGACCTGCACTAAAAATCCACAGACCTGCATTAATAATACACAGGCCTGCACTAATTATCCACAGACCAGCACTAATAATCCACAGACCTGCATTAATAATACACAGACCTGCACTACTAATCCACAGGTCTGGACTAATAATCTACAGGCCTGCAGTAATAATCCACAGACCTGAACTAATAATCCACAGGACTGCACTAATAATCCAAAGGCCTGCACTAATAATACACAGGCCTGCACTAATAATACACAGGCCTGCACTAATAATCCACAGGCCTGGACTAATAATACACAGGCCTGCACTAATAATCCACAGGCCGGGACTAATAACCCACAGGCCTGCACTAATGATCCACAGACCTGGAATAATAATCCACAGGCCTGGACTAATAATCCACAGGCCTGGACTAATAATCCAGAAACCTGCACTAATAATACACAGGCCTGCACTAAGAATCAACACGCCTGGACTAATAATACACAGGCCTGCACTAATAATCCAAAGACCTGGACAAATAATCCACAGGCCTGGACTAATAATCCACAGACCTGCACTATTAATCCACAGGCCATCAATAATAATCCACAGGCCTGCGCTAATAATCCACAGGCCTGGGCTAATAATGAACAGGCCTGAACTAATAATCCACAGACCTGCACTAATAATACACAGGCCTGCACTAATAATCCACAGGCGTGGAATAATAATCCACAGGCCTGCACTAATAATCCAGAGGTCTGGACTAATAATCCACAGACATGCACTAATAATCCACAGACATGCACTAATAATCCACAGGCCTGCACTAATAATCCACAGGCCTGCACTAATAATCCTCAGGCCTGGACTAATAATCCACAGGACTGGACTAATAATCCACAGGCCTGGACTAATAATCCACAGGCCTGGACTAATAATCCAAGACCTGCACTAATAATAGACAGGCCGGCACAAATTATCCACAGACCTGCACTAATAATCCACAGACCTGCACTAATAATATGCAGGCCTGCACTAATAATCCACAGGCCTGGACTAATAATACACAGGCCTGCACTAATAATCCTCAGACCTGGACTAATAATCCTCAGGCCTGCACTAATAATCCACAGACCTGCACTAATAATACACAGGCCTGCACTAATAATCCACAGGCCTGGACTAATAATCCACAGGCCTGCACTAATAATCCGCAGATGTGGACAAATAATCCACAGGCCTGAACTAATAATTAACAGGTCAGAACAAATAATCCACAGGCCTGCACTAATAACCCACAGACCTGCACTAAAAATCCACAGACCTGCATTAATAACACACAGGCCTGCACTAATAATCCACAGACCTGCACAAATAATCCACAGACCTGCACTAATAATACACAGACCTGCAATACTAATCCACAGGCCTGGACTAATAATATACAGGACTGCACTAATAATCCACAGGCCTGCACTAATAATCCACAGGCCTGGACTAATAATACACAGGCCTGCACTAATAATACACAGGCCTGCACTAATAATCCACAGGCCTGGACTAATAATACACAGGCCTGCACTAATAATCCACAGGCCGGGACCAATAAGCCACAGGCCAGCACTAATGATCCACAGACCTGGACTAATACTCCACAGGCCTGGACTAATAATCCACAGGCCTGGACTAATAATACACAGGCCTGCACTAATAATCCACAGACCTGGACTAATAATCCACAGGCCTGGACTAATAATCCAGAAACCTGCACTAATAATACACAGGCCTGCACTTATAATCGACAGGCCTGGACTAATAATACACAGGCCTGCACTAATAATCCACAGACCTGGACTAATAATCCACAGGCCTGGACTAATAATCCACAGACCTGCACTAATAATCCACAGAACTGCAGTAATAATCCACAGGCCTGGGCTAATAATGAACAGGCCTGCACTAATAATCCACAGACCTGCACTAATAATACACAGGCCTGCACTAATAATCCACAGGCGTGGACTAATAATCCACAGGCCTGCACTAATAATCCACAGGTATGGACAAATAATCCACAGACATGCACTAATATTCCACAGACATGCACTAATAATCCACAGGCCTGCACTAATAATCCACAGGCCTGCACTAATAATCCACAGGCCTGCACTAATAATCCTCAGGCCTGGACTAATAATCCACAGGCCTGGACTAATAATCCAGAGGCCTGGACAAATAATCCACAGGCCTGCACTAATAATCCAAGACCTGCACTAATAATACACAGGCCTGCACTAATAATCCACAGACCTGGACTAACAATCCAGAGGCCTGCAATAATAATCCACAGACCTGGACTAATAATCCACAGGCCTGGACTAATAATCCACAGACCTGCACTAATAATACACAGGCCTGCACTAATAATCCACAGGCCTGGACTAATAATCCACAGGCCTGCACTAATAATCCACAGACCTGCACTAATAATACACAGGCCTGCACTAATAATCCACAGGCCTGGACTAATAATCCACAGGCCTGCACTAATAATCCACAGACCTGCACTAATAATACACAGGCCTGCACTAATAATCCACAGGCCAGGACTAATAATACACAGGCCTGCACTAATAATCCACAGACCTGCACTAATAATCCACAGGCCTGCAATAATAATCCAGAGGCCCGGACTAATAATCCACAGGTCTAGACTAATAATCCACAGGCCTGCACTAATAATCCACAGACCTGCACTAATAATCCACAGACCTGCACTAATAATCCACAGCCCTGCAATAATAATCCACAGGCCAGGACAAATAATCCACAGGTCTGGACTAATAATCCACAGGCCTGCACTAATAATCCACAGGCCTGCTCTAATAATCCACAGAGCTGCACTAATAATCCACAGACCTGCACTAATAATCCACAGGCCTGCACTAATAATCCACAGGCCTGCACTAATAATCCACAGGCCTGCACTAATAATCCACAGGCCTGCCCTAATAATACACAGGCCTGCACTAATAATCCACAGACCTGCACTAATAATCCTCACACCTGCACTAATAATAAAAAGGCCTGCACTAATAATCCACAGACCTGGACTAATACTCCACAGGCCTGCACTAATAATCCAGAGACCTTGACTAATAATCCACAGCACTGGACTAATAATCCACAGACATGCACTAATAATCCACAGACATGCACTAATAATCCACAGTCCTGCACTAATAAACCACAGGCCTGCACTAATAATCCTCACGCCTGGACTAATAATCCACAGGCCTGGACAAATAATCCACAGGCCTGGACTAATAATCCACAGGCCTGCACTAATAATCCAAGACCTGCACTAATAATACACAGGCCTGCACTAATAATCCACAGACCTGGACTAACAATCCAGAGGCCTGCACTAATAATCCACAGACCTTGACTAATAATCCACAGGCCTGGGCTAATAATCCACAGGTCTGGACTAATAATCCACAGGCTGAACTAATAATCCACAGGCCTGCACTAATAATCCACAGACCTGCATTAATAATCCACAGAGCTGCACTAATAATGCACAGGCCTGCACTAATAATCCACAGGCCTGCACTAATAATCCACAGGCCTGAACTAATAATCCACAGACCTGCACGAATAATCCAAGGGCCTGCACTATAAATCCACAGGCCTGCACTAATAATCCACAGACCTGCACTAATAATACACAGGCCTGCACTAATAATCCACAGGCCTGGAATAATAATACACAGGCCTGCACTAATCATCCACAGGCCGGGACAAATAAGACACAGGCCTGCACTAATGATCCACAGACCTGGACTGATAATCCACAGGCCTGGACTAATAATCCACAGGCCTGGACAAATAATCCACAGGCCTGGAATAATAATCCACAAACCTTCACTAATAATACACAGGCCTGCACTAATAATCCACAGGCCTGGACTAATAATCCACAGACCTGCACTAATAATCCACAGGCCTTCAATAATAATCCACCGGCCTGGACTAATAATCCACAGGTCTGGACTAATAATCCACAGGCCTGCACTCATAATCCACAGACCTGCACTAATCATCCACAGGCCGGGACAAATAAGACACAGGCCTGCACTAATGATCCACAGACCTGGATTGATAATCCACAGGCCTGGACTAATAATCCACAGGCCTGGACAAATAATCCACAGGCCTGGAATAATAATCCTCAAACCTGCACTAATAATACACAGGCCTGCACTAATAATCCACAGGCCTGGAATAATAATCCACAGACCTGCACTAATAATCCACAGGCCTTCAATAATAATCCACAGGCCTGGACTAATAATCCACAGGTCTGGAATAATAATCCACAGGCCTGCACTCATAATCCACAGACCTGCACTAATAATCCACAGACCTGCACTAATAATCCACAGGCCTGCAATAAAAATTCACAGGCCTGGACTAATAATCCACAGGTCTGGACTAATAATCCACAGGCCTGCACTAATAATCCACAGAAATGCACTAATATTCCACAGACCTGCACTAATAATCCACAGACCTGCACTAATAATCCACAGGCCTGCACTAATAATCCACAGGACTGGACTAATAATCCACAGGCCTGCACTAATAATCCACAGGCCTGCACTAATAATCCTCAGACCTGCACTCATAATACAAAGGCCTGCACTAATAATCCACAGACCTGGTCAAATAATCCACAGGCCTGCACTAATAATCCAGAGACCTTGACTAATAATCCACAGGCCTGGACTAATAATCCACAGGTCTTAAATAATAATCCAGAGGCCTGCACTAATAATCCACAGACCTGCACTAATAATCCACAGACCTGCACTAATAATACACAGGCCGGCACAAATTATCCACAGACCTGCACTAATAATCCACAGACCTGCACTAATAATACACAGGCCTGCACTAATAATCCACAGGCCTGGACTAATAATACAAAGGCCTGCAGTAATAATCCACAGACCTGAACTAATAATCCACAGGACTGCACTAATAATCCAAAGGCCTGCACTAATAATACACAGGCCTGCACTAATAATACACAGGCCTGCACTAATAATCCACAGGCCTGGACTAATAATACACAGGCCTGCACTAATAATCCACAGGCCGGGACTAATAACCCACAGGCCTGCACTAATGATCCACAGACCTGGAATAATAATCCACAGGCCTGGACTAATAATCCACAGGCCTGGACTAATAATCCAGAAACCTGCACTAATAATACACAGGCCTGCACTAATAATCAACACGCCTGGACTAATAATACACAGGCCTGCACTAATAATCCAACGACCTGGACAAATAATCCACAGGCCTGGACTAATAATCCACAGACCTGCACTATTAATCCACAGGCCATCAATAATAATCCACAGGCCTGCGCTAATAATCCACAGGCCTGGGCTAATAATGAACAGGCCTGAACTAATAATCCACAGACCTGCACTAATAATACACAGGCCTGCACTAATAATCCACAGGCGTGGAATAATAATCCACAGGCCTGCACTAATAATCCAGAGGTCTGGACTAATAATCCACAGACATGCACTAATAATCCACAGACATGCACTAATAATCCACAGGCCTGCACTAATAATCCACAGGCCTGCACTAATAATCCTCAGGCCTGGACTAATAATCCACAGGACTGGACTAATAATCCACAGGCCTGGACTAATAATCCACAGGCCTGGACTAATAATCCAAGACCTGCACTAATAATAGACAGGCCGGCACAAATTATCCACAGACCTGCACTAATAATCCACAGACCTGCACTAATAATATGCAGGCCTGCACTAATAATCCACAGGCCTGGACTAATAATACACAGGCCTGCACTAATAATCCACAGACCTGGACTAATAATCCTCAGGCCTGCACTAATAATCCACAGACCTGCACTAATAATACACAGGCCTGCACTAATAATCCACAGGCCTGGACTAATAATCCACAGGCCTGCACTAATAATCCACAGATGTGGACAAATAATCCACAGGCCTGAACTAATAATTAACAGGTCAGAACAAATAATCCACAGGCCTGCACTAATAACCCACAGACCTGCACTAAAAATCCACAGACCTGCATTAATAACACACAGGCCTGCACTAATAATCCACAGACCTGCACAAATAATCCACAGACCTGCACTAATAATACACAGACCTGCAGTACTAATCCACAGGCCTGGACTAATAATATACAGGACTGCACTAATAATCCACAGGCCTGCACTAATAATCCACAGGCCTGGACTAATAATACACAGGCCTGCACTAATAATACACAGGCCTGCACTAATAATCCACAGGCCTGGACTAATAATACACAGGCCTGCACTAATAATCCACAGGCCGGGACTAATAAGCCACAGGCCAGCACTAATGATCCACAGACCTGGACTAATACTCCACAGGCCTGGACTAATAATCCACAGGCCTGGACTAATAATACACAGGCCTGCACTAATAATCCACAGACCTGGACTAATAATCCACAGGCCTGGACTAATAATCCAGAAACCTGCACTAATAATACACAGGCCTGCACTTATAATCGACAGGCCTGGACTAATAATACACAGGCCTGCACTAATAATCCACAGACCTGGACTAATAATCCACAGGCCTGGACTAATAATCCACAGACCTGCACTAATAATCCACAGACCTGCAGTAATAATCCACAGGCCTGGGCTAATAATGAACAGGCCTGCACTAATAATCCACAGACCTGCACTAATAATACACAGGCCTGCACTAATAATCCACAGGCGTGGACTAATAATCCACAGGCCTGCACTAATAATCCACAGGTCTGGACAAATAATCCACAGACATGCACTAATATTCCACAGACATGCACTAATAATCCACAGGCCTGCACTAATAATCCACAGGCCTGCACTAATAATCCACAGGCCTGCACTAATAATCCTCAGGCCTGGACTAATAATCCACAGGCCTGGACTAATAATCCAGAGGCCTGGACTAATAATCCACAGGCCTGCACTAATAATCCAAGACCTGCACTAATAATACACAGGCCTGCACTAATAATCCACAGACCTGGACTAACAATCCAGAGGCCTGCAATAATAATCCACAGACCTGGACTAATAATCCACAGGCCTGGACTAATAATCCACAGACCTGCACTAATAATACACAGGCCTGCACTAATAATCCACAGGCCTGGACTAATAATCCACAGGCCTGCACTAATAATCCACAGACCTGCACTAATAATACACAGGCCTGCACTAATAATCCACAGGCCTGTACTAATAATCCACAGGCCTGCACTAATAATCCACAGACCTGCACTAATAATACACAGGCCTGCACTAATAATCCACTGGCCAGGACTAATAATACACAGGCCTGCACTAATAATCCACAGACCTGCACTAATAATCCACAGGCCTGCAATAATAATCCAGAGGCCCGGACTAATAATCCACAGGTCTAGACTAATAATCCACAGGCCTGCACTAATAATCCACAGACCTGCACTAATAATCCACAGACCTGCACTAATAATCCACAGCCCTGCAATAATAATCCACAGGCCTGGACTAATAATCCACAGGTCTGGACTAATAATCCACAGGCCTGCACTAATAATCCACAGGCCTGCTCTAATAATCCACAGAGCTGCACTAATAATCCACAGACCTGCACTAATAATCCACAGGCCTGCACTAATAATCCACAGGCCTGCACTAATAATCCACAGGCCTGCACTAATAATCCACAGGCCTGCCCTAATAATCCACAGACCTGCACTAATAATCCACAGACCTGCACTAATAATCCTCACACCTGCACTAATAATAAAAAGGCCTGCACTAATAATCCACAGACCTGGACTAATACTCCACAGGCCTGCACTAATAATCCAGAGACCTTGACTAATAATCCACAGCACTGGACTAATAATCCACAGACATGCACTAATAATCCACAGACATGCACTAATAATCCACAGTCCTGCACTAATAAACCACAGGCCTGCACTAATAATCCTCACGCCTGGACTAATAATCCACAGGCCTGGACAAATAATCCACAGGCCTGGACTAATAATCCACAGGCCTGCACTAATAATCCAAGACCTGCACTAATAATACACAGGCCTGCACTAATAATCCACAGACCTGGACTAACAATCCAGAGGCCTGCACTAATAATCCACAGACCTTGACTAATAATCCACAGGCCTGGGCTAATAATCCACAGGTCTGGACTAATAATCCACAGGCTGAACTAATAATCCACAGGCCTGCACTAATAATCCACAGACCTGCATTAATAATCCACAGAGCTGCACTAATAATGCACAGGCCTGCACTAATAATCCACAGGCCTGCACTAATAATCCACAGGCCTGAACTAATAATCCACAGACCTGCACGAATAATCCAAGGGCCTGCACTATAAATCCACAGGCCTGCACTAATAATCCACAGACCTGCACTAATAATACACAGGCCTGCACTAATAATCCACAGGCCTGGAATAATAATACACAGGCCTGCACTAATCATCCACAGGCCGGGACAAATAAGACACAGGCCTGCACTAATGATCCACAGACCTGGACTGATAATCCACAGGCCTGGACTAATAATCCACAGGCCTGGACAAATAATCCACAGGCCTGGAATAATAATCCACAAACCTTCACTAATAATACACAGGCCTGCACTAATAATCCACAGGCCTGGACTAATAATCCACAGACCTGCACTAATAATCCACAGGCCTTCAATAATAATCCACAGGCCTGGACTAATAATCCACAGGTCTGGACTAATAATCCACAGGCCTGCACTCATAATCCACAGACCTGCACTAATAATCCACAGACCTGCACTAATAATCCACAGGCCTGCAATAAAAATTCACAGGCCTGGACTAATAATCCACAGGTCTGGACTAATAATCCACAGGCCTGCACTAATAATCCACAGAAATGCACTAATATTCCACAGACCTGCACTAATAATCCACAGGCCTGCACTAATAATCCACAGGCCTGCACTAATAATCCACAGGCCTGCACTAATAATCCACAGGACTGGACTAATAATCCACAGGCCTGCACTAATAATCCACAGGCCTGCACTAATAATCCTCAGACCTGCACTCATAATACAAAGGCCTGCACTAATAATCCACAGACCTGGTCAAATAATCCACAGGCCTGCACTAATAATCCAGAGACCTTGACTAATAATCCACAGGCCTGGACTAATAATCCACAGGTCTTAAATAATAATCCAGAGGCCTGCACTAATAATCCACAGACCTGCACTAATAATCCACAGACCTGCACAAATAATACACAGGCCGGCACAAATTATCCACAGACCTGCACTAATAATCCACAGACCTGCACTAATAATACACAGGCCTGCACTAATAATCCACAGGCCTGGACTAATAATACAAAGGCCTGCACTAATAAACCACAGACCTGGACTAATAATCCTCAGGCCTGCACTAATAATCCACAGACCTGCACTAATAATACACAGGCCTGCACTAACAATCCATAGGCCTGGACTAATAATCCACAGGCCTGCACTAATAATCCACAGACGTGGACTAATAATCCACAGGCCTGCACTAATAATCCACAGGTCAGAACAAATAATTCACAGGCCTGCACTAATAAACCACAGACCTGCACTAAAAATCCACAGACCTGCATTAATAATAAACAGGCCTGCACTAATTATCCATAGAACTGGTCTAATAATCCACAGGCCTGCACTAATAATCCAGAGACCTTGACTAATAGACCACAGGCCTGGACTAATAATCCACAGGTCTGGAATAATAATCCAGAGCCCTGCACTAATAATCCACAAACCTGCACTAATAATCCACAGACCTGCAGTAATAATACACAGGCCGGCACAAATTATCCACAGACCTGCACAAATAATCCACAGACCTGCACTAATAATACACAGGCCTGCACTAATAATCCACAGGCCTGGACTAATAATACAAAGGCCTGCACTAATAATCCACAGACCTGGACTAATAATCCTCAGACCTGCACTAATAATCCAAAGACCTGCACTAATAATACACAGGCCTGCACTAATAATCCATAGGCCTGGACTAGTAAACCACAGGCCTGCACTAATAATCCACAGACGTGGACTAATAATCCACAGGCCTGCACTAATAATCCACAGGTCAGAACAAATAATTCACAGGCCTGCACTAATAACCCACAGACCTGCACTAAAAATCCACAGACCTGCATTAATAATACACAGGCCTGCACTAATTATCCATAGACCTGCACTAATAATCCACAGACCTGCACTAATAATACACAGACCTGCACTACTAATCCACAGGCCTGCACTGATAATCTACAGGCCTGCACTAATAATCCACAGACCTGAACTAATAATCCACAGGCCTGCACTAATAATACACAGGCCTGCACTAATAATCCACAGACCTGCACTAATAATACACAGGCCTGCACTAATAATCCACAGGCCTGGAATAATAATACACAGGCCTGCACTAATAATCCACGGTCCGGGACAAATAAGCCACAGGCCTGCACTAATGATCCACAGACCTGGACTAATAATCCACAGGCCTGGACTAATAATCCACAGGCCTGGACTAATAATCCACAGGACTGCATTAATAATCCACAGACCTGGACTAATAATCCACAGGCCTGGACTAATAATCCACAAACCTGCACTAATAATACACAGGCCTGCACTAATAATCCACAGGCCTGGACTAATAATCCACAGACCTGCACTAATAATCCACAGGCCTTCAATAATAATCCACAGGCCTGGACTAATAATCCACAGGTCTGGACTAATAATCCACAGGCCTGCACTCATAATCCACAGACCTGCACTAATAATCCACAGACCTGCACTAATAATCCACAGGCCTGCAATAATAATTCACAGGCCTGGACTAATAATCCACAGGTCTGGACGAATAATCCACAGGCCTGCACTAATAATCCACAGGCCTGCACTAATAATCCTCAGACCTGCACTCATAATACAAAGGCCTGCACTAATAATCCACAGACCTGGTCAAATAATCCACAGGCCTGCACTAATAATCCAGAGACCTTGACTAATAATCCACAGGCCTGGACTAATAATCTACAGGTCTTAAATGATAATCCAGAGGCCTGCACTAATAATCCACAGACCTGCACTTATAATCCACAGACCTGCACTAATAATACACAGGCCGGCACAAATTATCCACAGACCTGCACTAATAATCCACAGACCTGCACTAATAATATACAGGCCTGCACTAATAATCCACAGGCCTGGACTAATAATGCAAAGGCCTGCACTAATAATCCACAGACCTGGACTAATAATCCTCAGGCCTGCACTAATAATCCACAGACCTGCACTAATAATACACAGGCCTGCACTAATATTCCATAGGCCTGGACTAATAATCCACAGGCCTGCACTAATAATCCACAGACGTGGACTATTATTCCACAGGCCTGCACTAATAATCCACAGGTCAGAACAAATAATTCACAGGCCTGCAGTAATAAACCACAGACCTGCACTAAAAATCCACAGACCTGCATTAATAATACACAGGCCTGCACTAATTATCCATAGACCTGCACTAATAATCCACAGACCTGCACTAATAATACACAGACCTGCACTACTAATCCACAGGCCTGCACTGATAATCTACAGGCCTGCACTAATAATACACAGACCTGAATTAATAATCCACAGGCCTGCACTAATAATACACAGGCCGGCACTAATAATCCACAGACCTGCACTAATAATCCACAGACCTGCACTAATAATCCACAGGCCTGCAATAATAATCCACAGGCCTGGACTAATAATCCACAGGTCTGGACTAATAATCCACCGGCCTGCACTAATAATCCACAGACCTGCACTAATAATCCACAGACCTGCACTAATAATGCACAGGCCTGCACTAATAATCCACAGGCCTGGACTAATAATCCACAGGCCTGCACTAATAATCCACAGGCCTGCACTAATAATCCTCAGACCTGCACTAATAATACAAAGGCCTGCACTAATAATCCACAGACCTGGACTAATAATCTACACGCCTGCACTAATAATCCAGAGACCTTGACTAATAATCCACAGGCCTGGACTAATAATCCACAGGCCTGGACTAATAATCCACAGGCCTGCATTAATAAACCACAGGCCTGCACTAATAATCCTCAGACCTGCACTAATAATACAAAGGCCTGCACTAATAATCCACAGACCTGGACTAATAATCCACAGGCCTGCACTAATAATCCAGAGACCTTGACTAATAATCCACAGGCGTGGACTAATAATCCACAGGTCTGGACTATTAATCCAGAGGCCTGCACTAATAATCCACAGACCTGCACTAATAATCCTCAGACCTCCACTAAAAATCCACAGACCTGCAATAATAATACACAGGCCTGCACAAATAATCCACAGATCTGCACTAATAATACACAGACCTGCACTACTAATCCACAGGCCTGGATTAATAATCTACAGGCCCGCACTAATAATCCACTACCTGAACTAATAATCCACAGGCCTGCACTAATAATCCACAGGCCTGCACTAATAATCTGCAGACCTGCACTAATAATCCAGAGGCCTGGACTAATGATACACAGGCCTGGACTAATAATACACAGGCCTGCACTAATAATCCACAGTCCTGGATTAATAATCTACAGGCGTGCACTAATAATCCACAGGCCTGCATTAATAATCCACAGACCTACAAGAATAATACACAGGCCTGCACTAATATTCCACAGGCCTGCACTAATAATCCACAGGCCGGCACTCATAATCCACAGGCCTGGACTAATAATACACAGGCCTGGACTAATAATCCACAGGCCTGCAATAATAATCCACAGGCCTGGACTAATAATCCACAGGCCTGCACTAATAATCCACAGGCCTGCACTAATAAACCACAGGCCTGAAATAATAATCCACAGGCCGGGAATAATAATCCACAGGCCTGCACTAATAATCCACAGACCTGGACTAATAATCCACAGCCTGCACTAATAATCCACAGACGTGCACTAATAATACACAGGCCTGCACTAATAATCCACAGACCTGCACTAATAATCCACAGGCCTGCACTAATAATCCACAGACCTGGACTAATTATCCACAGGCCTGCACTAATAATCCACCGACCTGCACTAATAATCGACAGACGTGCATTACTAGTAGACAGGCCTGCACTAATAATGCACAGGCCTGCACTAATAATGCACAGGCCTGCACTAATACTCCAGAGACCTGGACTAATAATGCACAGGCCTGGACTAATAATCCACAGGTCTGGTCTAATAATCCACAGGCCTGCACTAATAATCCACAGACCTGCACTAATAATCCACAGACCTGCACGAATAATACACAGGCCTGCACTAATAATCCTCTGACCTGCACTAATAATCCACAGACCAGCACTAACAATACACAGGCCTGCACTAATAATCCACAGGCCTGGACTAATAATCCACAGGCCTGCACTAATAATCCACCGACCTGCACTAATAATCAACAGGCCTGCACTAATAATCCACAGGCCCGCACTAATAATCCACAGGCCTGCACTAATTATCCAAAGGCCTGGACTAATAATCCACAGGCCTGCACTAATAATCCAAAGGCCTGCACTAATAATCCACAGACCTGCACTAATAATCCACAGGCCTGCACTAATAATCTACAGGCCCGCACTAATAATCCACAGGTCTGCACTAATTATTCACAGGCCTGGACTAATAATCCACAGGCCTGCACTAATAATCCACAGGCCCGCACTAATAATTCACAGGCCTGCAGTAATTATCCAAAGGCCCGGACTAATAATCCACAGGCCTGCACTAATAATCCACAGACCTGGACTAATAATCCAGAGGCCGGCAGTAATAATCCACAGGCCTGCACTAATAATCCACAGACCTGCATAATAATCCACAGACCTGCACTAATAATACACAGGCCTGCACTAATAATCCACAGGTCTGGACTAATAATGCACAGGCCTGCACTAATAATCCACAGACCTGCACTAATAATCCAAGGGCCTGCACTAAAAATCCACTGGCCTGCACTAATAATACACAGGCCTGCACTAATAATACACAGGCCTGCACTAATAATCCATAGGCCTGGACTAATAATACACAGGCCTGCACTAATAATCCAAGGTCCGGGACAAATAAGCCACAGGCCTGCACTAAAGATCCACAGACCTGGACTAATAATCCACAGGCCTGGACTAATAATCCACAGGTCTGGACTAATAATCCACAGGCCTGCACTCATAATTCTCAGTCCTGCACTAATAATCCACAGACCTGCACTAATAATCCACAGGCCTGCAATAATAATTCACAGGCCTGGACTAATAATCCACAGGTCTGGACTAATAATCCACAGGCCTGCACTAATAATCCACAGAAATGCACTAATATTCCACAGACCTGCACTAATAATCCACAGGCCTGCACTAATAATCCACAGGCCTGCACCAATAATCCACAGGCCTGCACTAATAATCCACAGGACTGGACTAATAATCCACAGGCCTGCACTAATAATCCACAGGCCTGCACTAATAATCCTCAGACCTGCACTCATAATTCAAAGGCCTGCACTAATAATCCACAGACCTGGTCAAATAATCCACAGGCCTGCACCAATAATCCAGAGACCTTGACTAATAATCCACAGGCCTGGACTAATAATCCACAGGTCTTAAATAATAATCCAGAGGCCTGCACTAATAATCCACAGACCTGCACTAATAATCCACAGACCTGCACTAATAATACACAGGCCGGCACAAATTATCCACAGACCTGCACTAATAATCCACAGACCTGCACTAATAATACACAGGCCTGCACTAATAATCCACAGGCCTGGACTAATAATACAAAGGCCTGCACTAATAATCCACAGACCTGGACTAATAATCCTCAGGCCTGCACTAATAATCCACAGACCTGCACTAATAATCCACAGACGTGGACTAATAATCCACAGGCCTGCACTAATAATCCACTGGTCAGAACAAATAATTCACAGGCCTGCACTAATAAACCACAGACCTGCACTAAAAATCCACAGACCTGCATTAATAATACACAGGCCTGCACTAATTATCCATAGAACTGGTCTAATAATCCAAAGGCCTGCACTAATAATCCAGAGACCTTGACTAATAATCCACAGGCCTGGACTAATAAACCACAGGCCTGCACTAATAATACACAGGCCTGCACTAATAATCCATAGGCCTGCACTAATAATACACAGGCCTGCACTAATAATCCACAGGCCTGGACTAATAATCCACAGACCTGCACTAATAATCCACAGGCCTTCAATAATAATCCACAGGCCTGGACTAATAATCCACAGGTCTGGACTAATAATCCACAGGCCTGCACTCATAATCCACAGACCTGCACTAATAATCCACAGACCTGCACTAATAATCCACAGGCCTGCAATAATAATTCACAGGCCTGGACTAATAATCCACAGGTCTGGACGAATAATCCACAGGCCTGCACTAATAATCCACAGGCCTGCACTAATAATCCTCAGACCTGCACTCATAATACAAAGGCCTGCACTAATAATCCACAGACCTGGTCAAATAATCCACAGGCCTGCACTAATAATCCAGAGACCTTGACTAATAATCCTCAGGCCTGGACTAATAATCCACAGGTCGTAAATAATAATCCAGAGGCCTGCACTAATAATCCACAGACCTGCACTAATCATCCACAGACCTGCACTAATAATACACAGGCCGGCACAAATTATCCACAGACCTGCACTAATAATCCACAGACCTGCACTAATAATACACAGGCCTGCACTAATAATCCACAGGCCTGGACTAATAATACAAAGGCCTGCACTAATAATCCACAGACCTGGACTAATAATCCTCAGGCCTGCACTAATAATCCACAGACCTGCACTAATAATAGACAGGCCTGCACTAATATTCCATAGGCCTGGACTAATAATCCACAGGCCTGCACTAATAATCCACAGACGTGGACTATTATTCCACAGGCCTGCACTAATAATCCACAGGTCAGAACAAATAATTCACAGGCCTGCACTAATAAACCACAGACCTGCACTAAAAATCCACAGACCTGCATTAATAATACACAGGCCTGCACTAATTATCCATAGACCTGCACTAATAATCCACAGACCTGCACTAATAATACACAGACCTGCACTACTAATCCACAGGCCTGCACTGATAATCTACAGGCCTGCACTAATAATACACAGACCTGAATTAATAATCCACAGGCCTGCACTAATAATCCACAGGCCTGCACTAATAATCCTCAGACCTGCACTAATAATACAAAGGCCTGCACTAATAATCCACAGACCTGGACTAATAATCTACACGCCTGCACTAATAATCCAGAGACCTTGACTAATAATCCACAGGCCTGGACTAATAATCCACAGGCCTGGACTAATAATCCACAGGCCTGCATTAATAAACCACAGGCCTGCACTAATAATCCTCAGACCTGCGCTAATAATACAAAGGCCTGCACTAATAATCCACAGAACTGGACTAATAATCCACAGGCCTGCACTAATAATCCAGAGACCTTGACTAATAATCCACAGGCGTGGACTAATAATCCACAGGTCTGGACTATTAATCCAGAGGCCTGCACTAATAATCCACAGACCTGCACTAATAATCCTCAGACCTCCACTAAAAATCCACAGACCTGCAATAATAATACACAGGCCTGCACAAATAATCCACAGATCTGCACTAATAATACACAGACCTGCACTTCTAATCCACAGGCCTGGATTAATAATCTACAGGCCCGCACTAATAATCCACTACCTGAACTAATAATCCACAGGCCTGCACTAATAATCCACAGGCCTGCACTAATAATCTGCAGACCTGCACTAATAATCCAGAGGCCTGGACTAATGATACACAGGCCTGGACTAATAATACACAGGCCTGCACTAATAATCCACAGTCCTGGATTAATAATCTACAGGCGTGCACTAATAATCCACAGGCCTGCATTAATAATCCACAGACCTACAAGAATATTACACAGGCCTGCACTAATATTCCACAGGCCTGCACTAATAATCCACAGGCCTGCACTCATAATCCACAGGCCTGGACTAATAATACACAGGCCTGGACTAATAATCCACAGACCTGCAATAATAATCCACAGGCCTGCACTAATAATTCACAGGCCTGCACTAATAATCCACAGCCCTGGAATAATAATACACAGGCCTGCACTAATAATCCACGGTCCGGGACAAATAAGCCACAGGCCTGCACTAAAGATCCACAGACCTGGACTAATAATCCACAGGCCTGGACTAATAATCCACAGGCCTGCACTAATAATACACAGGCCTGCACTAATAATCCACAGGCCTGGACTAATAATCCACAGACCTGCACAAATAATCCACAGGCCTTCAATAATAATCCACAGGCCTGGACTAATAATCCACAGGTCTGGACTAATAATCCACAGGCCTGCACGCATAATCCACAGACCTGCACTAATAATCCACAGACCTGCACTATTAATCCACAGGCCTGCAATAATAATTCACAGGCCTGGACTAATAATCCACAGGTCTGGACGAATAATCCACAGGCCTGCACTAATAATCCACAGGCCTGCACTAATAATCCTCAGACCTGCACTCATAATACAAAGGCCTGCACTAATAATCCACAGACCTGGTCAAATAATCCACAGGCCTGCACTAATAATCCAGAGACCTTGACTAATAATCCACAGGCCTGGACTAATAATCCACAGGTCTTAAATAATAATCCAGAGGCCTGCACTAATAATCCACAGACCTGCACTAATAATCCACAGACCTGCATTAATAATACACAGGCCGGCACAAATTATCCACAGACCTGCACTAATAATCCACAGACCTGCACTAATAATACACAGGCCTGCACTAATAATCCACAGGCCTGGACTAATAATGCAAAGGCCTGCACTAGTAATCCACAGACCTGGACTAATAATACACAGGCCTGCACTAATATTCCATAGGCCTGGACTAATAATCCACAGGCCTGCACTAATAATCCACAGGTCAGAACAAATAATTCACAGGCCTGCACTAATAAACCACAGACCTGCACTAAAAATCCACAGACCTGCATTAATAATACACAGGCCTGCACTAATTATCCATAGACCTGCACTAATAATCCACAGACCTGCACTAATAATACACAGACCTGCACTACTAATCCACAGGCCTGCACTGATAATCTACAGGCCTGCACTAATAATACACAGACCTGAATTAATAATCCACAGGCCTGCACTAATAATACACAGGCCTGCACGAATAATCCACAGACCTGCACTAATAATCCACAGACCTGCACTAATAATCCACAAGCCTGCAATAATAATCCACAGGCCTGGACTAATAATCCACAGGTCTGGACTAATAATCCACCGGCCTGCACTAATAATCCACAGACCTGCACTAATAATCCACAGACCTGCACTAATAATGCACAGGCCTGCACTAATAATCCACAGGCCTGGACTAATAATCCACAGGCCTGCACTAATAATCCACAGGCCTGCACTAATAATCCTCAGACCTGCACTAATAATACAAAGGCCTGCACTAATAATCCACAGACCTGGACTAATAATCTACACGCCAGCACTAATAATCCAGAGACCTTGACTAATAATCCACAGGCCTGGACTAATAATCCACAGGCCTGGACTAATAATCCACAGGCCTGCACTAATAATACACAGGCCTGCACTAATAATTCACAGACCTGCACTAATAATACACAGGCCTGCACTAATAATCCACAGGCCTGGAATAATAATACACAGGCCTGCACTAATAATCCACGGTCCGGGACAAATAAGCCACAGGCCTGCACTAATGATCCACAGACCTGGACTAATAATCCAGAGACCTGCACTAATAATCCACAGGCCTGGACTAATAATCCACAGGACTGCACTAATAATCCACAGACCTGGACTAATAATCCACAGGCCTGGACTAATAATCCACAAACCTGCACTAATAATACACAGGCCTGCACTAATAATCCACAGGCCTGGACTAATAATCCACAGACCTGCACTAATAATCCACAGGCCTTCAATAATAATCCACAGGCCTGGACTAATAATCCACAGGTCTGGACTAATAATCCACAGGCCTGCACTCATAATCCACAGACCTGCACTAATAATCCACAGACCTGCACTAATAATCCACAGGCCTGCAATAATAATTCACAGGCCTGGACTAATAATCCACAGGCCTGGACTAATAATCCACAGGCCTGCATTAATAAACCACAGGCCTGCACTAATAATCCTCAGACCTGCGCTAATAATACAAAGGCCTGCACTAATAATCCACAGAACTGGACTAATAATCCACAGGCCTGCACTAATAATCCAGAGACCTTGACTAATAATCCACAGGCGTGGACTAATAATCCACAGGTCTGGACTATTAATCCAGAGGCCTGCACTAATAATCCACAGACCTGCACTAATAATCCTCAGACCTCCACTAAAAATCCACAGACCTGCAATAATAATACACAGGCCTGCACAAATAATCCACAGATCTGCACTAATAATACACAGACCTGCACTTCTAATCCACAGGCCTGGATTAATAATCTACAGGCCCGCACTAATAATCCACTACCTGAACTAATAATCCACAGGCCTGCACTAATAATCCACAGGCCTGCACTAATAATCTGCAGACCTGCACTAATAATCCAGAGGCCTGGACTAATGATACACAGGCCTGGACTAATAATACACAGGCCTGCACTAATAATCCACAGTCCTGGATTAATAATCTACAGGCGTGCACTAATAATCCACAGGCCTGCATTAATAATCCACAGACCTACAAGAATATTACACAGGCCTGCACTAATATTCCACAGGACTGCACTAATAATCCACAGGCCTGCACTCATAATCCACAGGCCTGGACTAATAATACACAGGCCTGGACTAATAATCCACAGACCTGCAATAATAATCCACAGGCCTGCACTAATAATTCACAGGCCTGCACTAATAATCCACAGCCCTGGAATAATAATACACAGGCCTGCACTAATAATCCACGGTCCGGGACAAATAAGCCACAGGCCTGCACTAATGATCCACAGACCTGGACTAATAATCCACAGGCCTGGACTAATAATCCACAGGCCTGCACTAATAATACACAGGCCTGCACTAATAATCCACAGGCCTGGACTAATAATCCACAGACCTGCACAAATAATCCACAGGCCTTCAATAATAATCCACAGGCCTGGACTAATAATCCACAGGTCTGGACTAATAATCCACAGGCCTGCACGCATAATCCACAGACCTGCACTAATAATCCACAGACCTGCACTATTAATCCACAGGCCTGCAATAATAATTCACAGGCCTGGACTAATAATCCACAGGTCTGGACGAATAATCCACAGGCCTGCACTAATAATCCACAGGCCTGCACTAATAATCCTCAGACCTGCACTCATAATACAAAGGCCTGCACTAATAATCCACAGACCTGGTCAAATAATCCACAGGCCTGCACTAATAATCCAGAGACCTTGACTAATAATCCACAGGCCTGGACTAATAATCCACAGGTCTTAAATAATAATCCAGAGGCCTGCACTAATAATCCACAGACCTGCACTAATAATCCACAGACCTGCATTAATAATACACAGGCCGGCACAAATTATCCACAGACCTGCACTAATAATCCACAGACCTGCACTAATAATACACAGGCCTGCACTAATAATCCACAGGCCTGGACTAATAATGCAAAGGCCTGCACTAGTAATCCACAGACCTGGACTAATAATACACAGGCCTGCACTAATATTCCATAGGCCTGGACTAATAATCCACAGGCCTGCACTAATAATCCACAGGTCAGAACAAATAATTCACAGGCCTGCACTAATAAACCACAGACCTGCACTAAAAATCCACAGACCTGCATTAATAATACACAGGCCTGCACTAATTATCCATAGACCTGCACTAATAATCCACAGACCTGCACTAATAATACACAGACCTGCACTACTAATCCACAGGCCTGCACTGATAATCTACAGGCCTGCACTAATAATACACAGACCTGAATTAATAATCCACAGGCCTGCACTAATAATACACAGGCCTGCACGAATAATCCACAGACCTGCACTAATAATCCACAGACCTGCACTAATAATCCACAGGCCTGCAATAATAATCCACAGGCCTGGACTAATAATCCACAGGTCTGGACTAATAATCCACCGGCCTGCACTAATAATCCACAGACCTGCACTAATAATCCACAGACCTGCACTAATAATGCACAGGCCTGCACTAATAATCCACAGGCCTGGACTAATAATCCACAGGCCTGCACTAATAATCCACAGGCCTGCACTAATAATCCTCAGACCTGCACTAATAATACAAAGGCCTGCACTAATAATCCACAGACCTGGACTAATAATCTACACGCCTGCACTAATAATCCAGAGACCTTGACTAATAATCCACAGGCCTGGACTAATAATCCACAGGCCTGGACTAATAATCCACAGGCCTGCACTAATAATACACAGGCCTGCACTAATAATTCACAGACCTGCACTAATAATACACAGGCCTGCACTAATAATCCACAGGCCTGGAATAATAATACACAGGCCTGCACTAATAATCCACGGTCCGGGACAAATAAGCCACAGGCCTGCACTAATGATCCACAGACCTGGACTAATAATCCAGAGACCTGCACTAATAATCCACAGGCCTGGACTAATAATCCACAGGACTGCACTAATAATCCACAGACCTGGACTAATAATCCACAGGCCTGGACTAATAATCCACAAACCTGCACTAATAATACACAGGCCTGCACTAATAATCCACAGGCCTGGACTAATAATCCACAGACCTGCACTAATAATCCACAGGCCTTCAATAATAATCCACAGGCCTGGACTAATAATCCACAGGTCTGGACTAATAATCCACAGGCCTGCACTCATAATCCACAGACCTGCACTAATAATCCACAGACCTGCACTAATAATCCACAGGCCTGCAATAATAATTCACAGGCCTGGACTAATAATCCACAGGTCTGGACGAATAATCCACAGGCCTGCACTAATAATCCACAGGCCTGCACTAATAATCCTCAGACCTGCACTCATAATACAAAGGCCTGCACTAATAATCCACAGACCTGGTCAAATAATCCACAGGCCTGCACTAATAATCCAGAGACCTTGACTAATAATCCACAGGCCTGGACTAATAATCCACAGGTCTTAAATAATAATCCAGAGGCCTGCACTAATAATCCACAGACCTGCACTAATAATCCACAGACCTGCACTAATAATACACAGGCCGGCACAAATTATCCACAGACCTGCACTAATAATCCACAGACCTGCACTAATAATATACAGGCCTGCACTAATAATCCACAGGCCTGGACTAATAATGCAAAGGCCTGCACTAATAATCCACAGACCTGGACTAATAATCCTCAGGCCTGCACTAATAATCCACAGACCTGCACTAATAATACACAGGCCTGCACTAATATTCCATAGGCCTGGACTAATAATCCACAGGCCTGCACTAATAATCCACAGACGTGGACTATTATTCCACAGGCCTGCACTAATAATCCACAGGTCAGAACAAATAATTCACAGGCCTGCAGTAATAAACCACAGACCTGCACTAAAAATCCACAGACCTGCATTAATAATACACAGGCCTGCACTAATTATCCATAGACCTGCACTAATAATCCACAGACCTGCACTAATAATACACAGACCTGCACTACTAATCCACAGGCCTGCACTGATAATCTACAGGCCTGCACTAATAATACACAGACCTGAATTAATAATCCACAGGCCTGCACTAATAATACACAGGCCGGCACTAATAATCCACAGACCTGCACTAATAATCCACAGACCTGCACTAATAATCCACAGGCTTGCAATAATAATCCACAGGCCTGGACTAATAATCCACAGGTCTGGACTAATAATCCACCGGCCTGCACTAATAATCCACAGACCTGCACTAATAATCCACAGACCTGCACTAATAATGCACAGGCCTGCACTAATAATCCACAGGCCTGGACTAATAATCCACAGGCCTGCACTAATAATCCACAGGCCTGCACTAATAATCCTCAGACCTGCACTAATAATACAAAGGCCTGCACTAATAATCCACAGACCTGGACTAATAATCTACACGCCTGCACTAATAATCCAGAGACCTTGACTAATAATCCACAGGCCTGGATTAATAATCCACAGGCCTGGACTAATAATCCACAGGCCTGCATTAATAAACCACAGGCCTGCACTAATAATCCTCAGACCTGCACTAATAATACAAAGGCCTGCACTAATAATCCACAGACCTGGACTAATAATCCACTGGCCTGCACTAATAATCCAGAGACCTTGACTAATAATCCACAGGCGTGGACTAATAATCCACAGGTCTGGACTATTAATCCAGAGGCCTGCACTAATAATCCACAGACCTGCACTAATAATCCTCAGACCTCCACTAAAAATCCACAGACCTGCAATAATAATACACAGGCCTGCACAAATAATCCACAGATCTGCACTAATAATACACAGACCTGCACTACTAATCCACAGGCCTGGATTAATAATCTACAGGCCCGCACTAATAATCCACTACCTGAACTAATAATCCACAGGCCTGCACTAATAATCCACAGGCCTGCACTAATAATCTGCAGACCTGCACTAATAATCCAGAGGCCTGGACTAATGATACACAGGCCTGGACTAATAATACACAGGCCTGCACTAATAATCCACAGTCCTGGATTAATAATCTACAGGCGTGCACTAATAATCCACAGGCCTGCATTAATAATCCACAGACCTACAAGAATATTACACAGGCCTGCACTAATATTCCACAGGCCTGCACTAATAATCCACAGGCCTGCACTCATAATCCACAGGCCTGGACTAATAATACACAGGCCTGGACTAATAATCCACAGGCCTGCAATAATAATCCACAGGCCTGGACTAATAATCCACAGGCCTGCACTAATAATCCACAGGCCTGCACTAATAAACCACAGGCCTGAAATAATAATCCACAGGCCGGGAATAATAATCCACAGGCCTGAACTAATAATCCACAGACCTGGACTAATAATCCACAGCCTGCACTAATAATCCACAGACGTGCACTAATAATACACAGGCCTGCACTAATAATCCACAGACCTGCACTAATAATCCACAGGCCTGCACTAATAATCCACAGACCTGGACTAATTATCCACAGGCCTGGACTAATAATCCAGAGACCTGGAGACATAATCCAAAGGCCGCACTAATAATCCACAGACCTGCACTAATAATCGACAGACGTGCATTACTAGTAGACAGGCCTGCACTAATAATGCACAGGCCTGCACTAATAATGCACAGGCCTGCACTAATACTCCAGAGACCTGGACTAATAATGCACAGGCCTGGACTAATAATCCACAGGTCTGGTCTAATAATCCACAGGCCTGCACTAATAATCCACAGACCTGCACTAATAATCCACAGACCTGCACGAATAATACACAGGCCTGCACTAATAATCCTCTGACCTGCACTAATAATCCACAGACCAGCACTAACAATACACAGGCCTGCACTAATAATCCACAGGCCTGGACTAATAATCCACAGGCCTGCACTAATAATCCACCGACCTGCACTAATAATCCACAGGCCTGCACTAATAATCCACAGGCCCGCAATAATAATCCACAGGCCTGCACTAATTATCCAAAGGCCTGGACTAATAATCCACAGGCAAGCACTAATAATCCAAAGGCCTGCACTAATAATCCACAGACCTGCACTAATAATCCACAGGCCTGCACTAATAATCTACAGGCCCGCACTAATAATCCACAGGTCTGCACTAATTATTCACAGGCCTGGACTAATAATCCACAGGCCTGCACTAATAATCCACAGGCCCGCACTAATAATCCACAGGCCTGCACTAATTATCCAAAGGCCCGGACTAATAATCCACAGGCCTGCACTAATAATCCACAGACCTGGACTAATAATCCAGAGGCCGGCAGTAATAATCCACAGGCCTGCACTAATAATCCACAGACCTGCATAATAATCCACAGACCTGCACTAATAATACACAGGCCTGCACTAATAATCCACAGGTCTGGACTAATAATGCACAGGCCTGCACTAATAATCCAAGGGCCTGCACTAAAAATCCACTGGCCTGCACTAATAATACACAGGCCTGCACTAATAATACACAGGCCTGCACTAATAATCCACAGGCCTGGACTAATAATACACAGGCCTGCACTAATAATCCAAGGTCCGGGACAAATAAGCCACAGGCCTGCACTAAAGATCCACAGACCTGGACTAATAATCCACAGGCCTGCACTAATAATTCACAGACCTGCACTAATCATCCACAGGCCTGCACTAATAATCCACAGACCTGGACTAATTATCCACAGGCCTGGACTAATAATCCAGAGACCTGGACACATAATCCAAAGGCCGCACTAATAATCCACAGACCTGCACTAATAATCGACAGACGTGCATTACTAGTAGACAGGCCTGCACTAATAATGCACAGGCCTGCACTAATAATGCACAGGCCTGCACTAATACTCCAGAGACCTGGACTAATAATGCACAGGCCTGGACTAATAATCCACAGGTCTGGTCTAATAATCCACAGGCCTGCACTAATAATCCACAGACCTGCACTAATAATCCACAGACCTGCACGAATAATACACAGGCCTGCACTAATAATCCTCTGACCTGCACTAATAATCCACAGACCAGCACTAACAATACACAGGCCTGCACTAATAATCCACAGGCCTGGACTAATAATCCACAGGCCTGCACTAATAATCCACCGACCTGCACTAATAATCCACAGGCCTGCACTAATAATCCACAGGCCCGCACTAATAATCCACAGGCCTGCACTAATTATCCAAAGGCCTGGACTAATAATCCACAGGCAAGCACTAATAATCCAAAGGCCTGCACTAATAATCCACAGACCTGCACTAATAATCCACAGGCCTGCACTAATAATCTACAGGCCCGCACTAATAATCCACAGGTCTGCACTAATTATTCACAGGCCTGGACTAATAATCCACAGGCCTGCACTAATAATCCACAGGCCCGCACTAATAATCCACAGGCCTGCACTAATTATCCAAAGGCCCGGACTAATAATCCACAGGCCTGCACTAATAATCCACAGACCTGGACTAATAATCCAGAGGCCGGCAGTAATAATCCACAGGCCTGCACTAATAATCCACAGACCTGCATAATAATCCACAGACCTGCACTAATAATACACAGGCCTGCACTAATAATCCACAGGTCTGGACTAATAATGCACAGGCCTGCACTAATAATCCAAGGGCCTGCACTAAAAATCCACTGGCCTGCACTAATAATACACAGGCCTGCACTAATAATACACAGGCCTGCACTAATAATCCACAGGCCTGGACTAATAATACACAGGCCTGCACTAATAATCCAAGGTCCGGGACAAATAAGCCACAGGCCTGCACTAAAGATCCACAGACCTGGACTAATAATCCACAGGCCTGGACTAATAATCCACAGGTCTGGACTAATAATCCACAGGCCTGCACTAATAATCCACAGAAATGCACTAATATTCCACAGACCTGCACTAATAATCCACAGGCCTGCACTAATAATCCACACAGGCCTGCACTAATAATCCACAGGCCTGCACTAATAATCCACAGGACTGGACTAATAATCCACAGGCCTGCACTAATAATCCACAGGCCTGCACTAATAATCCTCAGACCTGCACTCATAATTCAAAGGCCTGCACTAATAATCCACAGACCTGGTCAAATAATCCACAGGCCTGCACTAATAATCCAGAGACCTTGACTAATAATCCACAGGCCTGGACTAATAATCCACAGGTCTTAAATAATAATCCAGAGGCCTGCACTAATAATCCACAGACCTGCACTAATAATCCACAGACCTGACCTAATAATACAAAGGCCGGCACAAATTATCCACAGACCTGCACTAATAATCCACAGACCTGCACTAATAATACACAGGCCTGCACTAATAATCCACAGGCCTGGACTAATAATACAAAGGCCTGCACTAATAATCCACAGACCTGGACTAATAATCCTCAGGCCTGCACTAATAATCCACAGACCTGCACTAATAATACACAGGCCTGCACTAACAATCCATAGGCCTGGACTAATAATCCACAGGCCTGCACTAATAATCCACAGACGTGGACTAATAATCCACAGGCCTGCACTAATAATCCACTGGTCAGAACAAATAATTCACAGGCCTGCACTAATAAACCACAGACCTGCACTAAAAATCCACAGAACTGCATTAATAATACACAGGCCTGCACTAATTATCCATAGAACTGGTCTAATAATCCACAGGCCTGCACTAATAATCCAGAGACCTTGACTAATAATCCACAGGCCTGGACTAATAAACCACAGGCCTGCACTAATAATACACAGGCCTGCACTAATAATCCGTAGGCCTGCACTAATAATCCACAGGCCTGCACTAATAATCCACAGGCCTGCACTAATAATCCACAGACCTGCACTAATAATCCACAGGCCTTCAATAATAATCCACAGGCCTGGACTAATAATCCACAGGTCTGGACTAATAATCCACAGGCCTGCACACATAATCCACAGACCTGCACTAATAATCCACAGACCTGCACTAATAATCCACAGGCCTGCAATAATAATTCACAGGCCTGGACTAATAATCCACAGGTCTGGACGAATAATCCACAGGCCTGCACTAATAATCCACAGGCCTGCACTAATAATCCTCAGACCTGCACTCATAATACAAAGGCCTGCACTAATAATCCACAGACCTGGTCAAATAATCCACAGGCCTGCACTAATAATCCAGAGACCTTGACTAATAATCCACAGGCCTGGACTAATAATCCACAGGTTTTAAATAATAATCCAGAGGCCTGCACTAATAATCCACAGACCTGCACTAATCATCCACAGACCTGCACTAATAATACACAGGCCGGCACAAATTATCCACAGACCTGCACTAATAATCCACAGACCTGCACTAATAATACACAGGCCTGCACTAATAATCCACAGGCCTGGACTAATAATACAAAGGCCTGCACTAATAATCCACAGACCTGGACTAATAATCCTCAGGCCTGCACTAATAATCCACAGACCTGCACTGATAATACACAGGCCTGCACTAATATTCCATAGGCCTGGACTAATAATCCACAGGCCTGCACTAATAATCCACAGACGTGGACTATTATTCCAAAGGCCTGCACTAATAATCCACAGGTCAGAACAAATAATTCACAGGCCTGCACTAATAAACCACAGACCTGCACTAAAAATCCACAGACCTGCATTAATAATACACAGGCCTGCACTAATTATCCATAGACCTGCACTAATAATCCACAGACCTGCACTAATAATACACAGACCTGCACTACTAATCCACAGGCCTGCACTGATAATCTACAGGCCTGCACTAATAATACACAGACCTGAATTAATAATCCACAGGCCTGCACTAATAATACAGAGGCCGGCACTAATAATCCACAGACCTGCACTTATAATCCACAGACCTGCACTAATAATCCACAGGCCTGCAATAATAATCCACAGGCCTGGACTAATAATCCACAGGTCTGGACTAATAATCCACCGGCCTGCACTAATAATCCACAGACCTGCACTAATAATCCACAGACCTGCACTAATAATGCACAGGCCTGCACTAATAATCCACAGGCCTGGACTAATAATCCACAGGCCTGCACTAATAATCCACAGGCCTGCAATAATAATCCTCAGACCTGCACTAATAATACAAAGGCCTGCACTAATAATCCACAGACCTGGACTAATAATCTACACGCCTGCACTAATAATCCAGAGACCTTGACTAATAATCCACAGGCCTGGACTAATAATCCACAGGCCTGGACTAATAATCCACAGGCCTGCATTAATAAACCACAGGCCTGCACTAATAATCTTCAGACCTGCACTAATAATACAAAGGCCTGCACTAATAATCCACAGACCTGGACTAATAATCCACAGGCCTGCACTAATAATCCAGAGACCTTGACTAATAATCCACAGGCGTGGACTAATAATCCACAGGTCTGGACTATTAATCCAGAGGCCTGCACTAATAATCCACAGACCTGCACTAATAATCCTCAGACCTCCACTAAAAATCCACAGACCTGCAATAATAATACACAGGCCTGCACAAATAATCCACAGATCTGCACTAATAATACACAGACCTGCACTACTAATCCACAGGCCTGGATTAATAATCTACAGGCCCGCACTAATAATCCACTACCTGAACTAATAATCCACAGGCCTGCACTAATAATCCACAGGCCTGCACTAATAATCTGCAGACCTGCACTAATAATCCAGAGGCCTGGACTAATGATACACAGGCCTGGACTAATAATACACAGGCCTGCACTAATAATCCACAGTCCTGGATTAATAATCTACAGGCGTGCACTAATAATCCACAGGCCTGCATTAATAATCCACAGACCTACAAGAATATTACACAGGCCTGCACTAATATTCCACAGGCCTGCACTAATAATCCACAGGCCTGCACTCATAATCCACAGGCCTGGACTAATAATACACAGGCCTGGACTAATAATCCACAGGCCTGCAATAATAATCCACAGGCCTGGACTAATAATCCACAGGCCTGCACTAATAATCCACAGGCCTGCACTAATAAACCACAGGCCTGAAATAATAATCCACAGGCCGGGAATAATAATCCACAGGCCTGCACTAATAATCCACAGACCTGGACTAATAATCCACAGCCTGCACTAATAATCCACAAACGTGCACTAATAATACACAGGCCTGCACTAATAATCCACAGACCTGCACTAATAATCCACAGGCCTGCACTAATAATCCAAGACCTGGACTAATTATCCACAGGCCTGGACTAATAATCCAGAGACCTGGAAACATAATCCAAAGGCCGCACTAATAATCCACAGACCTGCACTAATAATCGACAGACGTGGATTACTAGTAGACAGGCCTGCACTAATAATGCACAGGCCTGTACTAATAATGCACAGGCCTGCACTAATACTCCAGAGACCTGGACTAATAATGCACAGGCCTGGACTAATAATCCACAGGTCTGGTCTAATAATCCACAGGCCTGCACTAATAATCCACAGACCTGCACTAATAATCCACAGACCTGCACGAATAATACACAGGCCAGCACTAATAATCCTCTGACCTGCACTAATAATCCACAGACCAGCACTAACAATACACAGGCCTGCACTAATAATCCACAGGCCTGGACTAATAATCCACAGGCCTGCACTAATAATCCACCGACCTGCACTAATAATCCACAGGCCTGCACTAATAATCCACAGGCCCGCACTAATAATCCACAGGCCTGCACTAATTATCCAAAGGCCTGGACTAATAATCCACAGGCCTGCACTAATAATCCAAAGGCCTGCACTAATAATCCACAGACCTGCACTAATAATCCACAGGCCTGCACTAATAATCTACAGGCCCGCACTAATAATCCACAGGTCTGCACTAATTATTCACAGGCCTGGACTAATAATCCACAGGCCTGCACTAATAATCCACAGGCCCGCACTAATAATCCACAGGCCTGCACTAATTATCCAAAGGCCCGGACTAATAATCCACAGGCCTGCACTAATAATCCACAGACCTGGACTAATAATCCAGAGGCCGGCAGTAATAATCCACAGGCCTGCACTAA
This sequence comes from Isurus oxyrinchus, assembly GCA_026770705.1. Classification (NCBI taxonomy): domain Eukaryota; kingdom Metazoa; phylum Chordata; class Chondrichthyes; order Lamniformes; family Lamnidae; genus Isurus; species Isurus oxyrinchus. The sequence continues at coordinate 1,678,883 of JANJGN010000003.1, read as the reverse complement.
TAATCCACAGACCTGCATAATAATCCACAGACCTGCACTAATAATACACAGGCCTGCACTAATAATCCACAGGTCTGGACTAATAATGCACAGGCCTGCACTAATAATCCACAGACCTGCACTAATAATCCAAGGGCCTGCACTAAAAATCCACTGGCCTGCACTAATAATACACAGGCCTGCACTAATAATACACAGGCCTGCACTAATAATCCACAGGCCTGGACTAATAATACACAAGCCTGCACTAATAATCCAAGGTCCGGGACAAATAAGCCACAGGCCTGCACTAAAGATCCACAGACCTGGACTAATAATCCACAGGCCTGGACTAATAATCCACAGGCCTGGACTAATAATCCACAGGATTGCACTAAAAATCCACAGACCTGGACTAATAATCCACAGGCCTGGACTAATAATCCACAACCCTGCACTAATAATACACAGGCCTGCACTAATAATCCACAGGCCTGGACTAATAATCCACAGACCTGCACTAATAATCCACAGGCCTGCAATAATAATCCACAGGCCTGGACTAATAATCCACAGGTCTGGACTAATAATCCACAGGCCTGCATTCATAATCCACAGACCTGCACTAATAATCCACAGACCTGCACTAATAATCCACAGGCCTGCAATAATAATTCACAGGCCTGGACAAATAATCCACAGGTCTGGACTAATAATCCACAGGCCTGCACTAATAATCCACAGAACTGCAATAATATTCCACAGACCTGCACTAATAATCCACAGGCCTGCACTAATAATCCACAGGCCTGCAGTAATAATCCACAGGCCTGCACTAATAATCCACAGGCCTGGACTAATAATCCACAGGCCTGCACTAATAATCCACAGGCCTGCACTAATAATCCTCAGACCTGCACTCATAATACAAAGGCCTGCACTAATAATCCACAGACCTGGTCTGATAATCCACAGGCCTGCACTAATAATCCAGAGACCTTGACTAATAATCCACAGGCCTGGACTAATAATCCACAGGTCTGGAATAATAATCCAGAGGCCTGCACTAATAATCCACAGACCTGCACTAATAATCCACAGACCTGCACTAATAATACACAGGCCGGCACAAATTATCCACAGACCTGCACTAATAATCCACAGACCTGCACTAATAATACACAGGCCTGCACTAATAATCCACAGGCCTGGACTAATAATACAAAGGCCTGCACTAATAATCCACAACCTGGACTAATAATCCTCAGGCCTGCACTAATAATCCACAGGCCTGCACTAATAAACCACAGGCCTGAAATAATATACCACAGGCCGGGAATAATAATCCACAGGCCTGCACTAATAATCCACAGACCTGGACTAATAATCCACAGCCTGCACTAATAATCCTCAGACGTGCACTAATAATACACAGGCCTGCACTAATAATCCACAGACCTGCACTAATAATCCACAGGCCTGCACTAATAATCCACAGACCTGGACTAATTATCCACAGGCCTGGACTAATAATCCACAGACCTGGACACATAATCCAAAGGCCGCACTAATAATCCACAGACCTGCACTAATAATCGACAGACGTGCATTACTAGTAGACAGGCCTGCACTAATAATGCACAGGCCTGCACTAATAATGCACAGGCCTGCACTAATACTCCAGAGACCTGGACTAATAATGCACAGGCCTGGACTAATAATCCACAGGTCTGGACTAATAATCCACAGGCCTGCACTAATAATCCACAGACCTGCACTAATAATCCACAGACCTGCACGAATAATACACAGGCCTGCACTAATAATCATCTGACCTGCACTAATAATCCACAGACCAGCACTAACAATACACAGGCCTGCACTAACAATCCACAGGCCTGCACTAATAATCCACAGGCCTGCACTAATAATCCACCGACCTGCACTAATAATCCACAGGACTGCACTAATAATCCACAGGCCCGCACTAATAATCCACAGGCCTGCACTAATTATCCACAGGCCTGGACTAATAATACACAGGCCTGCACTAATAATCAAAAGGCCTGCACTAATAATCCATAGACCTGCACTAATAATCCACAGGCCTGCACTAATAATCCACAGGCCCGCACTAATAATCCACAGGTCTGCACTAATTATCAACAGGCCTGGACTAATAATCCACAGGCCTGCACTAATAATCCACAGGCCCGCACTAATAATCCACAGGCCTGCACTAATTATCCACAGGCCCGGACTAATAATCCACAGGCCTGCACTAATCATCCACAGACCTGGACTAATAATCCAGAGGCCTGCAGTAATAATCCACAGGCCTGCACTAATAATCCACATGCCTGCATAATAATCCACAGACCTGCACTAATAATACACAGGCCTGCACTAATTATCCACAGGTCTGGACTAATAATGCACAGGCCTGCACTAATAATCCATAGAGCTGCACTAATAATCCAAGGGCCTGCACTAAAAATCCACAGGCCTGCACTAATAATCCACAGACCTGCACTAATAATACACAGGCCTGCACTAATAATCCACAGGCCTGGACTAATAATACACAGGCCTGCACTAATAATCCACGGTCCGGCACAAATAAGCCACAGGCCTGCACTAATGATCCACAGACATGGACTAATAATCCACAGGCCTGGACTAATAATCCACAGGCCTGGACTAATAGTCCACAGGACTGCACTAATAATCCACAGACCTGGACTAATAATCCACAGGCCTGGACTAATAATCTACAAACCTGCACTAATAATACACAGGCCTGCACTAATAATCCACAGGCCTGGACTAATAATCCACAGACCTGCACTAATAATCCACAGGCCTGCAATAATAATCCACAGGCCTGGACTAATAATCCACAGGTCTGGACTAATAATCCACAGGCCTGCACTCATAATCCACAGACCGGCACTAATAATCCACAGATCTGCACTAATAATCCACAGGCCTGCAATAATAATTCACAGGCCTGGACTAATAATCCACAGGTCTGGACTAATAATCCACAGGCCTGCACTAATAATGCACAGAACTGCACTAATATTCCACAGACCTGCACTAATAATCCACAGGCCTGCACTAATAATCCACAGGCCTGCACTAATAATCCACAGGCCTGCACTAATAATCCACAGGCCTGGACTAATAATCCACAGGCCTGCACTAATAATCCACAGGCCTGCACTAATAATCCTCAGACCTGCACTCATAATACAAAGGCCTGCACTAATAATCCACAGACCTGGTCTAATAATCCACAGGCCTGCACTAATAATCCAGAGACCTTGACTAATAATCCACAGGCCTGGACTAATAATCCACAGGTCTGGAATAATAATCCAGAGCCCTGCACTAATAATCCACAGACCTGCACTAATAATCCACAGACCTGCACTAACAATACACAGGCCTGCACTAATAATCCACAGGCCTGGACTAATAATACAAAGTCCTGCACTAATAATCTACAGACCTGGACACATAATCCTCAGGCCTGCACTAATAATCCACAGACCTGCAGTAATAATACACAGGCCTGCACTAATAATCCATAGGCCTGGACTAATAATCCACAGGCCTGCACTAATAATCCACAGATGTGGACTAATAATCCACAGGCCTGTACTAATAATCCACAGGTCAGAACAAATAATTCACAGGCCTGCACTAATAACCCACAGACCTGCACTAAAAATCCACAGACCTGAATTAATAATGCACAGGCCTGCACTAATTATCCATAGACCTGCACTAATAATCCACAGACCTGCACTAATAATACACAGACCTGCACTACTAATCCACAGGCCTGCACTGATAATCTACAGGCCTGCAGTAATAATCCACAGACCTGAACTAATAATCCATAGGCCTGCACTAATAATACACAGGCCTGCACTAATAATCCACAGACCTGCACTAATAATACACAGGCCTGCACTAATAATCCACAGGCCTGGAATAATAATACACAGGCCTGCACTAATAATCCACGGTCCGGGACAAATAAGCCACATGCCTGCACTAATGATCCACAGACCTGGACTAATAATCCACAGGCCTGGACTAATAATCCACAGGCCTGGACTAATAATCCACAGGACAGCACTAATAATCCAGAGACCTGGACAAATAATCCACAGGCCTGGACTAATAATCCACAGGCCTGCACTAATAATCCACAGACCTGCACTAATAATACACAGGCCTGCACTAATATTCCATAGGCCTGGACTAATAATCCACAGGCCTGCACTAATAATCCACAGACGTGGACTAATAATCCACAGGCCTGCACTAATAATCCACAGGTCAGAACAAATAATTCACAGGCCTGCACTAATAAACCACAGACCTGCACTAATAATCCACAGACCTGCACTAATAATACACAGACCTGCACTACTAATCCACAGGCCTGCACTGATAATCTACAGGCCTGCACTAATAATACACAGAACTGAACTAATAATCCACAGGCCTGCACTAATAATACACAGGCCGGCACTAATAATCCACAGACCTGCACTAATAATCCACAGACCTGCACTAATAATCCACAGGCCTGGACTAATAATCCACAGGCCTGCACTAATAATCCACAGGCCTGCACTAATAATCCACAGGCCTGCACTAATAATCCTCAGACCTGCACTCATAATACAAAGGCCTGCACTAATAATCCACAGACCTGGTCTAATAATCCACAGGCCTGCACTAATAATCCAGAGACCTTGACTAATAATCCACAGGCCTGGACTAATAATCCACAGGTCTGGAATAATAATCCAGAGGCCTGCACTAATAATCCTCATACCTGCACTAATAATCCACAGACCTGCACTAATAATACACAGGCCGGCACAAATTATCCACAGACCTGCACTAATAATCCACAGACCTGCACTAATAATACACAGGCCTGCACTAATAATCCACAGGCCTGGACTAATAATACAAAGGCCTGCACTAATAATCCACAGACCTGGATTAATAATCCTCAGGCCTGCACTAATAATCCACAGGCCTGCACTAATAAACCACAGGCCTGAAATAATAATCCACAGGCCGGGAATAATAATCCACAGGCCTGCACTAATAATCCACAGACCTGGACTAATAATCCACAGCCTGCACTAATAATCCTCAGACGTGCACTAATAATACACAGGCCTGCACTAATAATCCACAGACCTGCACTAATAATCCACAGGCCTGCACTAATAATCCACAGACCTGGACTAATTATCCACAGGCCTGGACTAATAATCCACAGACCTGGACACATAATCCAAAGGCCGCACTAATAATCCACAGACCTGCACTAATAATCGACAGACGTGCATTACTAGTAGACAGGCCTGCACTAATAATGCACAGGCCTGCACTAATAATGCACAGGCCTGCACTAATACTCCAGAGACCTGGACTAATAATGCACAGGCCTGGACTAATAATCCACAGGTCTGGACTAATAATCCACAGGCCTGCACTAATAATCCACAGACCTGCACTAATAATCCACAGACCTGCACGAATAATACACAGGCCTGCACTAATAATCATCTGACCTGCACTAATAATCCACAGACCAGCACTAACAATACACAGGCCTGCACTAACAATCCACAGGACTGCACTAATAATCCACAGGCCCGCACTAATAATCCACAGGCCTGCACTAATTATCCACAGGCCTGGACTAATAATACACAGGCCTGCACTAATAATCAAAAGGCCTGCACTAATAATCCATAGACCTGCACTAATAATCCACAGGCCTGCACTTATAATCCACAGGCCCGCACTAATAATCCACAGGTCTGCACTAATTATCCACAGGCCTGGACTAATAATCCACAGGCCTGCACTAATAATCCACAGGCCCGCACTAATAATCCACAGGCCTGCACTAATTATCCACAGGCCCGGACTAATAATCCACAGGCCTGCACTAATCATCCACAGACCTGGACTAATAATCCAGAGGCCTGCAGTAATAATCCACAGGCCTGCACTAATAATCCACAGACCTGCATAATAATCCACAGACCTGCACTAATAATACACAGGCCTGCACTAATTATCCACAGGTCTGGACTAATAATGCACAGGCCTGCACTAATAATCCATAGAGCTGCACTAATAATCCAAGGGCCTGCACTAAAAATCCACAGGCCTGCACTAATAATCCACAGACCTGCACTAATAATACACAGGCCTGCACTAATAATCCACAGGCCTGGACTAATAATACACAGGCCTGCACTAATAATCCACGGTCCGGCACAAATAAGCCACAGGCCTGCACTAATGATCCACAGACATGGACTAATAATCCACAGGCCTGGACTAATAATCCACAGGCCTGGACTAATAGTCCACAGGACTGCACTAATAATCCACAGACCTGGACTAATAATCCACAGGCCTGGACTAATAATCTACAAACCCGCACTAATAATACACAGGCCTGCACTAATAATCCACAGGCCTGGACTAATAATCCACAGACCTGCACTAATAATCCACAGGCCTGCAATAATAATCCACAGGCCTGGACTAATAATCCACAGGTCTGGACTAATAATCCACAGGCCTGCACTCATAATCCACAGACCGGCACTAATAATCCACAGATCTGCACTAATAATCCACAGGCCTGCAATAATAATTCACAGGCCTGGACTAATAATCCACAGGTCTGGACTAATAATCCACAGGCCTGCACTAATAATGCACAGAACTGCACTAATATTCCACAGACCTGCACTAATAATCCACAGGCCTGCACTAATAATCCACAGGCCTGCACTAATAATCCACAGGCCTGCACTAATAATCCACAGGCCTGGACTAATAATCCACAGGCCTGCACTAATAATCCACAGGCCTGCACTAATAATCCTCAGACCTGCACTCATAATACAAAGGCCTGCACTAATAATCCACAGACCTGGTCTAATAATCCACAGGCCTGCACTAATAATCCAGAGACCTTGACTAATAATCCACAGGCCTGGACTAATAATCCACAGGTCTGGAATAATAATCCAGAGCCCTGCACTAATAATCCACAGACCTGCACTAATAATCCACAGACCTGCACTAATAATACACAGGCCTGCACTAATAATCCACAGGCCTGGACTAATAATACAAAGTCCTGCACTAATAATCTACAGACCTGGACACATAATCCTCAGGCCTGCACTAATAATCCACAGACCTGCAGTAATAATACACAGGCCTGCACTAATAATCCATAGGCCTGGACTAATAATCCACAGGCCTGCACTAATAATCCACAGATGTGGACTGATAATCCACAGGCCTGTACTAATAATCCACAGGTCAGAACAAATAATTCACAGGCCTGCACTAATAACCCACAGACCTGCAATAAAAATCCACAGACCTGAATTAATAATACACAGGCCTGCACTAATTATCCATAGACCTGCACTAATAATCCACAGACCTGCACTAATAATACACAGACCTGCACTACTAATCCACAGGCCTGCACTGATAATCTACAGGCCTGCACTAATAATCCACAGACCTGAACTAATAATCCATAGGCCTGCACTAATAATACACAGGCCTGCACTAATAATCCACAGACCTGCACTAATAATACACAGGCCTGCACTAATAATCCACAGGCCTGGAATAATAATACACAGGCCTGCACTAATAATCCACGGTCCGGGACAAATAAGCCACATGCCTGCACTAATGATCCACAGACCTGGACTAATAATCCACAGGCCTGGACTAATAATCCACAGGCCTGGACTAATAATCCACAGGACAGCACTAATAATCCAGAGACCTGGACAAATAATCCACAGGCCTGGACTAATAATCCACAAACCTGCACTAATAATACACAGGCCTGCACTAATAATCCACAGGCCTGGACTAATAATCCACAGACCTGCACTAATAATCCACAGACCTGCAATAATAATCCAAAGGCCTGGACTAAAAATCCACAGGTCTAGACTAATAATCCACAGGTCTGGACGAATAATCCACAGGCCTGCACTAATAATCCAGAGACCTGCACTAATAATCCACAGACCTGCACAAATAATACACAGGCCTGCACTAATAATCCTCTGCCCTGCACTAATAATCCACAGACCAGCACTAACAATACACAGGCCTGGACTAATAATCCACGGACCTGCACTAATAATCCACAGGCCTTCAATAATAATCCACAGGCCTGGACTAATAATCCACAGGTCTGGACTAATAATCCACAGGCCTGCACTCATAATCCACAGACCTGCACTAATAATCCACAGACATGCACTAATAATCCACAGGCCTGCAATAATAATTCACAGGCCTGGACTAATAATCCACAGGTCTGGACGAATAATCCACAGGCCTGCACTAATAATCCACAGGCCTGCACTAATAATCCTCAGACCTGCACTCATAATACAAAGGCCTGCACTAATAATCCACAGACCTGGTCAAATAATCCACAGGCCTGCACTAATAATCCAGCGACCTTGACTAATAATCCACAGCCTGGACTAATAATCTACAGGTCTTAAATAATAATCCAGAGGCCTGCACTAATAATCCACAGACCTGCACTAATAATCCACAGACCTGTACTAATAATACACTGGCCGGCACAAATTATCCACAGACCTTAACTAATAATCCAGAGACCTGCACTAATAATACACAGGCCTGCACTAATAATCCACAGGCCTGGACTAATAATACAAAGGCCTGCACTAATAATCCACAGACCTGGACTAATAATCCTCAGGCCTGCACTAATAATCCACAGACCTGCACTAATAATACACAGGCCTGCACTAATATTCCATAGGCCTGGACTAATAATCCACAGGCCTGCACTAATAATCCACAGACGTGGACTAATAATCCACAGGCCTGCACTAATAATCCACAGGTCAGAACAAATAATTCACAGGCCTGCACTAATAAACCACAGACCTGCACTAATAATCCACAGACCTGCACTAATAATACACAGACCTGCACTACTAATCCACAGGCCTGCACTGATAATCTACAGGCCTGCACTAATAATACACAGAACTGAACTAATAATCCACAGGCCTGCACTAATAATACACAGGCCGGCACTAATAATCCACAGACCTGCACTAATAATCCACAGACCTGCACTAATAATCCACAGGCCTGGACTAATAATCCACAGGCCTGCACTAATAATCCACAGGCCTGCACTAATAATCCTCAGACCTGCACTAATAATACAAAGGCCTGCACTAATAATCCACAGACCTGGACTAATAATCTACACGCCTGCACTAATAATCCAGAGACCTTGACTAATAATCCACAGGCCTGGACTAATAATCCACAGGCCTGGACTAATAATCCACAGGCCTGCATTAATAATCCACAGGCCTGCACTAATAATCCTCAGACCTGCACTAATAATACAAAGGCCTGCACTAATATTCCACAGACGTGGACTAATAATCCACAGGCCTGCACTAATAATCCAGAGACCTTGACTAATAATCCACAGGCGTGGACTAATAATCCACAGGTCTGGACTATTAATCCAGAGGCCTGCACTAATAATCCACAGACCTGCACTAATAATCCTCAGACCTCCACTAAAAATCCACAGACCTGCATTAATAATACACAGGCCTGCACAAATAATCCACAGATCTGCACTAATAATACACAGACCTGCACTACTAATCCACAGGCCTGGATTAATAATCTACAGGCCCGCACTAATAATCCACTACCTGAACTAATAATCCACAGGCCTGCACTAATAATCCACAGGCCTGCACTAATAATCTGCAGACCTGCACTAATAATCCAGAGGCCTGGACTAATAATACACAGGCCTGGACTAATAATACACAGGCCTGCACTAATAATCCACAGTCCTGGATTAATAATCTACAGGCGTGCACTAATAATCCACAGGCCTGCATTAATAATCCACAGACCTACAAGAATATTACACAGGCCTGCACTAATATTCCACAGGCCTGCACTAATAATCCACAGGCCTGCACTCATAATCCACAGGCCTGGACTAATAATACACAGGCCTGGACTAATAATCCACAGGCCTGCAATAATAATCCACAGGCCTGGACTAATAATCCACAGGCCTGCACTAATAATCCACAGGCCTGCACTAATAAACCACAGGCCTGAAATAATAATCCACAGGCCGGGAATAATAATCCACAGGCCTGCACTAATAATCCACAGACCTGGACTAATAATCCACAGCCTGCACTAATAATCCACAGACGTGCACTAATAATACACAGGCCTGCACTAATAATCCACAGACCTGCACTAATAATCCACAGGCCTGCACTAATAATCCACAGACCTGGACTAATTATCCACAGGCCTGGACTAATAATCCAGAGACCTGGACACATAATCCAAAGGCCGCACTAATAATCCACAGACCTGCACTAATAATCGACAGACGTGCATTACTAGTAGACAGGCCTGCACTAATAATGCACAGGCCTGCATTAATAATGCACAGGCCTGCACTAATACTCCAGAGACCTGGACTAACAATGCATAGGCCTGGACTAATAATCCACAGGTCTGGACTAATAACCCACAGGCCTGCACTAATAATCCACAGACCTGCACTAATAATCCACAGACCTGCACGAATAATACACAGGCCTGCACTAATAATCCTCTGACCTGCACTAATAATCCACGGACCAGCACTAACAATACACAGGCCTGCACTAATAATCCACAGGCCTGGACTAATAATCCACAGGCCTGCACTAATAATCCACCGACCTGCACTAATAATCCACAGGCCTGCACTAATAATCCACAGGCCCGCACTAATAATCCACAGGCCTGCACTAATAATCCACGGTCCGGCACAAATAAGCCACAGGCCTGCACTAATGATCCACAGACCTGGACTAATAATCCACAGGCCTGGACTAATAATCCACAGGCCTGGACTAATAGTCCACAGGACTGCACTAATAATCCACAGACCTGGACTAATAATCCACAGGCCTGGACTAATAATCTACAAACCTGCACTAATAATACACAGGCCTGCACTAATAATCCACAGGCCTGGACTAATAATCCACAGACCTGCACTAATAATCCACAGGCCTGCAATAATAATCCACAGGCCTGGACTAATAATCCACAGGCCTGCACTAATAATCCACAGACCTGCACTAATAATCCACAGACCTGCACGAATAATACACAGGCCTGCACTAATAATCATCTGACCTGCACTAATAATCCACAGACCAGCACTAACAATACACAGGCCTGCACTAACAATCCACAGGCCTGCACTAATAATCCACAGGCCTGCACTAATAATCCACCGACCTGCACTAATAATCCACAGGACTGCACTAATAATCCACAGGCCCGCACTAATAATCCACAGGCCTGCACTAATTATCCACAGGCCTGGACTAATAATACACAGGCCTGCACTAATAATCAAAAGGCCTGCACTAATAATCCATAGACCTGCACTAATAATCCACAGGCCTGCACTAATAATCCACAGGCCCGCACTAATAATCCACAGGTCTGCACTAATTATCCACAGGCCCGGACTAATAATCCAAAGGCCTGCACTAATCATCCACAGACCTGGACTAATAATCCAGAGGCCTGCAGTAATAATCCACAGGCCTGCACTAATAATCCACAGACCTGCATAATAATCCACAGACCTGCACTAATAATACACAGGCCTGCACTAATTATCCACAGGTCTGGACTAATAATGCACAGGCCTGCACTAATAATCCATAGACCTGCACTAATAATCCAAGGACCTGCACTAAAAATCCACAGGCCTGCACTAATAATCCACAGACCTGCACTAATAATACACAGGCCTGCACTAATAATCCACAGGCCTGCACTAATAATACACAGGCCTGCACTAATAATCCACGGTCCGGCACAAATAAGCCACAGGCCTGCACTAATGATCCACAGACCTGGACTAATAATCCACAGGCCTGGACTAATAATCCACAGGCCTGGACTAATAGTCCACAGGACTGCACTAATAATCCACAGACCTGGACTAATAATCCACAGACCTGCACTAATAATACACAGACCTGCACTACTAATCCACAGGCCTGCACTGATAATCTACAGGCCTGCACTAATAATCCACAGACCTGAACTAATAATCCATAGGCCTGCACTAATAATACACAGGCCTGCACTAATAATCCACAGACCTGCACTAATAATACACAGGCCTGCACTAATAATCCACAGGCCTGGAATAATAATACACAGGCCTGCACTAATAATCCACGGTCCGGGACAAATAAGCCACATGCCTGCACTAATGATCCACAGACCTGGACTAATAATCCACAGGCCTGGACTAATAATCCACAGGCCTGGACTAATAATCCACAGGACAGCACTAATAATCCAGAGACCTGGACAAATAATCCACAGGCCTGGACTAATAATCCACAAACCTGCACTAATAATACACAGGCCTGCACTAATAATCCACAGGCCTGGACTAATAATCCACAGACCTGCACTAATAATCCACAGACCTGCAATAATAATCCAAAGGCCTGGACTAAAAATCCACAGGTCTAGACTAATAATCCACAGGTCTGGACGAATAATCCACAGGCCTGCACTAATAATCCAGAGACCTGCACTAATAATCCACAGACCTGCACAAATAATACACAGGCCTGCACTAATAATCCTCTGCCCTGCACTAATAATCCACAGACCAGCACTAACAATACACAGGCCTGGACTAATAATCCACGGACCTGCACTAATAATCCACAGGCCTTCAATAATAATCCACAGGCCTGGACTAATAATCCACAGGTCTGGACTAATAATCCACAGGCCTGCACTCATAATCCACAGACCTGCACTAATAATCCACAGACATGCACTAATAATCCACAGGCCTGCAATAATAATTCACAGGCCTGGACTAATAATCCACAGGTCTGGACGAATAATCCACAGGCCTGCACTAATAATCCACAGGCCTGCACTAATAATCCTCAGACCTGCACTCATAATACAAAGGCCTGCACTAATAATCCACAGACCTGGTCAAATAATCCACAGGCCTGCACTAATAATCCAGCGACCTTGACTAATAATCCACAGCCTGGACTAATAATCTACAGGTCTTAAATAATAATCCAGAGGCCTGCACTAATAATCCACAGACCTGCACTAATAATCCACAGACCTGTACTAATAATACACTGGCCGGCACAAATTATCCACAGACCTTAACTAATAATCCAGAGACCTGCACTAATAATACACAGGCCTGCACTAATAATCCACAGGCCTGGACTAATAATACAAAGGCCTGCACTAATAATCCACAGACCTGGACTAATAATCCTCAGGCCTGCACTAATAATCCACAGACCTGCACTAATAATACACAGGCCTGCACTAATATTCCATAGGCCTGGACTAATAATCCACAGGCCTGCACTAATAATCCACAGACGTGGACTAATAATCCACAGGCCTGCACTAATAATCCACAGGTCAGAACAAATAATTCACAGGCCTGCACTAATAAACCACAGACCTGCACTAATAATCCACAGACCTGCACTAATAATACACAGACCTGCACTACTAATCCACAGGCCTGCACTGATAATCTACAGGCCTGCACTAATAATACACAGAACTGAACTAATAATCCACAGGCCTGCACTAATAATACACAGGCCGGCACTAATAATCCACAGACCTGCACTAATAATCCACAGACCTGCACTAATAATCCACAGGCCTGGACTAATAATCCACAGGCCTGCACTAATAATCCACAGGCCTGCACTAATAATCCTCAGACCTGCACTAATAATACAAAGGCCTGCACTAATAATCCACAGACCTGGACTAATAATCTACACGCCTGCACTAATAATCCAGAGACCTTGACTAATAATCCACAGGCCTGGACTAATAATCCACAGGCCTGGACTAATAATCCACAGGCCTGCATTAATAATCCACAGGCCTGCACTAATAATCCTCAGACCTGCACTAATAATACAAAGGCCTGCACTAATATTCCACAGACGTGGACTAATAATCCACAGGCCTGCACTAATAATCCAGAGACCTTGACTAATAATCCACAGGCGTGGACTAATAATCCACAGGTCTGGACTATTAATCCAGAGGCCTGCACTAATAATCCACAGACCTGCACTAATAATCCTCAGACCTCCACTAAAAATCCACAGACCTGCATTAATAATACACAGGCCTGCACAAATAATCCACAGATCTGCACTAATAATACACAGACCTGCACTACTAATCCACAGGCCTGGATTAATAATCTACAGGCCCGCACTAATAATCCACTACCTGAACTAATAATCCACAGGCCTGCACTAATAATCCACAGGCCTGCACTAATAATCTGCAGACCTGCACTAATAATCCAGAGGCCTGGACTAATAATACACAGGCCTGGACTAATAATACACAGGCCTGCACTAATAATCCACAGTCCTGGATTAATAATCTACAGGCGTGCACTAATAATCCACAGGCCTGCATTAATAATCCACAGACCTACAAGAATATTACACAGGCCTGCACTAATATTCCACAGGCCTGCACTAATAATCCACAGGCCTGCACTCATAATCCACAGGCCTGGACTAATAATACACAGGCCTGGACTAATAATCCACAGGCCTGCAATAATAATCCACAGGCCTGGACTAATAATCCACAGGCCTGCACTAATAATCCACAGGCCTGCACTAATAAACCACAGGCCTGAAATAATAATCCACAGGCCGGGAATAATAATCCACAGGCCTGCACTAATAATCCACAGACCTGGACTAATAATCCACAGCCTGCACTAATAATCCACAGACGTGCACTAATAATACACAGGCCTGCACTAATAATCCACAGACCTGCACTAATAATCCACAGGCCTGCACTAATAATTCACAGACCTGGACTAATTATCCACAGGCCTGGACTAATAATCCAGAGACCTGGACACATAATCCAAAGGCCGCACTAATAATCCACAGACCTGCACTAATAATCGACAGACGTGCATTACTAGTAGACAGGCCTGCACTAATAATGCACAGGCCTGCATTAATAATGCACAGGCCTGCACTAATACTCCAGAGACCTGGACTAACAATGCATAGGCCTGGACTAATAATCCACAGGTCTGGACTAATAACCCACAGGCCTGCACTAATAATCCACAGACCTGCACTAATAATCCACAGACCTGCACGAATAATACACAGGCCTGCACTAATAATCCTCTGACCTGCACTAATAATCCACGGACCAGCACTAACAATACACAGGCCTGCACTAATAATCCACAGGCCTGGACTAATAATCCACAGGCCTGCACTAATAATCCACCGACCTGCACTAATAATCCACAGGCCTGCACTAATAATCCACAGGCCCGCACTAATAATCCACAGGCCTGCACTAATAATCCACGGTCCGGCACAAATAAGCCACAGGCCTGCACTAATGATCCACAGACCTGGACTAATAATCCACAGGCCTGGACTAATAATCCACAGGCCTGGACTAATAGTCCACAGGACTGCACTAATAATCCACAGACCTGGACTAATAATCCACAGGCCTGGACTAATAATCTACAAACCTGCACTAATAATACACAGGCCTGCACTAATAATCCACAGGCCTGGACTAATAATCCACAGACCTGCACTAATAATCCACAGGCCTGCAATAATAATCCACAGGCCTGGACTAATAATCCACAGGCCTGCACTAATAATCCACAGACCTGCACTAATAATCCACAGACCTGCACGAATAATACACAGGCCTGCACTAATAATCATCTGACCTGCACTAATAATCCACAGACCAGCACTAACAATACACAGGCCTGCACTAACAATCCACAGGCCTGCACTAATAATCCACAGGCCTGCACTAATAATCCACCGACCTGCACTAATAATCCACAGGACTGCACTAATAATCCACAGGCCCGCACTAATAATCCACAGGCCTGCACTAATTATCCACAGGCCTGGACTAATAATACACAGGCCTGCACTAATAATCAAAAGGCCTGCACTAATAATCCATAGACCTGCACTAATAATCCACAGGCCTGCACTAATAATCCACAGGCCCGCACTAATAATCCACAGGTCTGCACTAATTATCCACAGGCCCGGACTAATAATCCAAAGGCCTGCACTAATCATCCACAGACCTGGACTAATAATCCAGAGGCCTGCAGTAATAATCCACAGGCCTGCACTAATAATCCACAGACCTGCATAATAATCCACAGACCTGCACTAATAATACACAGGCCTGCACTAATTATCCACAGGTCTGGACTAATAATGCACAGGCCTGCACTAATAATCCATAGACCTGCACTAATAATCCAAGGACCTGCACTAAAAATCCACAGGCCTGCACTAATAATCGACAGACCTGCACTAATAATACACAGGCCTGCACTAATAATCCACAGGCCTGCACTAATAATACACAGGCCTGCACTAATAATCCACGGTCCGGCACAAATAAGCCACAGGCCTGCACTAATGATCCACAGACCTGGACTAATAATCCACAGGCCTGGACTAATAATCCACAGGCCTGGACTAATAGTCCACAGGACTGCACTAATAATCCACAGACCTGGACTAATAATCCACAGGCCTGGACTAATAATCTACAAACCTGCACTAATAATACACAGGCCTGCACTAATAATCCACAGGCCTGGACTAATAATCCACAGACCTGCACTAATAATCCACAGGCCTGCAATAATAATCCACAGGCCTGGCCTAATAATCCACAGGTCTGGACTAATAATCCACAGGCCTGCACTCATAATCCACAGACCGGCACTAATAATCCACAGATCTGCACTAATAATCCACAGGCCTGCAATAATAATTCACAGGCCTGGACTAATAATCCACAGGTCTGGACTAATAATCCACAGGCCTGCACTAATAATGCACAGAACTGCACTAATATTCCACAGACCTGCACTAATAATCCACAGGCCTGCACTAATAATCCACAGGCCTGCACTAATAATCCACAGGCCTGCACTAATAATCCACAGGCCTGGACTAATAATCCACAGGCCTGCACTAATAATCCACAGGCCTGCACTAATAATCCACAGACCTGGTCTAATAATCCACAGGCCTGCACTAATAATCCACAGACCTGGTCTAATAATCCACAGGCCTGCACTAATAATCCAGAGACCTTGACTAATAATCCACAGGCCTGGACTAATAATCCACAGGTCTGGAATAATAATCCAGAGCCCTGCACTAATAATCCACAGACCTGCACTAATAATCCACAGACCTGCACTAATAATACACAGGCCGGCACACATTATCCCCAGACCTGCACTAATAATCCACAGACCTGCACTAATAATACACAGGCCTGCACTAATAATCCACAGGCCTGGACTAATAATACAAAGGCCTGCACTAATAATCTACAGACCTGGACACATAATCCTCAGGCCTGCACTAATAATCCACAGACCTGCAGTAATAATACACAGGCCTGCACTAATAATCCATAGGCCTGGACTAATAATACACAGGCCTGCACTAATAATCCACAGATGTGGACTAATAATCCACAGGCCTGTACTAATAATCCACAGGTCAGAACAAATAATTCACAGGCCTGCACTAATAACCCACAGACCTGCACTAAAAATCCACAGACCTGAATTAATAATACACAGGCCTGCACTAATTATCCATAGACCTGCACTAATAATCCACAGACCTGCACTAATAATACACAGACCTGCACTACTAATCCACAGGCCTGCACTGATAATCTACAGGCCTGCACTAATAATCCACAGACCTGAACTAATAATCCATAGGCCTGCACTGATAATACACAGGCCTGCACTAATAATCCACAGACCTGCACTAATAATACACAGGCCTGCACTAATAATCCACAGGCCTGGAATAATAATACACAGGCCTGCACTAATAATCCACGGTCCGGGACAAATAAGCCACATGCCTGCACTAATGATCCACAGACCTGGACTAATAATCCACAGGCCTGGACTAATAATCCACAGGCCTGGACTAATAATCCACAGGACAGCACTAATAATCCAGAGACCTGGACAAATAATCCACAGGCCTGGACTAATAATCCACAAACCTGCACTAATAATACACAGGCCTGCACTAATAATCCACAGGCCTGGACTAATAATCCACAGACCTGCACTAATAATCCACAGACCTGCAATAATAATCCAAAGGCCTGGACTAATAATCCACAGGTCTAGACTAATAATCCACAGGTCTGGACGAATAATCCACAGGCCTGCACTAATAATCCAGAGACCTGCACTAATAATCCACAGAACTGCACGAATAATACACAGGCCTGCACTAATAATCCTCTGCCCTGCACTAATAATCCACAGACCAGCACTAACAATACACAGGCCTGCACTAATAATCCACAGGCCTGGACTAATAATCCACGGACCTGCACTAATAATCCACAGGCCTTCAATAATAATCCACAGGCCTGGACTAATAATCCACAGGTCTGGACTAATAATCCACAGGCCTGCACTCATAATCCACAGACCTGCAC
Source organism: Isurus oxyrinchus (assembly GCA_026770705.1). Classification (NCBI taxonomy): domain Eukaryota; kingdom Metazoa; phylum Chordata; class Chondrichthyes; order Lamniformes; family Lamnidae; genus Isurus; species Isurus oxyrinchus. Next base: position 1,660,109 of record JANJGN010000003.1, on the reverse strand, counting down.
TAATAATCCACAGACATGCACTAATAATCCACAGGCCTGCAATAATAATTCACAGGCCTGGACTAATAATCCACAGGTCTGGACGAATAATCCACAGGCCTGCACTAATAATCCACAGGCCTGCACTAATAATCCTCAGACCTGCACTCATAATACAAAGGCCTGCACTAATAATCCACAGACCTGGTCAAATAATCCACAGGCCTGCACTAATAATCCAGCGACCTTGACTAATAATCCACAGCCTGGACTAATAATCTACAGGTCTTAAATAATAATCCAGAGGCCTGCACTAATAATCCACAGACCTGCACTAATAATCCACAGACCTGCACTAATAATACACTGGCCGGCACAAATTATCCACAGACCTTAACTAATAATCCAGAGACCTGCACTAATAATACACAGGCCTGCACTAATAATCCACAGGCCTGGACTAATAATACAAAGGCCTGCACTAATAATCCACAGACCTGGACTAATAATCCTCAGGCCTGCACTAATAATCCACAGACCTGCACTAATAATACACAGGCCTGCACTAATATTCCATAGGCCTGGACTAATAATCCACAGGCCTGCACTAATAATCCACAGACGTGGACTAATAATCCACAGGCCTGCACTAATAATCCACAGGTCAGAACAAATAATTCACAGGCCTGCACTAATAAACCACAGACCTGCACTAATAATCCACAGACCTGCACTAATAATACACAGACCTGCACTACTAATCCTCAGGCCTGCACTGATAATCTACAGGCCTGCACTAATAATACACAGAACTGAACTAATAATCCACAGGCCTGCACTAATAATACACAGGCCGGCACTAATAATCCACAGACCTGCACTAATAATCCACAGACCTGCACTAATAATCCACAGGCCTGCAATAATAATCCACAGGCCTGGACTAATAATCCACAGGTCTGCACTAATAATCCACAGGCCTGCACTAATAATCCACAGACCTGCACTAATAATCCACAGACCTGCACTAATAATGCACAGGCCTGCACTAATAATCCACAGGCCTTGACTAATAATCCACAGGCCTGCACTAATAATCCACAGGCCTGCACTAATAATCCTCAGACCTGCACTCATAAAACAAAGGCCTGCACTAATAATCCACAGACCTGGACTAATAATCTACACGCCTGCACTAATAATCCAGAGACCTTGACTAATAATCCACAGGCCTGGACTAATAATCCACAGGCCTGGACTAATAATCCACAGGCCTGCATTAATAATCCACAGGCCTGCACTAATAATCCTCAGACCTGCACTAATAATACAAAGGCCTGCACTAATATTCCACAGACGTGGACTAATAATCCACAGGCCTGCACTAATAATCCAGAGACCTTGACTAATAATCCACAGGCGTGGACTAATAATCCACAGGTCTGGACTATTAATCCAGAGGCCTGCACTAATAATCCACAGACCTGCACTAATAATCCTCAGACCTCCACTAAAAATCCACAGACCTGCATTAATAATACACAGGCCTGCACAAATAATCCACAGATCTGCACTAATAATCCACAGGTCTGCACTAATTATTCACAGGCCTGGACTAATAATCCACAGGCCTGCACTAATAATCCACAGGCCCGCACTAATAATCCACAGGACTGCACTAATTATCCAAAGGCCCGGACTAATAATCCACAGGCCTGCACTAATAATCGACAGACCTGGACTAATAATCCAGAGGCCGGCAGTAATAATCCACAGGCCTGCACTAATAATCCACAGACCTGCATAATAATCCACAGACCTGCACTAATAATACACAGGCCTGCACTAATAATCCACAGGTCTGGACTAATAATGCACAGGCCTGCACTAATAATCCACAGACCTGCACTAATAATCCAAGGGCCTGCACTAAAAATCCACTGGCCTGCACTAATAATACACAGGCCTGCACTAATAATACACAGTCCTGCACTAATAATCCACAGGCCTGGACTAATAATACACAGGCCTGCACTAATAATCCAAGGTCCGGGACAAATAAGCCACAGGCCTGCACTAAAGATCCACAGACCTGGACTAATAATCCACAGGCCTGGACTAATAATCCACAGGCCTGGACTAATAATCCACAGGATTGCACTAAAAATCCACAGACCTGGACTAATAATCCACAGGCCTGGACTAATAATCCACAACCCTGCACTAATAATACACAGGCCTGCACTAATAATCCACAGGCCTGGACTAATAATCCACAGACCTGCACTAATAATCCACAGGCCTGCAATAATAATCCACAGGCCTGGACTAATAATCCACAGGTCTGGACTAATAATCCACAGGCCTGCATTCATAATCCACAGACCTGCACTAATAATCCACAGACCTGCACTAATAATCCACAGGCCTGCAATAATAATTCACAGGCCTGGACAAATAATCCACAGGTCTGGACTAATAATCCACAGGCCTGCACTAATAATCCACAGAACTGCAATAATATTCCACAGACCTGCACTAATAATCCACAGGCCTGCACTAATAATCCACAGGCCTGCAGTAATAATCCACAGGCCTGCACTAATAATCCACAGGCCTGGACTAATAATCCACAGGCCTGCACTAATAATCCACAGGCCTGCACTAATAATCCTCAGACCTGCACTCATAATACAAAGGCCTGCACTAATAATCCACAGACCTGGTCTAATAATCCACAGGCCTGCACTAATAATCCAGAGACCTTGACTAATAATCCACAGGCCTGGACTAATAATCCACAGGTCTGGAATAATAAACCAGAGGCCTGCACTAATAATCCACAGACCTGCACTAATAATCCACAGACCTGCACTAATAATACACAGGCCGGCACAAATTATCCACAGACCTGCACTAATAATCCACAGACCTGCACTAATAATACACAGGCCTGCACTAATAATCCACAGGCCTGGACTAATAATACAAAGGCCTGCACTAATAATCCACAGACCTGGACTAATAATCCTCAGGCCTGCACTAATAATCCACAGGCCTGCACTAATAAACCACAGGCCTGAAATAATAATCCACAGGCCGGGAATAATAATCCACAGGCCTGCACTAATAATCCACAGACCTGGACTAATAATCCACAGCCTGCACTAATAATCCTCAGACGTGCACTAATAATACACCGGCCTGCACTAATAATCCACAGACCTGCACTAATAATCCACAGGCCTGCACTAATAATCCACAGACCTGGACTAATTATCCACAGGCCTGGACTAATAATCCACAGACCTGGACACATAATCCAAAGGCCGCACTAATAATCCACAGACCTGCACTAATAATCGACAGACGTGCATTACTAGTAGACAGGCCTGCACTAATAATGCACAGGCCTGCACTAATAATGCACAGGCCTGCACTAATACTCCAGAGACCTGGACTAATAATGCACAGGCCTGGACTAATAATCCACAGGTCTGGACTAATAATCCACAGGCCTGCACTAATAATCCACAGACCTGCACTAATAATCCACAGACCTGCACGAATAATACACAGGCCTGCACTAATAATCATCTGACCTGCACTAATAATCCACAGACCAGCACTAACAATACACAGGCCTGCACTAACAATCCACAGGCCTGCACTAATAATCCACAGGCCTGCACTAATAATCCACCGACCTGCACTAATAATCCACAGGACTGCACTAATAATCCACAGGCCCGCACTAATAATCCACAGGCCTGCACTAATTATCCACAGGCCTGGACTAATAATACACAGGCCTGCACTAATAATCAAAAGGCCTGCACTAATAATCCATAGACCTGCACTAATAATCCACAGGCCTGCACTAATAATCCACAGGCCCGCACTAATAATCCACAGGTCTGCACTAATTATCCACAGGCCTGGACTAATAATCCACAGGCCTGCACTAATAATCCACAGGCCCGCACTAATAATCCACAGGCCTGCACTAATTATCCACAGGCCCGGACTAATAATCCACAGGCCTGCACTAATCATCCACAGACCTGGACTAATAATCCAGAGGCCTGCAGTAATAATCCACAGGCCTGCACTAATAATCCACAGACCTGCATAATAATCCACAGACCTGCACTAATAATACACAGGCCTGCACTAATTATCCACAGGTCTGGACTAATAATGCACAGGCCTGCACTAATAATCCATAGAGCTGCACTAATAATCCAAGGGCCTGCACTAAAAATCCACAGGCCTGCACTAATAATCCACAGACCTGCACTAATAATACACAGGCCTGCACTAATAATCCACAGGCCTGGACTAATAATACACAGGCCTGCACTAATAATCCACGGTCCGGCAGAAATAAGCCACAGGCCTGCACTAATGATCCACAGACATGGACTAATAATCCACAGGCCTGGACTAATAATCCACAGGCCTGGACTAATAGTCCACAGGACTGCACTAATAATCCACAGACCTGGACTAATAATCCAAAGGCCTGGACTAATAATCTACAAACCTGCACTAATAATACACAGGCCTGCACTAATAATCCACAGGCCTGGACTAATAATCCACAGACCTGCACTAATAATCCACAGGCCTGCAATAATAATCCACAGGCCTGGACTAATAATCCACAGGTCTGGACTAATAATCCACAGGCCTGCACTCATAATCCACAGACCGGCACTAATAATCCACAGATCTGCACTAATAATCCACAGGCCTGCAATAATAATTCACAGGTCTGGACTAATAATCCACAGGCCTGCACTAATAATGCACAGAACTGCACTAATATTCCACAGACCTGCACTAATAATCCACAGGCCTGCACTAATAATCCACAGGCCTGCACTAATAATCCACAGGCCTGCACTAATAATCCACAGGCCTGGACTAATAATCCACAGGCCTGCACTAATAATCCACAGGCCTGCACTAATAATCCAGAGACCTTGACTAATAATCCACAGGCCTGGACTAATAATCCACAGGTCTGGAATAATAATCCAGAGCCCTGCACTAATAATCCACAGACCTGCACTAATAATCCACAGACCTGCACTAATAATACACAGGCCGGCACAAATTATCCACAGACCTGCACTAATAATCCACAGACCTGCACTAATAATACACAGGCCTGCACTAATAATCCACAGGCCTGGACTAATAATACAAAGTCCTGCACTAATAATCTACAGACCTGGACACATAATCCTCAGGCCTGCACTAATAATCCACAGACCTGCAGTAATAATACACAGGCCTGCACTAATAATCCATAGGCCTGGACTAATAATCCACAGGCCTGCACTAATAATCCACAGATGTGGACTAATAATCCAAAGGCCTGTACTAATAATCCACAGGTCAGAACAAATAATTCACAGGCCTGCACTAATAACCCACAGACCTGCACTAAAAATCCACAGACCTGAATTAATAATACACAGGCCTGCACTAATTATCCATAGACCTGCACTAATAATCCACAGACCTGCACTAATAATACACAGACCTGCACTACTAATCCACAGGCCTGCACTGATAATCTACAGGCCTGCACTAATAATCCACAGACCTGAACTAATAATCCATAGGCCTGCACTAATAATACACAGGCCTGCACTAATAATCCACAGACCTGCACGAATAATACACAGGCCTGCACTAATAATCCACAGGCCTGGAATAATAATACACAGGCCTGCACTAATAATCCACGGTCCGGGAGAAATAAGCCACATGCCTGCACTAATGATCCACAGACCTGGACTAATAATCCAGAGGCCTGGACTAATAATCCACAGGCCTGGACTAATAATCCACAGGACAGCACTAATAATCCAGAGACCTGGACAAATAATCCACAGGCCTGGACTAATAATCCACAAACCTCCACTAATAATACACAGGCCTGCACTAATAATCCACAGGCCTGGACTAATAATCCACAGACCTGCACTAATAATCCACAGACCTGCAATAATAATCCAAAGGCCTGGACTAATAATCCACAGGTCTAGACTAATAATCCACAGGTCTGGACGAATAATCCACAGGCCTGCACTAATAATCCAGAGACCTGCACTAATAATCCACAGACCTGCACGAATAATACACAGGCCTGCACTAATAATCCTCTGCCCTGCACTAATAATCCACAGACCAGCACTAACAATACACAGGCCTGCACTAATAATCCACAGGCCTGGACTAATAATCCACGGACCTGCACTAATAATCCACAGGCCTTCAATAATAATCCACAGGCCTGGACTAATAATCCACAGGTCTGGACTAATAATCCACAGGCCTGCACTCATAATCCACAGACCTGCACTAATAATCCACAGACATGCACTAATAATCCACAGGCCTGCAATAATAATTCACAGGCCTGGACTAATAATCCACAGGTCTGGACGAATAATCCACAGGCCTGCACTAATAATCCACAGGCCTGCACTAATAATCCTCAGACCTGCACTCATAATACAAAGGCCTGCACTAATAATCCACAGACCTGGTCAAATAATCCACAGGCCTGCACTAATAATCCAGCGACCTTGACTAATAATCCACAGCCTGGACTAATAATCTACAGGTCTTAAATAATAATCCAGAGGCCTGCACTAATAATCCACAGACCTGCACTAATAATCCACAGAACTGTACTAATAATACACTGGCCGGCACAAATTATCCACAGACCTTAACTAATAATCCAGAGACCTGCACTAATAATACACAGGCCTGCACTAATAATCCACAGGCCTGGACTAATAATACAAAGGCCTGCACTAATAATCCACAGACCTGGACTAATAATCCTCAGGCCTGCACTAATAATCCACAGACCTGCACTAATAATACACAGGCCTGCACTAATATTCCATAGGCCTGGACTAATAATCCACAGGCCTGCACTAATAATCCACAGACGTGGACTAATAATCCACAGGCCTGCACTAATAATCCACAGGTCAGAACAAATAATTCACAGGCCTGCACTAATAAACCACAGACCTGCACTAATAATCCACAGACCTGCACTAATAATACACAGACCTGCACTACTAATCCACAGGCCTGCACTGATAATCTACAGGCCTGCACTAATAATACACAGAACTGAACTAATAATCCACAGGCCTGCACTAATAATACACAGGCCGGCACTAATAATCCACAGACCTGCACTAATAATCCACAGACCTGCACTAATAATCCACAGGCCTGGACTAATAATCCACAGGCCTGCACTAATAATCCACAGGCCTGCACTAATAATCCTCAGACCTGCACTAATAATACAAAGGCCTGCACTAATAATCCACAGACCTGGACTAATAATCTACACGCCTGCACTAATAATCCAGAGACCTTGACTAATAATCCACAGGCCTGGACTAATAATCCACAGGCCTGGACTAATAATCCACAGGCCTGCATTAATAATCCACAGGCCTGCACTAATAATCCTCAGACCTGCACTAATAATACAAAGGCCTGCACTAATATTCCACAGACGTGGACTAATAATCCACAGGCCTGCACTAATAATCCAGAGACCTTGACTAATAATCCACAGGCGTGGACTAATAATCCACAGGTCTGGACTATTAATCCAGAGGCCTGCACTAATAATCCACAGACCTGCACTAATAATCCTCAGACCTCCACTAAAAATCCACAGACCTGCATTAATAATACACAGGCCTGCACAAATAATCCACAGATCTGCACTAATAATACACAGACCTGCACTACTAATCCACAGGCCTGGATTAATAATCTACAGGCCCGCACTAATAATCCACTACCTGAACTAATAATCCACAGGCCTGCACTAATAATCCACAGGCCTGCACTAATAATCTGCAGACCTGCACTAATAATCCAGAGGCCTGGACTAATAATACACAGGCCTGGACTAATAATACACAGGCCTGCACTAATAATCCACAGTCCTGGATTAATAATCTACAGGCGTGCACTAATAATCCACAGGCCTGCATTAATAATCCACAGACCTACAAGAATATTACACAGGCCTGCACTAATATTCCACAGGCCTGCACTAATAATCCACAGGCCTGCACTCTTAATCCACAGGCCTGGACTAATAATACACAGGCCTGGACTAATAATCCACAGGCCTGCAATAATAATCCACAGGCCTGGACTAATAATCCACAGGCCTGCACTAATAATCCACAGGCCTGCACTAATAAACCACAGGCCTGAAATAATAATCCACAGGCCGGGAATAATAATCCACAGGCCTGCACTAATAATCCACAGACCTGGACTAATAATCCACAGCCTGCACTAATAATCCACAGACGTGCACTAATAATACACAGGCCTGCACTAATAATCCACAGACCTGCACTAATAATCCACAGGCCTGCACTAATAATCCACAGACCTGGACTAATTATCCACAGGCCTGGACTAATAATCCAGAGACCTGGACACATAATCCAAAGGCCGCACTAATAATCCACAGACCTGCACTAATAATCGACAGACGTACATTACTAGTAGACAGGCCTGCACTAATAATGCACAGGCCTGCATTAATAATGCACAGGCCTGCACTAATACTCCAGAGACCTGGACTAACAATGCATAGGCCTGGACTAATAATCCACAGGTCTGGACTAATAACCCACAGGCCTGCACTAATAATCCACAGACCTGCACTAATAATCCACAGACCTGCACGAATAATACACAGGCCTGCACTAATAATCCTCTGACCTGCACTAATAATCCACGGACCAGCACTAACAATACACAGGCCTGCACTAATAATCCACAGGCCTGGACTAATAATCCACAGGCCTGCACTAATAATCCACCGACCTGCACTAATAATCCACAGGCCTGCACTAATAATCCACAGGCACGCACTAATAATCCACAGGCCTGCACTAATAATCCACGGTCCGGCACAAATAAGCCACAGGCCTGCACTAATGATCCACAGACCTGGACTAATAATCCACAGGCCTGGACTAATAATCCACAGGCCTGGACTAATAGTCCACAGGACTGCACTAATAATCCACAGACCTGGACTAATAATCCACAGGCCTGGACTAATAATCTACAAACCTGCACTAATAATACACAGGCCTGCACTAATAATCCACAGGCCTGGACTAATAATCCACAGACCTGCACTAATAATCCACAGGCCTGCAATAATAATCCACAGGCCTGGACTAATAATCCACAGGCCTGCACTAATAATCCACAGACCTGCACTAATAATCCACAGACCTGCACGAATAATACACAGGCCTGCACTAATAATCATCTGACCTGCACTAATAATCCACAGACCAGCACTAACAATACACAGGCCTGCACTAACAATCCACAGGCCTGCACTAATAATCCACAGGCCTGCACTAATAATCCACCGACCTGCACTAATAATCCACAGGACTGCACTAATAATGCACAGGCCCGCACTAATAATCCACAGGCCTGCACTAATTATCCACTGGCCTGGACTAATAATACACAGGCCTGCACTAATAATCAAAAGGCCTGCACTAATAATCCATAGACCTGCACTAATAATCCACAGGCCTGCACTAATAATCCACAGGCCCGCACTAATAATCCACAGGTCTGCACTAATTATCCACAGGCCCGGACTAATAATCCAAAGGCCTGCACTAATCATCCACAGACCTGGACTAATAATCCAGAGGCCTGCAGTAATAATCCACAGGCCTGCACTAATAATCCACAGACCTGCATAATAATCCACAGACCTGCACTAATAATACACAGGCATGCACTAATTATCCACAGGTCTGGACTAATAATGCACAGGCCTGCACTAATAATCCATAGACCTGCACTAATAATCCAAGGGCCTGCTCTAAAAATCCACAGGCCTGCACTAATAATCCACAGACCTGCACTAATAATACACAGGCCTGCACTAATAATCCACAGGCCTGGACTAATAATACACAGGCCTGCACTAATAATCCACGGTCCGGCACAAATAAGCCACAGGCCTGCACTAATGATCCACAGACCTGGACTAATAATCCACAGGCCTGGACTAATAATCCACAGGCCTGGACTAATAGTCCACAGGACTGCACTAATAATCCACAGACCTGGACTAATAATCCACAGGCCTGGACTAATAATCTACAAACCTGCACTAATAATACACAGGCCTGCACTAATAATCCACAGGCCTGGACTAATAATCCACAGACCTGCACTAATAATCCACAGGCCTGCAATAATAATCCACAGGCCTGGACTAATAATCCACAGGTCTGGATTAATAATCCACAGGCCTGCACTCATAATCCACAGACCGGCACTAATAATCCACAGATCTGCACTAATAATCCACAGGCCTGCAATAATAATTCACAGGCCTGGACTAATAATCCACAGGTCTGGACTAATAATCCACAGGCCTGCACTAATAATGCACAGAACTGCACTAATATTCCACAGACCTGCACTAATAATCCACAGGCCTGCACTAATAATCCACAGGCCTGCACTAATAATCCACAGGCCTGCACTAATAATCCACAGGCCTGGACTAATAATCCACAGGCCTGCACTAATAATCCACAGGCCTGCACTAATAATCCACAGACCTGGTCTAATAATCCACAGGCCTGCACTAATAATCCACAGACCTGGTCTAATAATCCACAGGCCTGCACTAATAATCCAGAGACCTTGACTAATAATCCACAGGCCTGGACTAATAATCCACAGGTCTGGAATAATAATCCAGAGCCCTGCACTAATAATCCACAGACCTGCACTAATAATCCTCAGTCCTGCACTAATAATACACAGGCCGGCACACATTATCCACAGACCTGCACTAATAATCCACAGACCTGCACTAATAATACACAGGCCTGCACTAACAATCCACAGGCCTGGACTAATAATACAAAGGCCTGCACTAATAATCTACAGACCTGGACACATAATCCTCAGGCCTGCACTAATAATCCACAGACCTGCAGTAATAATACACAGGCCTGCAGTAATAATCCATAGGCCTGGACTAATAATCCACACGCCTGCACTAATAATCCACAGATGTGGACTAATAATCCACAGGCCCGTACTAATAATCCACAGGTCAGAACAAATAATTCACAGGCCTGCACTAATAACCCACAGACCTGCACTAAAAATCCACAGACCTGAATTAATAATACACAGGCCTGCACTAATTATCCATAGACCTGCACTAATAATCCACAGACCTGCACTAATAATACACAGACCTGCACTACTAATCCACAGGCCTGCACTGATAATCTACAGGCCTGCACTAATAATCCACAGACCTGAACTAATAATCCATAGGCCTGCACTGATAATACACAGGCCTGCACTAATAATCCACAGACCTGCACTAATAATACACAGGCCTGCACTAATAATCCACAGGCCTGGAATAATAATACACAGGCCTGCACTAATAATCCACGGTCCGGGACAAATAAGCCACATGCCTGCACTAATGATCCACAGACCTGGACTAATAATCCACAGGCCTGGACTAATAATCCACAGGCCTGGACTAATAATCCACAGGACAGCACTAATAATCCAGAGACCTGGACTAATAATCCACAGGCCTGGACTAATAATCCACAAACCTGCACTAATAATACACAGGCCTGCACTAATAATCCACAGGCCTGGACTAATAATCCACAGACCTGCACTAATAATCCACAGACCTGCAATAATAATCCAAAGGCCTGGACTAATAATCCACAGGTCTGGACTAATAATCCACAGGTCTGGACGAATAATCCACAGGCCTGCACTAATAATCCAGAGACCTGCACTAATAATCCACAGACCTGCACGAATAATACACAGGCCTGCACTAATAATCCTCTGCCCTGCACTAATAATCCACAGACCAGCACTAACAATACACAGGCCTGCACTAATAATCCACAGGCCTGGACTAATAATCCACGGACCTGCACTAATAATCCACAGGCCTTCAATAATAATCCACAGGCCTGGACTAATAATCCACAGGTCTGGACTAATAATCCACAGGCCTGCACTCATAATCCACAGACCTGCACTAATAATCCACAGACATGCACTAATAATCCACAGGCCTGCAATAATAATTCACAGGCCTGGACTAATAATCCACAGGTCTGGACGAATAATCCACAGGCCTGCACTAATAATCCACAGGCCTGCACTAATAATCCTCAGACCTGCACTCATAATACAAAGGCCTGCACTAATAATCCACAGACCTGGTCAAATAATCCACAGGCCTGCACTAATAATCCAGCGACCTTGACTAATAATCCACAGCCTGGACTAATAATCTACAGGTCTTAAATAATAATCCAGAGGCCTGCACTAATAATCCACAGACCTGCACTAATAATCCACAGACCTGCACTAATAATACACTGGCCGGCACAAATTATCCACAGACCTTAACTAATAATCCAGAGACCTGCACTAATAATACACAGGCCTGCACTAATAATCCACAGGCCTGGACTAATAATACAAAGGCCTGCACTAATAATCCACAGACCTGGACTAATAATCCTCAGGCCTGCACTAATAATCCACAGACCTGCACTAATAATACACAGGCCTGCACTAATATTCCATAGGCCTGGACTAATAATCCACAGGCCTGCACTAATAATCCACAGACGTGGACTAATAATCCACAGGCCTGCACTAATAATCCACAGGTCAGAACAAATAATTCACAGGCCTGCACTAATAAACCACAGACCTGCACTAATAATCCACAGACCTGCACTAATAATACACAGACCTGCACTACTAATCCACAGGCCTGCACTGATAATCTACAGGCCTGCACTAATAATACACAGAACTGAACTAATAATCCACAGGCCTGCACTAATAATACACAGGCCGGCACTAATAATCCACAGACCTGCACTAATAATCCACAGACCTGCACTAATAATCCACAGGCCTGCAATAATAATCCACAGGCCTGGACTAATAATCCACAGGTCTGGACTAATAATCCACAGGCCTGCACTAATAATCCACAGACCTGCACTAATAATCCACAGACCTGCACTAATAATGCACAGGCCTGCACTAATAATCCACAGGCCTTGACTAATAATCCACAGGCCTGCACTAATAATCCACAGGCCTGCACTAATAATCCTGAGACCTGCACTCATAATACAAAGGCCTGCACTAATAATCCACAGACCTGGACTAATAATCTACACGCCTGCACTAATAATCCAGAGACCTTGACTAATAATCCACAGGCCTGGACTAATAATCCACAGGCCTGGACTAATAACCCACAGGCCTGCACTAATAATCCACAGACCTGCACTAATAATCCACAGACCTGCACGAATAATACACAGGCCTGCACTAATAATCCACTGACCTGCACTAATAATCCACGGACCAGCACTAACAATACACAGGCCTGCACTAATAATCCACAGGCCTGGACTAATAATCCACAGGCCTGCACTAATAATCCACCGACCTGCACTAATAATCCACAGGCCTGCACTAATAATCCACAGGCCCGCACTAATAATCCACAGGCCTGCACTAATAATCCACGGTCCGGCACAAATAAGCCACAGGCCTGCACTAATGATCCACAGACCTGGACTAATAATCCACAGGCCTGGACTAATAATCCACAGGCCTGGACTAATAGTCCACAGGACTGCACTAATAATCCACAGACCTGGACTAATAATCCACAGGCCTGGACTAATAATCTACAAACCTGCACTAATAATACACAGGCCTGCACTAATAATCCACAGGCCTGGACTAATAATCCACAGACCTGCACTAATAATCCACAGGCCTGCAATAATAATCCACAGGCCTGGACTAATAATCCACAGGTCTGGACTAATAATCCACAGGCCTGCACTCATAATCCACAGACCGGCACTAATAATCCACAGATCTGCACTAATAATCCAAAGGCCTGCAATAATAATTCACAGGCCTGGACTAATAATCCACAGGTCTGGACTAATAATCCACAGGCCTGCACTAATAATGCACAGAACTGCACTAATATTCCACAGACCTGCACTAATAATCCACAGGCCTGCACTAATAATCCACAGGCCTGCACTAATAATCCACAGGCCTGCACTAATAATCCACAGGCCTGGACTAATAATCCACAGGCCTGCACTAATAATCCACAGGCCTGCACTAATAATCCTCAGACCTGCACTCATAATACAAAGGCCTGCACTAATAATCCACAGACCTGGTCTAATAATCCACAGGCCTGCACTAATAATCCAGAGACCTTGACTAATAATCCACAGGCCTGGACTAATAATCCACAGGTCTGGAATAATAATCCAGAGCCCTGCACTAATAATCCACAGACCTGCACTAATAATCCACAGACCTGCACTAATAATACACAGGCCGGCACAAATTATCCACAGACCTTAACTAATAATCCAGAGACCTGCACTAATAATACACAGGCCTGCACTAATAATCCACAGGCCTGGACTAATAATACAAAGGCCTGCACTAATAATCCACAGACCTGGACTAATAATCCTCAGGCCTGCACTAATAATCCACAGACCTGCACTAATAATACACAGGCCTGCACTAATATTCCATAGGCCTGGACTAATAATCCACAGGCCTGCACTAATAATCCACAGACGTGGACTAATAATCCACAGGCCTGCACTAATAATCCACAGGTCAGAACAAATAATTCACAGGCCTGCACTAATAAACCACAGACCTGCACTAATAATCCACAGACCTGCACTAATAATACACAGACCTGCACTACTAATCCACAGGCCTGCACTGATAATCTACAGGCCTGCACTAATAATACACAGAACTGAACTAATAATCCACAGGCCTGCACTAATAATACACAGGCCGGCACTAATAATCCACAGACCTGCACTAATAATCCACAGACCTGCACTAATAATCCACAGGCCTGGACTAATAATCCACAGGCCTGCACTAATAATCCACAGGCCTGCACTAATAATCCTCAGACCTGCACTAATATTACAAAGGCCTGCACTAATAATCCACAGACCTGGACTAATAATCTACACGCCTGCACTAATAATCCAGAGACCTTGACTAATAATCCACAGGCCTGGACTAATTATCCACAGGCCTGGACTAATAATCCACAGGCCTGCATTAATAATCCACAGGCCTGCACTAATAATCCTCAGACCTGCACTAATAATACAAAGGCCTGCACTAATATTCCACAGACGTGGACTAATAATCCACAGGCCTGCACTAATAATCCAGAGACCTTGACTAATAATCCACAGGCGTGGACTAATAATCCACAGGTCTGGACTATTAATCCAGAGGCCTGCACTAATAATCCACAGACCTGCACTAATAATCCTCAGACCTCCACTAAAAATCCACAGACCTGCATTAATAATACACAGGCCTGCACAAATAATCCACAGATCTGCACTAATAATACACAGAACTGCACTACTAATCCACAGGCCTGGATTAATAATCTACAGGCCCGCACTAATAATCCACTACCTGAACTAATAATCCACAGGCCTGCACTAATAATCCACAGGCCTGCACTAATAATCTGCAGACCTGCACTAATAATCCAGAGGCCTGGACTAATAATACACAGGCCTGGACTAATAATACACAGGCCTGCACTAATAATCCACAGTCCTGGATTAATAATCTACAGGCGTGCACTAATAATCCACAGGCCTGCATTAATAATCCACAGACCTACAAGAATATTACACAGGCCTGCACTAATATTCCACAGGCCTGCACTAATAATCCACAGGCCTGCACTCATAATCCACAGGCCTGGACTAATAATACACAGGCCTGGACTAATAATCCACAGGCCTGCAATAATAATCCACAGGCCTGGACTAATAATCCACAGGCCTGCACTAATAATCCACAGGCCTGCACTAATAAACCACAGGCCTGAAATAATAATCCACAGGCCGGGAATAATAATCCACAGGCCTGCACTAATAATCCACAGACCTGGACTAATAATCCACAGCCTGCACTAATAATCCACAGACGTGCACTAATAATACACAGGCCTGCACTAATAATCCACAGACCTGCACTAATAATCCACAGGCCTGCACTAATAATCCACAGACCTGGACTAATTATCCACAGGCCTGGACTAATAATCCAGAGACCTGGATACATAATCCAAAGGCCGCACTAATAATCCACAGACCTGCACTAATAATCGACAGACGTGCATTACTAGTAGACAGGCCTGCACTAATAATGCACAGGCCTGCATTAATAATGCACAGGCCTGCACTAATACTCCAGAGACCTGGACTAACAATGCATAGGCCTGGACTAATAATCCACAGGTCTGGACTAATAACCCACAGGCCTGCACTAATAATCCACAGACCTGCACTAATAATCCACAGACCTGCACGAATAATACACAGGCCTGCACTAATAATCCTCTGACCTGCACTAATAATCCACGGACCAGCACTAACAATACACAGGCCTGCACTAATAATCCACAGGCCTGGACTAATAATCCACAGGCCTGCACTAATAATCCACCGACCTGCACTAATAATCCACAGGCCTGCACTAATAATCCACAGGCCCGCACTAATAATCCACAGGCCTGCACTAATAATCCACGGTCCGGCACAAATAAGCCACAGGCCTGCACTAATGATCCACAGACCTGGACTAATAATCCACAGGCCTGGACTAATAATCCACAGGCCTGGGCTAATAGTCCACAGGACTGCACTAATAATCCACAGACCTGGACTAATAATCCACAGGCCTGGACTAATAATCTACAAACCTGCACTAATAATACACAGGCCTGCACTAATAATCCACAGGCCTGGACTAATAATCCACAGACCTGCACTAATAATCCACAGGCCTGCAATAATAATCCACAGGCCTGGACTAATAATCCACAGGCCTGCACTAATAATCCACAGACCTGCACTAATAATCCACAGACCTGCACGAATAATACACAGGCCTGCACTAATAATCATCTGACCTGCACTAATAATCCACAGACCAGCACTAACAATACACAGGCCTGCACTAACAATCCACAGGCCTGCACTAATAATCCACAGGCCTGCACTAATAATCCACCGACCTGCACTAATAATCCACAGGACTGCACTAATAATCCACAGGCCCGCACTAATAATCCACAGGCCTGCACTAATTATCCACAGGCCTGGACTAATAATACACAGGCCTGCACTAATAATCAAAAGGCCTGCACTAATAATCCATAGACCTGCACTAATAATCCACAGGCCTGCACTAATAATCCACAGGCCCGCACTGATAATCCACAGGTCTGCACTAATTATCCACAGGCCTGGACTAATAATCCACAGGCCTGCACTAATAATCCACAGGCCCGCACTAATAATCCACAGGCCTGCACTAATTATCCACAGGCCCGGACTAATAATCCACAGGCCTGCACTAATCATCCACAGACCTGGACTAATAATCCAGAGGCCTGCAGTAATAATCCACAGGCCTGCACTAATAATCCACAGACCTGCATAATAATCCACAGACCTGCACTAATAATACACAGGCCTGCACTAATTATCCACAGGTCTGGACTAATAATGCACAGGCCTGCACTAATAATCCATAGACCTGCACTAATAATCCAAGGGCCTGCACTAAAAATCCACAGGCCTGCACTAATAATCCACTGACCTGCACTAATAAGACACAGGCCTGCACTAATAATCCACAGGCCTGGACTAATAATACACAGGCCTGCACTAATAATCCACGGTCCGGCACAAATAAGCCACAGGCCTGCACTAATGATCCACAGACCTGGACTAATAATCCACAGGCCTGGACTAATAATCCACAGGCCTGGACTAATAGTCCACAGGACTGCACTAATAATCCACAGACCTGGACTAATAATCCAGAGGCCTGGACTAATAATCTACAAACCTGCACTAATAATACACAGGCCTGCACTAATAATCCACAGGCCTGGACTAATAATCCACAGACCTGCACTAATAATCCACAGGCCTGCAATAATAATCCACAGGCCTGGACTAATAATCCACAGGTCTGGACTAATAATCCACAGGCCTGCACTCATAATCCACAGACCGGCACTAATAATCCACAGATCTGCACTAATAATCCACAGGCCTGCAATAATAATTCACAGGCCTGGACTAATAATCCACAGGTCTGGACTAATAATCCACAGGCCTGCACTAATAATGCGCAGAACTGCACTAATATTCCACAGACCTGCACTAATAATCCACAGGCCTGCACTAATAATTCACAGGCCTGCACTCATAATCCACAGGCCTGCACTAATAATCCACAGGCCTGGACTAATAATCCACAGGCCTGCACTAATAATCCACAGGCCTGCACTAATAATCCACAGACCTGGTCTAATAATCCACAGGCCTGCACTAATAATCCACAGACCTGGTCTAATAATCCACAGGCCTGCACTAATAATCCAGAGACCTTGACTAATAATCCACAGGCCTGGACTAATAATCCACAGGTCTGGAATAATAATCCAGAGCCCTGCACTAATAATCCACAGACCTGCACTAATAATCCACAGGCCTGCACTAATAATACACAGGCCGGCACACATTATCCACAGACCTGCACTAATAATCCACAGACCTGCACTAATAATACACAGGCCTGCACTAATAATCCACAGGCCTGGACTAATAATACAAAGGCCTGCACTAATAATCTACAGACCTGGACACATAATCCTCAGGCCTGCACTAATAATCCACAGACCTGCAGTAATAATACACAGGCCTGCACTAATAATCCATAGGCCTGGACTAATAATCCACAGGCCTGCACTAATAATCCACAGATGTGGACTAATAATCCACAGGCCTGTACTAATAATCCACAGGTCAGTACAAATAATTCACAGGCCTGCACTAATAACCCACAGACCTGCACTAAAAATCCACAGACCTGAATTAATAATACACAGGCCTGCACTAATTATCCATAGACCTGCACTAATAATCCACAGACCTGCACTAATAATACACAGACCTGCACTACTAATCCACAGGCCTGCACTGATAATCTACAGGCCTGCACTAATAATCCACAGACCTGAACTAATAATCCATAGGCCTGCACTGATAATACACAGGCCTGCACTAATAATCCACAGGCCTGGAATAATAATACACAGGCCTGCACTAATAATCCACGGTCCGGGACAAATAAGCCACATGCCTGCACTAATGATCCACAGACCTGGACTAATAATCCACAGGCCTGGACTAATAATCCACAGGCCTGGACTAATAATCCACAGGACAGCACTAATAATCCAGAGACCTGGACTAATAATCCACAGGCCTGGACTAATAATCCACAAACCTGCACTAATAATACACAGGCCTGCACTAATAATCCACAGGCCTGGACTAATAATCCACAGACCTGCACTAATAATCCACAGACCTGCAATAATAATCCAAAGGCCTGGACTAATAATCCACAGGTCTAGACTAATAATCCACAGGTCTGGACGAATAATCCACAGGCCTGCACTAATAATCCAGAGACCTGCACTAATAATCCACAGACCTGCACGAATAATACACAGGCCTGCACTAATAATCCTCTGCCCTGCACTAATAATCCACAGACCAGCACTAACAATACACAGGCCTGCACTAATAATCCACAGGCCTGGACTAATAATCCACGGACCTGCACTAATAATCCACAGGCCTTCAATAATAATCCACAGGCCTGGACTAATAATCCACAGGTCTGGACTAATAATCCACAGGCCTGCACTCATAATCCACAGACCTGCACTAATAATCCACAGACATGCACTAATAATCCACAGGCCTGCAATAATAATTCACAGGCCTGGACTAATAATCCACAGGTCTGGACGAATAATCCACAGGCCTGCACTAATAATCCACAGGCCTGCACTAATAATCCTCAGACCTGCACTCATAATACAAAGGCCTGCACTAATAATCCACAGACCTGGTCAAATAATCCACAGGCCTGCACTAATAATCCAGCGACCTTGACTAATAATCCACAGCCTGGACTAATAATCTACAGGTCTTAAATAATAATCCAGAGGCCTGCACTAATAATCCACAGACCTGCACTAATAATCCACAGACCTGCACTAATAATACACTGGCCGGCACAAATTATCCACAGACCTTAACTAATAATCCAGAGACCTGCACTAATAATACACAGGCCTGCACTAATAATCCACAGGCCTGGACTAATAATACAAAGGCCTGCACTAATAATCCACAGACCTGGACTAATAATCCTCAGGCCTGCACTAATAATCCACAGACCTGCACTAATAATACACAGGCCTGCACTAATATTCCATAGGCCTGGACTAATAATCCACAGGCCTGCACTAATAATCCACAGACGTGGACTAATAATCCACAGGCCTGCACTAATAATCCACAGGTCAGAACAAATAATTCACAGGCCTGCACTAATAAACCACAGACCTGCACTAATAATCCACAGACCTGCGCTAATAATACACAGACCTGCACTACTAATCCACAGGCCTGCACTGATAATCTACAGGCCTGCACTAATAATACACAGAACTGAACTAATAATCCACAGGCCTGCACTAATAATACACAGGCCGGCACTAATAATCCACAGACCTGCACTAATAATCCACAGACCTGCACTAATAATCCACAGGCCTGCAATAATAATCCACAGGCCTGGACTAATAATCCACAGGTCTGGACTAATAATCCACAGGCCTGCACTAATAATCCACAGACCTGCACTAATAATCCACAGACCTGCACTAATAATGCACAGGCCTGCACTAATAATCCACAGGCCTGCACTAATAATCCACAGGCCTGCACTAATAATCCACAGGCCTGCACTAATAATCCTCAGACCTGCACTAATAATCCACAGGCCTGCACTAATAATCCTCAGACCTGGACTAATAATCTACACGCCTGCACTAATAATCCAGAGACCTTGACTAATAATCCACAGGCCTGGACTAATAATCCACAGGCCTGGACTAATAATCCACAGGCCTGCATTAATAATCCACAGGCCTGCACTAATAATCCTCAGACCTGCACTAATAATACAAAGGCCTGCACTAATATTCCACAGACGTGGACTAATAATCCACAGGCCTGCACTAATAATCCAGAGACCTTGACTAATAATCCACAGGCGTGGACTAATAATCCACAGGTCTGGACTATTAATCCAGAGGCCTGCACTAATAATCCACAGACCTGCACTAATAATCCTCAGACCTCCACTAAAAATCCACAGACCTGCATTAATAATACACAGGCCTGCACAAATAATCCACAGATCTGCACTAATAATACACAGACCTGCACTACTAATCCACAGGCCTGGATTAATAATCTACAGGCCCGCACTAATAATCCACTACCTGAACTAATAATCCACAGGCCTGCACTAATAATCCACAGGCCTGCACTAATAATCTGCAGACCTGCACTAATAATCCAGAGGCCTGGACTAATAATACACAGGCCTGGACTAATAATACACAGGCCTGCACTAATAATCCACAGTCCTGGATTAATAATCTACAGGCGTGCACTAATAATCCACAGGCCTGCATTAATAATCCACAGACCTACAAGAATATTACACAGGCCTGCACTAATATTCCACAGGCCTGCACTAATAATCCACAGGCCTGCACTCATAATCCACAGGCCTGGACTAATAATACACAGGCCTGGACTAATAATCCACAGGCCTGCAATAATAATCCACAGGCCTGGATTAATAATCCACAGGCCTGCACTAATAATCCACAGGCCTGCACTAATAAACCACAGGCCTGAAATAATAATCCACAGGCCGGGAATAATAATCCACAGGCCTGCACTAATAATCCACAGACCTGGACTAATAATCCACAGCCTGCACTAATAATCCACAGACGTGCACTAATAATACACAGGCCTGCACTAATAATCCACAGACCTGCACTAATAATCCACAGGCCTGCACTAATAATCCACAGACCTGGACTAATTATCCACAGGCCTGGACTAATAATCCAGAGACCTGGACACATAATCCAAAGGCCGCACTAATAATCCACAGACCTGCACTAATAATCGACAGACGTGCATTACTAGTAGACAGGCCTGCACTAATAATGCACAGGCCTGCACTAATAATGCACAGGCCTGCACTAATACTCCAGAGACCTGGACTAACAATGCATAGGCCTGGACTAATAATCCACAGGTCTGGACTATTAACCCACAGGCCTGCACTAATAATCCACAGACCTGCACTAATAATCCACAGACCAGCACGAATAATACACAGGCCTGCACTAATAATCCTCTGACCTGCACTAATAATCCACGGACCAGCACTAACAATACACAGGCCTGCACTAATAATCCACAGGCCTGGACTAATAATCCACAGGCCTGCACTAATAATCCACCGACCAGCACTAATAATCCACAGGCCTGCACTAATAATCCACAGGCCCGCACTAATAATCCACTGGCCTGCACTAATAATCCACGGTCCGGCACAAATAAGCCACAGGCCTGCACTAATGATCCACAGACCTGGACTAATAATCCACAGGCCTGGACTAATAATCCACAGGCCTGGACTAATAGTCCACAGGACTGCACTAATAATCCACAGACCTGGACTAATAATCCACAGGCCTGGACTAATAATCTACAAACCTGCACTAATAATACACAGGCCTGCACTAATAATCCACAGGCCTGGACTAATAATCCACAGACCTGCACTAATAATCCACAGGCCTGCAATAATAATCCACAGGCCTGGACTAATAATCCACAGGTCTGGACTAATAATCCACAGGCCTGCACTCATAATCCACAGACCGGCACTAATAATCCACAGATCTGCACTAATAATCCACAGGCCTGCAATAATAATTCACAGGCCTGGACTAATAATCCACAGGTCTGGACTAATAATCCACAGGCCTGCACTAATAATGCACAGAACTGCACTAATATTCCACAGACCTGCACTAATAATCCACAGGCCTGCACTAATAACCAACAGGCCTGCACTAATAATCCACAGGCCTGCACAAATAATCCACAGGCCTGGACTAATAATCCACAGGCCTGCACTAATAATCCACAGGCCTGCACTAATAATCCTCAGACCTGCACTCATAATACAAAGGCCTGCACTAATAATCCACAGACCTGGTCTAATAATCCACAGGCCTGCACTAATAATCCAGAGACCTTGACTAATAATCCACAGGCCTGGACTAATAATCCACAGGTCTGGAATAATAATCCAGAGCCCTGCACTAATAATCCACAGACCTGCACTAATAATCCACAGACCTGCACTAATAATACACAGGCCGGCACAAATTATCCACAGACCTGCACTAATAATCCACAGACCTGCACTAATAATACACAGGCCTGCACTAATAATCCACAGGCCTGGACTAATAATACAAAGTCCTGCACTAATAATCTACAGACCTGGACACATAATCCTCAGGCCTGCACTAATAATCCACAGACCTGCAGTAATAATACACAGGCCTGCACTAATAATCCATAGGCCTGGACTAATAATCCACAGGCCTGCACTAATAATCCACAGATGTGGACTAATAATCCACAGGCCTGTACTAATAATCCACAGGTCAGAACAAATAATTCACAGGCCTGCACTAATAACCCACAGACCTGCACTAAAAATCCACAGACCTGAATTAATAATACACAGGCCTGCACTAATTATCCATAGACCTGCACTAATAATCCACAGACCTGCACTAATAATACACAGACCTGCACTACTAATCCACAGGCCTGCACTGACAATCTACAGGCCTGCACTAATAATCCACAGACCTGAACTAATAATCCATAGGCCTGCACTAATAATACACAGGCCTGCACTAATAATCCACAGACCTGCACTAATAATACACAGGCCTGCACTAATAATCCACAGGCCTGGAATAATAATACACAGGCCTGCACTAATAATCCTCAGACCTGGACTAATAATCTACACGCCTGCACTAATAATCCAGAGACCTTGACTAATAATCCACAGGCCTGGACTAATAATCCACAGGCCTGGACTAATAATCCACAGGCCTGCATTAATAATCCACAGGCCTGCACTAATAATCCTCAGACCTGCACTAATAATACAAAGGCCTGCACTAATATTCCACAGACGTGGACTAATAATCCACAGGCCTGCACTAATAATCCAGAGACCTTGACTAATAATCCACAGGCGTGGACTAATAATCCACAGGTCTGGACTATTAATCCAGAGGCCTGCACTAATAATCCACAGACCTGCACTAATAATCCTCAGACCTCCACTAAAAATCCACAGACCTGCATTAATAATACACAGGCCTGCACAAATAATCCACAGATCTGCACTAATAATACACAGACCTGCACTACTAATCCACAGGCCTGGATTAATAATCTACAGGCCCGCACTAATAATCCACTACCTGAACTAATAATCCACAGGCCTGCACTAATAATCCACAGGCCTGCACTAATAATCTGCAGACCTGCACTAATAATCCAGAGGCCTGGACTAATAATACACAGGCCTGGACTAATAATACACAGGCCTGCACTAATAATCCACAGTCCTGGATTAATAATCTACAGGCGTGCACTAATAATCCACAGGCCTGCATTAATAATCCACAGACCTACAAGAATATTACACAGGCCTGCACTAATATTCCACAGGCCTGCACTAATAATCCACAGGCCTGCACTCATAATCCACAGGCCTGGACTAATAATACACAGGCCTGGACTAATAATCCACAGGCCTGCAATAATAATCCACAGGCCTGGATTAATAATCCACAGGCCTGCACTAATAATCCACAGGCCTGCACTAATAAACCACAGGCCTGAAATAATAATCCACAGGCCGGGAATAATAATCCACAGGCCTGCACTAATAATCCACAGACCTGGACTAATAATCCACAGCCTGCACTAATAATCCACAGACGTGCACTAATAATACACAGGCCTGCACTAATAATCCACAGACCTGCACTAATAATCCACAGGCCTGCACTAATAATCCACAGACCTGGACTAATTATCCACAGGCCTGGACTAATAATCCAGAGACCTGGACACATAATCCAAAGGCCGCACTAATAATCCACAGACCTGCACTAATAATCGACAGACGTGCATTACTAGTAGACAGGCCTGCACTAATAATGCACAGGCCTGCACTAATAATGCACAGGCCTGCACTAATACTCCAGAGACCTGGACTAACAATGCATAGGCCTGGACTAATAATCCACAGGTCTGGACTATTAACCCACAGGCCTGCACTAATAATCCACAGACCAGCACTAATAATCCACAGACCAGCACGAATAATACACAGGCCTGCACTAATAATCCTCTGACCTGCACTAATAATCCACGGACCAGCACTAACAATACACAGGCCTGCACTAATAATCCACAGGCCTGGACTAATAATCCACAGGCCTGCACTAATAATCCACCGACCAGCACTAATAATCCACAGGCCTGCACTAATAATCCACAGGCCCGCACTAATAATCCACAGGCCTGCACTAATAATCCACGGTCCGGCACAAATAAGCCACAGGCCTGCACTAATGATCCACAGACCTGGACTAATAATCCACAGGCCTGGACTAATAATCCACAGGCCTGGACTAATAGTCCACAGGACTGCACTAATAATCCACAGACCTGGACTAATAATCCACAGGCCTGGACTAATAATCTACAAACCTGCACTAATAATACACAGGCCTGCACTAATAATCCACAGGCCTGGACTAATAATCCACAGACCTGCACTAATAATCCACAGGCCTGCAATAATAATCCACAGGCCTGGACTAATAATCCACAGGTCTGGACTAATAATCCACAGGCCTGCACTCATAATCCACAGACCGGCACTAATAATCCACAGATCTGCACTAATAATCCACAGGCCTGCAATAATAATTCACAGGCCTGGACTAATAATCCACAGGTCTGGACTAATAATCCACAGGCCTGCACTAATAATGCACAGAACTGCACTAATATTCCACAGACCTGCACTAATAATCCACAGGCCTGCACTAATAATCCACAGGCCTGCACTAATAATCCACAGGCCTGCACAAATAATCCACAGGCCTGGACTAATAATCCACAGGCCTGCACTAATAATCCACAGGCCTGCACTAATAATCCTCAGACCTGCACTCATAATACAAAGGCCTGCACTAATAATCCACAGACCTGGTCTAATAATCCACAGGCCTGCACTAATAATCCAGAGACCTTGACTAATAATCCACAGGCCTGGACTAATAATCCACAGGTCTGGAATAATAATCCAGAGCCCTGCACTAATAATCCACAGACCTGCACTAATAATCCACAGACCTGCACTAATAATACACAGGCCGGCACAAATTATCCACAGACCTGCACTAATAATCCACAGACCTGCACTAATAATACACAGGCCTGCACTAATAATCCACAGGCCTGGACTAATAATACAAAGTCCTGCACTAATAATCTACAGACCTGGACACATAATCCTCAGGCCTGCACTAATAATCCACAGACCTGCAGTAATAATACACAGGCCTGCACTAATAATCCATAGGCCTGGACTAATAATCCACAGGCCTGCACTAATAATCCACAGATGTGGACTAATAATCCACAGGCCTGTACTAATAATCCACAGGTCAGAACAAATAATTCACAGGCCTGCACTAATAACCCACAGACCTGCACTAAAAATCCACAGACCTGAATTAATAATACACAGGCCTGCACTAATTATCCATAGACCTGCACTAATAATCCACAGACCTGCACTAATAATACACAGACCTGCACTACTAATCCACAGGCCTGCACTGATAATCTACAGGCCTGCACTAATAATCCACAGACCTGAACTAATAATCCATAGGCCTGCACTAATAATACACAGGCCTGCACTAATAATCCACAGACCTGCACTAATAATACACAGGCCTGCACTAATAATCCACAGGCCTGGAATAATAATACACAGGCCTGCACTAATAATCCACGGTCTGGGACAAATAAGCCACATGCCTGCACTAATGATCCACAGACCTGGACTAATAATCCACAGGCCTGGACTAATAATCCACAGGCCTGGACTAATAATCCACAGGACAGCACTAATAATCCAGAGACCTGGACTAATAATCCACAGGCCTGGACTAATAATCCACAAACCTGCACTAATAATACACAGGCCTGCACTAATAATCCACAGGCCTGGACTAATAATCCACAGACCTGCACTAATAATCCACAGACCTGCAATAATAATCCAAAGGCCTGGACTAATAATCCACAGGTCTGGACTAATAATCCACAGGTCTGGACTAATAATCCACAGGCCTGCACTAATAATCCAGAGACCTGCACTAATAATCCACAGACCTGCACGAATAATACACAGGCCTGCACTAATAATCCTCTGCCCTGCATTAATAATCCACAGACCAGCACTAACAATACACAGGCCTGCACTAATAATCAACAGGCCTGGACTAATAATCCACGGACCTGCACTAATAATCCACAGGCCTTCAATAACAATCCACAGGCCTGGACTAATAATCCACAGGTCTGGACTAATAATCCACAAGCCTGCACTCATAATCCACAGACCTGCACTAATAATCCACAGACATGCACTAATAATCCACAGGCCTGCAATAATAATTCACAGGCCTGGACTAATAATCCACAGGTCTGGACGAATAATCCACAGGCCTGCACTAATAATCCACAGGCCTGCACTAATAATCCTCAGACCTGCACTCATAATACAAAGGCCTGCACTAATAATCCACAGACCTGGTCAAATAATCCACAGGCCTGCACTAATAATCCAGCGACCTTGACTAATAATCCACAGCCTGGACTAATAATCTACAGGTCTTAAATAATAATCCAGAGGCCTGCACTAATAATCCACAGACCTGCACTAATAATCCACAGACCTGCACTAATAATACACTGGCCGGCACAAATTATCCACAGACCTTAACTAATAATCCAGAGACCTGCACTAATAATACACAGGCCTGCACTAATAATCCACAGGCCTGGACTAATAATACAAAGGCCTGCACTAATAATCCACAGACCTGGACTAATAATCCTCAGGCCTGCACTAATAATCCACAGACCTGCACTAATAATACACAGGCCTGCACTAATATTCCATAGGCCTGGACTAATAATCCACAGGCCTGCAATAATAATCCACAGACGTGGACTAATAATCCACAGGCCTGCACTAATAATCCACAGGTCAGAACAAATAATTCACAGGCCTGCACTAATAAACCACAGACCTGCACTAAAAATCCACAGACCTGCATTAATAATACACAGGCCTGCACTAATTATCCATAGACCTGCACTAATAATCCACAGACCTGCACTAATAATACACAGACCTGCACTACTAATCCACAGGCCTGCACTGATAATCTACAGGCCTGCACTAATAATACACAGAACTGAACTAATAATCCACAGGCCTGCACTAATAATACACAGGCCGGCACTAATAATCCACAGACCTGCACTAATAATCCACAGACCTGCACTAATAATCCACAGGCCTGCAATAATAATCCACAGGCCTGGACTAATAATCCACAGGTCTGGACTAATAATCCACAGGCCTGCACTAATAATCCACAGACCTGCACTAATAATCCACAGACCTGCACTAATAATGCACAGGCCTGCACTAATAATCCACAGGCCTGGACTAATAATCCACAGGCCTGCACTAATAATCCACAGGCCTGCACTAATAATCCTCAGACCTGCACTAATAATACAAAGGCCTGCACTAATAATCCACAGACCTGGACTAATAATCTACACGCCTGCACTAATAATCCAGAGACCTTGACTAATAATCCAAAGGCCTGGACTAATAATCCACAGGCCTGGACTAATAATCCACAGGCCTGCATTAATAATCCACAGGCCTGCACTAATAATCCTCAGACCTGCACTAATAATACAAAGGCCTGGACTAATAATCCACAGGCCTGCACTAATAATCCAAAGGCCTGCACTAATAATTCACAGACCTGCACTAATAATCCACAGGTCTGGACTAATAACCCACAGGCCTGCACTAATAATCCACAGACCTGCACTAATAATCCACAGACCTGCACGAATAATACACAGGCCTGCACTAATAATCCTCTGACCTGCACTAATAATCCACGGACCAGCACCAGCAATACACAGGCCTGCACTAATAATCCACAGGCCTGCACTAATTATCCAAAGGCCTGGACTAATAATCCACAGGCCTGCACTAATAATCCAAAGGCCTGCACTAATAATTCACAGACCTGCACTAATAATCCACAGGCCTGCACTAATAATCTACAGGCCCGCACTAATAATCCACAGGTCTGCACTAATTATCCACAGGCCTGGACTAATAATCCACAGGCCTGCACTAATAATCCAAAGGCCCGCACTAATAATCCACAGGCCTGCACTAATTATCCAAAGGCCCGGACTAATAATCCACAGGCCTGCACTAATAATCCACAGAGCTGGACTAATAATCCAGAGGCCGGCAGTAATAATCCACAGGCCTGCACTAATAATCCACAGACCTGCATAATAATCCACAGACCTGCACTAATAATACACAGGCCTGCACTAATAATCCACAGGTATGGACTAATAATGCACAGGCCTGCACTAATAATCCACAGACCTGCACTAATAATCCAAGGGCCTGCACTAAAAATCCACAGGCCTGCACTAATAATCCACAGACCTGCACTAATAATACACAGGCCTGCACTAATAATCCACAGGCCTGGACTAATAATACACAGGCCTGCACTAATAATCCAAGGTCCGGGACAAATAAGCCACAGGCCTGCACTAAAGATCCACAGACCTGGACTAATAATCCACAGGCCTGGACTAACAATCCACAGGCCTGCACTAATTATCCAAAGGCCTGGACTAATAATCCACAGGCCTGCACTAATAATCCAAAGGCCTGCACTAATAATTCACAGACCTGCACTAATAATCCACAGGCCTGCACTAATAATCTACAGGCCCGCACTAATAATCCACAGGTCTGCACTAATTATCCACAGGCCTGGACTAATAATCCACAGGCCTGCACTAATAATCCAAAGGCCCGCACTAATAATCCACAGGCCTGCACTAATTATCCAAAGGCCCGGACTAATAATCCACAGGCCTGCACTAATAATCCACAGAGCTGGACTAATAACCCAGAGGCCGGCAGTAATAATCCACAGGCCTGCACTAATAATCCACAGACCTGCATAATAATCCACAGACCTGCACTAATAATACACAGGCCTGCACTAATAATCCACAGGTATGGACTAATAATGCACAGGCCTGCACTAATAATCCACAGACCTGCACTAATAATCCAAGGGCCTGCACTAAAAATCCACAGGCCTGCACTAATAATCCACAGACCTGCACTAATAATACACAGGCCTGCACTAATAATCCACAGGCCTGGACTAATAATACACAGGCCTGCACTAATAATCCAAGGTCCGGGACAAATAAGCCACAGGCCTGCACTAAAGATCCACAGACCTGGACTAATAATCCACAGGCCTGGACTAATAATCCACAGGCCTGGACTTATAATCCACAGGACTGCACTAATAATCCACAGACCTGGACTAATAATCCACAGGCCTGCACTAATAATCCTCAGACCAGAACTCATAATACAAAGGCCTGCACTAATAATCCACAGACCTGGTCAAATAATCCACAGGCCTGCACTAATAATCCAGAGACCATGACTAATAATCCACAGGCCTGGACTAATAATCCACAGGTCTGAAATAATAATCCAGAGGCCTGCACTAATAATCCACAGACCTGCACTAATAATCCACAGACCTGCACTAATAATACACAGGCCGGCACAAATTATCCACAGACCTTAACTAATAATCCACAGACCTGCACTAATAATACACAGGCCTGCACTAATAATCCACAGGCCTGGACTAATAATACAAAGGCCTGCACTAATAATCCACAGACCTGGACTAATAATCCTCACGCCTGCACTAATAATCCACAGACCTGCACTAATAATACACAGGCCTGCACTAATATTCCATAGGCCTGGACTAATAATCCACAGGCCTGCACTAATAATCCACAGACGTGGACTAATAATCCACAGGCCTGCACTAATAATCCACTGGTCAGAACAAATAATTCACAGGCCTGCACTAATAAACCACAGACCTGCACTAAAAATCCACAGACCTGCATTAATAATACACAGGCCTGCACTAATTATCCATAGACCTGCACTAATAATCCACAGACCTGCACTAATAATAAACAGACCTGCACTACTAATCCACAAGCCTGCACTGATAATCTACAGGCCTGCACTAATAATACACAGAACTGAACTAATAATCCACAGGCCTGCACTAATAATACACAGGCCGGCACTAATAATCCACAGACCTGCACTAATAATCCACAGACCTGCACTAATAATCCACAGGCCTGCAATAATAATCCACAGGCCTGGACTAATAATCCACAGGTCTGGACTAATAATCCACAGGCCTGCACTAATAATCCACAGTCCTGCACTAATAATCCACAGACCTGCACTAATAATGCACAGGCCCGCACTAATAATCCACAGGCCTGGACTAATAATCCACAGGCCTGCACTAATAATCCACAGGCCTGCACTAATAATCCTCAGACTTGCACTAATAATACAAAGGCCTGCACTAATAATCCACAGACCTGGACTAATAATCTACACGCCTGCACTAATAATGCAGAGACCTTGACTAATAATCCACAGGCCTGGACTAATAATCCACAGGCCTGGACTAATAATCCACAGGCCTGCATTAATAATCCACAGGCCTGCACTAATAATCCTCAGACCTGCACTAATAATACAAAGGGCTGCACTAATAATCCACAGACGTGGACTAATAATCCACAGGCCTGCACTAATAATCCAGAGACCTTGACTAATAATCCACAGGCGTGGACGAATAATCCACAGGTCTGGACTATTAATCCAGAGGCCTGCACTAATAATCCACAGACCTGCACTAATAATCCTCAGACCTCCACTAAAAATCCACAGACCTGCATTAATAATACACAGGCCTGCACAAATAATCCACAGATCTGCACTAATAATACACAGACCTGCACTACTAATCCACAGGCCTGGATTAATAATCTACAGGCCCGCACTAATAATCCACTACCTGAACTAATAATCCACAGGCCTGCACTAATAATCCACAGGCCTGCACTAATAATCTGCAGACCTGCACTAATAATCCAGAGGCCTGGACTAATAATACACAGGCCTGGACTAATAATACACAGGCCTGCACTAATAATCCACAGTCCTGGATTAATAATCTACAGGCGTGCACTAATAATCCACAGGCCTGCATTAATAATCCACAGACCTACAAGAATATTACACAGGCCTGCACTAATATTCCACAGGCCTGCACTAATAATCCACAGGCCTGCACTCATAATCCACAGGCCTGGACTAATAATACACAGGCCTGGATTAATAATCCACAGGCCTGCAATAATAATCCACAGGCCTGGACTAATAATCCACAGGCCTGCACTAATAATCCACAGGCCTGCACTAATAAACCACAGGCCTGAAATAATAATCCACAGGCCGGGAATAATAATCCACAGGCCTGCACTAATAATCCACAGACCTGGACTAATAATCCACAGCCTGCACTAATAATCCACAGACGTGCACTAATAATACACAGGCCTGCACTAATAATCCACAGACCTGCACTAATAATCCACAGGCCTGCACTAATAATCCACAGACCTGGACTAATTATCCACAGGCCTGGACTAATAATCCACAGACCTGGACACATAATCCAAAGGCCGCACTAATAATCCACAGACCTGCACTAATAATCGACAGACGTGCATTACTAGTAGACAGGCCTGCACTAATAATGCACAGGCCTGCACTAATAATGCACAGGCCTGCACTAATACTCCAGAGACCTGGACTAATAATGCATAGGCCTGGACTAATAATCCACAGGTCTGGACTAATAACCCACAGGCCTGCACTAATAATCCACAG
Organism: Isurus oxyrinchus; assembly: GCA_026770705.1. NCBI lineage: Eukaryota > Metazoa > Chordata > Chondrichthyes > Lamniformes > Lamnidae > Isurus > Isurus oxyrinchus. The sequence goes on along the minus strand of JANJGN010000003.1, from coordinate 1,626,608 downwards.
ACCTGCACTAATAATCCACAGACCTGCACGAATAATACACAGGCCTGCACTAATAATCCTCTGACCTGCACTAATAATCCACAGACCAGCACTAACAATACACAGGCCTGCACTAATAATCCACAGGCCTGGACTAATAATCCACAGGCCTGCACTAATAATCCACCGACCTGCACTAATAATCCACAGGCCTGCACTAATAATCCACAGGCCCGCACTAATAATCCACAGGCCTGCACTAATTATCCAAAGGCCTGGACTAATAATCCACAGGCCTGCACTAATAATCCAAAGGCCTGCACTAATAATCCACAGACCTGCACTAATAATCCACAGGCCTGCACTAATAATCTACAGGCCCGCACTAATAATCCACAGGTCTGCACTAATTATCCACAGGCCTGGACTAATAATCCACAGGCCTGCACTAATAATCCAAAGGCCCGCACTAATAATCCAAAGGCCTGCACTAATTATCCAAAGGCCCGGACTAATAATCCACAGGCCTGCACTAATAATCCACAGAGCTGGACTAATAATCCAGAGGCCGGCAGTAATAATCCACAGGCCTGCACTAATAATCCACAGACCTGCATAATAATCCACAGACCTGCACTAATAATACACAGGCCTGCACTAATAATCCACAGGTATGGACTAATAATGCACAGGCCTGCACTAATAATCCACAGACCTGCACTAATAATCCAAGGGCCTGCACTAAAAATCCACAAAACCTGCACTAATAATCCACAGACCTGCACTAATAATACACAGGCCTGCACTAATAATCCACAGGCCTGGACTAATAATACACAGGCCTGCACTAATAATCCAAGGTCTGGGACAAATAAGCCACAGGCCTGCACTAAAGATCCACAGACCTGGACTAATAATCCACAGGCCTGGACTAATAATCCACAGGCCTGGACTAATAATCCACAGGACTGCACTAATAATCCACAGACCTGGACTAATAATCCACAGGCCTAGACTAATAATCCACAACCCTGCACTAATAATACACAGGCCTGCACTAATAATCCACAGGCCTGGACTAATAATCCACAGACCTGCACTAATAATCCACAGGCCTGCAATAATAATCCACAGGCCTGGACTAATAATCCACAGGTCTCTACTAATAATCCACAGACCTGCACTAATAATCCACAGACCTGCACTAATAATCCGCAGGCCTGCAATAATAATTCACAGGCCTGCACTAATAATCCACAGGCCTGCACTAATAATCCACAGGCCTGCACTAATAATCCACAGGCCTGGACTAATAATCCACAGGCCTGCACTAATAATCCACAGGCCTGCACTAATAATCCTCAGACCTGCACTCATAATACAAAGGCCTGCACTAATAATCCACAGACCTGCACTAATAATCCACAGACCTGCACGAATAATACACAGGCCTGCACTAATAATCCTCTGACCTGCACTAATAATCCACGGACCAGCACTAACAATACACAGGCCTGCACTAATAATCCACAGGCCTGGACTAATAATCCACAGGCCTGCACTAATAATCCACCGACCTGCACTAATAATCCACAGGCCTGCACTAATAATCCACAGGCCCGCACTAATAATCCACAGGCCTGCACTAATTATCCAAAGGCCTGGACTAATAATCCACAGGCCTGCACTAATAATCCAAAGGCCTGCACTAATAATCCACAGACCTGCACTAATAATCCACAGGCCTGCACTAATAATCTACAGGCCCGCACTAATAATCCACAGGTCTGCACTAATTATCCACAGGCCTGGACTAATAATCCAGAGGCCTGCACTAATAATCCAAAGGCCCGCACTAATAATCCACAGGCCTGCACTAATTATCCAAAGGCCCGGACTAATAATCCACAGGCCTGCACTAATAATCCACAGAGCTGGACTAATAATCCAGATGCCGGCAGTAATAATCCACAGGCCTGCACTAATAATCCACAGACCTGCATAATAATCCACAGACCTGCACTAATAATACACAGGCCTGCACTAATAATCCACAGGTATGGACTAATAATGCACAGGCCTGCACTAATAATCCACAGACCTGCACTAATAATCCAAGGGCCTGCACTAAAAATCCACAGGCCTGCACTAATAATCCACAGACCTGCACTAATAATACACAGGCCTGCACTAATAATCCACAGGCCTGGACTAATAATACACAGGCCTGCACTAATAATCCAAGGTCCGGGACAAATAAGCCACAGGCCTGCACTAAAGATCCACAGACCTGGACTAATAATCCACAGGCCTGGACTAATAATCCACAGGCCTGGACTAATAATCCACAGGACTGCACTAATAATCCACAGACCTGGACTAATAATCCACAGGCCTGCACTAATAATCCTCAGACCAGAACTCATAATACAAAGGCCTGCACTAATAATCCACAGACCTGGTCAAATAATCCACAGGCCTGCACTAATAATCCAGAGACCTTGACTAATAATCCACAGGCCTGGACTAATAATCCACAGGTCTTAAATAATAATCCAGAGGCCTGCACTAATAATCCACAGACCTGCACTAATAATCCACAGACCTGCACTAATAATACACAGGCCGGCACAAATTATCCACAGACCTTAACTAATAATCCACAGACCTGCACTAATAATACACAGGCCTGCACTAATAATCCACAGGCCTGGACTAATAATACAAAGGCCTGCACTAATAATCCACAGACCTGGACTAATAATCCTCAGGCCTGCACTAATAATCCACAGACCTGCACTAATAATACACAGGCCTGCACTAATATTCCATAGGCCTGGACTAATAATCCACAGGCCTGCACTAATAATCCACAGACGTGGACTAATAATCCACAGGCCTGCACTAATAATCCACAGGTCAGAACAAATAATTCACAGGCCTGCACTAATAAACCACAGACCTGCACTAATAATCCACAGGCCTGCACTAATAATCCTCAGACTTGCACTAATAATACACAGGCCGGCACTAATAATCCACAGACCTGCACTAATAATCCACAGACCTGCACTAATAATCCACAGGCCTGCACTAATAATGCACAGGCCAGGACTAATATTCCACAGGCCTGCACTAATAATCCTAAGGCCTGGACTAATAATCCACAGGTCTGGACTAATAATCCACAGGCCTGCACTAATAATCCACAGACCTGCACTAATAATCCACAGACCTGCACTAATAATGCACAGGCCTGCACTAATAATCCACAGGCCTGGACTAATAATCCACAGGCCTGCACTAATAATCCACAGGCCTGCACTAATAATCCTCAGACTTGCACTAATAATACAAAGGCCTGCACTAATAATCCACAGACCTGGACTAATAATCTACACGCCTGCACTAATAATGCAGAGACCTTGACTAATAATCCACAGGCCTGGACTAATAATCCACAGGCCTGGACTAATAATCCACAGGCCTGCATTAATAATCCACAGGCCTGCACTAATAATCCTCAGACCTGCACTAATAATACAAAGGCCTGCACTAATAATCCACAGACGTGGACTAATAATCGACAGGCCTGCACTAATAATCCAGAGACCTTGACTAATAATCCACAGGCGTGGACGAATAATCCACAGGTCTGGACTATTAATCCAGAGGCCTGCACTAATAATCCACAGACCTGCACTAATAATCCTCAGACCTCCACTAAAAATCCACAGACCTGCATTAATAATACACAGGCCTGCACAAATAATCCACAGATCTGCACTAATAATACACAGACCTGCACTACTAATCCACAGGCCTGGATTAAAAATCTACAGGCCCGCACTAATAATGCACTACCTGAACTAATAATCCACAGGCCTGCACTAATAATCCACAGGCCTGCACTAATAATCTGCAGACCTGCACTAATAATCCAGAGGCCTGGACTAATAATACACAGGCCTGGACTAATAATACAGAGGCCTGCACTAATAATCCACAGTCCTGGATTAATAATCTACAGGCGTGCACTAATAATCCACAGGCCTGCATTAATAATCCACAGACCTACAAGAATATTACACAGGCCTGCACTAATATTCCACAGGCCTGCACTAATAATCCACAGGCCTGCACTCATAATCCACAGGCCTGGACTAATAATACACAGGCCTGGATTAATAATCCACAGGCCTGCAATAATAATCCACAGGCCTGGACTAATAATCCACAGGCCTGCACTAATAATCCACAGGCCTGCACTAATAAACCACAGGCCTGAAATAATAATCCACAGGCCGGGAATAATAATCCACAGGCCTGCACTAATAATCCACAGACCTGGACTAATAATCCACAGCCTGCACTAATAATCCACAGACGTGCACTAATAATACACAGGCCTGCACTAATAATCCACAGACCTGCACTAATAATCCACAGGCCTGCACTAATAATCCACAGACCTGGACTAATTATCCACAGGCCTGGACTAATAATCCACAGACCTGGACACATAATCCAAAGGCCGCACTAATAATCCACAGACCTGCACTAATAATCGACAGACGTGCATTACTAGTAGACAGGCCTGCACTAATAATGCACAGGCCTGCACTAATAATGCACAGGCCTGCACTAATACTCCAGAGACCTGGACTAATAATGCATAGGCCTGGACTAATAATCCACAGGTCTGGACTAATAACCCACAGGCCTGCACTAATAATCCACAGACCTGCACTAATAATCCACAGACCTGCACGAATAATACACAGGCCTGCACTAATAATCCTCTGACCTGCACTAATAATCCACAGACCAGCACTAACAATACACAGGCCTGCACTAATAATCCACAGGCCTGGACTAATAATCCACAGGCCTGCACTAATAATCCACCGACCTGCACTAATAATCCACAGGCCTGCACTAATAATCCACAGGCCCGCACTAATAATCCACAGGCCTGCACTAACTATCCAAAGGCCTGGACTAATAATCCACAGGCCTGCACTAATAATCCAAAGGCCTGCACTAATAATCCACAGACCTGCACTAATAATCCACAGGCCTGCACTAATAATCTACAGGCCCGCACTAATAATCCACAGGTCTGCACTAATTATCCACAGGCCTGGACTAATAATCCACAGGCCTGCACTAATAATCCAAAGGCCCGCACTAATAATCCACAGGCCTGCACTAATTATCCAAAGGCCCGGACTAATAATCCACAGGCCTGCACTAATAATCCACAGAGCTGGACTAATAATCCAGAGGCCGGCAGTAATAATCCACAGGCCTGCACTAATAATCCACAGACCTGCATAATAATCCACAGACCTGCACTAATAATACACAGGCCTGCACTAATAATCCACAGGTATGGACTAATAATGCACAGGCGTGCAGTAATAATCCACAGACCTGCACTAATAATCCAAGGGCCTGCACTAAAAATCCACAAAACCTGCACTAATAATCCACAGACCTGCACTAATAATACACAGGCCTGCACTAATAATCCACAGGCCTGGACTAATAATACACAGGCCTGCACTAATAATCCAAGGTCCGGGACAAATAAGCCACAGGCCTGCACTAAAGATCCACAGACCTGGACTAATAATCCACAGGCCTGGACTAATAATCCACAGGCCTGGACTAATAATCCACAGGACTGCACTAATAATCCACAGACCTGGACTAATAATCCACAGGCCTGGACTAATAATCCACAACCCTGCACTAATAATACACAGGCCTGCACTAATAATCCACAGGCCTGGACTAATAATCCACAGACCTGCACTAATAATCCACAGGCCTGCAATAATAATCCACAGGCCTGGACTAATAATCCACAGGTCTCTACTAATAATCCACAGACCTGCACTAATAATCCACAGACCTGCACTAATAATCCGCAGGCCTGCAATAATAATTCACAGGCCTGCACTAATAATCCACAGGCCTGCACTAATAATCCACAGGCCTGCACTAATAATCCACAGGCCTGGACTAATAATCCACAGGCCTGCACTAATAATCCACAGGCCTGCACTAATAATCCTCAGACCTGCACTCATAATACAAAGGCCTGCACTAATAATCCACAGACCTGCACTAATAATCCACAGACCTGCACGAATAATACACAGGCCTGCACTAATAATCCTCTGACCTGCACTAATAATCCACGGACCAGCACTAACAATACACAGGCCTGCACTAATAATCCACAGGCCTAGACTAATAATCCACAGGCCTGCACTAATAATCCACCGACCTGCACTAATAATCCACAGGCCTGCACTAATAATCCACAGGCCCGCACTAATAATCCACAGGCCTGCACTAATTATCCAAAGGCCTGGACTAATAATCCACAGGCCTGCACTAATAATCCAAAGGCCTGCACTAATAATCCACAGACCTGCACTAATAATCCACAGGCCTGCACTAATAATCTACAGGCCCGCACTAATAATCCACAGGTCTGCACTAATTATCCACAGGCCTGGACTAATAATCCACAGGCCTGCACTAATAATCCAAAGGCCCGCACTAATAATCCACAGGCCTGCACTAATTATCCAAAGGCCCGGACTAATAATCCACAGGCCTGCACTAATAATCCACAGACCTGCACTAATAATACACAGGCCTGCACTAATAATCCACAGGCCTGGACTAATAATACACAGGCCTGCACTAATAATCCAAGGTCCGGGACAAATGAGCCACAGGCCTGCACTAAAGATCCACAGACCTGGACTAATAATCCACAGGCCTGGACTAATAATCCACAGGCCTGGACTAATAATCCACAGGACTGCACTAATAATCCACAGACCTGGACTAATAATCCACAGGCCTGGACTAATAATCCACAACCCTGCACTAATAATACACAGGCCTGCACTAATAATCCACAGGCCTGGACTAATAATACACAGGCCTGCACTAATAATCCAAGGTCCGGGACAAATAAGCCACAGGCCTGCACTAAAGATCCACAGACCTGGACTAATAATCCACAGGCCTGGACTAATAATCCACAGGCCTGGACTAATAATCCACAGGACTGCACTAATAATCCACAGGTATGGACTAATAATGCACAGGCGTGCACTAATAATCCACAGACCTGCACTAATAATCCAAGGGCCTGCACTAAAAATCCACAAAACCTGCACTAATAATCCACAGACCTGCACTAATAATACACAGGCCTGCACTAATAATCCACAGGCCTGGACTAATAATACACAGGCCTGCACTAATAATCCAAGGTCCGGGACAAATAAGCCACAGGCCTGCACTAAAGATCCACAGACCTGGACTAATAATCCACAGGCCTGGACTAATAATCCACAGCCCTGGACTAATAATCCACAGGACTGCACTAATAATCCACAGACCTGGACTAATAATCCACAGGCCCGCACTAATAATCCACAACCCTGCACTAATAATACACAGGCCTGCACTAATAATCCACAGGCCTGGACTAATAATCCACAGACCTGCACTAATAATCCACAGGCCTGCAATAATAATCCACAGGCCTGGACTAATAATCCACAGGTCTCTACTAATAATCCACAGACCTGCACTAATAATCCACAGACCTGCACTAATAATCCGCAGGCCTGCAATAATAATTCACAGGCCTGCACTAATAATCCACAGGCCTGCACTAATAATCCACAGGCCTGCACTAATAATCCACAGGCCTGGACTAATAATCCACAGGCCTGCACTAATAATCCACAGGCCTGCACTAATAATCCTCAGACCTGCACTCATAATACAAAGGCCTGCACTAATAATCCACAGACCTGCACTAATAATCCACAGACCTGCACGAATAATACACAGGCCTGCACTAATAATCCTCTGACCTGCACTAATAATCCACGGACCAGCACTAACAATACACAGGCCTGCACTAATAATCCAGAGGCCTGGACTAATAATCCACAGGCCTGCACTAATAATCCACCGACCTGCACTAATAATCCACAGGCCTGCACTAATAATCCACAGGCCCGCACTAATAATCCACAGGCCTGCACTAATTATCCAAAGGCCTGGACTAATAATCCACAGGCCTGCACTAATAATCCAAAGGCCTGCACTAATAATCCACAGACCTGCACTAATAATCCACAGGCCTGCACTAATAATCTACAGGCCCGCACTAATAATCCACAGGTCTGCACTAATTATCCACAGGCCTGGACTAATAATCCACAGGCCTGCACTAATAATCCAAAGGCCCGCACTAATAATCCACAGGCCTGCACTAATTATCCAAAGGCCCGGACTAATAATCCACAGGCCTGCACTAATAATCCACAGAGCTGGACTAATAATCCAGATGCCGGCAGTAATAATCCACAGGCCTGCACTAATAATCCACAGACCTGCATAATAATCCACAGACCTGCACTAATAATACACAGGCCTGCACTAATAATCCACAGGTATGGACTAATAATGCACAGGCCTGCACTAATAATCCACAGACCTGCACTAATAATCCAAGGGCCTGCACTAAAAATCCACAGGCCTGCACTAATAATCCACAGACCTGCACTAATAATACACAGGCCTGCACTAATAATCCACAGGCCTGGACTAATAATACACAGGCCTGCACTAATAATCCAAGGTCCGGGACAAATAAGCCACAGGCCTGCACTAAAGATCCACAGACCTGGACTAATAATCCACAGGCCTGGACTAATAATCCACAGGCCTGGACTAATAATCCACAGGACTGCACTAATAATCCACAGACCTGGACTAATAATCCACAGGCCTGCACTAATAATCCTCAGACCAGAACTCATAATACAAAGGCCTGCACTAATAATCCACAGACCTGGTCAAATAATCCACAGGCCTGCACTAATAATCCAGAGACCTTGACTAATAATCCACAGGCCTGGACTAATAATCCACAGGTCTTAAATAATAATCCAGAGGCCTGCACTAATAATCCACAGACCTGCACTAATAATCCACAGACCTGCACTAATAATACACAGGCCGGCACAAATTATCCACAGACCTTAACTAATAATCCACAGACCTGCACTAATAATACACAGGCCTGCACTAATAATCCACAGGCCTGGACTAATAATACAAAGGCCTGCACTAATAATCCACAGACCTGGACTAATAATCCTCAGGCCTGCACTAATAATCCACAGACCTGCACTAATAATACACAGGCCTGCACTAATATTCCATAGGCCTGGACTAATAATCCACAGGCCTGCACTAATAATCCACAGACGTGGACTAATAATCCACAGGCCTGCACTAATAATCCACAGGTCAGAACAAATAATTCACAGGCCTGCACTAATAAACCACAGACCTGCACTAATAATCCACAGGCCTGCACTAATAATCCTCAGACTTGCACTAATAATACACAGGCCGGCACTAATAATCCACAGACCTGCACTAATAATCCACAGACCTGCACTAATAATCCACAGGCCTGCACTAATAATCCACAGGCCTGGACTAATAATCCACAGGCCTGCACTAATAATCCAAAGGCCTGGACTAATAATCCACAGGTCTGGACTAATAATCCACAGGCCTGCACTAATAATCCACAGACCTGCACTAATAATCCACAGACCTGCACTAATAATGCACAGGCCTGCACTAATAATCCACAGGCCTGGACTAATAATCCACAGGCCTGCACTAATAATCCACAGGCCTGCACTAATAATCCTCAGACTTGCACTAATAATACAAAGGCCTGCACTAATAATCCACAGACCTGGACTAATAATCTACACGCCTGCACTAATAATGCAGAGACCTTGACTAATAATCCACAGGCCTGGACTAATAATCCACAGGCCTGGACTAATAATCCACAGGCCTGCATTAATAATCCACAGGCCTGCACTAATAATCCTCAGACCTGCACTAATAATACAAAGGCCTGCACTAATAATCCACAGACGTGGACTAATAATCCACAGGCCTGCACTAATAATCCAGAGACCTTGACTAATAATCCACAGGCGTGGACGAATAATCCACAGGTCTGGACTATTAATCCAGAGGCCTGCACTAATAATCCACAGACCTGCACTAATAATCCTCAGACCTCCACTAAAAATCCACAGACCTGCATTAATAATACACAGGCCTGCACAAATAATCCACAGATCTGCACTAATAATACACAGACCTGCACTACTAATCCACAGGCCTGGATTAATAATCTACAGGCCCGCACTAATAATGCACTACCTGAAGTAATAATCCACAGGCCTGCACTAATAATCCACAGGCCTGCACTAATAATCTGCAGACCTGCACTAATAATCCAGAGGCCTGGACTAATAATACACAGGCCTGGACTAATAATACAGAGGCCTGCACTAATAATCCACAGTCCTGGATTAATAATCTACAGGCGTGCACTAATAATCCACAGGCCTGCATTAATAATCCACAGACCTACAAGAATATTACACAGGCCTGCACTAATATTCCACAGGCCTGCACTAATAATCCACAGGCCTGCACTCATAATCCACAGGCCTGGACTAATAATACACAGGCCTGGATTAATAATCCACAGGCCTGCAATAATAATCCAAAGGCCTGGACTAATAATCCACAGGCCTGCACTAATAATCCACAGGCCTGCACTAATAAACCACAGGCCTGAAATAATAATCCACAGGCCGGGAATAATAATCCACAGGCCTGCACTAATAATCCACAGACCTGGACTAATAATCCACAGCCTGCACTAATAATCCACAGACCTGCACTAATAATCCACAGGCCTGCACTAATAATCCACAGACCTGGACTAATTATCCACAGGCCTGGACTAATAATCCACAGACCTGGACACATAATCCAAAGGCCGCACTAATAATCCACAGACCTGCACTAATAATCGACAGACGTGCATTACTAGTAGACAGGCCTGCACTAATAATGCACAGGCCTGCACTAATAATGCACAGGCCTGCACTAATACTCCAGAGACCTGGACTAATAATGCATAGGCCTGGACTAATAATCCACAGGTCTGGACTAATAACCCACAGGCCTGCACTAATAATACACAGACCTGCACTAATAATCCACAGACCTGCACGAATAATACACAGGCCTGCACTAATAATCCTCTGACCTGCACTAATAATCCACAGACCAGCACTAACAATACACAGGCCTGCACTAATAATCCACAGGCCTGGACTAATAATCCACAGGCCTGCACTAATAATCCACCGACCTGCACTAATAATCCACAGGCCTGTACTAATAATCCACAGGCCCGCACTAATAATCCACAGGCCTGCACTAATTATCCAAAGGCCTGGACTAATAATCCACAGGCCTGCACTAATAATCCAAAGGCCTGCACTAATAATCCACAGACCTGCACTAATAATCCACAGGCCTGCACTAATAATCTACAGGCCCGCACTAATAATCCACAGGTCTGCACTAATTATCCACAGGCCTGGACTAATAATCCACAGGCCTGCACTAATAATCCAAAGGCCCGCACTAATAATCCACAGGCCTGCACTAATTATCCAAAGGCCCGGACTAATAATCCACAGGCCTGCACTAATAATCCACAGAGCTGGACTAATAATCCAGAGGCCGGCAGTAATAATCCATAGGCCTGCACTAATAATCCACAGACCTGCATAATAATCCACAGACCTGCACTAATAATACACAGGCCTGCACTAATAATCCACAGGAATGGACTAATAATGCACAGGCCTGCACTAATAATCCACAGACCTGCACTAATAATCCAAGGGCCTGCACTAAAAATCCACAGGCCTGCACTAATAATCCACAGACCTGCACTAATAATACACAGGCCTGCACTAATAATCCACAGGCCTGAACTAATAATACACAGGCCTGCACTAATAATCCAAGGTCCGGGACAAATAAGCCACAGGCCTGCACTAAAGATCCACAGACCTGGACTAATTATCCACAGGCCTGGACTAATAATCCACAGGCCTGGACTAATAATCCACAGGACTGCACTAATAATCCACAGACCTGGACTAATAATCCACAGGCCTGGACTAATAATCCACAACCCTGCACTAATAATACACAGGCCTGCACTAATAATCCACAGGCCTGACTAATAATCCACAGACCTGCACTAATAATCCACAGGCCTGCAATAATAATCCACAGGCCTGGACTAATAATCCACAGGTCTCTACTAATAATCCACAGACCTGCACTAATAATCCACAGACCTGCACTAATAATCCGCAGGCCTGCAATAATAATTCACAGGCCTGCACTAATAATCCACAGGCCTGCACTAATAATCCACAGGCCTGCACTAATAATCCACAGGCCTGGACTAATAATCCACAGGCCTGCACTAATAATCCACAGGCCTGCACTAATAATCCTCAGACCTGCACTCATAATACAAAGGCCTGCACTAATAATCCACAGACCTGCACTAATAATCCACAGACCTGCACCAATAATAGACAGGCCTGGACTAATAATCCTCTGACCTGCACTAATAATCCACGGACCAGCACTAACAATACACAGGCCTGCACTAATAATCCACAGGCCTGGACTAATAATCCACAGGCCTGCACTAATAATCCACCGACCTGCACTAATAATCCACAGGCCTGCACTAATAATCCACAGGCCCGCACTAATAATCCACAGGCCTGCACTAATTATCCAAAGGCCTGGACTAATAATCCACAGGCCTGCACTAATAATCCAAAGGCCTGCACTAATAATCCACAGACCAGCACTAATAATCCACAGGCCTGCACTAATAATCTACAGGCCCGCACTAATAATCCACAGGTCTGCACTAATTATCCACAGGCCTGGACTAATAATCCACAGGCCTGCACTAATAATCCAAAGGCCCGCACTAATAATCCACAGGCCTGCACTAATTATCCAAAGGCCCGGACTAATAATCCACAGGCCTGCACTAATAACCCACAGACCTGGACTAATAATCCAGAGGCCGGCAGTAATAATCCACAGGCCTGCACGAATAATCCACAGACCTGCATAATAATCCACAGACCTGCACTAATAATACACAGGCCTGCACTAATAATCCACAGGTATGGACTAATAATGCACAGGCCTGCACTAATAATCCACAGACCTGCACTAATAATCCAAGGGCCTGCACTAAAAATCCACAGGCCTGCACTAATAATCCACAGACCTGCACTAATAATACACAGGCCTGCACTAATAATCCACAGGCCTGGACTAATAATACACAGGCCTGCACTAATAATCCAAGGTCCGGGACAAATAAGCCACAGGCCTGCACTAAAGATCCACAGACCTGGACTAATAATCCACAGGCCTGGACTAATAATCCACAGGCCTGGACTAATAATCCACAGGACTGCACTAATAATCCACAGACCTGGACTAATAATCCACAGGCCTGGACTAATAATCCACAACCCTGCACTAATAATACACAGGCCTGCACTAATAATCCACAGGCCTGACTAATAATCCACAGACCTGCACTAATAATCCACAGGCCTGCAATAATAATCCACAGGCCTGGACTAATAATCCACAGGTCTCTACTAATAATCCACAGACCTGCACTAATAATCCACAGACCTGCACTAATAATCCGCAGGCCTGCAATAATAATTCACAGGCCTGCACTAATAATCCACAGGCCTGCACTAATAATCCACAGGCCTGCACTAATAATCCACAGGCCTGGACTAATAATCCACAGGCCTGCACTAATAATCCACAGGCCTGCACTAATAATCCTCAGACCTGCACTCATAATACAAAGGCCTGCACTAATAATCCACAGACCTGCACTAATAATCCACAGACCTGCACCAATAATAGACAGGCCTGGACTAATAATCCTCTGACCTGCACTAATAATCCACGGACCAGCACTAACAATACACAGGCCTGCACTAATAATCCACAGGCCTGGACTAATAATCCACAGGCCTGCACTAATAATCCACCGACCTGCACTAATAATCCACAGGCCTGCACTAATAATCCACAGGCCCGCACTAATAATCCACAGGCCTGCACTAATTATCCAAAGGCCTGGACTAATAATCCACAGGCCTGCACTAATAATCCAAAGGCCTGCACTAATAATCCACAGACCTGCACTAATAATCCACAGGCCTGCACTAATAATCTACAGGCCCGCACTAATAATCCACAGGTCTGCACTAATTATCCACAGGCCTGGACTAATAATCCACAGGCCTGCACTAATAATCCAAAGGCCCGCACTAATAATCCACAGGCCTGCACTAATTATCCAAAGGCCCGGACTAATAATCCACAGGCCTGCACTAATAACCCACAGACCTGGACTAATAATCCAGAGGCCGGCAGTAATAATCCACAGGCCTGCACGAATAATCCACAGACCTGCATAATAATCCACAGACCTGCACTAATAATACACAGGCCTGCACTAATAATCCACAGGTATGGACTAATAATGCACAGGCCTGCACTAATAATCCACAGACCTGCACTAATAATCCAAGGGCCTGCACTAAAAATCCACAGGCCTGCACTAATAATCCACAGACCTGCACTAATAATACACAGGCCTGCACTAATAATCCACAGGCCTGGACTAATAATACACAGGCCTGCACTAATAATCCAAGGTCCGGGACAAATAAGCCACAGGCCTGCACTAAAGATCCACAGACCTGGACTAATAATCCACAGGCCTGGACTAATAATCCACAGGCCTGGACTAATAATCCACAGGACTGCACTAATAATCCACAGACCTGGACTAATAATCCACAGGCCTGCACTAATAATCCTCAGACCAGAACTCATAATACACAGGCCTGCACTAATAATCCACAGACCTGGTCAAATAATCCACAGGCCTGCACTAATAATCCAGAGACCTTGACTAATAATCCACAGGCCTGGACTAATAATCCACAGGTCTGAAATAATAATCCAGAGGCCTGCACTAATAATCCACAGACCTGCACTAATAATCCACAGACCTGCACTAATAATACACAGGCCGGCACAAATTATCCACAGACCTTAACTAATAATCCACAGACCTGCACTAATAATACACAGGCCTGCACTAATAATCCACAGGCCTGGACTAATAATTCAAAGGCCTGCACTAATAATCCACAGACCTGGACTAATAATCCTCAGGCCTGCACTAATAATCCACAGACCTGCACTAATAATACACAGGCCTGCACTAATATTCCATAGGCCTGGACTAATAATCCACAGGCCTGCACTAATAATCCACAGACGTGGACTAATAATCCACAGGCCTGCACTAATAATCCACTGGTCAGAACAAATAATTCACAGGCCTGCACTAATAAACCACAGACCTGCACTAATAATCCACAGGCCTGCACTAATAATCCTCAGACTTGCACTAATAATACAAAGGCCTGCACTAATAATCCACAGACCTGGACTAATAATCTACACGCCTGCACTAATAATGCAGAGACCTTGACTAATAATCCACAGGCCTGGACTAATAATCCACAGGCCTGGACTAATAATCCACAGGCCTGCATTAATAATCCACAGGCCTGCACTAATAATCCTCAGACCTGCACTAATAATACAAAGGCCTGCACTAATAATCCACAGACGTGGACTAATAATCCACAGGCCTGCACTAATAATCCAGAGACCTTGACTAATAATCCACAGGCGTGGACGAATAATCCACAGGTCTGGACTATTAATCCAGAGGCCTGCACTAATAATCCACAGACCTGCACTAATAATCCTCAGACCTCCACTAAAAATCCACAGACCTGCATTAATAATACACAGGCCTGCACAAATAATACACAGATCTGCACTAATAATACACAGACCTGCACTACTAATCCACAGGCCTGGATTAATAATCTACAGGCCCGCACTAATAATCCACTACCTGAACCAATAATCCACAGGCCTGCACTAATAATCCACAGGCCTGCACTAATAATCTGCAGACCTGCACTAATAATCCAGAGGCCTGGACTAATAATACAAAGGCCTGGACTAATAATACACAGGCCTGCACTAATAATCCACAGTCCAGGATTAATAATCTACAGGCGTGCACTAATAATCCACAGGCCTGCATTAATAATCCACAGACCTACAAGAATATTACACAGGCCTGCACTAATATTCCACAGGCCTGCACTAATAATCCACAGGCCTGCACTCATAATCCACAGGCCTGGACTAATAATACACAGGCCTGGATTAATAATCCACAGGCCTGCAATAATAATCCACAGGCCTGGACTAATAATCCACAGGCCTGCACTAATAATCCACAGGCCTGCACTAATAAACCACAGGCCTGAAATAATAATCCACAGGCCGGGAATAATAATCCACAGGCCTGCACTAATAATCCACAGACCTGGACTAATAATCCACAGCCTGCACTAATAATCCACAGACGTGCACTAATAATACATAGGCCTGCACTAATAATCCACAGACCTGCACTAATAATCCACAGGCCTGCACTAATAATCCACAGACCTGGACTAATTATCCACAGGCCTGGACTAATAATCCACAGACCTGGACACATAATCCAAAGGCCGCACTAATAATCCACAGACCCGCACTAATAATCGACAGACGTGCATTACTAGTAGACAGGCCTGCACTAATAATGCACAGGCCTGCACTAATAATGCACAGGCCTGCACTAATACTCCAGAGACCTGGACTAATAATGCATAGGCCTGGACTAATAATCCACAGGTCTGGACTAATAACCCACAGGCCTGCACTAATAATCCACAGACCTGCACTAATAATCCACAGACCTGCACGAATAATACACAGGCCTGCACTAATAATCCTCTGACCTGCACTAATAATCCACAGACCAGCACTAACAATACACAGGCCTGCACTAATAATCCACAGGCCTGGACTAATAATCCACAGGCCTGCACTAATAATCCACCGACCTGCACTAATAATCCACAGGCCTGCACTAATAATCCACAGGCCCGCACTAATAATCCACAGGTCTGCACTAATTATCCAAAGGCCTGGACTAATAATCCACAGGCCTGCACTAATAATCCAAAGGCCTGCACTAATAATCCACAGACCTGCACTAATAATCCACAGGCCTGCACTAATAATCTACAGGCCCGCACTAATAATCCACAGGTCTGTACTAATTATCCACAGGCCTGGACTAATAATCCACAGGCCTGCACTAATAATCCAAAGGCCCGCACTAATAATGCACAGGCCTGCACTAATACTCCAGAGACCTGGACTAATAATGCATAGGCCTGGACTAATAATCCACAGGTCTGGACTAATAACCCACAGGCCTGCACTAATAATCCACAGACCTGCACTAATAATCCACAGACCTGCACGAATAATACACAGGCCTGCACTAATAATCCTCTGACCTGCACTAATAATCCACAGACCAGCACTAACAATACACAGGCCTGCACTAATAATCCACAGGCCTGGACTAATAATCCACAGGCCTGCACTAATAATCCACCGACCTGCACTAATAATCCACAGGCCTGCACTAATAATCCACAGGCCCGCACTAATAATCCACAGGTCTGCACTAATTATCCAAAGGCCTGGACTAATAATCCACAGGCCTGCACTAATAATCCAAAGGCCTGCACTAATAATCCACAGACCTGCACTAATAATCCACAGGCCTGCACTAATAATCTACAGGCCCGCACTAATAATCCACAGGTCTGTACTAATTATCCACAGGCCTGGACTAATAATCCACAGGCCTGCACTAATAATCCAAAGGCCCGCACTAATAATCCACAGGCCTGCACTAATTATCCAAAGGCCCGGACTAATAATCCACAGGCCTGCACTAATAATCCACAGACCTGGACTAATAATCCAGAGGCCGGCAGTAATAATCCACAGGCCTGCACTAATAATCCACAGACCTGCATAATAATCCACAGACCTGCACTAATAATACACAGGCCTGCACTAATAATCCACAGGTATGGACTAATAATGCACAGGCGTGCACTAATAATCCACAGACCTGCACTAATAATCCAAGGGCCTGCACTAAAAATCCACAGGCCTGCACTAATAATCCACAGACCTGCACTAATAATACACAGGCCTGCACTAATAATCCACAGGCCTGGACTAATAATACACAGGCCTGCACTAATAATCCAAGGTCCGGGACAAATAAGCCACAGGCCTGCACTAAAGATCCACAGGCCTGCACTAATAATCCACAGGCCTGCACTAATAATCCTCAGACCTGCACTCATAATACAAAGGCCTGCACTAATAATCCACAGACCTGCACTAATAATCCACAGACCTGCACGAATAATACACAGGCCTGCACTAATAATCCTCTGACCTGCACTAATAATCCACGGACCAGCACTAACAATACACAGGCCTGCACTAATAATCCACAGGCCTGGACTAATAATCCACAGGCCTGCACTAATAATCCACCGACCTGCACTAATAATCCACAGGCCTGCACTAATAATCCACAGGCCCGCACTAATAATCCACAGGCCAGCACTAATTATCCAAAGGCCTGGACTAATAATCCACAGGCCTGCACTAATAATCCAAAGGCCTGCACTAATAATCCACAGACCTGCACTAATAATCCACAGGCCTGCACTAATAATCTACAGGCCCGCACTAATAATCCACAGGTCTGCACTAATTATCCACAGGCCTGGACTAATAATCCACAGGCCTGCACTAATAATCCAAAGGCCCGCACTAATAATCCACAGGCCTGCACTAATTATCCAAAGGCCCGGACTAATAATCCACAGGCCTGCACTAATAATCCACAGAGCTGGACTAATAATCCAGATGCCGGCAGTAATAATCCACAGGCCTGCACTAATAATCCACAGACCTGCATAATAATCCACAGACCTGCACTAATAATACACAGGCCTGCACTAATAATCCACAGGTATGGACTAATAATGCACAGGCCTGCACTAATAATCCACAGACCTGCACTAATAATCCAAGGGCCTGCACTAAAAATCCACAGGCCTGCACTAATAATCCACAGACCTGCACTAATAATACACAGGCCTGCACTAATAATCCACAAGCCTGGACTAATAATACACAGGCCTGCACTAATAATCCAAGGTCCGGGACGAATAAGCCACAGGCCTGCACTAAAGATCCACAGACCTGGACTAATAATCCACAGGCCTGGACTAATAATCCACAGGCCTGGACTAATAATCCACAGGACTGCACTAATAATCCACAGACCTGGACTAATAATCCACAGGCCTGCACTAATAATCCTCAGACCAGAACTCATAATACACAGGCCTGCACTAATAATCCACAGACCTGGTCAAATAATCCACAGGCCTGCACTAATAATCCAGAGACCTTGACTAATAATCCACAGGCCTGGACTAATAATCCACAGGTCTGAAATAATAATCCAGAGGCCTGCACTAATAATCCACAGACCTGCACTAATAATCCACAGACCTGCACTAATAATACACAGGCCGGCACAAATTATCCACAGACCTTAACTAATAATCCACAGACCTGCACTAATAATACACAGGCCTGCACTAATAATCCACAGGCCTGGACTAATAATACAAAGGCCTGCACAAATAATCCACAGACCTGGACTAATAATCCTCAGGCCTGCACTAATAATCCACAGACCTGCACTAATAATACACAGGCCTGCACTAATATTCCATAGGCCTGGACTAATAATCCACAGGCCTGCACTAATAATCCACAGACGTGGACTAATAATCCACAGGCCTGCACTAATAATCCACTGGTCAGAACAAATAATTCACAGGCCTGCACTAATAAACCACAGACCTGCACTAATAATCCACAGGCCTGCACTAATAATCCTCAGACTTGCACTAATAATACAAAGGCCTGCACTAATAATCCACAGACCTGGACTAATAATCTACACGCCTGCACTAATAATGCAGAGACCTTGACTAATAATCCACAGGCCTGGACTAATAATCCACAGGCCTGGACTAATAATCCACAGGCCTGCATTAATAATCCACAGGCCTGCACTAATAATCCTCAGACCTGCACTAATAATACAAAGGCCTGCACTAATAATCCACAGACGTGGACTAATAATCCACAGGCCTGCACTAATAATCCAGAGACCTTGACTAATAATCCACAGGCGTGGACGAATAATCCACAGGTCTGGACTATTAATCCAGAGGCCTGCACTAATAATCCACAGACCTGCACTAATAATCCTCAGACCTCCACTAAAAATCCACAGACCTGCATTAATAATACACAGGCCTGCACAAATAATCCACAGATCTGCACTAATAATACACAGACCTGCACTACTAATCCACAGGCCTGGATTAATAATCTACAGGCCCGCACTAATAATCCACTACCTGAACTAATAATCCACAGGCCTGCACTAATAATCCACAGGCCTGCACTAATAATCTGCAGACCTGCACTAATAATCCAGAGGCCTGGACTAATAATACAAAGGCCTGGACTAATAATACACAGGCCTGCACTAATAATTCACAGTCCTGGATTAATAATCTACAGGCGTGCACTAATAATCCACAGGCCTGGACTAATAATCCAGAGACCTGGACACATAATCCAAAGGCCGCACTAATAATCCACAGACCTGCACTAATAATCGACAGACGTGCATTACTAGTAGACAGGCCTGCACTAATAATGCACAGGCCTGCACTAATAATGCACAGGCCTGCACTAATACTCCAGAGACCTGGACTAATAATGCATAGGCCTGGACTAATAATCCACAGGTCTGGACTAATAACCCACAGGCCTGCACTAATAATCCACAGACCTGCACTAATAATCCACAGACCTGCACGAATAATACACAGGCCTGCACTAATAATCCTCTGACCTGCACTAATAATCCACAGACCAGCACTAACAATACACAGGCCTGCACTAATAATCCACAGACTTGGACTAATAATCCACAGGCCTGCACTAATAATCCACCGACCTGCACTAATAATCCACAGGCCTGCACTAATAATCCACAGGCCCGCACTAATAATCCACAGGTCTGCACTAATTATCCAAAGGCCTGGACTAATAATCCACAGGCCTGCACTAATAATCCAAAGGCCTGCACTAATAATCCACAGACCTGCACTAATAATCCACAGGCCTGCACTAATAATCTACAGGCCCGCACTAATAATCCACAGGTCTGCACTAATTATCCACAGGCCTGGACTAATAATCCACAGGCCTGCACTAATAATCCAAAGGCCCGCACTAATAATCCACAGGCCTGCACTAATTATCCAAAGGCCCGGACTAATAATCCACAGGCCTGCACTAATAATCCACAGACCTGGACTAATAATCCAGAGGCCGGCAGTAATAATCCACAGGCCTGCACTAATAATCCACAGACCTGCATAATAATCCACAGACCTGCACTAATAATACACAGGCCTGCACTAATAATCCACAGGTATGGACTAATAATGCACAGGCCTGCACTAATAATCCACAGACCTGCACTAATAATCCAAGGGTCAGCACTAAAAATCCACAGGCCTGCACTAATAATCCACAGACCTGCACTAATAATTCACAGGCCTGCACTAATAATCCACAGGCCTGGACTAATAATACACAGGCCTGCACTAATAATCCAAGGTCCGGGACAAATAAGCCACAGGCCTGCACTAAAGATCCACAGACCTGGACTAATAATCCACAGGCCTGGACTAATAATCCACAGGCCTGGACTAATAATCCACAGGCCTGGACTAATAATCCACAGGCCTGCATTAATAATCCACAGGCCTGCACTAATAATCCTCAGACCTGCACTAATAATACAAAGGCCTGCACTAATAATCCACAGACGTGGACTAATAATCCACAGGCCTGCACTAATAATCCAGAGACCTTGACTAATAATCCACAGGCGTGGACGAATAATCCACAGGTCTGGACTATTAATCCAGAGGCCTGCACTAATAATCCACAGACCTGCACTAATAATCCTCAGACCTCCACTAAAAATCCACAGACCTGCATTAATAATACACAGGCCTGCACAAATAATCCACAGATCTGCACTAATAATACACAGACCTGCACTACTAATCCACAGGCCTGGATTAATAATCTACAGGCCCGCACTAATAATCCACTACCTGAACTAATAATCCACAGGCCTGCACTAATAATCCACAGGCCTGCACTAATAATCTGCAGACCTGCACTAATAATCCAGAGACCTGGACTAATAATACAAAGGCCTGGACTAATAATACACAGGCCTGCACTAATAATCCACAGTCCTGGATTAATAATCTACAGGCGTGCACTAATAATCCACAGGCCTGCATTAATAATCCACAGACCTACAAGAATATTACACAGGCCTGCACTAATATTCCACAGGCCTGCACTAATAATCCACAGGCCTGCACTCATAATCCACAGGCCTGGACTAATAATCCACAGGTCTGGACTAATAATCCACTGACCTGCACTAATAATCCACAGACCTGCACTAATAATCCACAGACCTGCAATAATAATTCACAGGCCTGCACTAATAATCCACAGGCCTGCACTAATAATCCACAGGCCTGCACTAATAATCCACAGGCCTGGACTAATAATCCACAGGCCTGCACTAATAATCCACAGGCCTGCACTAATAATCCTCAGACCTGCACTCATAATACAAAGGCCTGCACTAATAATCCACAGACCTGGTCTAATAATCCACAGGCCTGCACTAATAATCCAGAGACCTTGACTAATAATCCACAGGCCTGGACTAATAATCCAAAAGGTCTGGACTAATAATCCAGAGGCCTGCACTAATATTCCTCAGACCTGCACTAATAATCCACAGACCTGCACTAATAATACACAGGCCGGCACAAATTATCCACAGACCTGCACTAATAATCCACAGACCTGCATTAATAATACACAGGCCTGCACTAATAATCCACAGACCTGGACTAATAATACAAAGGCCTGCACTAATAATCCACAGACCTGGACTAATAATCCACAGGCCTGCACTAATAATCCACAGGCCTGCACTAATAATCCAGAGACCTTGACTAATAATCCACAGGCCTGGACTAATAATCCACAGGTCTGGAATAATAATCCAGAGGCCTGCACTAATATTCCTCAGACCTGCACTAATAATCCACAGACCTGCACTAATAATACACAGGCCGGCACAAATTATCCACAGACCTGCACTAATAATCCACAGACCTGCATTAATAATACACAGGCCTGCACTAATAATCCACAGACCTGGACTAATAATACAAAGGCCTGCACTAATAATCCACAGACCTGGACTAATAATCCACAGGCCTGCACTAATAATCCACAGGCCTGCACTAATAAACCACAGGCCTGAAATAATAATCCACAGGCCGGGAATAATAATCCACAGGCCTGCACTATAAATCCACAGACCTGGACTAATAATCCACAGCCTGCACTAATAATCCACAGACGTGCACTAATAATACACAGGCCTGCACTAATAATCCACAGACCTGCACTAATAATCCACAGGCCTGCACTAATAATCCACAGACCTGGACTAATTATCCACAGGGCTGGACTAATAATCCACAGACCTGGACACATAATCCAAAGGCCGCACTAATAATCCACAGACCTGCACTAATAATCGACAGACGTGCATTACTAGTAGACAGGCCTGCACTAATAATGCACAGGCCTGCACTAATAATGCACAGGCCTGCCCTAATACTCCGGAGACCTGGACTAAAAATGCACAGGCCTGGACTAATAATCCACAGGTTTGGACTAATAATCCAGAGGCCTGCACTAATAATCCACAGACCTGCACTAATAATCCACAGACCTGCACGAATAATACACAGGCCTGCACTAATAATCATCTGACCTGCACTAATAATCCACAGACCAGCACTAACAATACACAGGCCTGCACTAACAATCCACAGGCCTGGACTAATAATCCACAGGCCTGCACTAATAATCCACCGACCTGCACTAATAATCCACAGGACTGCACTAATAATCCACAGGCCCGCATTAATAATCCACAGGCCTGCACTAATTATCCACAGGCCTGCACTAATAATCCAAAGACGTGGACTAATAATCCACAGGCCTGCACTAATAATCCACTGGTCAGAACAAATAATTCACAGGCCTGCACTAATAAACCACAGACCTGCACTAATAATCCACAGGCCTGCACTAATAATATTCAGACTTGCACTAATAATACAAAGGCCTGCACTAATAATCCACAGACCTGGACTAATAATCTACACGCCTGCACTAATAATCCAGAGACCTTGACTAATAATCCACAGGCCTGGACTAATAATCCACAGGCCTGGACTAATAATCCACAGGCCTGCATTAATAATCCACAGGCCTGCACTAATAATCCTCACACCTGCACTAATAGTACAAAGGCCTGCACTAATAATCCACAGACGTGGACTAATAATCCACAGGCCTGCACTAATAATCCAGAGACCTTGACTAATAATCCACAGGCGTGGACGAATAATCCACAGGTCTGGACTATTAATCCAGAGGCCTGCACTAATAATCCACAGACCTGCACTAATAATCCTCAGACCTCCACTAAAAATCCACAGACCTGCATTAATAATACACAGGCCTGCACAAATAATCCACAGATCTGCACTAATAATACACAGACCTGCACTACTAATCCACAGGCCTGGATTAATAATCTACAGGCCCGCACTAATAATCCACTACCTGAACTAATAATCCACAGGCCTGCACTAATAATCCACAGGCCTGCACTAATAATCTGCAGACCTGCACTAATAATCCAGAGGCCTGGACTAATAATACACAGGCCTGGACTAATAATACAGAGGCCTGCACTAATAATCCACAGTCCTGGATTAATAATCTACAGGCGTGCACTAATAATCCACAGGCCTGCATTAATAATCCACAGACCTACAAGAATATTACACAGGCCTGCACTAATATTCCACAGGCCTGCACTAATAATCCACAGGCCTGCACTCATAATCCACAGGCCTGGACTAATAATACACAGGCCTGGATTAATAATCCACAGGCCTGCAATAATAATCCACAGGCCTGGACTAATAATCCACAGGCCTGCACTAATAATCCACAGGCCTGCACTAATAAACCACAGGCCTGAAATAATAATCCACAGGCCGGGAATAATAATCCACAGGCCTGCACTAATAATCCACAGACCTGGACTAATAATCCACAGCCTGCACTAATAATCCACAGACGTGCACTAATAATACATAGGCCTGCACTAATAATCCACAGACCTGCACTAATAATCCACAGGCCTGCACTAATAATCCACAGACCTGGACTAATTATCCACAGGCCTGGACTAATAATCCACAGACCTGGACACATAATCCAAAGGCCGCACTAATAATCCACAGACCTGCACTAATAATCGACAGACGTGCATTACTAGTAGACAGGCCTGCACTAATAATGCACAGGCCTGCACTAATAATGCACAGGCCTGCACTAATACTCCAGAGACCTGGACTAATAATGCATAGGCCTGGACTAATAATCCACAGGTCTGGACTAATAACCCACAGGCCTGCACTAATAATCCACAGACCTGCACTAATAATCCACAGACCTGCACGAATAATACACAGGCCTGCACTAATAATCCTCTGACCTGCACTAATAATCCACAGACCAGCACTAACAATACACAGGCCTGCACTAATAATCCACAGGCCTGGACTAATAATCCACAGGCCTGCACTAATAATCCACCGACCTGCACTAATAATCCACAGTCCTGCACTAATAATCCACAGGCCCACACTAATAATCCACAGGTCTGCACTAATTATCCAAAGGCCTGGACTAATAATCCACAGGCCTGCACTAATAATCCAAAGGCCTGCACTAATAATCCACAGACCTGCACTAATAATCCACAGGCCTGCACTAATAATCTACAGGCCCGCACTAATAATCCACAGGTCTGCACTAATTATCCACAGGCCTGGACTAATAATCCACAGGCCTGCACTAATAATCCAAAGGCCCGCACTAATAATCCACAGGCCTGCACTAATTATCCAAAGGCCCGGACTAATAATCCACAGGCCTGCACTAATAATCCACAGAGCTGGACTAATAATCCAGAGGCCGGCAGTAATAATCCACAGGCCTGCACTAATAATCCACAGACCTGCATAATAATCCACAGACCAGCACTAATAATACACAGGCCTGCACTAATAATCCACAGGTATGGACTAATAATGCACAGGCCTGCACTAATAATCCACAGACCTGCACTAATAATCCAAGGGCCTGCACTAAAAATCCACAGGCCTGCACTAATAATCCACAGACCTGCACTAATAATACACAGGCCTGCACTAATAATCCACAGGCCTGGACTAATAATACACAGGCCTGCACTAATAATCCAAGGTCCGGGACAAATAAGCCACAGGCCTGCACTAAAGATCCACAGACCTGGACTAATAATCCACAGGCCTGGACTAATAATCCACAGGCCTGGACTAATAATCCACAGGACTGCACTAATAATCCACAGACCTGGACTAATAATCCACAGGCCTGGACTAATAATCCACAACCCTGCACTAATAATACACAGGCCTGCACTAATAATCCACAGGCCTGGACTAATAATCCACAGACCTGCACTAATAATCCACAGGCCTGCAATAATAATCCACAGGCCTGGACTAATAATCCACAGGTCTGGACTAATAATCCACAGACCTGCACTAATAATCCACAGACCTGCACTAATAATCCACAGGCCTGCAATAATAATTCACAGGCCTGCACTAATAATCCACAGGCCTGCACTAATAATCCACAGGCCTGCACTAATAATCCACAGGCCTGGACTAATAATCCACAGGCCTGCACTAATAATCCACAGGCCTGCACTAATAATCCTCAGACCTGCACTAATAATCCAAAGGCCTGCACTAATAATCCATAGACCTGCACTAATAATCCACAGGCCTGCACTAATAATCCACAGGCCCGCACTAATAATCCACAGGTCTGCACTAATTATCCACAGGCCTGGACTAATAATCCACAGGCCTGCACTAATAATCCACAGGCCCGCACTAATAATCCACAGGCCTGCACTAATTATCCACAGGCCCGGACTAATAATCCACAGGCCTGCACTAATCATCCACAGACCTGGACTAATAATCCAGAGGCCTGCAGTAATAATCCACAGGCCTGCACTAATAATCCACAGACCTGCATAATAATCCACAGACCTGCACTAATAATACACAGGCCTGCACTAATAATCCACAGTTCTGGACTAATAATGCACAGGCCTGCACTAATAATCCATAGACCTGCACTAATAATCCAAGGGCCTGCACTAAAAATCCACAGGCCTGCACTAATAATCCACAGACCTGCACTAATAATACACAGGCCAGCACTAATAATCCACAGACCTGCACTAATAATACACAGGCCTGCACTAATAATCCACAGGCCTGGAATAATAATACACAGGCCTGCACTAATAATCCACGGTCCAGGACAAATAAGCCACAGGCCTGCACTAATGATCCACAGACCTGGACTAATAATCCACAGGCCTGGACTAATAATCCACAGGCCTGGACTAATAATCCACAGGACTGCACTAATAATCCAGAGACCTGGACTAATAATCCACAGGCCTGGACTAATAATCCACAAACCTGCACTAATAATACACAGGCCTGCACTAATAATCCACAGGCCTGGACTAATAATCCACAGACCTGCACTAATAATCCACAGACCTGCAATAATAATCCACAGGCCTGGACTAATAATCCACAGGTCTGGACTAATAATCCACAGGTCTGGACTAATAATCCACAGGCCTGCACTAATAATCCAGAGACCTGCACTAATAATCCACAGACCTGCACGAATAATACACAGGCCTGCACTAATAATCCTCTGCCCTGCACTAATAATCCACAGACCAGCACTAACAATACACAGGCCTGCACTAATAATCCACAGGCCTGGACTAATAATCCACAGACCTGCACTAATAATCCACAGGCCTTCAATAATAATCCACAGGCCTGGTCTAATAATCCACAGGTCTGGACTAATAATCCACAGGCCTGCACTCATAATCCACAGACCTGCACTAATAATCCACAGACCTGCACTAATAATCCACAGGCCTGCAATAATAATTCATAGGCCTGGACTAATAATCCACAGGTCTGGACGAATAATCCACAGGACTGCACTAATAATCCACAGGCCTGCACTAATAATCCTCAGACCTGCACTCATAATACAAAGGCCTGCACTAATAATCCACAGACCTGGTCAAATAATCCACAGGCCTGCACTAATAATCCAGAGACCTTGACTAATAATCCACAGGCCTGGACTAATAATCCACAGGTCTTAAATAATAATCCAGAGGCCTGCACTAATAATCCACAGACCTGCAGTAATAATCCACAGACCTGCACTAATAATACACAGGCCGGCACAAATTATCCACAGACCTGCACTAATAATCCACAGACCTGCACTAATAATATACAGGCCTGCACTAATAATCCACAGGCCTGGACTAATAATACAAAGGCCTGCACTAATAATCCACAGACCTGGACTAATAATCCTCAGGCCTGCACTAATAATCCACAGACCTGCACTAATAATACACAGGCCTGCACTAATATTCCATAGGCCTGGACTAATAATCCACAGGCCTGCACTAATAATCCACAGACGTGGACTAATAATCCACAGGCCTGCACTAATAATCCACAGGTCAGAACAAATAATTCACAGGCCGGCACTAATAAACCACAGACCTGCACTAAAAATCCACAGACCTGCATTAATAATACACAGGCCTGCACTAATTATCCATAGACCTGCACTAATAATCCACAGACCTGCACTAATAATACACAGACCAGCACTACTAATCCACAGGCCTGCACTGATAATCTACAGGCCTGCACTAATAATACACAGACCTGAACTAATAATCCACAGGCCTGCACTAATAATACACAGGCCGGCACTAATAATCCACAGACCTGCACTAATAATCCACAGACCTGCACTAATAATCCACAGGCCTGCAATAATAATCCACAGGCCTGGACTAATAATCCACAGGTCTGGACTAATAATCCACAGGCCTGCATTAATAATCCACAGACCTGCACTAATAATCCACAGACCTGCACTAATAATGCACAGGCCTGCACTAATAATCCACAGGCCTGGACTAATAATCCACAGGCCTGCACTAATAAACCACAGGCTTGCACTAATAATCCTCAGACCTGCACTAATAATACAAAGGCCTGCACTAATAATCCACAGACCTGGACTAATAATCTACACGCCTGCACTAATAATCCAGAGACCTTGACTAATAATCCACAGGCCTGGACTAATAATCCACAGGCCTGGACTAATAATCCACAGGCCTGCATTAATAATCCACAGGCCTGCACTAATAATCCTCAGACCTGCACTAATAATACAAAGGCCTGCACTAATAATCCACAGACGTGGACTAATAATCCACAGGCCTGCACTAATAATCCAGAGACCTTGACTAATAATCCACAGGCGTGGACTAATAATCCACAGGTCTGGACTATTAATCCAGAGGCCTGCATTAATAATCCACAGACCTGCACTAATAATCCTCAGACCTCCACTAAAAATCCACAGACCTGCATTAATAATACACAGGCCTGCACAAATAATCCACAGATCTGCACTAATAATACACAGACCTGCACTACTAATCCACAGGCCTGGATTAATAATCTACAGGCCCGCACTAATAATCCACTACCTGAACTAATAATCCACAGGCCTGCACTAATAATCCACAGGCCTGCACTAATAATCTGCAGACCTGCACTAATAATTCAGAGGCCTGGACTAATAATACACAGGCCTGGGCTAATAATACACAGGCCTGCACTAATAATCCACAGTCCTGGACTAATAATCCACAGGCCTGCACTAATAATCCACCGACCTGCACTAATAATCCACAGTCCTGCACTAATAATCCACAGGCCCACACTAATAATCCACAGGTCTGCACTAATTATCCAAAGGCCTGGACTAATAATCCACAGGCCTGCACTAATAATCCAAAGGCCTGCACTAATAATCCACAGACCTGCACTAATAATCCACAGGCCTGCACTAATAATCTACAGGCCCGCACTAATAATCCACAGGTCTGCACTAATTATCCACAGGCCTGGACTAATAATCCACAGGCCTGCACTAATAATCCAAAGGCCCGCACTAATAATCCACAGGCCTGCACTAATTATCCAAAGGCCCGGACTAATAATCCACAGGCCTGCACTAATAATCCACAGAGCTGGACTAATAATCCAGAGGCCGGCAGTAATAATCCACAGGCCTGCACTAATAATCCACAGACCTGCATAATAATCCACAGACCAGCACTAATAATACACAGGCCTGCACTAATAATCCACAGGTATGGACTAATAATGCACAGGCCTGCACTAATAATCCACAGACCTGCACTAATAATCCAAGGGCCTGCACTAAAAATCCACAGGCCTGCACTAATAATCCACAGACCTGCACTAATAATACACAGGCCTGCACTAATAATCCACAGGCCTGGACTAATAATACACAGGCCTGCACTAATAATCCAAGGTCCGGGACAAATAAGCCACAGGCCTGCACTAAAGATCCACAGACCTGGACTAATAATCCACAGGCCTGGACTAATAATCCACAGGCCTGGACTAATAATCCACAGGACTGCACTAATAATCCACAGACCTGGACTAATAATCCACAGGCCTGGACTAATAATCCACAACCCTGCACTAATAATACACAGGCCTGCACTAATAATCCACAGGCCTGGACTAATAATCCACAGACCTGCACTAATAATCCACAGGCCTGCAATAATAATCCACAGGCCTGGACTAATAATCCACAGGTCTGGACTAATAATCCACAGACCTGCACTAATAATCCACAGACCTGCACTAATAATCCACAGGCCTGCAATAATAATTCACAGGCCTGCACTAATAATCCACAGGCCTGCACTAATAATCCACAGGCCTGCACTAATAATCCACAGGCCTGGACTAATAATCCACAGGCCTGCACTAATAATCCACAGGCCTGCACTAATAATCCTCAGACCTGCACTCATAATACAAAGGCCTGCACTAATAATCCACAGACCTGGTCTAATAATCCACAGGCCTGCACTAATAATCCAGAGACCTTGACTAATAATCCACAGGCCTGGACTAATAATCCACAGGTCTGGAATAATAATCCAGAGGCCTGAACTAATATTCCACAGACCTGCACTAATAATCCACAGACCTGCACTAATAACACACAGGCCGGCATAAATTATCCACAGACCTGCACTAATAATCCACAAACCTGCATTAATAATACACAGGCCTGCACTAATAATCCACAGGCCTGGACTAATAATACAAAGGCCTGCATTAATAATCCACAGACCTGGACTAATAATCCACAGGCCTGCACTAATAATCCACAGGCCTGCACTAATAAACCACAGGCCTGAAATAATAATCCACAGGCCGGGAATAATAATCCACAGGCCTGCACTAATAATCCACAGACCTGGACTAATAATCCACAGCCTGCACTAATAATCCACAGACGTGCACTAATAATACACAGGCCTGCACTAATAATCCACAGACCTGCACTAATAATCCACAGGCCTGCACTAATAATCCACAGACCTGGACTAATTATCCACAGGCCTGGACTAATAATCCACAGACCTGGACACATAATCCAAAGGCCGCACTAATAATCCACAGACCTGCACTAATAATCGACAGACGTGCATTACTAGTAGACAGGCCTGCACTAATAATGCACAGGCCTGCACTAATAATGCACAGGCCTGCACTAATACTCCAGAGACCTGGACTAAAAATGCACAGGCCTGGACTAATAATCCACAGGTCTGGACTAATAATCCAGAGGCCTGCACTAATAATCCACAGACCTGCACTAATAATCCACAGACCTGCACGAATAATACACAGGCCTGCAATAATAATCATCTGACCTGCACTAATAATCCACAGACCAGCACTAACAATACACAGGCCTGCACTAACAATCCACAGGCCTGGACTAATAATCCACAGGTCTGCACTAATAATCCACCGACCTGCACTAATAATCCACAGGACTGCACTAATAATCCACAGGCCCGCAATAATAATCCACAGGCCTACACTAATTATCCACAGGCCTGGACTAATAATCCACAGGCCTGCACTAATAATCCAAAGGCCTGCACTAATAATCCATAGACCTGCACTAATAATCCACAGGCCTGCACTAATAATCCACAGGCCCGCACTAATAATCCACAGGTCTGCACTAATTATCCACAGGCCTGGACTAATAATCCACAGGCCTGCACTAATAATCCACAGGCCCGCACTAATAATCCACAGGCCTGCACTAATTATCCACAGGCCCGGACTAATAATCCACAGGCCTGCACTAATCATCCACAGACCTGGACTAATAATCCAGAGGCCTGCAGTAATAATCCACAGGCCTGCACTAATAATCCACAGACCTGCATAATAATCCACAGACCTGCACTAATAATACACAGGCCTGCACTAATAATCCACAGGTCTGGACTAATAATGCACAGGCCTGCACTAATAATCCATAGACCTGCACTAATAATCCAAGGGCCTGCACTAAAAATCCACAGGCCTGCACTAATAATCCACAGACCTGCACTAATAATACACAGGCCAGCACTAATAATCCACAGACCTGCACTAATAATACACAGGCCTGCACTAATAATCCACAGGCCTGGAATAATAATACACAGGCCTGCACTAATAATCCACGGTCCAGGACAAATAAGCCACAGGCCTGCACTAATGATCCACAGACCTGGACTAATAATCCACAGGCCTGGACTAATAATCCACAGGCCTGGACTAATAATCCACAGGACTGCACTAATAATCCAGAGACCTGGACTAATAATCCACAGGCCTGGACTAATAATCCACAAACCTGCACTAATAATACACAGGCCTGCACTAATAATCCACAGGCCTGGACTAATAATCCACAGACCTGCACTAATAATCCACAGACCTGCAATAATAATCCACAGGCCTGGACTAATAATCCACAGGTCTGGACTAATAATCCACAGGTCTGGACTAATAATCCACAGGCCTGCACTAATAATCCAGAGACCTGCACTAATAATCCACAGACCTGCACGAATAATACACAGGCCTGCACTAATAATCCTCTGCCCTGCACTAATAATCCACAGACCAGCACTAACAATACACAGGCCTGCACTAATAATCCACAGGCCTGGACTAATAATCCACAGACCTGCACTAATAATCCACAGGCCTTCAATAATAATCCACAGGCCTGGTCTAATAATCCACAGGTCTGGACTAATAATCCACAGGCCTGCACTCATAATCCACAGACCTGCACTAATAATCCACAGACCTGCACTAATAATCCACAGGCCTGCAATAATAATTCATAGGCCTGGACTAATAATCCACAGGTCTGGACGAATAATCCACAGGACTGCACTAATAATCCACAGGCCTGCACTAATAATCCTCAGACCTGCACTCATAATACAAAGGCCTGCACTAATAATCCACAGACCTGGTCAAATAATCCACAGGCCTGCACTAATAATCCAGAGACCTTGACTAATAATCCACAGGCCTGGACTAATAATCCACAGGTCTTAAATAATAATCCAGAGGCCTGCACTAATAATCCACAGACCTGCAGTAATAATCCACAGACCTGCACTAATAATACACAGGCCGGCACAAATTATCCACAGACCTGCACTAATAATCCACAGACCTGCACTAATAATATACAGGCCTGCACTAATAATCCACAGGCCTGGACTAATAATACAAAGGCCTGCACTAATAATCCACAGACCTGGACTAATAATCCTCAGGCCTGCACTAATAATCCACAGACCTGCACTAATAATACACAGGCCTGCACTAATATTCCATAGGCCTGGACTAATAATCCACAGGCCTGCACTAATAATCCACAGACGTGGACTAATAATCCACAGGCCTGCACTAATAATCCACAGGTCAGAACAAATAATTCACAGGCCGGCACTAATAAACCACAGACCTGCACTAAAAATCCACAGACCTGCATTAATAATACACAGGCCTGCACTAATTATCCATAGACCTGCACTAATAATCCACAGACCTGCACTAATAATACACAGACCAGCACTACTAATCCACAGGCCTGCACTGATAATCTACAGGCCTGCACTAATAATACACAGACCTGAACTAATAATCCACAGGCCTGCACTAATAATACACAGGCCGGCACTAATAATCCACAGACCTGCACTAATAATCCACAGACCTGCACTAATAATCCACAGGCCTGCAATAATAATCCACAGGCCTGGACTAATAATCCACAGGTCTGGACTAATAATCCACAGGCCTGCATTAATAATCCACAGACCTGCACTAATAATCCACAGACCTGCACTAATAATGCACAGGCCTGCACTAATAATCCACAGGCCTGGACTAATAATCCACAGGCCTGCACTAATAAACCACAGGCTTGCACTAATAATCCTCAGACCTGCACTAATAATACAAAGGCCTGCACTAATAATCCACAGACCTGGACTAATAATCTACACGCCTGCACTAATAATCCAGAGACCTTGACTAATAATCCACAGGCCTGGACTAATAATCCACAGGCCTGGACTAATAATCCACAGGCCTGCATTAATAATCCACAGGCCTGCACTAATAATCCTCAGACCTGCACTAATAATACAAAGGCCTGCACTAATAATCCACAGACGTGGACTAATAATCCACAGGCCTGCACTAATAATCCAGAGACCTTGACTAATAATCCACAGGCGTGGACTAATAATCCACAGGTCTGGACTATTAATCCAGAGGCCTGCATTAATAATCCACAGACCTGCACTAATAATCCTCAGACCTCCACTAAAAATCCACAGACCTGCATTAATAATACACAGGCCTGCACAAATAATCCACAGATCTGCACTAATAATACACAGACCTGCACTACTAATCCACAGGCCTGGATTAATAATCTACAGGCCCGCACTAATAATCCACTACCTGAACTAATAATCCACAGGCCTGCACTAATAATCCACAGGCCTGCACTAATAATCTGCAGACCTGCACTAATAATTCAGAGGCCTGGACTAATAATACACAGGCCTGGACTAATAATACACAGGCCTGCACTAATAATCTGCAGACCTGCACTAATAATTTAGAGGCCTGGACTAATAATACACAGGCCTGGATTAATAATCTACAGGCGTGCACTAATAATCCACAGGCCTGCATTAATAATGCACAGACCTACAAGAATATTACACAGGCCTGCACTAATATTCCACAGGCCTGCACTAATAATCCACAGGCCTGCACTCATAATCCACAGGCCTGGACTAATAATACACAGGCCTGGACTAATAATCCACAGGCCTGCAATAATAATCCACAGGCCTGGACTAATAATCCACAGGCCTGCACTAATAATCCACAGGCCTGCACTAATAAACCACAGGCCTGAAATAATAATCCACAGGCCGGGAATAATAATCCACAGGCCTGCACTAATAATCCACAGACCTGGACTAATAATCCACAGCCTGCACTAATAATCCACAGACGTGCACTAATAATACACAGGCCTGCACTAATAATCCAAAGACCTGCACTAATAATCCACAGGCCTGCACTAATAATCCACAGACCTGGACTAATTATCCACAGGCCTGGACTAATAATCCAGAGACCTGGACACATAATCCAAAGGCCGCACTAATAATCCACAGACCTGCACTAATAATCGACAGACGTGCATTACTAGTAGACAGGCCTGCACTAATAATGCACAGGCCTGCACTAATAATGCACAGGCCTGCACTAATACTCCAGAGACCTGGACTAATAATGCACAGGCCTGGACTAATAATCCACAGGTCTGGACTAATAATCCACAGGCCTGCACTAATAATCCACAGACCTGCACTAAAAATCCACAGACCTGCACGAATAATACACAGGCCTGCACTAATAATCCTCTGACCTGCACTAATAATCCACAGACCAGCACTAACAATACACAGACCTGCACTAATAATCCACAGGCCTGCACTAATAATCCACCGACCTGCACTAATAATCCACAGGCCTGCACTAATAATCCACAGGCCCGCACTAATAATCCACAGGCCTGCACTAATTATCCAAAGGCCTGGACTAATAATCCACAGGCTTGCACTAATAATCCAAAGGCCTGCACTAATAATCCAGAGACCTGCACTAATAATCCACAGGCCTGCACTAATAATCTACAGGCCCGCACTAATAATCCACAGGTCTGCACTAATTATCCACAGGCCTGGACTAATAATCCACAGGCCTGCACTAATAATCCACAGGCCCGCACTAATAATCCACAGGCCTGCACTAATTATCCAAAGGCCCGGACTAATAATCCACAGGCCTGCACTAATAATCCACAGACCTGGACTAATAATCCAGAGGCCGGCAGTAATAATCCACAGGCCTGCACTAATAATCCACAGACCTGCATAATAATCCACAGACCTGCACTAATAATACACAGGCCTGCAATAATAATCCACAGGTCTGGACTAATAATGCACAGGCCTGCACTAATAATCCACAGACCTGCACTAATAATCCAAGGGCCTGCACTAAAAATCCACAGGCCTGCACTAATAATCCACAGACCTGCACTAATAATACACAGGCCTGCACTAATAATCCACAGGCCTGGACTAATAATACACAGGCCTGCACTAATAATCCAAGGTCCGGGACAAATAAGCCACAGGCCTGCACTAAAGATCCACAGACCTGGACTAATAATCCACAGGCCTGGACTAATAATCCACAGGCCTGGACTAATAATCCACAGGACTGCACTAATAATCCACAGACCTGGACTAATAATCCACAGGCCTGGACTAATAATCCACAACCCTGCACTAATAATACACAGGCCTGCACTAATAATCCACAGACCTGGACTAACAATCCAGAGGCCTGCACTAATAATCCACAGACCAGCACTAATAATCCACAGGCCTGCAATAATAATCCACAAGCCTGGACTAATAATCCACAGGTCTGGACTAATAATCCACAGGCCTGCACTAATAATACACAGGCCGGCACTAATAATCCACAGACCTGCACTAATAATCCACAGACCTGCACTAATAATCCACAGGCCTGCAATAATAATCCACAGGCCTGGACTAATAATCCACAGGTCTGGACTAATAATCCACAGGCCTGCACTAATAATCCACAGACCTGCACTAATAATCCACAGACCTGCACTAATAATGCACAGGCCTGCACTAATAATCCACAGGCCTGGACTAATAATCCACAGGCCTGCACTTATAAACCACAGGCCTGCACTAATAATCCTCAGACCTGCAGTAATAATACAAAGGCCTGCACTAATAATCCACAGACCTGGACTAATAATCTACACGCCTGCACTAATAATCCAGAGACCTTGACTAATAATCCACAGGCCTGGACTAATAATCCACAGGCCTGGACTAATAATCCACAGGCCTGCATTAATAATCCACAGGCCTGCACTAATAATCCTCAGACCTGCACTAATAATACAAAGGCCTGCACTAATAATCCACAGACGTGGACTAATAATCCACAGGCCTGCACTAATAATCCAGAGACCTTGACTAATAATCCACAGGCGTGGACTAATAATCCACAGGTCTGGACTATTAATCCAGAGGCCTGCACGAATAATCCACAGACCTGCACTAATAATCCTCAGACCTCCACTAAAAATCCACAGACCTGCATTAATAATACACAGGCCTGCACAAATAATCCACAGATCTGCACTAATAATACACAGACCTGCACTACTAATCCACAGGCCTGGATTAATAATCTACAGGCCCGCACTAATAATCCACTACCTGAACTAATAATCCACAGGCCTGCACTAATAATCCACAGGCCTGCACTAATAATCTGCAGACCTGCACTAATAATTCAGAGGCCTGGACTAATAATACACAGGCCTGGACTAATAATACACAGGCCTGCACTAATAATCCACAGTCCTGGATTAATAATCTACAGGCGTGCACTAATAATCCACAGGCCTGCATTAATAATGCACAGACCTACAAGAATATTACACAGGCCTGCACTAATATTCCACAGGCCTGCACTAATTATCCACAGGCCTGCACTCATAATCCACAGGCCTGGACTAATAATACACAGGCCTGGACTAATAATCCACAGGCCTGCAATAATAATCCACAGGCCTGGACTAATAATCCACAGGCCTGCACTAATAATCCACAGGCCTGCACTAATAAACCACAGGCCTGAAATAATAATCCACAGGCCGGGAATAATAATCCACAGGCCTGCACTAATAATCCACAGACCTGGACTAATAATCCACAGCCTGCACTAATAATCCACAGACATGCACTAATAATACACAGGCCTGCACTAATAATCCAAAGACCTGCACTAATAATCCACAGGCCTGCACTAATAATCCACAGACCTGGACTAATTATCCACAGGCCTGGACTAATAATCCAGAGACCTGGACACATAATCCAAAGGCCGCACTAATAATCCACAGACCTGCACTAATAATCGACAGACGTGCATTACTAGTAGACAGGCCTGCACTAATAATGCACAGGCCTGCACTAATAATGCACAGGCCTGCACTAATACTCCAGAGACCTGGACTAATAATGCACAGGCCTGGACTAATAATCCACAGGTCTGGACTAATAATCCACAGGCCTGCACTAATAATCCACAGACCTGCACTAATAATCCACAGACCTGCACGAATAATACACAGGCCTGCACTAATAATCCTCTGACCTGCACTAATAATCCACAGACCAGCACTAACAATACACAGGCCTGCACTAATAATCCACAGGCCTGGAATAATAATCCACAGGCCTGCACTAATAATCCACCGACCTGCACTAATAATCCACAGGCCTGCACTAATAATCCACAGGCCCGCACTAATAATCCACAGGCCTGCACTAATTATCCAAAGGCCTGGACTAATAATCCACAGGCCTGCACTAATAATCCAAAGGCCTGCACTAATAATCCAGAGACCTGCACTAATAATCCACAGGCCTGCACTAATAATCTACAGGCCCGCACTAATAATCCACAGGTCTGCACTAATTATCCACATGCCTGGACTAATAATCCACAGGCCTGCACTAATAATCCACAGGCCTGCACTAATAATCCACAGGCCTGCACTAATTATCCAAAGGCCCGGACTAATAATCCACAGGCCTGCACTAATAATCCACAGACCTGGACTAATAATCCAGAGGCCGGCAGTAATAATCCACAGGCCTGCACTAATAATCCACAGACCTGCATAATAATCCACAGACCTGCACTAATAATACACAGGCCTGCAATAATAATCCACAGGTCTGGACTAATAATGCACAGGCCTGCACTAATAATCCACAGACCTGCACTAATAATTCAAGGGCCTGCACTAAAAATCCACAGGCCTGCACTAATAATCCACAGGCCTGCACTAATTATCCAAAGGCCCGGACTAATAATCCACAGGCCTGCACTAATAATCCACAGACCTGGACTAATAATCCAGAGGCCGGCAGTAATAATCCACAGGCCTGCACTAATAATCCACAGACCTGCATAATAATCCACAGACCTGCACTAATAATACACAGGCCTGCAATAATAATCCACAGGTCTGGACTAATAATGCACAGGCCTGCACTAATAATCCACAGACCTGCACTAATAATTCAAG
Source organism: Isurus oxyrinchus (assembly GCA_026770705.1). Taxonomy (NCBI): domain Eukaryota; kingdom Metazoa; phylum Chordata; class Chondrichthyes; order Lamniformes; family Lamnidae; genus Isurus; species Isurus oxyrinchus. The sequence continues at coordinate 1,586,330 of JANJGN010000003.1, read as the reverse complement.
GGCCTGCACTAAAAATCCACAGGCCTGCACTAATAATCCACAGACCTGCATAATAATCCACAGACCTGCACTAATAATACACAGGCCTGCACTAATAATCCACAGGCCTGGACTAATAATACATAGGCCTGCACTAATAATCCAAGGTCCGGGACAAATAAGCCACAGGCCTGCACTAAAGATCCACAGACCTGGACTAATAATCCACAGGCCTGGACTAATAATCCACAGGCCTGGACTAATAATCCACAGGACTGCACTAATAATCCACAGACCTGGACTAATAATCCACAGGCCTGGACTAATAATCCACAACCCTGCACTAATAATACACAGGCCTGCACTAATAATCCACAGACCTGGACTAACAATCCAGAGGCCTGCACTAATAATCCACAGACCAGCACTAATAATCCACAGGCCTGCAATAATAATCCACAGGCCTGGACTAATAATCCACAGGTCTGGACTAATAATCCACAGGCCTGCACTCATAATCCACAGACCTGCACTAATAATCCACAGACCTGCACTAATAATCCACAGGCCTGCAATAATAATTCACAGGCCTGGACTAATAATCCACAGGTCTGGACTAATAATCCACAGGCCTGCACTAATAATCCACAGATCTGCACTAATATTCCACAGACCTGTACTAATAATCCACAGGCCTGCACTAATAATCCACAGCCTGCAGTAATAATCCACAGGCCTGCACTAATAATCCACAGGCCTGGACTAATAATCCACAGGCCTGCACCAATAAACCACAGGCCTGCACTAATAATCATCAGACCTGCACTCATAATACAAAGGCCTGCACTAATAGTCCACAGACCTGGTCTAATAATCCACAGGCCTGCACTAATAATCCAGAGACCTTGACTAATAATCCACAGGCCTGGACTAATAATCCACAGGTCTGGAATAATAATCCAGAGGCCTGCACTAATAATCCACAGACCTGCACTAATAATCCACAGACCTGCACTAATAATACACAGGCCGGCACAAATTATCCACAGACCTGCACTAATAATCCACAGACCTGCACTAATAATACACAGGCCTGCACTAATAATCCACAGGCCTGGACTAATAATACAAAGGCCTGCACTAATAATCCACAGACCTGGACTAATAATACTCAGGCCTGCACTAATAATCCACAGGCCTGCACTAATAAACCACAGACCTGAAATAATAATCCACAGGCCGGGAATAATAATCCACAGGCCTGCACTAATAATCCACAGACCTGGACTAATAATCCACAGCCTGCACTAATAATCCACAGACGTGTTCTAATAATACACAGGCCTGCACTAATAATCCACAGACCTGCACTAATAATCCACAGGCCAGCACTAATAATCCACAGACCTGGACTAATTATCCACAGGCCTGGACTAATAATCCACAGACCTGGACACATAATCCAAAGGCCGCACTAATAATCCACAGACCTGCACTAATAATCGACAGACGTGCATTACAAGTAGACAGGCCTGCACTAATAATGCACAGGCCTGCACTAATAATGCCCAGGCCTGCACTAATACTCCAGAGACCTGGACTAATAATGCACAGGCCTGGACTAATAATCCACAGGTCTGGACTAATAATCCACAGGCCTGCACTAATAATCCACAGACCTGCACTAATAATCAACAGAACTGCACTAATAATACACAGGCCTGCACTAATAATCCAAAGACCTGCACTAATAATCCACAGACCTGGACTAATAATCCAGAGGCCGGCAGTAATAATCCACAGGCCTGCACTAATAATCCACAGACCTGCATAATAATCCACAGACCTGCACTAATAATACACAGGCCTGCAATAATAATCCACAGGTCTGGACTAATAATGCACAGGCCTGCACTAATAATCCACAGACCTGCACTAATAATCCAAGGGCCTGCACTAAAAATCCACAGGCCTGCACTAATAATCCACAGACCTGCACTAATAATACACAGGCCTGCACTAATAATCCACAGGCCTGGACTAATAATACACAGGCCTGCACTAATAATCCAAGGTCCGGGACAAATAAGCCACAGGCCTGCACTAAAGATCCACAGACCTGGACTAATAATCCACAGGCCTGGACTAATAATCCACAACCCTGCACTAATAATACACAGGCCTGCACTAATAATCCACAGACCTGGGCTAACAATCCAGAGGCCTGCACTAATAATCCACAGACCAGCACTAATAATCCACAGGCCTGCAATAATAATCCACAAGCCTGGACTAATAATCCACAGGTCTGGACTAATAATCCACAGGCCTGCACTAATAATACACAGGCCGGCACTAATAATCCACAGACCTGCACTAATAATCCACAGACCTGCACTAATAATCCACAGGCCTGCAATAATAATCCACAGGCCTGGACTAATAATCCACAGGTCTGGACTAATAATCCACAGGCCTGCACTAATAATCCACAGACCTGCACTAATAATCCACAGACCTGCACTAATAATGCACAGGCCTGCACTAATAATCCACAGGCCTGGACTAATAATCCACAGTCCTGCACTAATAAACCACAGGCCTGCACTAATAATCCTCAGACCTGCAGTAATAATACAAAGGCCTGCACTAATAATCCACAGACCTGGACTAATAATCTACACGCCTGCACTAATAATCCAGAGACCTTGACTAATAATCCACAGGCCTGGACTAATAATCCACAGGCCTGGACTAATAATCCACAGGCCTGCATTAATAATCCACAGGCCTGCACTAATAATCCTCAGACCTGCACTAATAATACAAAGGCCTGCACTAATAATCCACAGACGTGGACTAATAATCCACAGGCCTGCACTAATAATCCAGAGACCTTGACTAATAATCCACAGGCGTGGACTAATAATCCACAGGTCTGGACTATTAATCCAGAGGCCTGCACGAATAATCCACAGACCTGCACTAATAATCCTCAGACCTCCACTAAAAATCCACAGACCTGCATTAATAATACACAGGCCTGCACAAATAATCCACAGATCTGCACTAATAATACACAGACCTGCACTACTAATCCACAGGCCTGGATTAATAATCTACAGGCCCGCACTAATAATCCACTACCTGAACTAATAATCCACAGGCCTGCACTAATAATCCACAGGCCTGCACTAATAATCTGCAGACCTGCACTAATAATTCAGAGGCCTGGACTAATAATACACAGGCCTGGACTAATAATACACAGGCCTGCACTAATAATCCACAGTCCTGGATTAATAATCTACAGGCGTGCACTAATAATCCACAGGCCTGCATTAATAATGCACAGACCTACAAGAATATTACACAGGCCTGCACTAATATTCCACAGGCCTGCACTAATAATCCACAGGCCTGCACTCATAATCCACAGGCCTGGACTAATAATACACAGGCCTGGACTAATAATCCACAGGCCTGCAATAATAATCCACAGGCCTGGACTAATAATCCACAGGCCTGCACTAATAATCCACAGGCCTGCACTAATAAACCACAGGCCTGAAATAATAATCCACAGGCCGGGAATAATAATCCACAGGCCTGCACTAATAATCCACAGACCTGGACTAATAATCCACAGCCTGCACTAATAATCCACAGACGTGCACTAATAATACACAGGCCTGCACTAATAATCCAAAGACCTGCACTAATAATCCACAGGCCTGCACTAATAATCCACAGACCTGGACTAATTATCCACAGGCCTGGACTAATAATCCAGAGACCTGGACACATAATCCAAAGGCCGCACTAATAATCCACAGACCTGCACTAATAATCGACAGACGTGCATTACTAGTAGACAGGCCTGCACTAATAATGCACAGGCCTGCACTAATAATGCACAGGCCTGCACTAATACTCCAGAGACCTGGACTAATAATGCACAGGCCTGGACTAATAATCCACAGGTCTGGACTAATAAACCACAGGCCTGCACTAATAATCCTCAGACCTGCAGTAATAATACAAAGGCCTGCACTAATAATCCACAGACCTGGACTAATAATCTACACGCCTGCACTAATAATCCAGAGACCTTGACTAATAATCCACAGGCCTGGACTAATAATCCACAGGCCTGGACTAATAATCCACAGGCCTGCATTAATAATCCACAGGCCTGCACTAATAATCCTCAGACCTGCACTAATAATACAAAGGCCTGCACTAATAATCCACAGACGTGGACTAATAATCCACAGGCCTGCACTAATAATCCAGAGACCTTGACTAATAATCCACAGGCGTGGACTAATAATCCACAGGTCTGGACTATTAATCCAGAGGCCTGCACGAATAATCCACAGACCTGCACTAATAATCCTCAGACCTCCACTAAAAATCCACAGACCTGCATTAATAATACACAGGCCTGCACAAATAATCCACAGATCTGCACTAATAATACACAGACCTGCACTACTAATCCACAGGCCTGGATTAATAATCTACAGGCCCGCACTAATAATCCACTACCTGAACTAATAATCCACAGGCCTGCACTAATAATCCACAGGCCTGCACTAATAATCTGCAGACCTGCACTAATAATTCAGAGGCCTGGACTAATAATACACAGGCCTGGACTAATAATACACAGGCCTGCACTAATAATCCACAGTCCTGGATTAATAATCTACAGGCGTGCACTAATAATCCACAGGCCTGCATTAATAATGCACAGACCTACAAGAATATTACACAGGCCTGCACTAATATTCCACAGGCCTGCACTAATAATCCACAGGCCTGCACTCATAATCCACAGGCCTGGACTAATAATACACAGGCCTGGACTAATAATCCACAGGCCTGCAATAATAATCCACAGGCCTGGACTAATAATCCACAGGCCTGCACTAATAATCCACAGGCCTGCACTAATAAACCACAGGCCTGAAATAATAATCCACAGGCCGGGAATAATAATCCACAGGCCTGCACTAATAATCCACAGACCTGGACTAATAATCCACAGCCTGCACTAATAATCCACAGACGTGCACTAATAATACACAGGCCTGCACTAATAATCCAAAGACCTGCACTAATAATCCACAGGCCTGCACTAATAATCCACAGACCTGGACTAATTATCCACAGGCCTGGACTAATAATCCAGAGACCTGGACACATAATCCAAAGGCCGCACTAATAATCCACAGACCTGCACTAATAATCGACAGACGTGCATTACTAGTAGACAGGCCTGCACTAATAATGCACAGGCCTGCACTAATAATGCACAGGCCTGCACTAATACTCCAGAGACCTGGACTAATAATGCACAGGCCTGGACTAATAATCCACAGGTCTGGACTAATAATCCACAGGCCTGCACTAATAATCCACAGACCTGCACTAATAATCCACAGACCTGCACGAATAATACACAGGCCTGCACTAATAATCCTCTGACCTGCACTAATAATCCACAGACCAGCACTAACAATACACAGGCCTGCACTAATAATCCACAGGCCTGGAATAATAATCCACAGGCCTGCACTAATAATCCACCGACCTGCACTAATAATCCACAGGCCTGCACTAATAATCCACAGGCCCGCACTAATAATCCACAGGCCTGCACTAATTATCCAAAGGCCTGGACTAATAATCCACAGGCCTGCACTAATAATCCAAAGGCCTGCACTAATAATCCAGAGACCTGCACTAATAATCCACAGGCCTGCACTAATAATCTACAGGCCCGCACTAATAATCCACAGGTCTGCACTAATAATCCACATGCCTGGACTAATAATCCACAGGCCTGCACTAATAATCCACAGGCCTGCACTAATAATCCACAGGCCTGCACTAATTATCCAAAGGCCCGGACTAATAATCCACAGGCCTGCACTAATAATCCACAGACCTGGACTAATAATCCAGAGGCCGGCAGTAATAATCCACAGGCCTGCACTAATAATCCACAGACCTGCATAATAATCCACAGACCTGCACTAATAATACACAGGCCTGCAATAATAATCCACAGGTCTGGACTAATAATGCACAGGCCTGCACTAATAATCCACAGACCTGCACTAATAATTCAAGGGCCTGCACTAAAAATCCACAGGCCTGCACTAATAATCCACAGGCCTGCACTAATTATCCAAAGGCCCGGACTAATAATCCACAGGCCTGCACTAATAATCCACAGACCTGGACTAATAATCCAGAGGCCGGCAGTAATAATCCACAGGCCTGCACTAATAATCCACAGACCTGCATAATAATCCACAGACCTGCACTAATAATACACAGGCCTGCAATAATAATCCACAGGTCTGGACTAATAATGCACAGGCCTGCACTAATAATCCACAGACCTGCACTAATAATCGACAGACGTGCATTACAAGTAGACAGGCCTGCACTAATAATGCACAGGCCTGCACTAATAATGCCCAGGCCTGCACTAATACTCCAGAGACCTGGACTAATAATGCACAGGCCTGGACTAATAATCCACAGGTCTGGACTAATAATCCACAGGCCTGCACTAATAATCCACAGACCTGCACTAATAATCCACAGACCTGCACGAATAATACACAGGCCTGCACTAATAATCATCTGACCTGCACTAATAATCCACAGACCAGCACTAACAATACACAGGCCTGCACTAACAATCCACAGGCCTGCACTAATAATCCACAGGCCTGCACTAATAATCCACCGACCTGCACTAATAATCCACAGGACTGCACTAATAATCCACAGGCCCGCACTAATAATCCACAGGCCTGCACTAATTATCCACAGGCCTGGACTAATAATCCACAGGCCTGCACTAATAATCCAAAGGCCTGCACTAATAATCCATAGACCTGCACTAATAATCCACAGGCCTGCACTAATAATCCACAGGCCCGCACTAATAATCCACAGGTCTGCACTAATTATCCACAGGCCTGGACTAATAATCCACAGGCCTGCACTAATAATCCACAGGCCCGCACTCATAATCCACAGGCCTGCACTAATTATCCACAGGCCCGGACTAATAATCCACAGGCCTGCACTAATCATCCACAGACCTGGACTAATAATCCAGAGGCCTGCAGTAATAATCCACAGGCCTGCACTAATAATCCACAGACCTGCATAATAATCCACAGACCTGCACTAATAATACACAGGCCTGCACTAATAATCCACAGGTCTGGACTAATAATGCACAGGCCTGCACTAATAATCCATAGACCTGCACTAATAATCCAAGGGCCTGCACTAAAAATCCACAGGCCTGCAGTAATAATCCACAGACCTGCACTAATAATACACAGGCCTGCACTAAAAATCCACAGGCCTGGACTAATAATACACAGGCCTGCACTAATAATCCACGGTCCGGCACAAATAAGCCACAGGCCTGCACTAATGATCCACAGACCTGGACTAATAATCCACAGGCCTGGACTAATAATCCACAGGCCTGGAGTAATAATCCACAGGACTGCACTAATAATCCACAGACCTGGACTAATAATCCACAGGCCTGGACTAATAATCTACAAACCTGCACTAATAATACACAGGCCTGCACTAATAATCCACAGGCCTGGACTAATAATCCACAGACCTGCACTAATAATACACAGGCCTGCAATAATAATCCACAGGCCTGGACTAATAATCCACAGGTCTGGACTAATAATCCACAGGCCTGCACTCATAATCCACAGACCGGCACTAATAATCCACAGACCTGCACTAATAATCCACAGGCCTGCAATAATAATTCAGAGGCCTGGACTAATAATCCACAGGTCTGGACTAATAATCCACAGGCCTGCACTAATAATGCACAGAACTGCACTAATATTCCACAGACCTGCACTAATAATCCACAGGCCTGCACTAATTATCCACAGGCCTGCACTAATAATCCACAGGCCTGGACTAATAATCCACAGGCCTGCACTAATAATCCACAGGCCTGCACTAATAATCCTCAGACCTGCACTCATAATACAAAGGCCTGCACTAATAATCCACAGAACTGGTCTAATAATCCACAGGCCTGCACTAATAATCCAGAGACCTTGACTAATAATCCACAGGCCTGGACTAATAATCCACAGGTCTGGAATAATAATCCAGAGCCCTGCACTAATAATCCACAGACCTGCACTAATAATCCACAGACCTGCACTAATAATACACAGGCCGGCACTAATTATCCACAGACCTGCACTAATAATCCACAGACCTGCACTAATAATACACAGGCCTGCACTAATAATCCACAGGCCTGGACTAATAATACAAAGGCCTGCACTAATAATCCACAGACCTGGACACATAATCCTCAGGCCTGCACTAATATTCCACAGACCTGCAGTAATAATACACAGGCCTGCACTAATAATCCATAGGCCTGGACTAATAATCCACAGGCCTGCACTAATAATCCACAGATGTGGACTAATAATCCACAGGCCTGTACTAATAATCCACAGGTCAGAACAAATAATTCACAGGCCTGCACTAATAACCCACAGCCCTGCACTAAAAATCCACAGACCTGCATTAATAATACACAGGCCTGCACTAATTATCCATAGACCTGCACTAATAATCCACAGACCTGCACTAATAATACACAGACCTGCACTACTAATCCACAGGCCTGCACTGATAATCTACAGGCCTGCACTAATAATCCACAGACCTGAACTAATAATCCATAGGCCTGCACTAATAATACACAGGCCTGCACTAATAATCCACAGACCTGCACTAATAATACACAGGCCTGCACTAATAATCCACAGGCCTGGAATAATAATACACAGGCCTGCAGTAATAAACCACGGTCCGGGACAAATAAGCCAAAGGCCTGCACTAATGATCCACAGACCTGGACTAATAATCCACAGGCCTGGACTAATAAACCACAGGCCTGGACTAATAATCCACAGGACTGCACTAATAATCCAGAGACCTGGACTAATAATCCACAGGCCTGGACTAATAATCCACAAACCTGCACTAATAATACACAGGCCTGCACTAATAATCCACAGGTCTGGACTAATAATCCACAGGCCTGCACTCATAATCCACAGACCTGCACTAATAATCCACAGACCTGCACTAATAATCCACAGGCCTGCAATAATAATTCACAGCCCTGGACTTATAATCCACAGGTCTGGACTAATAATCCACAGGCCTGCACTAATAATCCACAGAACTGCACTAATATTCCACAGACCTGCACTAATAATCCACAGGCCTGCACTAATAATACACAGGCCTGCACTAATAATCCACAGGCCTGGACTAATAATCCACAGGCCTGCACTAATAATCCACAGGCCTGCACTAATAATCCTCAGACCTGCACTCATAATACAAAGGCCTGCACTAATAATCCACAGACCTGGTCAAATAATCCACAGGCCTGCACTAATAATCCAGAGAACTTGACTAATAATCCACAGGCCTGGACTAATAATCCACAGGTCTGGAATAATAATCCAGAGGCCTGCACTAATAATCCACAGACCTGCACTAATAATCCACAGACCTGCACTAATAATCCACAGACCTGCACTAATAAAACACAGGCCTGCACTTATAATCCACAGGCCTGGACAAATAATACAAAGGCCTGCACTAATAATCCACAGACCTGGACTAATAATCCTCAGGCCTGCACTAATAATCCACAGACCTTAACTAATAATACACAGGCCTGCACTAATAATCCATAGGCCTGGACTAATAATCCACAGGCCTGCACTAATAATCCACAGACGTGGACTAATAATCCACAGGCCTGCACTAATAATCCACAGGTCAGAACAAATAATTCACAGACCTGCACTAATAAACCACAGACCTGCACTAAAAATCCACAGACCTGCATTAATAATACACAGGCCTGCACAAATTATCCATAGACCTGCACTAATAATCCACAGACCTGCACTAATAATACACAGACCTGCACTACAAATCCAAAGGCCTGCACTGATAATCTACAGGCCTGCACTAATAATACACACACCTGAACTAATAATCCACAGGCCTGCAATAATAATAAAAAAGGCCTGCACTAATAATCCACAGACCTGCAATAATAATCCACAGACCTGTACTAATAATCCACAGCCTGCAATAATAATACACAGACCTGCACTAATAATACACAGGCCTGCAATAATAATCCACAGGTCTGGACTAATAATGCACAGGCCTGCACTAATAATCCACAGACCTGCACTAATAATCGACAGACGTGCATTACAAGTAGACAGGCCTGCACTAATAATGCACAGGCCTGCACTAATAATGCCCAGGCCTGCACTAATACTCCAGAGACCTGGACTAATAATGCACAGGCCTGGACTAATAATCCACAGGTCTGGACTAATAATCCACAGGCCTGCACTAATAATCCACAGACCTGCACTAATAATCCACAGACCTGCACGAATAATACACAGGCCTGCACTAATAATCATCTGACCTGCACTAATAATCCACAGACCAGCACTAACAATACACAGGCCTGCACTAACAATCCACAGGCCTGCACTAATAATCCACAGGCCTGCACTAATAATCCACCGACCTGCACTAATAATCCACAGGACTGCACTAATAATCCACAGGCCCGTACTAATAATCCACAGGCCTGCACTAATTATCCACAGGCCTGGACTAATAATCCACAGGCCTGCACTAATAATCCAAAGGCCTGCACTAATAATCCATAGACCTGCACTAATAATCCACAGGCCTGCACTAATAATCCACAGGCCCGCACTAATAATCCACAGGTCTGCACTAATTATCCACAGGCCTGGACTAATAATCCACAGGCCTGCACTAATAATCCACAGGCCCGCACTCATAATCCACAGGCCTGCACTAATTATCCACAGGCCCGGACTAATAATCCACAGGCCTGCACTAATCATCCACAGACCTGGACTAATAATCCAGAGGCCTGCAGTAATAATCCACAGGCCTGCACTAATAATCCACAGACCTGCATAATAATCCACAGACCTGCACTAATAATACACAGGCCTGCACTAATAATCCACAGGTCTGGACTAATAATGCACAGGCCTGCACTAATAATCCATAGACCTGCACTAATAATCCAAGGGCCTGTACTAAAAATCCACAGGCCTGCAGTAATAATCCACAGACCTGCACTAATAATACACAGGCCTGCACTAAAAATCCACAGGCCTGGACTAATAATACACAGGCCTGCACTAATAATCCACGGTCCGGCACAAATAAGCCACAGGCCTGCACTAATGATCCACAGACCTGGACTAATAATCCACAGGCCTGGACTAATAATCCACAGGCCTGGAGTAATAATCCACAGGACTGCACTAATAATCCACAGACCTGGACTAATAATCCACAGGCCTGGACTAATAATCTACAAACCTGCACTAATAATACACAGGCCTGCACTAATAATCCACAGGCCTGGACTAATAATCCACAGACCTGCACTAATAATACACAGGCCTGCAATAATAATCCACAGGCCTGGACTAATAATCCACAGGTCTGGACTAATAATCCACAGGCCTGCACTCATAATCCACAGACCGGCACTAATAATCCACAGACCTGCACTAATAATCCACAGGCCTGCAATAATAATTCAGAGGCCTGGACTAATAATCCACAGGTCTGGACTAATAATCCACAGGCCTGCACTAATAATGCACAGAACTGCACTAATATTCCACAGACCTGCACTAATAATCCACAGGCCTGCACTAATTATCCACAGGCCTGCACTAATAATCCACAGGCCTGGACTAATAATCCACAGGCCTGCACTAATAATCCACAGGCCTGCACTAATAATCCTCAGACCTGCACTCATAATACAAAGGCCTGCACTAATAATCCACAGAACTGGTCTAATAATCCACAGGCCTGCACTAATAATCCAGAGACCTTGACTAATAATCCACAGGCCTGGACTAATAATCCACAGGTCTGGAATAATAATCCAGAGCCCTGCACTAATAATCCACAGACCTGCACTAATAATCCACAGACCTGCACTAATAATACACAGGCCGGCACAAATTATCCACAGACCTGCACTAATAATCCACAGACCTGCACTAATAATACACAGGCCTGCACTAATAATCCACAGGCCTGGACTAATAATACAAAGGCCTGCACTAATAATCCACAGACCTGGACACATAATCCTCAGGCCTGCACTAATATTCCACAGACCTGCAGTAATAATACACAGGCCTGCACTAATAATCCATAGGCCTGGACTAATAATCCACAGGCCTGCACTAATAATCCACAGATGTGGACTAATAATCCACAGGCCTGTACTAATAATCCACAGGTCAGAACAAATAATTCACAGGCCTGCACTAATAACCCACAGCCCTGCACTAAAAATCCACAGACCTGCATTAATAATACACAGGCCTGCACTAATTATCCATAGACCTGCACTAATAATCCACAGACCTGCACTAATAATACACAGACCTGCACTACTAATCCACAGGTCTGCACTGATAATCTACAGGCCTGCACTAATAATCCACAGACCTGAACTAATAATCCATAGGCCTGCACTAATAATACACAGGCCTGCACTAATAATCCACAGACCTGCACTAATAATACACAGGCCTGCACTAATAATCCACAGGCCTGGAATAATAATACACAGGCCTGCAGTAATAAACCACGGTCCGGGACAAATAAGCCACAGGCCTGCACTAATGATCCACAGACCTGGACTAATAATCCACAGGCCTGGACTAATAATCCACAGGCCTGGACTAATAATCCACAGGACTGCACTAATAATCCAGAGACCTGGACTAATAATCCACAGGCCTGGACTAATAATCCACAAACCTGCACTAATAATACACAGGCCTGCACTAATAATCCACAGGTCTGGACTAATAATCCACAGGCCTGCACTCATAATCCACAGACCTGCACTAATAATCCACAGACCTGCACTAATAATCCACAGGCCTGCAATAATAATTCACAGCCCTGGACTTATAATCCACAGGTCTGGACTAATAATCCACAGGCCTGCACTAATAATCCACAGAACTGCACTAATATTCCACAGACCTGCACTAATAATCCACAGGCCTGCACTAATAATACACAGGCCTGCACTAATAATCCACAGGCCTGGACTAATAATCCACAGGCCTGCACTAATAATCCACAGGCCTGCACTAATAATCCTCAGACCTGCACTCATAATACAAAGGCCTGCACTAATAATCCACAGACCTGGTCAAATAATCCACAGGCCTGCACTAATAATCCAGAGACCTTGACTAATAATCCACAGGCCTGGACTAATAATCCACAGGTCTGGAATAATAATCCAGAGGCCTGCACTAATAATCCACAGACCTGCACTAATAATCCACAGACCTGCACTAATAATCCACAGACCTGCACTAATAAAACACAGGCCTGCACTTATAATCCACAGGCCTGGACAAATAATACAAAGGCCTGCACTAATAATCCACAGACCTGGACTAATAATCCTCAGGCCTGCACTAATAATCCACAGACCTTAACTAATAATACACAGGCCTGCACTAATAATCCATAGGCCTGGACTAATAATCCACAGGCCTGCACTAATAATCCACAGACGTGGACTAATAATCCACAGGCCTGCACTAATAATCCACAGGTCAGAACAAATAATTCACAGACCTGCACTAATAAACCACAGACCTGCACTAAAAATCCACAGACCTGCATTAATAATACACAGGCCTGCACAAATTATCCATAGACCTGCACTAATAATCCACAGACCTGCACTAATAATACACAGACCTGCACTACAAATCCAAAGGCCTGCACTGATAATCTACAGGCCTGCACTAATAATACACACACCTGAACTAATAATCCACAGGCCTGCAATAATAATAAAAAAGGCCTGCACTAATAATCCACAGACCAGCAATAATAATCCACAGACCTGTACTAATAATCCACAGCCTGCAATAATAATCCACAGGCCTGGACTAATAATCCACAGGTCTGGACTAATAATCCACAGACCAGCACTAACAATACACAGGCCTGCACTAACAATCCACAGGCCTGGACTAATAATCCACAGGCCTGCACTAATAATCCACCGACCTGCACTAATAATCCACAGGACTGCACTAATAATCTACAGGCCCGCACTAATAATCCACAGGCCTGCACTAATTATCCACAGGCCTGGACTAATAATCCACAGGCCTGCACTAATAATCCAAAGGCCTGCACTAATAATCCATAGACCTGCACTAATAATCCACAGGCCTGCACTAATAATCCACAGGCCCGCAATAATAATCCACAGGTCTGCACTAATTATCCACAGGCCTGGACTAAAAATCCACAGGCCTGCACTAATAATCCACAGGCCCGCACTAATAATCCACAGGCCTGCACTAATTATCCACAGGCCCGGACTAATAATCCACAGGCCTGCACTAATCATCCACAGACCTGGACTAATAATCCAGAGGCCTGCAGTAATAATCCAAAGGCCTGCACTAATAATCCACAGACCTGCATAATAATCCACAGACCTGCACTAATAATACACAGGCCTGCACTAATAATCCACAGGTCTGGACTAATAATGCACAGGCCTGCACTAATAATCCATAGACCTGCACTAATAATCCAAGGGCCTGCACTAAAAATCCACAGGCCTGCACTAATAATCCACAGACCTGCACTAATAATACACAGGCCTGCACTAATAATCCACAGGCCTGGACTAATAATACACAGGCCCGCAATAATAATCCACAGGTCTGCACTAATTATCCACAGGCCTGGACTAAAAATCCACAGGCCTGCACTAATAATCCACAGGCCCGCACTAATAATCCACAGGCCTGCACTAATTATCCACAGGCCCGGACTAATAATCCACAGGCCTGCACTAATCATCCACAGACCTGGACTAATAATCCAGAGGCCTGCAGTAATAATCCAAAGGCCTGCACTAATAATCCACAGACCTGCATAATAATCCACAGACCTGCACTAATAATACACAGGCCTGCACTAATAATCCACAGGTCTGGACTAATAATGCACAGGCCTGCACTAATAATCCATAGACCTGCACTAATAATCCAAGGGCCTGCACTAAAAATCCACAGGCCTGCACTAATAATCCACAGACCTGCACTAATAATCCACTTTCCGGCACAAATAAGCCACAGGCCTGCACTAATGATCCACAGACCTGGACTAATAATCCACAGGCCTGGACTAATAATCCACAGGCCTGGACTAATAATCCACAGGACTGCACTAATAATCCACATACCTGGACTAATAATCCACAGGCCTGGACTAATAATCTACAAACCTGCACTAATAATACACAGGCCTGCACTAATAATCCACAGGCCTGGACTAATAATCCACAGACCTGCACTAATAATACACAGGCCTGCAATAATAATCCACAGGCCTGGACTAATAATCCACAGGTCTGGACTAATAATCCACAGGCCTGCACTCATAATCCACAGACCGGCACTAATAATCCACAGACCTGCACTAATAGTCCACAGGCCTGCAATAATAATTCACAGGCCTGGACTAATAATCCACAGGTCTGGACTAATAATCCACAGGCCTGCACTAATAATGCACAGAACTGCACTAATATTCCACAGACCTTCACTAATAATCCACAGGCCTGCACTAATAATCCACAGGCCTGCACTAATAATCCACAGGCCTGCACTAATAATCCACAGGCCTGGACTAAAAATCCACAGGACTGCACTAATAATCCAGAGACCTGGACTAATAATCCACAGGCCTGGACTAATAATCCACAAACCTGCACTAATAATACACAGGCCTGCACTAATAATCCACAGGCCTGGACTAATAATCCACAGACCTGCACTAATAATCCACAGACCTGCAATAATAATCCACAGGCCTGGACTAATAATCCACAGGTCTGGACTAATAATCCACAGGCCTGCACTCATAATCCACAGACCTGGACACATAATCCTCAGGCCTGCACTAATAATCCACAGGCCTGCAATAATAATTCACAGCCCTGGACTAATAATCCACAGGTCTGGACTAATAATCCACAGGCCTGCACTAATAATCCACAGAACTGCACTAATATTCCACAGACCTGCACTAATAATCCACAGGCCTGCACTAATAATCCACAGGCCTGCACTAATAATCCACAGGCCTGGACTAATAATCCACAGGCCTGCACTAATAATCCACAGACCTGCACTCATAATACAAAGGCCTGCAGTAATAATCCACAGACCTGGTCAAATAATCCACAGGCCTGCACTAATAATCCAGAGACCATGACTAATAATCCACAGGCCTGGACTAATAATCCACAGGTCTGGAATAATAATCCAGAGGCCTGCACAAATAATCCACAGACCTGCACTAATAATCCACAGACCTGCACTAATAATCCACAGACCTGCACTAATAATACACAGGCCTGCACTTATAATCCACAGGCCTGGACAAATAATACAAAGGCCTGCACTAATAATCCACAGACCTGGACTAATAATCCTCAGGCCTGCACTAATAATCCACAGACCTTAACTAATAATACACAGGCCTGCACTAATAATCCATAGGCCTGGACTAATAATCCACAGGCCTGCACTAATAATCCACAGACGTGGACTAATAATCCACAGGCCTGCACTAATAATCCACAGGTCAGAACAAATAATTCACAGGCCTGCACTAATAAACCACAGACCTGCACTAAAAATCCACAGACCTGCATTAATAATACACAGGCCTGCACTAATTATCCATAGACCTGCACTAATAATCCACAGACCTGCACTAATAATACACAGACCTGCACTACTAATCCAAAGGCCTGCACTGATAATCTACAGGCCTGCACTAATAATACACACACCTGAACTAATAATCCACAGGCCTGCACTAATAATACACAGGCCTGCACTAATAATCCACAGACCTGCAATAATAATCCACAGACCTGTACTAATAATCCACAGCCTGCAATAATAATCCACAGGCCTGGACTAATAATCCACAGGTGTGGACTAATAATCCACAGACCAGCACTAACAATACACAGGCCTGCAGTAACAATGCACAGGCCTGGACAAATAATCCACAGGCCTGCACTAATAATCCACCGACCTGCACTAATAATCCACAGGACTGCACTAATAATCCACAGGCCCGCACTAATAATCCACAGGCCTGCACTAATTATCCACAGACCTGGACTAATAATCCACAGGCCTGCACTAATAATCCAAAGGCCTGCACTAATAATCCATAGACCTGCACTAATAATCCACAGGCCTGCACTAATAATCCACAGGCCCGCACTAATAATCCACAGGTCTGCACTAATTATCCACAGGCCTGGACTAATAATCCACAGGCCTGCACTAATAATCCACAGGCCCGCACTAATAATCCACAGGCCTGCACTAATTATCCACAGGCCCGGACTAATAATCCACAGGCCTGCACTAATCATCCACAGACCTGGACTAATAATCCAGAGGCCTGCAGTATTAATCCACAGGCCTGCACTAATAATCCACAGACCTGCATAATAATCCACAGACCTGCACTAATAATACACAGGCCTGCACTAATAATCCACAGGTCTGGACTAATAATGCACAGGCCTGCACTAATAATCCATAGACCTGCACTAATAATCCAAGGGCCTGCACTAAAAATCCACAGGCCTGCACTAATAATCCACAGACCTGCACTAATAATACACAGGCCTGCACTAATAATCCGCAGGCCTGGACTAAGAATACACAGGCCTGCACTAATAATCCACGGTCCGGCACAAATAAGCCACCGGCCTGCACTAATGATCCACAGACCTGGACTAATAATCCACAGGCCTGGACTAATAATCCACAGGCCTGGACTAATAATCCACAGGACTGCACTAATAATCCACAGACCTGGACTAATAATCCACAGGCCTGGACTAATAATCTACAAACCTGCACTAATAATCAACAGACCTGCACTAATAATACACAGGCCTGCAATAATAATCCACAGGCCTGGACTAATAATCCACAGGTCTGGACTAATAATCCACAGGCCTGCACTCATAATCCACAGACCGGCACTAATAATCCACAGACCTGCACTAATAATCCACAGGCCTGCAATAATAATTCACAGGCCTGGACTAATAATCCACAGGTCTGGACTAATAATCCACAGGCCAGCACTAATAATGCACAGAACTGCACTAATATTCCTCAGACCTGCACTAATAATCCACAGGCCTGCACTAATAATCCACAGGCCTGCACTAATAATCCACAGGCCTGCACTAATAATCCACAGGCCTGGACTAATAATCCACAGGCCTGCACTAATAATCCACAGGCCTGCACTAATAATCCTCAGACCTGCACTCATAATACAAAGGCCTGCACTAATAATCCACAGACCTGGTCTAATAATCCACAGGCCTGCACTAATAATCCAGAGACCTTGACTAATAATCCACAGGCCTGGACTAATAATCCACAGGTCTGGAATAATAATCCAGAGCCCTGCACTAATAATCCACAGACCTGCACTAATAATCCACAGACCTGCACTAATAATACACAGGCCGGCACAAATTATCCACAGACCTGCACTAATAATCCACAGACCTGCACTAATAATAGACAGGCCTGCACTAATAATCCACAGGCCTGGACTAATAATACAAAGGCCTGCACTAATAATCCACAGACCTGGACACATAATCCTCAGGCCTGCACTAATAATCCACAGACCTGCAGTAATAATACACAGGCCTGCACTAATAATCCATAGGCCTGGACTAATAATCCACAGGCCTGCACTAATAATCCACAGATGTGGACTAATAATCCACAGGCCTGTACTAATAATCCACAGGTCAGAACAAATAATTCACAGGCCTGCACTAATAACCCACAGACCTGCACTAAAAATCCACAGACCTGCATTAATAATACACAGGCCTGCACTAATTATCCATAGACCTGCACTAATAATCCACAGACCTGCACTAATAATAGACAGACCTGCACTACTAATCCACAGGCCTGCACTGATAATCTACAGGCCTGCACTAATAATCCACAGACCTGAACTAATAATCCATAGGCCTGCACTAATAATACACAGGCCTGCACTAATAATCCACAGACCTGCACTAATTATACACAGGCCTGCACTAATAATCCACAGGCCTGGAATAATAATACACAGGCCTGCACTAATAATCCACGGTCCGGGACAAATAAGCCACAGGCCTGCACTAATGATCCACAGACCTGGACTAATAATCCACAGGCCTGCACTAATAATCCACAGGCCTGGACTAATAATCCACAGGACTGCACTAATAATCCAGAGACCTGGACAAATAATCCACAGGCCTGGACTAATAATCCACAAACCTGCACTAATAATACACAGGCCTGCACTAATAATCCACAGGCCTGGACTAATAATCCACAGACCTGCACTAATAATCCACAGACCTGCAATAATAATCCACAGGCCTGGACTAATAATGCACAGGCCTGCACTAATAATCCATAGACCTGCACTAATAATCCAAGGGCCTGCACTAAAAATCCACAGGCCTGCACTAATAATCCACAGACCTGCACTAATAATACACAGGCCTGCACTAATAATCCACAGGCCTGGACTAAGAATACACAGGCCTGCACTAATAATCCACGGTCCGGCACAAATAAGCCACCGGCCTGCACTAATGATCCACAGACCTGGACTAATAATCCACAGGCCTGGACTAATAATCCACAGGCCTGGACTAATAATCCACAGGACTGCACTAATAATCCACAGACCTGGACTAATAATCCACAGGCCTGGACTAATAATCTACAAACCTGCACTAATAATCCACAGACCTGCACTAATAATACACAGGCCTGCAATAATAATCCACAGGCCTGGACTAATAATCCACAGGTCTGGACAAATAATCCACAGGCCTGCACTCATAATCCACAGACCGGCACTAATAATCCACAGACCTGCACTAATAATCCACAGGCCTGCAATAATAATTCACAGGCCTGGACTAATAATCCACAGGTCTGGACTAATAATCCACAGGCCAGCACTAATAATGCACAGAACTGCACTAATATTCCTCAGACCTGCACTAATAATCCACAGGCCTGCACTAATAATCCACAGGCCTGCACTAATAATCCACAGGCCTGCACTAATAATCCACAGGCCTGGACTAATAATCCACAGGCCTGCACTAATAATCCACAGGCCTGCACTAATAATCCTCAGACCTGCACTCATAATACAAAGGCCTGCACTAATAATCCACAGACCTGGTCTAATAATCCACAGGCCTGCACTAATAATCCAGAGACCTTGACTAATAATCCACAGGCCTGGACTAATAATCCACAGGTCTGGAATAATAATCCAGAGCCCTGCACTAATAATCCACAGACCTGCACTAATAATCCACAGACCTGCACTAATAATACACAGGCCGGCACAAATTATCCACAGACCTGCACTAATAATCCACAGACCTGCACTAATAATACACAGGCCTGCACTAATAATCCACAGGCCTGGACTAATAATACAAAGGCCTGCACTAATAATCCACAGACCTGGACACATAATCCTCAGGCCTGCACTAATAATCCACAGACCTGCAGTAATAATACACAGGCCTGCACTAATAATCCATAGGCCTGGACTAATAATCCACAGGCCTGCACTAATAATCCACAGATGTGGACTAATAATCCACAGGCCTGTACTAATAATCCACAGGTCAGAACAAATAATTCACAGGCCTGCACTAATAACCCACAGACCTGCACTAAAAATCCACAGACCTGCATTAATAATACACAGGCCTGCACTAATTATCCATAGACCTGCACTAATAATCCACAGACCTGCACTAATAATAGACAGACCTGCACTACTAATCCACAGGCCTGCACTGATAATCTACAGGCCTGCACTAATAATCCACAGACCTGAACTAATAATCCATAGGCCTGCACTAATAATACACAGGCCTGCACTAATAATCCACAGACCTGCACTAATAATACACAGGCCTGCACTAATAATCCACAGGCCTGGAATAATAATACACAGGCCTGCACTAATAATCCACGGTCCGGGACAAATAAGCCACAGGCCTGCACTAATGATCCACAGACCTGGACTAATAATCCACAGGCCTGCACTAATGATCCACAGACCTGGACTAATAATCCACAGGCCTGCACTAATAATCCACAGGCCTGGACTAATAATCCACAGACCTGCACTAATAATACACAGACCTGCACTACTAATCCAAAGGCCTGCACTGATAATCTACAGGCCTGCATTAATAATACACACACCTGAACTAATAATCCACAGGCCTGCACTAATAATCCACAGAACTGCACTAATATTCCACATACCTGCACTAATAATCCACAGGCCTGCACTAATAATCCACAGGCCTGCACTAATAATCCACAGGCCTGGACTAATAATCCACAGGCCTGCACTAATAATCCTCAGGCCTGCACTAATAATCCTCAGACCTGCACTCATAATACAAAGGCCTGCACTAATAATCCACAGACCTGGTCAAATAATCCACAGGCCTGCACTAATAATCCAGAGACCTTGACCAATAATCCACAGGCCTGGACTAATAATCCACAGGTCTGGAATAATAATCCACAGGCCTGCACTAATAATCCACAGACCTGCACTAATAATCCACAGACCTGCATTAATAATCCACAGACTTGCACTAATAATACACAGGCCTGCACTTATAATCCACAGGCCTGGACAAATAATACAAAGGCCTGCACTAATAATCCACAGACCTGGACTAATAATCCTCAGGCCTGCACTAATAATCCACAGACCTTAACTAATAATACACAGGCCTGCACTAATAATCCATAGGCCTGGACTAATAATCCACAGGCCTGCACTAATAATCCACAGACGTGGACAAATAATCCACAGGCCTGCACTAATAATCCACAGGTCAGAACAAATAATTCACAGGCCTGCACTAATAAACCACAGACCTGCACTAAAAATCCACAGACCTGCATTAATAATACACAGGCCTGCACAAATTATCCATAGACCTGCACTAATAATCCACAGACCTGCACTAATAATACACAGACATGCACTACTAATCCAAAGGCCTGCACTGATAATCTACAGGCCTGCACTAATAATACACACACCTGAACTAATAATCCACAGGCCTGCACTAATAATACACAGGCCTGCACTAATAATCCACAGACCTGCAATAATAATCCACAGACCTGCACTAATAATCCACAGGCCTGCAATAATAATCCACAGGCCTGGACTAATAATCCACAGGTCTGGACTAATAATCCACAGACCAGCGCTAACAATACACAGGCCTGCACTAACAATCCACTGGCCTGGACTAATAATCCACAGGCCTGCACTAATAATCCACCGACCTGCACTAATAATCCACAGGCCTGCACTAATAATCCACAGGCCCGCACTAAAAATCCACAGGCCTGCACTAATTATCCACAGGCCTGCACTAATAATCCATAGGCCTGCACTAATAATCAAAAGGCCTGCACTAATAATCCATAGACCTGCACTAATAATCCACAGGCCTGAACTAATAATCCACAGGCCCGCACTAATAATCCACAGGTCTGCACTAATTATCCACAGGCCTGGACTAATAATCCACAGGCCTGCACTAATAATCCACAGGCCTGCACTAATAATCCACAGGCCTGCACTAATTATCCACAGGCCCGGACTAATAATCCACAGGCCTGCACTAATCATCCACAGACCTGGACTAATAATCCAGAGGCCTGCAGTAATAATCCACAGGCATGCACTAATAATCCACAGACCTGCATAATAATCCACAGACCTGCACTAATAATACACAGGCCTGCACTAATAATCCACAGGTCTGTACTAATAATGCACAGGCCTGCACTAATAATCCACAGACCTGCACTAATAATCCAAGGGCCTGCACTAAAAATCCACAGGCCTGCACTAATAATCCACAGACCTGCACTAATAATACACAGGCCTGCACTAATAATCCACAGGCCTGGACTAATAATACACAGGCCTGCACTAATAATCCACGGTCCGGCACAAATAAGCCACAGGCCTGCACTAATGATCCACAGACCTGGACTAATAATCCACAGGCCTGGACTAATAATCCACAGGCCTGGACTAATAATCCACAGACCTGCAATAATAATACACAGGCCTGCACTAATAATTCACAGGCCTGGACTAATAATCCACAGACCTGCACTAATAATCCACAGGCCTGCAATAATAATCCACAGGCCTGGACTAATAATCCACAGGTCTGGACTAATAATCCACAGGCCTGCATTCATAATCCACAGACCTGCACTAATAATCCACAGACCTGCACTAATAATCCACAGGCCTGCAATAATAATTCACAGGCCTGGACTAATAATCCACAGGTCTGGACTAATAATCCACAGGCCTGCACTAATAATGCACAGAACTGCACTAATATTCCACAGACCTGCACTAATAATCCACAGGCCTGCACTAATAATCCACAGGCCTGCACTAATTATCCACAGGCCTGCACTAATAATCCACAGGCCTGGACTAATAATCCACAGGCCTGCACTAATAATCCACAGGCCTGCACTAATAATCCTCAGACCTGCACTCATAATAAAAAGGCCTGCACTAATAATCCACAGAACTGGTCTAATAATCCACAGGCCTGCACTAATAATCCAGAGACCTTGACTAATAATCCACAGGCCTGGACTAATAATCCACAGGTCTGGAATAATAATCCAGAGCCCTGCACTAATAATCCACAGACCTGCACTAATAATCCACAGACCTGCACTAATAATACACAGGCCGGCACAAATTATCCACAGACCTGCACTAATAATCCACAGACCTGCACTAATAATACACAGGCCTGCACTAATAATCCACAGGCCTGGACTAATAATACAAAGGCCTGCACTAATAATCCACAGACCTGGACACATAATCCTCAGGCCTGCACTAATAATCCACAGAACTGCACTAATATTCCACAGACCTGCACTAATAATCCACAGGCCTGCACTAATAATCCACAGGCCTGCACTAATAATCCACAGGCCTGGACTAATAATCCACAGGCCTGCACTAATAATCCACAGGCCTGCACTAATAATCCTCAGACCTGCACTCATAATACAAAGGCCTGCACTAATAATCCACAGACCTGGTCAAATAATCCACAGGCCAGCACTAATAATCCAGAGACCTTGACTAATAATCCACAGGCCTGGACTAATAATCCACACGTCTGGAATAATAATCCAGAGGCCTGCACTAATAATCCACAGACCTGCACTAATAATCCACAGACCTGCACTAATAATCCACAGACCTGCACTAATAATACACAGGCCTGCACTAATAATCCACAGACCTTAACTAATAATACACAGGCCTGCACTAATAATCCACAGGCCTGGTCAAATAATACAAAGGCCTGCACTAATAATCCATAGACCTGGACTAATAATCCTCAGGCCTGCACTAATAATCCACAGACCTTAACTAATAATACACAGGCCTGCACTAATAATCCATAGGCCTGGACTAATAATCCACAGGCCTGCACTAATAATCCACAGACGTGGACTAATAATCCACAGGCCTGCACTAATAATCCACAGGTCAGAACAAATAATTCAGAGGCCTGCACTAATAAACCACAGACCTGCACTAAAAATCCACAGACCTGCATTAATAATACACAGGCCTGCACTAATAATCCAGAGACCTTGACTAATAATCCACAGGCCTGGACTAATAATCCACAGGTCTGGAATAATAATCCAGAGCCCTGCACTAATAATCCACAGACCTGCACTAATAATCCACAGACCTGCACTAATAATACACAGGCCGGCACAAATTATCCACAGACCTGCACTAATAATCCACAGACCTGCACTAATAATACACAGGCCTGCACTAATAATCAACAGGCCTGGACTAATAATACAAAGGCCTGCACTAATAATCCACAGACCTGGACACATAATCCTCAGGCCTGCACTAATAATCCACAGACCTGCAGTAATAATACACAGGCCTGCACTAATAATCCATAGGCCTGGACTAATAATCCACAGGCCTGCACTAATAATCCACAGATGTGGACTATTAATCCACAGGCCTGTACTAATAATCCACAGGTCAGAACAAATAATTCACAGTCCTGCACTAATAACCCACAGACCTGCACTAAAAATCCACAGACCTGCATTAATAATACACAGGCCTGCACTAATTATCCATAGATCTGCACTAATAATCCACAGACCTGCACTAATAATAGACAGACCTGCACTACTAATCCACAGGCCTGCACTGATAATCTACAGGCCTGCACTAATAATCCACAGACCTGAACTAATAATCCATAGGCCTGCACTAATAATACACAGGCCTGCACTAATAATCCACAGACCTGCACGAATAATACACAGGCCTGCACTAATAATCCACAGGCCTGGAATAATAATACACAGGCCTGCACTAATAAACCACGGTCCGGCACAAATAAGCCACAGGCCTGCACTAATGATCCACAGACCTGGACTAATAATCCACAGGCCTGGACTAATAATCCACAGGCCTGGACTAATAATCCACAGGACTGCACTAATAATCCAGAGACCTGGACTAATAATCCACAGGCCTGGACTAATAATCCACAAACCTGCACTAATAATACACAGGCCTGCACTAATAAACCACAGGCCTGGACTAATAATCCACAGACCTGCACTAATAATCCACAGGCCTGCAATAATAATCCACAGGCCTGGACTAATAATCCACAGGTCTGGACTAATAATCCACAGGCCTGCACTCATAATCCACAGACCTGCACTAATAATCCACAGACCTGCACTAATAATCCACAGGCCTGCAATAATAATTCACAGGCCTGGACTAATAATCCACAAGTCTGGAGTAATAATCCACAGGCCTGCACTAATAATCCACAGAACTGCACTAATATTCCACAGACCTGCACTAATAATCCACAGGCCTGCACTAATAATCCACAGGCCTGCACTAATAATCCACAGGCCTGGACTAATAATCCACAGGGCTGCACTAATAATCCACAGGCCTGCACTAATAATCCTCAGACCTGCACTCATAATACAAAGGCCTGCACTAATAATCCACAGACCTGGTCAAATAATCCACAGGCCTGCACTAATGATCCAGAGACCTTGACTAATAATCCACAGGCCTGGACTAATAATCCACAGGTCTGGAATAATAATCCAGAGGCCTGCACTAATAATCCACAGACCTGCACTAATAATCCACAGACCTGCACTAATAATCCACAGACCTGCACTAATAATACAAAGGCCTGCACTTATAATCCACAGGCCTGGACAAATAATACAAAGGCCTGCACTAATAATCCACAGACCTGGAATAATAATCCCCAGGCCTGCACTAATAATCCACAGACCTTAACTAATAATACACAGGCCTGCACTAATAATCCATAGGCCTGGACTAATAATCCACAGGCCTGCACTAATAATCCACAGACGTGGACTAATAATCCACAGGCCTGCACAAATAATCCACAGGTCAGAACAAATAATTCACAGGCCTGCACTAATAAACCACAGACCTGCACTAAAAATCCACAGACCTGCATTAATAATACACAGGCCTGCACTAATTATCCATAGACCTGCACTAATAATCCACAGGCCTGCACTAATAATACACAGACCTGCACTACTAATCCACAGGCCTGCACTGATAATCTACAGGCCTGCAATAATAATACACACACCTGAACTAATAATCCACAGGCCTGCACTAATAATACACAGGCCTGCACTAATAATCCACAGACCTGCAATAATAATCCACAGACATGCACTAATAATCCACAGGCATGCAATAATAATCCACAGGCCTGGACTAATAATCCACAGGTCTGGACTAATAATCCACAGACCAGCACTAACAATACACAGGCCTGCACTAACAATCCACAGGCCTGGACTAATAATCCACAGGCCTGCACTAATAATCCACCGACCTGCACTAATAATCCACAGGCCTGCACTAATAATCCACAGGCCCGCACTAATAATCATCAGGCCTGCACTAATTATCCACAGGCCTGGACTAATAATCCACAGGCCTGCACTAATAATCAAAAGGCCTGCACTAATAATCCATAGACCTGCACTAATAATCCACAGGCCTGCACTAATAATCCAGAGGCCCGCACTAATAATCCACAGGTCTGCACTAATTATCCACAGGCCTGGACTAATAATCCACAGGCCTGCCCTAATAATCCACAGGCCCGCACTAATAATCCACAGTCCTGCACTAATTATCCACAGGCCCGGACTAATAATCCACAGGCCTGCACTAATCATCCACAGACCTGGACTAATAATCCAGAGGCCTGCAGTAATAATCCACAGGCCTGCACTAATAATCCACAGACCTGCATAATAATCCACAGACCTGCACTAATAATACACAGGCCTGCACTAATAATCCACAGGTCTGGACTAATAATGCACAGGCCTGCACTAATAATCCATAGACCTGCACTAATAATCCAAGGGCCTGCACTAAAAATCCACAGGCCTGCACTAATAATCCACAGACCTGCACTAATAATACACAGGCCTGCACTAATAATCCACAGGCCTGGACTAATAATACACAGGCCTGCACTAATAATCCACGGTCCGGCACAAATAAGCCACAGGCCTGCACTAATGATCCACAGACCTGGACTAATAATCCACAGGCCTGGACTAATAATCCACAGGCCTGGACTAATAATCCACAGGACTGCACTAATAATCCACAGACCTGGACTAATAATCCACAGGCCTGGACTAATAATCTACAAACCTGCACTAATAATACACAGGCCTGCACTAATAATCCACAGGCCTGGACTAATAATCCACAGACCTGCACTAATAATCCACAGGGCAGCAATAATAATCCACAGGCCTGGACTAATAATCCACAGGTCTGGACTAATAATCCAAAGGCCTGCACTCATAATCCACAGACCGGCACTAATAATCCACAGACCTGCACTAATAATCCACAGGCCTGCAATAATAATTCATAGGCCTGGACTAATAATCCACTGGTCTGGACTAATAATCCACAGGCCTGCACTAATAATCCACAGAACTGCACTAATATTCCACAGACCTGCACTAATAATCCACAGGCCTGCACTAATAATCCACAGGCCTGCTCTAATAATCCACAGGCCTGCAGTAATAATCCAAAGGCCTGCACTCATAATCCACAGACCGGCACTAATAATCCACAGACCTGCACTAATAATCCACAGGCCTGCAATAATAATTCATAGGCCTGGACTAATAATCCACTGGTCTGGACTAATAATCCACAAGCCTGCACTAATAATCCACAGAACTGCACTAATATTCCACAGACCTGCACTAATAATCCACAGGCCTGCACTAATAATCCACAGGCCTGCACTAATAATCCACAGGCCTGCACTAATAATCCACAGGCCTGGACTAATAATCCACAGGCCTGCACTAATAATCCACAGGCCTGCACTAATAATCCTCAGACCTGCACTCATAATACAAAGGCCTGCACTAATAATCCAGAGACCTTGACTAATAATCCACAGGCCTGGACTAATAATCCACAGGTCTGGAATAATAATCCAGAGCACTGCACTAATAATCCACAGACCTGCACTAATAATCCACAGACTTGCACTAATAATACACAGGCCGACACAAATTATCCACAGACCTGCACTAATAATCCACAGACCTGCACTAATAATACACAGGCCTGCACTAATAATCCACAGGCCTGGACTAATAATACAAAGGCCTGCACTAATAATCCACAGACCTGGACACATAATCCTCAGGCCTGCACTAATAATCCACAGACCTGCACTAATAAAACACAGGCCTGCACTAATAATCCATAGGCCTGGACTAATAATCCACAGGCCTGCACTAATAATCCACAGGTCAGAACAAATAATTCACAGGCCTGCACTAATAACCCACAGACCTGCACTAAAAATCCACAGACCTGCATTAATAATACACAGGCCTGCACTAATTATCCATAGACCTGCACTAATAATCCACAGACCTGCACTAATAATACACAGACCTGCACTACTAATCCACAGGCCTGCACTGATAATCTACAGGCCTGCACTAATAATCCACAGACCTGAACTAATAATCCACAGGCCTGCACTAATAATACACAGGCCTGCACTAATAATCCACAGACCTGCACTAATAATACACAGGCCTGCACTAATAATCCACAGGCCTGGAATAATAATACACAGGCCTGCACTAATAATCCACGGTCCGGGACAAATAAGCCACAGGCCTGCACTAATGATCCACAGACCTGGACTAATAATCCACAGGCCTGGACTAATGATCCACAGGCCTGGACTAATAATCCACAGGACTGCACTAATAATCCGGAGACCTGGACTAATAATCCACAGGCCTGGACTAATAATGCACAAACCTGCACTAATAACACACAGGCCTGCACTAATAATCCACAGGCCTGGACTAATAATCCACAGACCTGCACTAATAATCCACAGGCCTGCAATAATAATCCACAGGCCTGGACTAATAATCCACAGGTCTGGACTAATAATCCACAGGCCTGCACTCATAATCCACAGACCTGCACTAATAATCCACAGATATGCACTAATAATCCACAGGCCTGCAATAATAATTCACAGGCCTGGACTAATAATCCACAAGTCTGGAGTAATAATCCACAGGCCTGCACTAATAATCCACAGAACTGCACTAATATTCCACAGACCTGCACTAATAATCCACAGGCCTGCACTAATAATCCACAGGCCTGCACTAATAATCCACAGGCCTGGACTAATAATCCACAGGCCTGCACTAATAATCCACAGGCCTGCACTAATAATCCTCAGACCTGCACTCATAATACAAAGGCCTGCACTAATAATCCACAGACCTGGTCAAATAATCCACAGGCCTGCACTAATAATCCAGAGACCTTGACTAATAATCCACAGGCCTGGACTAATAATCCACAGGTCTGGAATAATAATCCAGAGGCCTGCACTAATAATCCACAGACCTGCACTAATAATCCACAGACCTGCACTAATAATCCACAGACCTGCACTAATAATACAAAGGCCTGCACTTATAATCCACAGGCCTGGACAAATAATACAAAGGCCTGCACTAATAATCCACAGACCTGGACTAATATTCCTCAGGCCTGCACTAATAATCCACAGACCTTAACTAATAATACACAGGCCTGCACTAATAATCCATAGGCCTGGACTAATAATCCACAGGCCTGCACTAATAATCCACAGACGTGGACTAATAATCCACAGGCCTGCACTAATAATCCACAGGTCAGAACAAATAATTCACAGGCCTGCACTAATAAACCACAGACCTGCACTAAAAATCCACCGACCTGCATTAATAATACACAGGCCTGCACTAATTATCCATAGACCTGCACTAATAATCCACAGGCCTGCACTAATAATACACAGACCTGCACTACTAATCCACAGGCCTGCACTGATAATCTACAGGCCTGCAATAATAATACACACACCTGAACTAATAATCCACAGGCCTGCACTAATAATACACAGGCCTGCACTAATAATCCACAGACCTGCAATAATAATCCACAGACCTGCACTAATAATCCACAGGCCTGCAATAATAATCCACAGGCCTGGACTAATAATCCACAGGTCTGGACTAGTAATCCACAGACCAGCACTAACAATACACAGGCCTGCACTAACAATCCACAGGCCTGGACTAATAATCCACAGGCCTGCACTAATAATCCACCGACCTGCACTAATAATCCACAGGCCTGCACTAATAATCCACAGGCCCGCACTAATAATCCACAGGCCTGCACTAATTATCCACAGGCCTGGACTAATAATCCACAGGCCTGCACTAATAATCCACAGAACTGCACTAATATTCCACAGACCTGCACTAATAATCCACAGGCCTGCACTAATAATCCACAGGCCTGCACTAATAATCCACAGGCCTGCACTAATAATCCACAGGCCTGGACTAATAATCCACAGGGCTGCACTAATAATCCACAGGCCTGCACTAATAATCCTCAGACCTGCACTCATAATACAAAGGCCTGCACTAATAATCCACAGACCTGGTCAAATAATCCACAGGCCTGCACTAATGATCCAGAGACCTTGACTAATAATCCACAGGCCTGGACTAATAATCCACAGGTCTGGAATAATAATCCAGAGGCCTGCACTAATAATCCACAGACCTGCACTAATAATCCACAGACCTGCACTAATAATCCACAGACCTGCACTAATAATACAAAGGCCTGCACTTATAATCCACAGGCCTGGACAAATAATACAAAGGCCTGCACTAATAATCCACAGACCTGGAATAATAATCCCCAGGCCTGCACTAATAATCCACAGACCTTAACTAATAATACACAGGCCTGCACTAATAATCCATAGGCCTGGACTAATAATCCACAGGCCTGCACTAATAATCCACAGACGTGGACTAATAATCCACAGGCCTGCACAAATAATCCACAGGTCAGAACAAATAATTCACAGGCCTGCACTAATAAACCACAGACCTGCACTAAAAATCCACAGACCTGCATTAATAATACACAGGCCTGCACTAATTATCCATAGACCTGCACTAATAATCCACAGGCCTGCACTAATAATACACAGACCTGCACTACTAATCCACAGGCCTGCACTGATAATCTACAGGCCTGCAATAATAATACACACACCTGAACTAATAATCCACAGGCCTGCACTAATAATACACAGGCCTGCACTAATAATCCACAGACCTGCAATAATAATCCACAGACATGCACTAATAATCCACAGGCATGCAATAATAATCCACAGGCCTGGACTAATAATCCACAGGTCTGGACTAATAATCCACAGACCAGCACTAACAATACACAGGCCTGCACTAACAATCCACAGGCCTGGACTAATAATCCACAGGCCTGCACTAATAATCCACCGACCTGCACTAATAATCCACAGGCCTGCACTAATAATCCACAGGCCCGCACTAATAATCATCAGGCCTGCACTAATTATCCACAGGCCTGGACTAATAATCCACAGGCCTGCACTAATAATCAAAAGGCCTGCACTAATAATCCATAGACCTGCACTAATAATCCACAGGCCTGCACTAATAATCCAGAGGCCCGCACTAATAATCCACAGGTCTGCACTAATTATCCACAGGCCTGGACTAATAATCCACAGGCCTGCCCTAATAATCCACAGGCCCGCACTAATAATCCACAGTCCTGCACTAATTATCCACAGGCCCGGACTAATAATCCACAGGCCTGCACTAATCATCCACAGACCTGGACTAATAATCCAGAGGCCTGCAGTAATAATCCACAGGCCTGCACTAATAATCCACAGACCTGCATAATAATCCACAGACCTGCACTAATAATACACAGGCCTGCACTAATAATCCACAGGTCTGGACTAATAATGCACAGGCCTGCACTAATAATCCATAGACCTGCACTAATAATCCAAGGGCCTGCACTAAAAATCCACAGGCCTGCACTAATAATCCACAGACCTGCACTAATAATACACAGGCCTGCACTAATAATCCACAGGCCTGGACTAATAATACACAGGCCTGCACTAATAATCCACGGTCCGGCACAAATAAGCCACAGGCCTGCACTAATGATCCACAGACCTGGACTAATAATCCACAGGCCTGGACTAATAATCCACAGGCCTGGACTAATAATCCACAGGACTGCACTAATAATCCACAGACCTGGACTAATAATCCACAGGCCTGGACTAATAATCTACAAACCTGCACTAATAATACACAGGCCTGCACTAATAATCCACAGGCCTGGACTAATAATCCACAGACCTGCACTAATAATCCACAGGGCTGCAATAATAATCCACAGGCCTGGACTAATAATCCACAGGTCTGGACTAATAATCCAAAGGCCTGCACTCATAATCCACAGACCGGCACTAATAATCCACAGACCTGCACTAATAATCCACAGGCCTGCAATAATAATTCATAGGCCTGGACTAATAATCCACTGGTCTGGACTAATAATCCACAGGCCTGCACTAATAATCCACAGAACTGCACTAATATTCCACAGACCTGCACTAATAATCCACAGGCCTGCACTAATAATCCACAGGCCTGCTCTAATAATCCACAGGCCTGCAGTAATAATCCAAAGGCCTGCACTCATAATCCACAGACCGGCACTAATAATCCACAGACCTGCACTAATAATCCACAGGCCTGCAATAATAATTCATAGGCCTGGACTAATAATCCACTGGTCTGGACTAATAATCCACAAGCCTGCACTAATAATCCACAGAACTGCACTAATATTCCACAGACCTGCACTAATAATCCACAGGCCTGCACTAATAATCCACAGGCCTGCACTAATAATCCACAGGCCTGCACTAATAATCCACAGGCCTGGACTAATAATCCACAGGCCTGCACTAATAATCCACAGGCCTGCACTAATAATCCTCAGACCTGCACTCATAATACAAAGGCCTGCACTAATAATCCAGAGACCTTGACTAATAATCCACAGGCCTGGACTAATAATCCACAGGTCTGGAATAATAATCCAGAGCACTGCACTAATAATCCACAGACCTGCACTAATAATCCACAGACTTGCACTAATAATACACAGGCCGACACAAATTATCCACAGACCTGCACTAATAATCCACAGACCTGCACTAATAATACACAGGCCTGCACTAATAATCCACAGGCCTGGACTAATAATACAAAGGCCTGCACTAATAATCCACAGACCTGGACACATAATCCTCAGGCCTGCACTAATAATCCACAGACCTGCACTAATAAAACACAGGCCTGCACTAATAATCCATAGGCCTGGACTAATAATCCACAGGCCTGCACTAATAATCCACAGGTCAGAACAAATAATTCACAGGCCTGCACTAATAACCCACAGACCTGCACTAAAAATCCACAGACCTGCATTAATAATACACAGGCCTGCACTAATTATCCATAGACCTGCACTAATAATCCACAGACCTGCACTAATAATACACAGACCTGCACTACTAATCCACAGGCCTGCACTGATAATCTACAGGCCTGCACTAATAATCCACAGACCTGAACTAATAATCCACAGGCCTGCACTAATAATACACAGGCCTGCACTAATAATCCACAGACCTGCACTAATAATACACAGGCCTGCACTAATAATCCACAGGCCTGGAATAATAATACACAGGCCTGCACTAATAATCCACGGTCCGGGACAAATAAGCCACAGGCCTGCACTAATGATCCACAGACCTGGACTAATAATCCACAGGCCTGGACTAATGATCCACAGGCCTGGACTAATAATCCACAGGACTGCACTAATAATCCGGAGACCTGGACTAATAATCCACAGGCCTGGACTAATAATGCACAAACCTGCACTAATAACACACAGGCCTGCACTAATAATCCACAGGCCTGGACTAATAATCCACAGACCTGCACTAATAATCCACAGGCCTGCAATAATAATCCACAGGCCTGGACTAATAATCCACAGGTCTGGACTAATAATCCACAGGCCTGCACTCATAATCCACAGACCTGCACTAATAATCCACAGATATGCACTAATAATCCACAGGCCTGCAATAATAATTCACAGGCCTGGACTAATAATCCACAAGTCTGGAGTAATAATCCACAGGCCTGCACTAATAATCCACAGAACTGCACTAATATTCCACAGACCTGCACTAATAATCCACAGGCCTGCACTAATAATCCACAGGCCTGCACTAATAATCCACAGGCCTGGACTAATAATCCACAGGCCTGCACTAATAATCCACAGGCCTGCACTAATAATCCTCAGACCTGCACTCATAATACAAAGGCCTGCACTAATAATCCACAGACCTGGTCAAATAATCCACAGGCCTGCACTAATAATCCAGAGACCTTGACTAATAATCCACAGGCCTGGACTAATAATCCACAGGTCTGGAATAATAATCCAGAGGCCTGCACTAATAATCCACAGACCTGCACTAATAATCCACAGACCTGCACTAATAATCCACAGACCTGCACTAATAATACAAAGGCCTGCACTTATAATCCACAGGCCTGGACAAATAATACAAAGGCCTGCACTAATAATCCACAGACCTGGACTAATATTCCTCAGGCCTGCACTAATAATCCACAGACCTTAACTAATAATACACAGGCCTGCACTAATAATCCATAGGCCTGGACTAATAATCCACAGGCCTGCACTAATAATCCACAGACGTGGACTAATAATCCACAGGCCTGCACTAATAATCCACAGGTCAGAACAAATAATTCACAGGCCTGCACTAATAAACCACAGACCTGCACTAAAAATCCACCGACCTGCATTAATAATACACAGGCCTGCACTAATTATCCATAGACCTGCACTAATAATCCACAGGCCTGCACTAATAATACACAGACCTGCACTACTAATCCACAGGCCTGCACTGATAATCTACAGGCCTGCAATAATAATACACACACCTGAACTAATAATCCACAGGCCTGCACTAATAATACACAGGCCTGCACTAATAATCCACAGACCTGCAATAATAATCCACAGACCTGCACTAATAATCCACAGGCCTGCAATAATAATCCACAGGCCTGGACTAATAATCCACAGGTCTGGACTAGTAATCCACA
Source organism: Isurus oxyrinchus (assembly GCA_026770705.1). Classification (NCBI taxonomy): domain Eukaryota; kingdom Metazoa; phylum Chordata; class Chondrichthyes; order Lamniformes; family Lamnidae; genus Isurus; species Isurus oxyrinchus. Next base: position 1,550,106 of record JANJGN010000003.1, on the reverse strand, counting down.
GACCAGCACTAACAATACACAGGCCTGCACTAACAATCCACAGGCCTGGACTAATAATCCACAGGCCTGCACTAATAATCCACCGACCTGCACTAATAATCCACAGGCCTGCACTAATAATCCACAGGCCCGCACTAATAATCCACAGGCCTGCACTAATTATCCACAGGCCTGGACTAATAATCCACAGGCCTGCACTAATAATCAAAAGGCCTGCACTAATAATCCATAGACCTGCACTAATAATCCACAGGCCTGCACTAATAATCCACAGGCCCGCACTAATAATCCACAGGTCTGCACTAATTATCCACAGGCCTGGACTAATAATCCACAGGCCTGCACTAATAATCCACAGGCCCGCACTAATAATCCACAGGCCTGCACTAATTATCCACAGGCCCGGACTAATAATCCACAGGCCTGCACTAATCATCCACAGACCTGGACTAATAATCCAGAGGCCTGCAGTAATAATCCACAGGCCTGCACTAATAATCCACAGACCTGCATAATAATCTACAGACCTGCACTAATAATACACAGGCCTGCACTAATAATCCACAGGTCTGGACTAATAATGCACAGGCCTGCACTAATAATCCATAGACCTGCACTAATAATCCAAGGGCCTGCACTAAAAATCCACAGGCCTGCACTAATAATCCACAGACCTGCACTAATAATACACAGGCCTGCACTAATAATCCACAGGCCTGGACTAATAATACACAGGCCTGCACTAATAATCCACGGTCCGGCACAAATAAGCCACAGGCCTGCACTAATGATCCACAGACCTGGACTAATAATCCACAGGCCTGGACTAATAATCCACAGGCCTGGACTAATAATCCACAGGACTGCACTAATAATCCACAGACCTGGACTAATAATCCACAGGCCTGGACTAATAATCTACAAACCTGCACTAATAATACACAGGCCTGCACTAATAATCCACAGGCCTGGACTAATAATCCACAGACCTGCACTAATAATCCACAGGGCTGCAATAATAATCCACAGGCCTGGACTAATAATCCACAGGTCTGGACTAATAATCCAAAGGCCTGCACTCATAATCCACAGACCGGCACTAATAATCCACAGACCTGCACTAATAATCCACAGGCCTGCAATAATAATTCATAGGCCTGGACTAATAATCCACTGGTCTGGACTAATAATCCACAGGCCTGCACTAATAATCCACAGAACTGCACTAATATTCCACAGACCTGCACTAATAATCCACAGGCCTGCACTAATAATCCACAGGCCTGCACTAATAATCCACAGGCCTGCAGTAATAATCCACAGGCCTGGACTAATAATCCACAGGCCTGCACTAATAATCCACAGGCCTGCACTAATAATCCTCAGACCTGCACTCATAATACAAAGGCCTGCACTAATAATCCACAGACCTGGTCTAATAATCCACAGGCCTGCACTAATAATCCAGAGACCTTGACTAATAATCCACAGGCCTGGACTAATAATCCACAGGTCTGGAATAATAATCCAGAGCCCTGCACTAATAATCCACAGACCTGCACTAATAATCCACAGACTTGCACTAATAATACAAAGGCCGACACAAATTATCCACAGACCTGCACTAATAATCCACAGACCTGCACTAATAATACACAGGCCTGCACTAATAATCCACAGGCCTGGACTAATAATACAAAGGCCTGCACTAATAATCCACAGACCTGGACACATAATCATCAGGCCTGCACTAATAATCCACAGACCTGCACTAATAATACACAGGCCTGCACTAATAATCCATAGGCCTGGACTAATAATCCACAGGCCTGCACTAATAATCCACAGATGTGGACTAATAATCCACAGGCCTGCACTAATAATCCACAGGTCAGAACAAATAATTCACAGGCCTGCACTAATAACCCACAGACCTGCACTAAAAATCCACAGACCTGCATTAATAATACACAGGCCTGCACTAATTATCCATAGACCTGCACTAATAATCCACAGACCTGCACTAATAATACACAGACCTGCACTACTAATCCACAGGCCTGCACTGATAATCTACAGGCCTGCACTAATAATCCACAGACCTGAACTAATAATCCACAGGCCTGCACTAATAATACACAGGCCTGCACTAATAATCCACAGACCTGCACTAATAATACACAGGCCTGCACTAATAATCCACAGGCCTGGAATAATAATACACAGGCCTGCACTAATAATCCACGGTCCGGGACAAATAAGCCACAGGACTGCACTAATGATCCACATACCTGGACTAATAATCCACAGGCCTGGACTAATAATCCACAGGCCTGGAATAATAATCCACAGGACTGCACTAATAATCCAAAGACCTGGACTAATAATCCACAGGCCTGGAATAATAATCCACAAACCTGCACTAATAATACACAGGCCTGCACTAATAATCCACAGGCCTGGACTAATAATCCACAGACCTGCACTAATAATCCACAGACCTGCAATAATAATCCACAGGCCTGGACTAATAATCCACAGGTCTGGACTAATAATCCACAGGCCTGCACTCATAATCCACAGACCTGCACTAATAATCCACAGACCTGCACTAATAATCCACAGGCCTGCAATAATAATTCACAGCCCTGGACTAATAATCCACAGGTCTGGACTAATAATCCACAGGCCTGCACTAATAATCCACAGAATTGCACTAATATTCCACAGACCTGCACTAATAATCCACAGGCTTGCACTAATAATCCACAGGCCTGCACTAATAATCCACAGGCCTGGACTAATAATCCACAAGCCTGCACTAATAATCCACAGGCCTGCACTAATAATCCTCAGACCTGCACTCATAATACAAAGGCCTGCACTAATAATCCACAGACCTGGTCTAATAATCCACAGGCCTGGACTAATAATCCACAGGTCTGGAATAATAATCCAGAGGCCTGCACTAATAATCCACAGACCTGCACTAATAATCCACAGACCTGCACTAATAATCCACAGACCTGCACTAATAATACACAGGCCTGCACTAATAATCCACAGGCCTGCACTAATAATCCACAGGCCTGCAGTAATAATCCACAGACCTGGACTAATAATCCTCAGGCCTGCACTAATAATCCACAGACCTTAACTAATAATACACAGGCCTGCACTAATAATCCATAGGCCTGGACTAATAATCCACAGGCCTGCACTAATAATCCACAGACGTGGACTAATAATCCACAGGCCTGCACTAATAATCCACAGGTCAGAACAAATAATTCACAGGCCTGCACTAATAAACCACAGACCTGCACTAAAAATCCACAGACCTGCATTAATAATACACAGGCCTGCACTAATTATCCATAGACCTGCACTAATAATCCACAGGCCTGCACTTATAATCCTCAGACCTGCACTCATAATACAAAGGCCTGCACTAATAATCCACAGACCTGGTCAAATAATCCACAGGCCTGCACTAATAATCCAGAGACCTTGACTAATAATCCACAGGCCTGGACTAATAATCCACAGGTCTGGAATAATAATCCAGAGGCCTGCACTAATAATCCACAGACCTGCACTAATAATCCACAGACCTGCACTAATAATCCACAGACCTGCACTAATAATACAAAGGCCTGCACTTATAATCCACAGGCCTGGACAAATAATACAAAGGCCTGCACTAATAATCCACAGACCTGGACTAATAATCCTCAGGCCTGCACTAATAATCCACAGACCTTAACTAATAATACACAGGCCTGCACTAATAATCCATAGGCCTGGACTAATAATCCACAGGCCTGCACTAATAATCCACAGACGTGGACTAATAATCCACAGGCCTGCACTAATAATCCACAGGTCAGAACAAATAATTCACAGGCCTGCACTAATAAACCACAGACCTGCACTAAAAATCCACCGACCTGCATTAATAATACACAGGCCTGCACTAATTATCCATAGACCTGCACTAATAATCCACAGGCCTGCACTAATAATACACAGACCTGCACTACTAATCCACAGGCCTGCACTGATAATCTACAGGCCTGCAATAATAATACACACACCTGAACTAATAATCCACAGGCCTGCACTAATAATACACAGGCCTGCACTAATAATCCACAGACCTGCAATAATAATCCACAGACCTGCACTAATAATCCACAGGCCTGCAATAATAATCCACAGGCCTGGACTAATAATCCACAGGTCTGGACTAGTAATCCACAGACCAGCACTAACAATACACAGGCCTGCACTAACAATCCACAGGCCTGGACTAATAATCCACAGGCCTGCACTAATAATCCACCGACCTGCACTAATAATCCACAGGCCTGCACTAATAATCCACAGGCCCGCACTAATAATCCACAGGCCTGCACTAATTATCCACAGGCCTGGACTAATAATCCACAGGCCTGCACTAATAATCAAAAGGCCTGCACTAATAATCCATAGACCTGCACTAATAATCCACAGGCCTGCACTAATAATCCACAGGCCCGCACTAATAATCCACAGGTCTGCACTAATTATCCACAGGCCTGGACTAATAATCCACAGGCCTGCACTAATAATCCACAGGCCCGCACTAATAATCCACAGGCCTGCACTAATTATCCACAGGCCCGGACTAATAATCCACAGGCCTGCACTAATCATCCACAGACCTGGACTAATAATCCAGAGGCCTGCAGTAATAATCCACAGGCCTGCACTAATAATCCACAGACCTGCATAATAATCTACAGACCTGCACTAATAATACACAGGCCTGCACTAATAATCCACAGGTCTGGACTAATAATGCACAGGCCTGCACTAATAATCCATAGACCTGCACTAATAATCCAAGGGCCTGCACTAAAAATCCACAGGCCTGCACTAATAATCCACAGACCTGCACTAATAATACACAGGCCTGCACTAATAATCCACAGGCCTGGACTAATAATACACAGGCCTGCACTAATAATCCACGGTCCGGCACAAATAAGCCACAGGCCTGCACTAATGATCCACAGACCTGGACTAATAATCCACAGGCCTGGACTAATAATCCACAGGCCTGGACTAATAATCCACAGGACTGCACTAATAATCCACAGACCTGGACTAATAATCCACAGGCCTGGACTAATAATCTACAAACCTGCACTAATAATACACAGGCCTGCACTAATAATCCACAGGCCTGGACTAATAATCCACAGACCTGCACTAATAATCCACAGGGCTGCAATAATAATCCACAGGCCTGGACTAATAATCCACAGGTCTGGACTAATAATCCAAAGGCCTGCACTCATAATCCACAGACCGGCACTAATAATCCACAGACCTGCACTAATAATCCACAGGCCTGCAATAATAATTCATAGGCCTGGACTAATAATCCACTGGTCTGGACTAATAATCCACAGGCCTGCACTAATAATCCACAGAACTGCACTAATATTCCACAGACCTGCACTAATAATCCACAGGCCTGCACTAATAATCCACAGGCCTGCACTAATAATCCACAGGCCTGCACTAATAATCCACAGGCCTGGACTAATAATCCACAGGCCTGCACTAATAATCCACAGGCCTGCACTAATAATCCTCAGACCTGCACTCATAATACAAAGGCCTGCACTAATAATCCACAGACCTGGTCTAATAATCCACAGGCCTGCACTAATAATCCAGAGACCTTGACTAATAATCCACAGGCCTGGACTAATAATCCACAGGTCTGGAATAATAATCCAGAGCCCTGCACTAATAATCCACAGACCTGCACTAATAATCCACAGACTTGCACTAATAATACACAGGCCGACACAAATTATCCACAGACCTGCACTAATAATCCACAGACCTGCACTAATAATACACAGGCCTGCACTAATAATCCACAGGCCTGGACTAATAATACAAAGGCCTGCACTAATAATCCACAGACCTGGACACATAATCCTCAGGCCTGCACTAATAATCCACAGACCTGCACTAATAATACACAGGCCTGCACTAATAATCCATAGGCCTGGACTAATAATCCACAGGCCTGCACTAATAATCCACAGATGTGGACTAATAATCCACAGACCTGCACTAATAATCCACAGGTCAGAACAAATAATTCACAGGCCTGCACTAATAACCCACAGACCTGCACTAAAAATCCACAGACCTGCATTAATAATACACAGGCCTGCACTAATTATCCATAGACCTGCACTAATAATCCACAGACCTGCACTAATAATACACAGACCTGCACTACTAATCCACAGGCCTGCACTGATAATCTACAGGCCTGCACTAATAATCCACAGACCTGAACTAATAATCCACAGGCCTGCACTAATAATACACAGGCCTGCACTAATAATCCACAGACCTGCACTAATAATACACAGGCCTGCACTAATAATCCACAGGCCTGGAATAATAATACACAGGCCTGCACTAATAATCCACGGTCCGGGACAAATAAGCCACAGGACTGCACTAATGATCCACAGACCTGGACTAATAATCCACAGGCCTGGACTAATAATCCACAGGCCTGGAATAATAATCCACAGGACTGCACTAATAATCCAAAGACCTGGACTAATAATCCACAGGCCTGGACTAATAATCCACAAACCTGCACTAATAATACACAGGTCTGCACTAATAATCCACAGGCCTGGACTAATAATCCACAGACCTGCACTAATAATCCACAGACCTGCAATAATAATCCACAGGCCTGGACTAATAATCCACAGGTCTGGACTAATAATCCACAGGCCTGCACTCATAATCCACAGACCTGCACTAATAATCCACAGACCTGCACTAATAATCCACAGGCCTGCAATAATAATTCACAGCCCTGGACTAATAATCCACAGGTCTGGACTAATAATCCACAGGCCTGCACTAATAATCCACAGAATTGCACTAATATTCCACAGACCTGCACTAATAATCCACAGGCTTGCACTAATAATCCACAGGCCTGCACTAATAATCCACAGGCCTGGACTAATAATCCACAGGCCTGCACTAATAATCCACAGGCCTGCACTAATAATCCTCAGACCTGCACTCATAATACAAAGGCCTGCACTAATAATCCACAGACCTGGTCTAATAATCCACAGGCCTGGACTAATAATCCACAGTTCTGGAATAATAATCCAGAGGCCTGCACTAATAATCCACAGACCTGCACTAATAATCCACAGACCTGCACTAATAATCCACAGACCTGCACTAATAATACACAGGCCTGCACTAATAATCCACAGGCCTGCACTAATAATCCACAGGCCTGCAGTAATAATCCACAGACCTGGACTAATAATCCTCAGGCCTGCACTAATAATCCACAGACCTTAACTAATAATACACAGGCCTGCACTAATAATCCATAGGCCTGGACTAATAATCCACAGGCCTGCACTAATAATCCACAGACGTGGACTAATAATCCACAGGCCTGCACTAATAATCCACAGGTCAGAACAAATAATTCACAGGCCTGCACTAATAAACCACAGACCTGCACTAAAAATCCACAGACCTGCATTAATAATACACAGGCCTGCACTAATTATCCATAGACCTGCACTAATAATCCACAGACCTGCACTAATAATACACAGACCTGCACTACTAATCCACAGGCCTGCACTGATAATCTACAGGCCTGCACTAATAATCCACAGACCTGAACTAATAATCCACAGGCCTGCACTAATAATACACAGGCCTGCACTAATAATCCACAGACCTGCAATAATAATCCACAGAACTGCACTAATAATCCACAGGCCTGCAGTAATAATCCACAGGCCTGGACTAATAATCCACAGGTCTGGACTAATAATCCACAGGACTGCACTAATAATCCACAGACCTGCACTAATAATCCACAGACCTGCACTAATAATCCACAGGCCTGCACTAATAATCCACAGGCCTGGACTAATAATCCACAGGCCTGCACTAATAATCCACAGACCTGCACTAATAATACACAGGCCTGCACTAATAATCCATAGGACTGGACTAATAATCCACAGGCCTGCACTGATAATCCACAGATGTGGACTAATAATCCACAGGCCTGCACTAATAATCCACAGGTCAGAACAAATAATTCACAGGCCTGCCCTAATAACCCACAGACCTGCACTAAAAATCCACAGACCTGCATTAATAATACACAGGCCTGCACTAATTATCCATAGACCTGCACTAATAATCCACAGACCTGCACTAATAATACACAGACCTGCACTACTAATCCACAGGCCTGCACTGATAATCTACAGGCCTGCACTAATAATCCACAGACCTGAACTAATAATCCACAGGCCTGCACTAATAATACACAGGCCTGCACTAATAATCCACAGACCTGCACTAATAATACACAGGCCTGCACTAATAATCCACAGGCCTGGAAGAATAATACACAGGCCTGCACTAATAATCCACGGTCCGGGACAAATAAGCCACAGGACTGCACTAATGATCCACAGACCTGGACTAATAATCCACAGGCCTGGACTAATAATCCACAGGCCTGGACTAATAATCCACAGGACTGCACTAATAATCCAAAGACCTGGACTAATAATCCACAGGCCTGGACTAATAATCCACAAACCTGCACTAATAATACACAGGCCTGCACTAATAATCCACAGGCCTGGACTAATAATCCACAGACCTGCACTAATAATCCACAGACCTGCAATAATAATTCACAGGCCTGGACTAATAATCCACAGGTCTGGACTAATAATCCACAGGCCTGCACTCATAATCCACAGACCTGCACTAATAATCCACAGACCTGCACTAATAATCCACAGGCCTGCAATAATAATTCACAGGCCTGGGCTAATAATCCACAGGTCTGGACTAATAATCCACAGGCCTGCACTAATAATCCACAGAACTGCACTAATATTCCACAGACCTGCACTAATAATCCACAGGCTTGCACTAATAATCCACAGGCCTGCACTAATAATCCACAGGTCTGGACTAATAATCCACAGGCCTGCACTAATAATCCACAGGCCTGCACTAATAATCCTCAGACCTGCACTCATAATACAAAGGCCTGCACTAATAATCCACAGACCTGGTCTAATAATCCACAGGCCTGGACTAATAATCCACAGGTCTGGAATAATAATCCAGAGGCCTGCACTAATAATCCACAGACCTGCACTAATAATCCACAGACCTGCACTAATAATCCACAGACCTGCACTAATAATACACAGGCCTGCACTAATAATCCACAGGCCTGCACTAATAATCCACAGGCCTGCAGTAATAATCCACAGACCTGCACTAATAATCCTCAGGCCTGCACTAATAATCCACAGACCTTAACTAATAATACACAGGCCTGCACTAATAATCCATAGGCCTGGACTAATAATCCACAGGCCTGCACTAATAATCCACAGACGTTGACTAATAATCCACAGGCCTGCACTAATAATCCACAGGTCAGAACAAATAATTCACAGGCCTGCACTAATAAACCACAGACCTGCACTAAAAATCCACAGACCTGCATTAATAATACACAGGCCTGCACTAATTATCCATAGACATGCACTAATAATCCACAGACCTGCACTAATAATACACAGACCTGCACTACTAATCCACAGGCCTGCACTGATAATCTACAGGCCTGCACTAATAATCCAAAGACCTAAACTAATAATCCACAGGCCTGCACTAATAATACACAGGCCTGCACTAATAATCCACAGACCTGCAATAATAATCCACAGAACTGCACTAATAATCCACAGCCCTACAGTAATAATCCACAGGCCTGGACTAATAATCCACAGGTCTGGACTAATAATCCACAGGACTGCACTAATAATCCACAGACCTGCACTAATAATCCACAGACCTGCACTAATAATCCACAGGCCTGCACTAATAATCCACAGGCCTGGACTAATAATCCACAGGCCTGCACTAATAATCCACAGGCCTGCACCAATAATCCTCAGACCTGCACTAATAATACAAAGGCCTGCACTAATAATCCAGAGACCTGGACTAATAATCCACAGGCCTGGACTAATAATCCACAGATCTGGACTCTTAATCCAGAGGCCTGCACTAATAATGCACAGACCTGCACTAATAATCCACAGACCTGGACTAATAATCCAGAGGCCTGCAGTAATAATCCTCAGGCCTGCACTAATAATCCACAGACCTGCACTAATAATCCAAGGGCCTGCACTAAAAATCCACAGGCCTGCACTAATAATCCACAGACCTGCACTAATAATCCACAGGCCTGCACTAATCATCCACAGGCCTGGACTAATAATACACAGGCCTGCACTAATAATACACAGGCCGGCACAAATTATCCACAGACCTGCACTAATAATCCACAGACCTGCACTAATAATCCACAGACCTGCACGAATAATACACAGGCCTGCACTAATAATCCTCTGACCTGCACTAATAATCCAGAGACCAGCACTAACAATACACAGGCCTGCACTAATAATCCACAGGCCTGGACAAATAATCCACAGGCCTGCACTAATAATCCACCGACCTGCACTAATATTCCACAGGCCTGCACTAATAATCCACAGGCCCGCACTAATAATCCACAGGCCTGCACTAATTATCCACAGGCCTGGACTAATAATCCACAGGCCTGCACTAATAATCCAAAGGCCTGCACTAATAATCCACAGACCTGCACTAATAATCCACAGGCCTGCACTAATAATCCACAGGCCCGCACTAATAATCCACAGGTCTGCACTAATTATCCACAGGCCTGGACTAATAATCCACAGGCCTGCACTAATAATCCACAGGCCTGCACTAATAATCCACAGACCTGCACTAATTATCCACAGGCCCGGACTAATAATCCACAGGCCTGCACTAATAATCCACAGACCTGGACTAATAATCCAGAGGCCTGCAGTAATAATCCACAGGCCTGCACTAATAATCCACAGACCTGCAAAATAATCCACAGACCTGCACTAATAATACACAGGCCTGCACTACTAATCCACAGGCCTGGATTAATAATCTACAAGCCCGCACTAATAATCCACTACCTGAACTAATAATCCACAGGCCTGCACTAATAATCCAGAGGCCTGCACTAATAATCCGCAGACCTGCACTAATAATCCACAGGCCTGGACTAATAATACACAGGCCTGGACTAATAATACACAGGCCTGAAATAATAATCCACAGTCCTAGATTAATAATCTACAGGCGTGCACTAATAATCCAAAGGCCTGCATTAATAATCCACAGACCTACAAGGATATTCCACAGGCCTGCACTAATATTCCACAGGCCTGCACTAATATTCCACAGGCCTGCACTAATAATCCACAGTCCTGGATTAATAATCTACAGGCGTGCACTAATAATCCACAGGCCTGCATTAAAAATCCACAGACCTACAAGGATATTCCACAGGCCTGCACTAATATTCCACAGGCCTGAAATAATAATCCACAGGCCGGGAATAATAATCCACAGGCCTGCACTAATAATCCACAGACCTGGACTAATAATCCACAGCCTGCATTAATAATCCACAGACGTGCACTAATAATACATAGGCCTGCACTAATATTCCACAGACCTGCACTAATAATCCACAGGCCTGCACTAATAATCCACAGACCTGGACTAATTATCCACAGGCCTGGACTAAAAATCCACAGACCTGGACACATAATCCAAAGGCCGCACTAATAATCAACAGACCTGCACTAATAATCGACAGACGTGCATTACTAGTAGACAGGCCTGCACTAATAATGCACAGGCCTGCACTAATAATTCACAGGACTGCACTAATACTCCAGAGACCTGGACTAATAATGCAAAGGCCTGGACTAATAATCCACAGGTCTGGACTAATAATCCACAGGCCTGCACTAATAATCCACAGACCTGCACTAATAATCCACAGACCTGCACGAATAATACAAAGGCCTGCACTAATAATCCTCTGACCTGCACTAATAATCCACAGACCAGCACTAACAATACACAGGCCTGCACTAATAATCCACATGCCTGGACTAATAATCCACAGGCCTGCACTAATAATCCACCGACCTGCACTAATAATCCACAGGCCTACACTAATAATCCACAGGCCCGCACTAAGAATCCACAGGCCTGCACTAATAATCCACAGGCCTGCACTAATAATCCACAGGCCTGCACTAATAATCCAAAGGCCTGCACTAATAATCCACAGACCTGCACTAATAATCCACAGGCCTGCACTAATAATCCACAGGCCCGCACTAATAATTCACAGGCCTGCACTAATTATCCAAAGGCCCGGACTAATAATCCACAGACCTGCACTAATAATCCACAGACATGGACTAATAATCCAGAGGCCGGCAGTAATAATCCACAGGCCTGCACTAATAATCCACAGACCTGCATAATAATCCACAGACCTGCACTAATAATACAAAGGCCTGCACTAATAATCCACAGGTCTGGACTAATAATGCACAGGCCTGCACTAATAATCCACAGACCTGCACTAATAATCCAAGGGCCTGCACTAAAAATCCACAGGCCTGCACTAATAATCCACAAACCTGCACTAATAATACACAGGCCTGCACTAATAATCCACAGGCCTGGACTAATAATACACAGGCAAGCACTAATAATCCACGGTCCGCGACAAATAAGCCACAGGCCTGCACTAATGATCCACAGACCTGGACTAATAATCCACAGGCCTGGACTAATAATCCACAGGCCTGGACTAATAATCCACAGGCCTGGACTAATAATCCACAAACCTGCACTAATAATACACAGGCCTGCACTAATAATCCACAGGCCTGGACTAATAATCCACAGACCTGCCCTAATAATCCACAGGCCTGCAATAATAATCCACAGGCCTGGACTAATAATCCACAGACCTGCACTAATAATCCACAGGCCTGCACTCATAATCCACAGACCTGCACTAATAATCCACAGACCTGCAATAATAATCCACAGGCCTGCTATAATAATTCACAGGCCTGGACTAATAATCCACGGGTCTGGACTAATAATCCACAGGCCTGCACTAATAATCCACAGAACTGCACTAATATTCCACAGACCTGCACTAATAATCCACAGGCCTGCACTAATAATCCACAGGCCTGCACTAATAATCCACAGGCCTGCACTAATAATCCACAGGCCTGCACTAATAATCCACAGGCCTGCACTAATAATCCTCAGACCTGCACTCATAATACAAAGGCCTGCACTAATAATCCACAGACCTGGTCTAATAATCCACAGGCCTGCACTAATAATCCAGAGACCTTGACTAATAATCCACAGGCCTGGACTAATAATCCACAGGTCTGGAATAATAATCCAGAGGCCTGCACTAATAATCCACAGAGCTGCACTAATAATCCACAGACCTGCACTAATAATACACAGGCCGGCACAAATTATCCACAGACCTGCACTAATAATCCACAGACCTGCACTAATAATACACAGGCCTGCACTAATAATCCACAGGCCTGGACTAATAATACAAAGGCCTGCACTAATAATCCACAGACCTGGACTAATAATCCTCAGGACTGCACTAATAATCCACAGGCCTGCACTAATAAACCATAGGCCTGAAATTACAATCCACAGGCCGGGAATAATAGTCCACAGGCCTGCACTAATAATCCAGAGACCTGGACTAATAATCCACAGCCTGCACTAATAATCCACAGACGTGCACTAATAATACACAGGCCTGCACTAATAATCCACAGACCTGCACTAATAATCCACAGGCCTGCACTAATAATCCACAGATTGGACTAATTATCCACAGGCCTGGACTAATAATCCACAGACCTGGACACATAATCCAAAGGCCGCAGTAATAATGCACAGGCCTGCACTAATAATCGACAGACGTGCATTAATAGTAGACAGGCCTGCACTAATAATGCACAGGCCTGCACTAATAATGCACAGGCCTGCACTAATACTCCAGAGACCTGGACTAATAATGCACAGGCCTGGACTAATAATCCACAGGTCTGGACTAATAATCCACAGGCCTGAACTAATAATCCACAGACCTGCACTAATAATCCACAGACCAGCACGAATAATACACAGGCCTGCACTAATAATCCTCTGACCTGCACTAATAATCCACAGAACAGCACTAACAATACACAGGCCTGCACTAATAATCCACAGGCCTGGACTAATAATCCACAGGCCTGAACTAATAATCCACCGACCTGCACTAATAATCCACAGGCCTGCAATAATAATTCACAGCCCTGGACTAATAATCCACAGGTCTGGACTAATAATCCACAGGCCTGCACTAATAATCCACAGAATTGCACTAATATTCCACAGACCTGCACTAATAATCCACAGGCTTGCACTAATAATCCACAGGCCTGCACTAATAATCCACAGGCCTGGACTAATAATCCACAGGCCAGCACTAATAATCCACAGGCCTGCACTAATAATCCTCAGACCTGCACTCATAATACAAAGGCCTGCACTAATAATCCACAGACCTGGTCTAATAATCCACAGGCCTGGACTAATAATCCACAGGTCTGGAATAATAATCCAGAGGCCTGCACTAATAATCCACAGACCTGCACTAATAATCCACAGACCTGCACTAATAATCCACAGACCTGCACTAATAATACACAGGCCTGCACTAATAATCCACAGGCCTGCACTAATAATCCACAGGCCTGCAGTAATAATCCACAGACCTGGACTAATAATCCTCAGGCCTGCACTAATAATCCACAGACCTTAACTAATAATACACAGGCCTGCACTAATAATCCATAGGCCTGGACTAATAATCCACAGGCCTGCACTAATAATCCACAGACGTGGACTAATAATCCACAGGCCTGCACTAATAATCCACAGGTCAGAACAAATAATTCACAGGCCTGCACTAATAAACCACAGACCTGCACTAAAAATCCACAGACCTGCATTAATAATACACAGGCCTGCACTAATTATCCATAGACCTGCACTAATAATCCACAGACCTGCACTAATAATACACAGACCTGCACTACTAATCCACAGGCCTGCACTGATAATCTACAGGCCTGCACTAATAATCCACAGACCTGAACTAATAATCCACAGGCCTGCACTAATAATACACAGGCCTGCACTAATAATCCACAGACCTGCAATAATAATCCACAGAACTGCACTAATAATCCACAGGCCTGCAGTAATAATCCACAGGCCTGGACTAATAATCCACAGGTCTGGACTAATAATCCACAGGACTGCACTAATAATCCACAGACCTGCACTAATAATCCACAGACCTGCACTAATAATCCACAGGCCTGCACTAATAATCCACAGGCCTGGACTAATAATCCACAGGCCTGCACTAATAATCCACAGACCTGCACTAATAATACACAGGCCTGCACTAATAATCCATAGGACTGGACTAATAATCCACAGGCCTGCACTAATAATCCACAGATGTGGACTAATAATCCACAGGCCTGCACTAATAATCCACAGGTCAGAACAAATAATTCACAGGCCTGCCCTAATAACCCACAGACCTGCACTAAAAATCCACAGACCTGCATTAATAATACACAGGCCTGCACTAATTATCCATAGACCTGCACTAATAATCCACAGACCTGCACTAATAATACACAGACCTGCACTACTAATCCACAGGCCTGCACTGATAATCTACAGGCCTGCACTAATAATCCACAGACCTGAACTAATAATCCACAGGCCTGCACTAATAATACACAGGCCTGCACTAATAATCCACAGACCTGCACTAATAATACACAGGCCTGCACTAATAATCCACAGGCCTGGAAGAATAATACACAGGCCTGCACTAATAATCCACGGTCCGGGACAAATAAGCCACAGGACTGCACTAATGATCCACAGACCTGGACTAATAATCCACAGGCCTGGACTAATAATCCACAGGCCTGGACTAATAATCCACAGGACTGCACTAATAATCCAAAGACCTGGACTAATAATCCACAGGCCTGGACTAATAATCCACAAACCTGCACTAATAATACACAGGCCTGCACTAATAATCCACAGGCCTGGACTAATAATCCACAGACCTGCACTAATAATCCACAGACCTGCAATAATAATTCACAGGCCTGGACTAATAATCCACAGGTCTGGACTAATAATCCACAGGCCTGCACTCATAATCCACAGACCTGCACTAATAATCCACAGACCTGCACTAATAATCCACAGGCCTGCAATAATAATTCACAGGCCTGGGCTAATAATCCACAGGTCTGGACTAATAATCCACAGGCCTGCACTAATAATCCACAGAACTGCACTAATATTCCACAGACCTGCACTAATAATCCACAGTCTTGCACTAATAATCCACAGGCCTGCACTAATAATCCACAGGTCTGGACTAATAATCCACAGGCCTGCACTAATAATCCACAGGCCTGCACTAATAATCCTCAGACCTGCACTCATAATACAAAGGCCTGCACTAATAATCCACAGACCTGGTCTAATAATCCACAGGCCTGGACTAATAATCCACAGGTCTGGAATAATAATCCAGAGGCCTGCACTAATAATCCACAGACCTGCACTAATAATCCACAGACCTGCACTAATAATCCACAGACCTGCACTAATAATACACAGGCCTGCACTAATAATCCACAGGCCTGCACTAATAATCCACAGGCCTGCAGTAATAATCCACAGACCTGCACTAATAATCCTCAGGCCTGCACTAATAATCCACAGACCTTAACTAATAATACACAGGCCTGCACTAATAATCCATAGGCCTGGACTAATAATCCACAGGCCTGCACTAATAATCCACAGACGTTGACTAATAATCCACAGGCCTGCACTAATAATCCACAGGTCAGAACAAATAATTCACAGGCCTGCACTAATAAACCACAGACCTGCACTAAAAATCCACAGACCTGCATTAATAATACACAGGCCTGCACTAATTATCCATAGACATGCACTAATAATCCACAGACCTGCACTAATAATACACAGACCTGCACTACTAATCCACAGGCCTGCACTGATAATCTACAGGCCTGCACTAATAATCCAAAGACCTAAACTAATAATCCACAGGCCTGCACTAATAATACACAGGCCTGCACTAATAATCCACAGACCTGCAATAATAATCCACAGAACTGCACTAATAATCCACAGCCCTACAGTAATAATCCACAGGCCTGGACTAATAATCCACAGGTCTGGACTAATAATCCACAGGACTGCACTAATAATCCACAGACCTGCACTAATAATCCACAGACCTGCACTAATAATCCACAGGCCTGCACTAATAATCCACAGGCCTGGACTAATAATCCACAGGCCTGCACTAATAATCCACAGGCCTGCACCAATAATCCTCAGACCTGCACTAATAATACAAAGGCCTGCACTAATAATCCAGAGACCTGGACTAATAATCCACAGGCCTGGACTAATAATCCACAGATCTGGACTATTAATCCAGAGGCCTGCACTAATAATGCACAGACCTGCACTAATAATCCACAGACCTGGACTAATAATCCAGAGGCCTGCAGTAATAATCCTCAGGCCTGCACTAATAATCCACAGACCTGCACTAATAATCCAAGGGCCTGCACTAAAAATCCACAGGCCTGCACTAATAATCCACAGACCTGCACTAATAATCCACAGGCCTGCACTAATCATCCACAGGCCTGGACTAATAATACACAGGCCTGCACTAATAATACACAGGCCGGCACAAATTATCCACAGACCTGCACTAATAATCCACAGACCTGCACTAATAATCCACAGACCTGCACGAATAATACACAGGCCTGCACTAATAATCCTCTGACCTGCACTAATAATCCAGAGACCAGCACTAACAATACACAGGCCTGCACTAATAATCCACAGGCCTGGACAAATAATCCACAGGCCTGCACTAATAATCCACCGACCTGCACTAATATTCCACAGGCCTGCACTAATAATCCACAGGCCCGCACTAATAATCCACAGGCCTGCACTAATTATCCACAGGCCTGGACTAATAATCCACAGGCCTGCACTAATAATCCAAAGGCCTGCACTAATAATCCACAGACCTGCACTAATAATCCACAGGCCTGCACTAATAATCCACAGGCCCGCACTAATAATCCACAGGTCTGCACTAATTATCCACAGGCCTGGACTAATAATCCACAGGCCTGCACTAATAATCCACAGGCCTGCACTAATAATCCACAGACCTGCACTAATTATCCACAGGCCCGGACTAATAATCCACAGGCCTGCACTAATAATCCACAGACCTGGACTAATAATCCAGAGGCCTGCAGTAATAATCCACAGGCCTGCACTAATAATCCACAGACCTGCAAAATAATCCACAGACCTGCACTAATAATACACAGGCCTGCACTACTAATCCACAGGCCTGGATTAATAATCTACAAGCCCGCACTAATAATCCACTACCTGAACTAATAATCCACAGGCCTGCACTAATAATCCAGAGGCCTGCACTAATAATCCGCAGACCTGCACTAATAATCCACAGGCCTGGACTAATAATACACAGGCCTGGACTAATAATACACAGGCCTGAAATAATAATCCACAGTCCTAGATTAATAATCTACAGGCGTGCACTAATAATCCAAAGGCCTGCATTAATAATCCACAGACCTACAAGGATATTCCACAGGCCTGCACTAATATTCCACAGGCCTGCACTAATATTCCACAGGCCTGCACTAATAATCCACAGTCCTGGATTAATAATCTACAGGCGTGCACTAATAATCCACAGGCCTGCATTAAAAATCCACAGACCTACAAGGATATTCCACAGGCCTGCACTAATATTCCACAGGCCTGAAATAATAATCCACAGGCCGGGAATAATAATCCACAGGCCTGCACTAATAATCCACAGACCTGGACTAATAATCCACAGCCTGCATTAATAATCCACAGACGTGCACTAATAATACATAGGCCTGCACTAATATTCCACAGACCTGCACTAATAATCCACAGGCCTGCACTAATAATCCACAGACCTGGACTAATTATCCACAGGCCTGGACTAAAAATCCACAGACCTGGACACATAATCCAAAGGCCGCACTAATAATCAACAGACCTGCACTAATAATCGACAGACGTGCATTACTAGTAGACAGGCCTGCACTAATAATGCACAGGCCTGCACTAATAATTCACAGGACTGCACTAATACTCCAGAGACCTGGACTAATAATGCAAAGGCCTGGACTAATAATCCACAGGTCTGGACTAATAATCCACAGGCCTGCACTAATAATCCACAGACCTGCACTAATAATCCACAGACCTGCACGAATAATACAAAGGCCTGCACTAATAATCCTCTGACCTGCACTAATAATCCACAGACCAGCACTAACAATACACAGGCCTGCACTAATAATCCACATGCCTGGACTAATAATCCACAGGCCTGCACTAATAATCCACCGACCTGCACTAATAATCCACAGGCCTACACTAATAATCCACAGGCCCGCACTAAGAATCCACAGGCCTGCACTAATTATCCACAGGCCTGGACTAATAATCCACAGGCCTGCACTAATAATCCAAAGGCCTGCACTAATAATCCACAGACCTGCACTAATAATCCACAGGCCTGCACTAATAATCCACAGGCCCGCACTAATAATCCACAGGTCTGCACTAATTATCCACAGACCTGGACTAATAATCCACAGGCCTGCACTAATAATCCACAGGCCCGCACTAATAATTCACAGGCCTGCACTAATTATCCAAAGGCCCGGACTAATAATCCACAGGCCTGCACTAATAATCCACAGACATGGACTAATAATCCAGAGGCCGGCAGTAATAATCCACAGGCCTGCACTAATAATCCACAGACCTGCATAATAATCCACAGACCTGCACTAATAATACAAAGGCCTGCACTAATAATCCACAGGTCTGGACTAATAATGCACAGGCCTGCACTAATAATCCACAGACCTGCACTAATAATCCAAGGGCCTGCACTAAAAATCCACAGGCCTGCACTAATAATCCACAAACCTGCACTAATAATACACAGGCCTGCACTAATAATCCACAGGCCTGGACTAATAATACACAGGCAAGCACTAATAATCCACGGTCCGCGACAAATAAGCCACAGGCCTGCACTAATGATCCACAGACCTGGACTAATAATCCACAGGCCTGGACTAATAATCCACAGGCCTGGACTAATAATCCACAGGCCTGGACTAATAATCCACAAACCTGCACTAATAATACACAGGCCTGCACTAATAATCCACAGGCCTGGACTAATAATCCACAGACCTGCCCTAATAATCCACAGGCCTGCAATAATAATCCACAGGCCTGGACTAATAATCCACAGACCTGCACTAATAATCCACAGGCCTGCACTCATAATCCACAGACCTGCACTAATAATCCACAGACCTGCAATAATAATCCACAGGCCTGCTATAATAATTCACAGGCCTGGACTAATAATCCACGGGTCTGGACTAATAATCCACAGGCCTGCACTAATAATCCACAGAACTGCACTAATATTCCACAGACCTGCACTAATAATCCACAGGCCTGCACTAATAATCCACAGGCCTGCACTAATAATCCACAGGCCTGCACTAATAATCCACAGGCCTGCACTAATAATCCACAGGCCTGCACTAATAATCCTCAGACCTGCACTCATAATACAAAGGCCTGCACTAATAATCCACAGACCTGGTCTAATAATCCACAGGCCTGCACTAATAATCCAGAGACCTTGACTAATAATCCACAGGCCTGGACTAATAATCCACAGGTCTGGAATAATAATCCAGAGGCCTGCACTAATAATCCACAGAGCTGCACTAATAATCCACAGACCTGCACTAATAATACACAGGCCGGCACAAATTATCCACAGACCTGCACTAATAATCCACAGACCTGCACTAATAATACACAGGCCTGCACTAATAATCCACAGGCCTGGACTAATAATACAAAGGCCTGCACTAATAATCCACAGACCTGGACTAATAATCCTCAGGACTGCACTAATAATCCACAGGCCTGCACTAATAAACCATAGGCCTGAAATTACAATCCACAGGCCGGGAATAATAGTCCACAGGCCTGCACTAATAATCCAGAGACCTGGACTAATAATCCACAGCCTGCACTAATAATCCACAGACGTGCACTAATAATACACAGGCCTGCACTAATAATCCACAGACCTGCACTAATAATCCACAGGCCTGCACTAATAATCCACAGATTGGACTAATTATCCACAGGCCTGGACTAATAATCCACAGACCTGGACACATAATCCAAAGGCCGCAGTAATAATGCACAGGCCTGCACTAATAATCGACAGACGTGCATTAATAGTAGACAGGCCTGCACTAATAATGCACAGGCCTGCACTAATAATGCACAGGCCTGCACTAATACTCCAGAGACCTGGACTAATAATGCACAGGCCTGGACTAATAATCCACAGGTCTGGACTAATAATCCACAGGCCTGAACTAATAATCCACAGACCTGCACTAATAATCCACAGACCAGCACGAATAATACACAGGCCTGCACTAATAATCCTCTGACCTGCACTAATAATCCACAGAACAGCACTAACAATACACAGGCCTGCACTAATAATCCACAGGCCTGGACTAATAATCCACAGGCCTGAACTAATAATCCACCGACCTGCACTAATAATCCACAGGCCTGCACTAATAATCCACAGGCCCGCAGTAATAATCCACAGGCCTGCACTAATTATCCGCAGGCCTGGACTAATAATCCACAGGCCTGCACTAATAATCCAAAGGCCTGCACTGATAATCCACAGACCTGCACTAATAATCCACAGGCCTGCACTAATAATCCACAGTCCTGTACTAATAATACACAGGCCTGCACTAATAATCCACAGGCCCGCACTAATAATCCACAGGTCTGCACTAATTATCCACAGGCCTGGACTAATAATCCACAGGCCTGCACTAATAATCCACAGGCCCGCACTAATAATCCACAGGCCTGCACTAATTATCCACAGGCCCGGACTAATAATCCACAGGCCTGCACTAATAATCCACAGACGTGGAATAATAATCCAGAGGCCTGCAGTAATAATCCACAGGCCTGCACTAATAATCCACAGACCTGCATAATAATCCACAGACCTGCACTAATAATACACAGGCCTGCACTAATAATCCACAGGTCTGGACTAATAATGCACAGGCCTGCACTAATAATCCACAGACCTGCACAAATAATCCAAGGGCCTGCACTAAAAATCCACAGGCCTGCACTAATAATCCACAGACCTGCACTAATAATACACAGGCCTGCACGAGTAATCCACAGGCCTGGACTAATAATACACAGGCCTGCACTAATAATCCACGGTCCAGGACAAATAAGCCAGAGGCCTGCACTAATGATCCACAGACCTGGACTAATAATCCACAGGCCTGGACTAATAATCCACAGGCCTGGACTAATAATCCACAGGACTGCACTAATAATCCAGAGACCTGGACTAATAATCCACAGGCCTGCACTAATAATCCACAAACCTGCACTAATAATACACAGGCCTGCACTAATAATCAACAGGCCTGGACTAATAATCCACAGACCTGCACTAATAATCCACAGGCCTGCAATAATAATCCACAGGCCTGGACTAATAATCCACAGGTCTGGACTAATAATCCACAGGCCTGCACTCATAATCCACAGACCTGCACTAATAATCCACAGACCTGCACTAATAATCCACAGGCCTGCAATAATAATTCACAGGCCTGGACTAATAATCCACAGGTCTGGACTAATAATCCACAGGCCTGCACTAATAATCCACAGAACTGCAATAATATTCCACAGACCTGCACTAATAATCCACAGGCCTGCACTAATAATCCACAGGCCTGCACTAATAATCCACAGGCCTGCACTAATAATCCACAGGCCTGGACTAATAATCCACAGGCCTGCACTAATAATCCACAGGCCTGCACTAATAATCCTCAGACCTGCACTCATAATACAAAGGCCTGCACTAATAATCCACAGACATGGTCTAATAATCAACAGGCCTGCACTAATAATCCACAGGCCTGGACTAATAATCCACAGGTCTGCAATAATAATCCAGAGCCCTGCACTATTAATCCACAGGCCTGCACTAATAATCCACAGGCCTGGACTAATAATCCACAGGCCTGGACTAATAATCCACAGGCCTGCACTAATAATCCACAGGCCTGCACTAATAATCCTCAGACCTGCACTCATAATACAAAGGCCTGCACTAATAATCCACAGACCTGGTCTAATAATCCACAGGCCTGCACTAATAATCCAGAGACCTTGACTAATAATCCACAGGCCTGGACTAATAATCCACAGGTCTGGATTAATAATCCAGAGGCCTGCACTAATAATCCACAGAGCTGCACTAATAATCCACAGACCTGCACTAATAATACACAGGCCGGCACAAATTATCCACAGACCTGCACTAATAATCCACAGACCTGCACTAATAATACACAGGCCTGCACTAATAATCCACAGGCCTGGACTAATAATACAAAGGCCTGCACTAATAATCCACAGACCTGGACTAATAATCCTCAGGACTGCACTAATAATCCACAGGCCTGCACTACTAAACCATAGGCCTGAAATTACAATCCACAGGCCGGGAATAATAGTCCACAGGCCTGCACTAATAGTCCAGAGACCTGGACTAATAATCCACAGCCTGCACTAATAATCCACAGACGTGCACTAATAATACACAGGCCTGCACTAATAATCCACAGACCTGCACTAATAATCCACAGGCCTGCACTAATAATCCACAGATTGGACTAATTATCCACAGGCCTGGACTAATAATCCACAGACCTGGACACATAATCCAAAGGCCGCAGTAATAATGCACAGGCCTGCACTAATAATCGACAGACGTGCATTAATAGTAGACAGGCCTGCACTAATAATGCACAGGCCTGCACTAATAATGCACAGGCCTGCACTAATACTCCAGAGACCTGGACTAATAATGCACAGGCCTGGACTAATAATCCACAGGTCTGGACTAATAATCCACAGGCCTGAACTAATAATCCACAGACCTGCACTAATAATCCACAGACCTGCACGAATAATACACAGGCCTGCACTAATAATCCTCTGACCTGCACTAATAATCCACAGAACAGCACTAACAATACACAGGCCTGCACTAATAATCCACAGGCCTGGACTAATAATCCACAGGCCTGAACTAATAATCCACCGACCTGCACTAATAATCCACAGGCCTGCACTAATAATCCACAGGCCCGCAGTAATAATCCACAGGCCTGCACTAATTATCCGCAGGCCTGGACTAATAATCCACAGGCCTGCACTAATAATCCAAAGGCCTGCACTGATAATCCACAGACCTGCACTAATAATCCAAAGGCCTGCACTAATACTCCACAGTCCTGTACTAATAATACACAGGCCTGCACTAATAATCCACAGGCCCGCACTAATAATCCACAGGTCTGCACTAATTATCCACAGGCCTGGACTAATAATCCACAGGCCTGCACTAATAATCCACAGGCCCGCACTAATAATCCACAGGCCTGCACTAATTATCCACAGGCCCGGACTAATAATCCACAGGCCTGCACTAATAATCCACAGACCTGGAATAATAATCCAGAGGCCTGCAGTAATAATCCACAGGCCTGCAGTAATAATCCACAGACCTGCATAATAATCCACAGACCTGCACTAATAATACACAGGCCTGCACTAATAATCCACAGGTCTGGACTAATAATGCACAGGCCTGCACTAATAATCCACAGACCTGCACAAATAATCCAAGGGCCTGCACTAAAAATCCACAGGCCTGCACTAATAATCCACAGACCTGCACTAATAATACACAGGCCTGCACGAGTAATCCACAGGCCTGGACTAATAATACACAGGCCTGCACTAATAATCCACGGTCCAGGACAAATAAGCCAGAGGCCTGCACTAATGATCCACAGTCCTGGACTAATAATCCACAGGCCTGGACTAATAATCCACAGGCCTGGACTAATAATCCACAGGACTGCACTAATAATCCAGAGACCTGGACTAATAATCCACAGGCCTGCACTAATAATCCGCAAACCTGCACTAATAATACACAGGCCTGCACTAATAATCAACAGGCCTGGACTAATAATCCACAGACCTGCACTAATAATCCACAGGCCTGCAATAATAATCCACAGGCCTGGACTAATAATCCACAGGTCTGGACTAATAATCCACAGGCCTGCACTCATAATCCACAGACCTGCACTAATAATCCACAGACCTGCACTAATAATCCACAGGCCTGCTATAATAATTCACAGGCCTGGACTAATAATCCACAGGTCTGGACTAATAATCCACAGGCCTGCACTAATAATCCACAGAACTGCAATAATATTCCACAGACCTGCACTAATAATCCACAGGCCTGCACTAATAATCCACAGGCCTGCACTAATAATCCACAGGCCTGCACTAATAATCCACAGGCCTGGACTAATAATCCACAGGCCTGCACTAATAATCCACAGGCCTGCACTAATAATCCTCAGACCTGCACTCATAATACAAAGGCCTGCACTAATAATCCACAGACATGGTCTAATAATCAACAGGCCTGCACTAATAATCCACAGGCCTGGACTAATAATCCACAGGTCTGCAATAATAATCCAGAGCCCTGCACTATTAATCCACAGACCTGCACTAATAATCCACAGACCTGCACTAATAATACACAGGCCGGCACAAATTATCCACAGACCTGCACTAATAATCCACAGACCTGCACTAATAATACACAGGCCTGCACTAATAATCCACAGGCCTGCACTAATAATCCACAGACCTGGACTAATTATCCACAGGCCTGGACTAAAAATCCACAGACCTGGACACATAATCCAAAGGCCGCACTAATAATCAACAGACCTGCACTAATAATCGACAGACGTGCATTACTAGTAGACAGGCCTGCACTAATAATGCACAGGCCTGCACTAATAATTCACAGGACTGCACTAATACTCCAGAGACCTGGACTAATAATGCAAAGGCCTGGACTAATAATCCATAGGTCTGGACTAATAATCCACAGGCCTGCACTAATAATCCACAGACCTGCACTAATAATCCACAGACCTGCACGAATAATACAAAGGCCTGCACTAATAATCCTCTGACCTGCACTAATAATCCACAGACCAGCACTAACAATACACAGGCCTGCACTAATAATCCACATGCCTGGACTAATAATCCACAGGCCTGCACTAATAATCCACCGACCTGCACTAATAATCCACAGGCCTACACTAATAATCCACAGGCCCGCACTAAGAATCCACAGGCCTGCACTAATTATCCACAGGCCTGGACTAATAATCCACAGGCCTGCACTAATAATCCAAAGGCCTGCACTAATAATCCACAGACCTGCACTAATAATCCACAGGCCTGCACTAATAATCCACAGGCCCGCACTAATAATCCACAGGTCTGCACTAATTATCCACAGACCTGGACTAATAATCCACAGGCCTGCACTAATAATCCACAGGCCCGCACTAATAATTCACAGGCCTGCACTAATTATCCAAAGGCCCGGACTAATAATCCACAGGCCTGCACTAATAATCCACAGACATGGACTAATAATCCAGAGGCCGGCAGTAATAATCCACAGGCCTGCACTAATAATCCACAGACCTGCATAATAATCCACAGACCTGCACTAATAATACAAAGGCCTGCACTAATAATCCACAGGTCTGGACTAATAATGCACCGGCCTGCACTAATAATCCACAGACCTGCACTAATAATCCAAGGGCCTGCACTAAAAATCCACAGGCCTGCACTAATAATCCACAAACCTGCACTAATAATACACAGGCCTGCACTAATAATCCACAGGCCTGGACTAATAATACACAGGCAAGCACTAATAATCCACGGTCCGCGACAAATAAGCCACAGGCCTGCACTAATGATCCACAGACCTGGACTAATAATCCACAGGCCTGGACTAATAATCCACAGGCCTGGACTAATAATCCACAGGCCTGGACTAATAATCCACAAACCTGCACTAATAATACACAGGCCTGCACTAATAATCCACAGGCCTGGACTAATAATCCACAGACCTGCCCTAATAATCCACAGGCCTGCAATAATAATCCACAGGCCTGGACTAATAATCCACAGACCTGCACTAATAATCCACAGGCCTGCACTCATAATCCACAGACCTGCACTAATAATCCACAGACCTGCAATAATAATCCACAGGCCTGCTATAATAATTCACAGGCCTGGACTAATAATCCACGGGTCTGGACTAATAATCCACAGGCCTGCACTAATAATCCACAGAACTGCACTAATATTCCACAGACCTGCACTAATAATCCACAGGCCTGGACTAATAATCCACAGGCCTGCACTAATAATCCACAGGCCTGCACTAATAATCCACAGGCCTGCACTAATAATCCACAGGCCTGCACTAATAATCCTCAGACCTGCACTCATAATACAAAGGCCTGCACTAATAATCCACAGACCTGGTCTAATAATCCACAGGCCTGCACTAATAATCCAGAGACCTTGACTAATAATCCACAGGCCTGGACTAATAATCCACAGGTCTGGAATAATAATCCAGAGGCCTGCACTAATAATCCACAGAGCTGCACTAATAATCCACAGACCTGCACTAATAATACACAGGCCGGCACAAATTATCCACAGACCTGCACTAATAATCCACAGACCTGCACTAATAATACACAGGCCTGCACTAATAATCCACAGGCCTGGACTAATAATACAAAGGCCTGCACTAATAATCCACAGACCTGGACTAATAATCCTCAGGACTGCACTAATAATCCACAGGCCTGCACTAATAAACCATAGGCCTGAAATTACAATCCACAGGCCGGGAATAATAGTCCACAGGCCTGCACTAATAATCCAGAGACCTGGACTAATAATCCACAGCCTGCACTAATAATCCACAGACGTGCACTAATAATACACAGGCCTGCACTAATAATCCACAGACCTGCACTAATAATCCACAGGCCTGCACTAATAATCCACAGATTGGACTAATTATCCACAGGCCTGGACTAATAATCCACAGACCTGGACACATAATCCAAAGGCCGCAGTAATAATGCACAGGCCTGCACTAATAATCGACAGACGTGCATTAATAGTAGACAGGCCTGCACTAATAATGCACAGGCCTGCACTAATAATGCACAGGCCTGCACTAATACTCCAGAGACCTGGACTAATAATGCACAGGCCTGGACTAATAATCCACAGGTCTGGACTAATAATCCACAGGCCTGAACTAATAATCCACAGACCTGCACTAATAATCCACAGACCAGCACGAATAATACACAGGCCTGCACTAATAATCCTCTGACCTGCACTAATAATCCACAGAACAGCACTAACAATACACAGGCCTGCACTAATAATCCACAGGCCTGGACTAATAATCCACAGGCCTGAACTAATAATCCACCGACCTGCACTAATAATCCACAGGCCTGCACTAATAATCCACAGGCCCGCAGTAATAATCCACAGGCCTGCACTAATTATCCGCAGGCCTGGACTAATAATCCACAGGCCTGCACTAATAATCCAAAGGCCTGCACTGATAATCCACAGACCTGCACTAATAATCCACAGGCCTGCACTAATAATCCACAGTCCTGTACTAATAATACACAGGCCTGCACTAATAATCCACAGGCCCGCACTAATAATCCACAGGTCTGCACTAATTATCCACAGGCCTGGACTAATAATCCACAGGCCTGCACTAATAATCCACAGGCCCGCACTAATAATCCACAGGCCTGCACTAATTATCCACAGGCCCGGACTAATAATCCACAGGCCTGCACTAATAATCCACAGACGTGGAATAATAATCCAGAGGCCTGCAGTAATAATCCACAGGCCTGCACTAATAATCCACAGACCTGCATAATAATCCACAGACCTGCACTAATAATACACAGGCCTGCACTAATAATCCACAGGTCTGGACTAATAATGCACAGGCCTGCACTAATAATCCACAGACCTGCACAAATAATCCAAGGGCCTGCACTAAAAATCCACAGGCCTGCACTAATAATCCACAGACCTGCACTAATAATACACAGGCCTGCACGAGTAATCCACAGGCCTGGACTAATAATACACAGGCCTGCACTAATAATCCACGGTCCAGGACAAATAAGCCAGAGGCCTGCACTAATGATCCACAGACCTGGACTAATAATCCACAGGCCTGGACTAATAATCCACAGGCCTGGACTAATAATCCACAGGACTGCACTAATAATCCAGAGACCTGGACTAATAATCCACAGGCCTGCACTAATAATCCACAAACCTGCACTAATAATACACAGGCCTGCACTAATAATCAACAGGCCTGGACTAATAATCCACAGACCTGCACTAATAATCCACAGGCCTGCAATAATAATCCACAGGCCTGGACTAATAATCCACAGGTCTGGACTAATAATCCACAGGCCTGCACTCATAATCCACAGACCTGCACTAATAATCCACAGACCTGCACTAATAATCCACAGGCCTGCAATAATAATTCACAGGCCTGGACTAATAATCCACAGGTCTGGACTAATAATCCACAGGCCTGCACTAATAATCCACAGAACTGCAATAATATTCCACAGACCTGCACTAATAATCCACAGGCCTGCACTAATAATCCACAGGCCTGCACTAATAATCCACAGGCCTGCACTAATAATCCACAGGCCTGGACTAATAATCCACAGGCCTGCACTAATAATCCACAGGCCTGCACTAATAATCCTCAGACCTGCACTCATAATACAAAGGCCTGCACTAATAATCCACAGACATGGTCTAATAATCAACAGGCCTGCACTAATAATCCACAGGCCTGGACTAATAATCCACAGGTCTGCAATAATAATCCAGAGCCCTGCACTATTAATCCACAGGCCTGCACTAATAATCCACAGGCCTGGACTAATAATCCACAGGCCTGGACTAATAATCCACAGGCCTGCACTAATAATCCACAGGCCTGCACTAATAATCCTCAGACCTGCACTCATAATACAAAGGCCTGCACTAATAATCCACAGACCTGGTCTAATAATCCACAGGCCTGCACTAATAATCCAGAGACCTTGACTAATAATCCACAGGCCTGGACTAATAATCCACAGGTCTGGATTAATAATCCAGAGGCCTGCACTAATAATCCACAGAGCTGCACTAATAATCCACAGACCTGCACTAATAATACACAGGCCGGCACAAATTATCCACAGACCTGCACTAATAATCCACAGACCTGCACTAATAATACACAGGCCTGCACTAATAATCCACAGGCCTGGACTAATAATACAAAGGCCTGCACTAATAATCCACAGACCTGGACTAATAATCCTCAGGACTGCACTAATAATCCACAGGCCTGCACTACTAAACCATAGGCCTGAAATTACAATCCACAGGCCGGGAATAATAGTCCACAGGCCTGCACTAATAATCCAGAGACCTGGACTAATAATCCACAGCCTGCACTAATAATCCACAGACGTGCACTAATAATACACAGGCCTGCACTAATAATCCACAGACCTGCACTAATAATCCACAGGCCTGCACTAATAATCCACAGATTGGACTAATTATCCACAGGCCTGGACTAATAATCCACAGACCTGGACACATAATCCAAAGGCCGCAGTAATAATGCACAGGCCTGCACTAATAATCGACAGACGTGCATTAATAGTAGACAGGCCTGCACTAATAATGCACAGGCCTGCACTAATAATGCACAGGCCTGCACTAATACTCCAGAGACCTGGACTAATAATGCACAGGCCTGGACTAATAATCCACAGGTCTGGACTAATAATCCACAGGCCTGAACTAATAATCCACAGACCTGCACTAATAATCCACAGACCTGCACGAATAATACACAGGCCTGCACTAATAATCCTCTGACCTGCACTAATAATCCACAGAACAGCACTAACAATACACAGGCCTGCACTAATAATCCACAGGCCTGGACTAATAATCCACAGGCCTGAACTAATAATCCACCGACCTGCACTAATAATCCACAGGCCTGCACTAATAATCCACAGGCCCGCAGTAATAATCCACAGGCCTGCACTAATTATCCGCAGGCCTGGACTAATAATCCACAGGCCTGCACTAATAATCCAAAGGCCTGCACTGATAATCCACAGACCTGCACTAATAATCCAAAGGCCTGCACTAATAATCCACAGTCCTGTACTAATAATACACAGGCCTGCACTAATAATCCACAGGCCCGCACTAATAATCCACAGGTCTGCACTAATTATCCACAGGCCTGGACTAATAATCCACAGGCCTGCACTAATAATCCACAGGCCCGCACTAATAATCCACAGGCCTGCACTAATTATCCACAGGCCCGGACTAATAATCCACAGGCCTGCACTAATAATCCACAGACCTGGAATAATAATCCAGAGGCCTGCAGTAATAATCCACAGGCCTGCAGTAATAATCCACAGACCTGCATAATAATCCACAGACCTGCACTAATAATACACAGGCCTGCACTAATAATCCACAGGTCTGGACTAATAATGCACAGGCCTGCACTAATAATCCACAGACCTGCACAAATAATCCAAGGGCCTGCACTAAAAATCCACAGGCCTGCACTAATAATCCACAGACCTGCACTAATAATACACAGGCCTGCACGAGTAATCCACAGGCCTGGACTAATAATACACAGGCCTGCACTAATAATCCACGGTCCAGGACAAATAAGCCAGAGGCCTGCACTAATGATCCACAGTCCTGGACTAATAATCCACAGGCCTGGACTAATAATCCACAGGCCTGGACTAATAATCCACAGGACTGCACTAATAATCCAGAGACCTGGACTAATAATCCACAGGACTGCACTAATAATCCGCAAACCTGCACTAATAATACACAGGCCTGCACTAATAATCAACAGGCCTGGACTAATAATCCACAGACCTGCACTAATAATCCACAGGCCTGCAATAATAATCCACAGGCCTGGACTAATAATCCACAGGTCTGGACTAATAATCCACAGGCCTGCACTCATAATCCACAGACCTGCACCAGTAATCCACAGACCTGCACTAATAATCCACAGGCCTGCTATAATAATTCACAGGCCTGGACTAATAATCCACAGGTCTGGACTAATAATCCACAGGCCTGCACTAATAATCCACAGAACTGCAATAATATTCCACAGACCTGCACTAATAATCCACAGGCCTGCACTAATAATCCACAGGCCTGCACTAATAATCCACAGGCCTGCACTAATAATCCACAGGCCTGGACTAATAATCCACAGGCCTGCACTAATAATCCACAGGCCTGCACTAATAATCCTCAGACCTGCACTCATAATACAAAGGCCTGCACTAATAATCCACAGACATGGTCTAATAATCAACAGGCCTGCACTAATAATCCACAGGCCTGGACTAATAATCCACAGGTCTGCAATAATAATCCAGAGCCCTGCACTATTAATCCACAGACCTGCACTAATAATCCACAGACCTGCACTAATAATACACAGGCCGGCACAAATTATCCACAGACCTGCACTAATAATCCACAGACCGGCACTAATAATACACAGGCCTGCATTAATAATCCACAGGCCTGGACTAATAATACAAAGGCCTGCACTAATAATCCACAGACCTGGACTAATAATCCTCAGGCCTGCACTAATAATCCACAGACCTGCACTAATAATACACAGGCCTGCACTAATAATCCATAGGCCTGGACTAATAATCCACAGGCCTGCACTAATAATCCACAGACGTGGACTAATAATCCACAGGCCTGCACTAATAATCCACAGGTCAGAACAAATAATTCACAGGCCTGCAGTAATAACCCACAGACCTGCACTAAAAATCCACAGACCTGCATTAATAATACACAGGCCTGCACTAATTATCCATAGACCTGCACTAATAATCCACAGACCTGCACTAATAATACACAGACCTGCACTACTAATCCACAGGCCTGCACTGATAATCTACAGGCCTGCACTAATAATCCACAGACCTGAACTAATAATCCACAGGCCTGCACTAATAATACACAGGCCTGCACTAATAATCCACAGACCTGCACTAATAATACACAGGCCTGCACTAATAATCCACAGGCCTGGAATAATAATACACAGGCCTGCAAAAATAATCCACGGTCCGGGACAAATAAGCCACAGGCCTGCACTAATGATCCACAGACCTGGACTAATAATCCACAGGCCCGCACTAATAATCCACAGGCCTGCACTAATTATCCACAGGCCCGGACTAATAATCCACAGGCCTGCACTAATAATCCACAGACCTGGAATAATAATCCAGAGGCCTGCAGTAATAATCCACAGGCCTGCACTAATAATCCACAGACCTGCATAATAATCCACAGACCTGCACTAATAATACACAGGCCTGCACTAATAATCCACAGGTCTGGACTAATAATGCACAGGCCTGCACTAATAATCCACAGACCTGCACAAATAATCCAAGGGCCTGCACTAAAAATCCACAGGCCTGCACTAATAATCCACAGACCTGCACTAATAATACAAAGGCCTGCACGAGTAATCCACAGGCCTGGACTAATAATACACAGGCCTGCACTAATAATCCACGGTCCAGGACAAATAAGCCAGAGGCCTGCACTAATGATCCACAGACCTGGACTAATAATCCACAGGCCTGGACTAATAATCCACAGGCCTGGACTAATAATCTACAGGACTGCACTAATAATCCAGAGACCTGGACTAATAATCCACAGGCCTGCACTAATAATCCACAAACCTGCACTAATAATACACAGGCCTGCACTAATAATCAACAGGCCTGGACTAATAATCCACAGACCTGCACTAATAATCCACAGGCCTGCAATAATAATCCACAGGCCTGGACTAATAATCCACAGGTCTGGACTAATAATCCACAGGCCTGCACTCATAATCCACAGACCTGCACTAATAATCCACAGACCTGCACTAATAATCCACAGGCCTGCAATAATAATTCACAGGCCTGGACTAATAATCCACAGGTCTGGACTAATAATCCACAGGCCTGCACTAATAATCCACAGAACTGCAATAATATTCCACAGACCTGCACTAATAATCCACAGGCCTGCACTAATAATCCACAGGCCTGCACTAATAATCCACAGGCCTGCACTAATAATCCACAGGCCTGGACTAATAATCCACAGGCCTGCACTAATAATCCACAGGCCTGCACTAATAATCCTCAGACCTGCACTCATAATACAAAGGCCTGCACTAATAATCCACAGACATGGTCTAATAATCAACAGGCCTGCACTAATAATCCACAGGCCTGGACTAATAATCCACAGGTCTGCAATAATAATCCAGAGCCCTGCACTATTAATCCACAGACCTGCACTAATAATCCACAGACCTGCACTAATAATACACAGGCCGGCACAAATTATCCACAGACCTGCACTAATAATCCACAGACCTGCACTAATAATACACAGGCCTGCATTAATAATCCACAGGCCTGGACTAATAATACAAAGGCCTGCACTAATAATCCACAGACCTGGACTAATAATCCTCAGGCCTGCACTAATAATCCACAGACCTGCACTAATAATACACAGGCCTGCACTAATAATCCATAGGCCTGGACTAATAATCCACAGGCCTGCACTAATAATCCACAGACGTGGACTAATAATCCACAGGCCTGCACTAATAATCCACAGGTCAGAACAAATAATTCACAGGCCTGCAGTAATAACCCACAGACCTGCACTAAAAATCCACAGACCTGCATTAATAATACACAGGCCTGCACTAATTATCCATAGACCTGCACTAATAATCCACAGACCTGCACTAATAATACACAGACCTGCACTACTAATCCACAGGCCTGCACTGATAATCTACAGGCCTGCACTAATAATCCACAGACCTGAACTAATAATCCACAGGCCTGCACTAATAATACACAGGCCTGCACTAATAATCCACAGACCTGCACTAATAATACACAGGCCTGCACTAATAATCCACAGGCCTGGAATAATAATACACAGGCCTGCAAAAATAATCCACGGTCCGGGACAAATAATCCACAGGCCTGCACTAATGATCCACAGACCTGGACTAATAATCCACAGGCCTGGACTAATAATCCACAGGCCTGGACTAATAATCCACAGGACTGCACTAATAATCCACAGACCTGGACTAATAATCCACAGGCCTGGACTAATATTCCACAAACCTGCACTAATAATACACAGGCCTGCACTAATAATCCACAGGCCTGGACTAATAATCCACAGACCTGTACTAATAATCCACAGGCCTGTAATAATAATTCACAGGCCTGGACTAATAATCCACAGGTCTGGACTAATAATCCACAGGCCTGCACTCATAATCCACAGACCTGCACTAATAATCCACAGACCTGCACTAATAATCCACAGGCCTGCAATAATAATTCACAGGCCTGGACTAATAATCCACAGGTCTGGACTAATAATCCACAGGCCTGCACTAATAATCCACAGAACTGCAATAATATTCCACAGACCTGCACTAATAATCCACAGGCCTGCACTAATAATCCACAGGCCTGCACTAATAATCCACAGGCCTGCACTAATAATCCACAGGCCTGCACTAATAATCCTCAGACCTGCCCTCATAATACAAAGGCCTGCAGTAATAATCCAGAGACCTGGTCAAATAATCCACAGGCCTGCACTAATAATCAACAGACCTGCACTAATAATCCACAGACCTGCACTAATAATCCACAGACCTGCACTAATAATACACAGGCCTGCACTAATAATCCACAGGACTGGACTAATAATACAAAGGCCTGCACTAATAATCCACAGACCTGGACTAATAATCCTCAGGCCTGTACTAATAATCCACAGACCTTAACTAGTAATACACAGGCCTGCACTAATAATCCATAGGCCTGGACTAATAATCCACAGGCCTGCACTAATAATCCACAGACGTGGACTAATAATCCACAGGCCTGCACTAATAATCCACAGGTCAGAACAAATAATTCACAGGCCTGCACTAATACACCACAGACCTGCACTAAATATCCACAGACCTGCATTAATAATACACAGGCCTGCACTAATTATCCATAGACCTGCACTAATAATCCACAGACCTGCACTAATAATACACAGACCTGCACTACTAATCCACAGGCCTGCACTGATAATCTACAGGCCTGCACTAATAATACACAGACCTGAACTAATAATCCACAGGCCTGCACTAATAATACACAGGCCTGCACTAATAATCCACAGACCTGCAATAATAATCCACAGACCTGCACTAATAATCCACAGGCCTGCAATAATAATCCACAGGCCTGGACTAATAATCCACAGGTCTGGACTAATAATCCACAGGACTGCACTAATAATCCACAGACCTGCACTAATAATCCACAGACCTGCACTAATAATCCACAGGCCTGCACTAATAATCCACAGGCCTGTACTAATAATCCACAGGCCTGCACTAATAATCCACAGGCCTGCACTAATAATCCTCAGACCTGCACTAATAATACAAAGGCCTGCACTAATAATCCACAGACCTGGACTAATAATCTACAGGCCTGCACTAATAATCCAGAGACCTTGACTAATAATCCACAGGCCTGGACTAATAATCCACAGATCTGGACTATTAATCCAGAGGCCTGCACTAATAATGCACAGACCTGCACTAATAATCCAACGGCCTGCACTAAAAATCCACAGGCCTGCACTAATAATCCACAGACCTGCACTAATAATCCAAGGGCCTGCACTAAAAATCCACAGGCCTGCACTAATAATCCACAGACCTGCACTAATAATACACAGGCCTGCACTAATCATCCACAGGCCTGGACTAATAATACACAGGCCTGCACTAATAATACACAGGCCGGCACAAATTATCCACAGACCTGCACTAATAATCCACAGACCTGCACTAATAATCCACAGACCTGCACGAATAATACACAGGCCTGCACTAATAATCCTCTGACCTGCACTACTAATCCACAGACCAGCACTAACAATACACAGGCCTGCACTAATAATCCACAGGCCTGGACTAATAATCCACAGGCCTGCACTAATAATCCACCGACCTGCACTAATAATCCACAGGCCTGCACTAATAATCCACAGGCCCGCACTAATAATCCACAGGCCTGCACTAATTATCCACAGGCCTGGACTAATAATCCACAGGCCTGCACTAATAATCCAAAGGCCTGCACTAATAATCCACAGACCTGCACTAATAATCCACAGGCCTGCACTAATAATCCACAGGCCCGCACTAATAATCCACAGGTCTGCACTAATTATCCACAGGCCTGGACTAATAATCCACAGGCCTGCACTAATAATCCACAGGCCTGCACTAATAATCCACAGGCCTGCACTAATTATCCAGAGGCCCGGACTAATAATCCACAGGCCTGCACTAATAATCCACAGACCTGGAATAATAATCCAGAGGCCTGCAGTAATAATCCAGAGGCCTGCACTAATAATCCACAGACCTGCATAATAATCCACAGACCTGCACTAATAATACACAGGCCTGCACTAATAATCCACAGGTCTGGACTAATAATGCACAGGCCTGCACTAATAATCCACAGACCTGCACTAATAATCCAAGGGCCTGCACTAAAAATCCACAGGCCTGCACTAATAATCCACAGACCTGCACTACTAATCCACAGGCCTGCACTGATAATCTACAGGCCTGCACTAATAATCCACAGACCTGAACTAATAATCCACAGGCCTGCACTAATAATACACAGGCCTGCACTAATAATCCACAGACCTGCACTAATAATACACAGGCCTGCACTAATAATCCACAGGCCTGGAATAATAATACACAGGCCTGCAAAAATAATCCACGGTCCGGGACAAATAAGCCACAGGCCTGCACTAATGATCCACAGACCTGGACTAATAATCCACAGGCCTGGACTAATAATCCACAGGCCTGGACTAATAATCCACAGGACTGCACTAATAATCCACAGACCTGGACTAATAATCCACAGGCCTGGACTAATAATGCACAAACCTGCACTAATAATACACAGGCCTGCACTAATAATCCACAGGCCTGGACTAATAATCCACAGACCTGCACTAATAATCCACAGGCATGCAATAATAATCCACAGGCCTGGACTAATAATCCACTGGTCTGGACTAATAATCCACAGGCCTGCACTCATAATCCACTGACCTGCACTAATAATCCACAGACCTGCACTAATAATCCACAGGCCTGCAATAATAATTCACAGGCCTGGACTAATAATCCACAGGGGTGGACTAATAATCCACAGGCCTTCACTAATAATCCACAGAACTGCACTAATATTCCACAGACCTGCACTAATAATCCACAGGCCTGCACTAATAATCCACAGGCCTGCACTAATAATCCACAGGCCTGGACTAATAATCCACAGGCCTGCACTAATAATCCACAGGCCTGCACTAATAATCCTCAGACCTGCCCTCATAATACAAAGGCCTGCAGTAATAATCCACAGACCTGGTCAAATAATCCACAGGCCTGCAGTAATAATCCAGAGACCTTGACTAATAATCCACAGGCCTGGACTAATAATCCACAGGTCTGGAATAATAATCCAGAGGCCTGCACTAATAATCCACAGACCTGCACTAATAATCCACAGACCTGCACTAATAATCCACAGACCTGCGCTAATAATACACAGGCCTGCACTAATAATCCACAGGCCTGGACTAATAATACAAAGGCCTGCACTAATAATCCACAGACCTGGACTAATAATCCTCAGGCCTGTACTAATAATCCACAGACCTTAACTAATAATACACAGGCCTGCACTAATAATCCATAGGCCTGGACTAATAATCCACAGGCCTGCACTAATAATCCACAGACGTGGACTAATAATCCACAGGCCTGCACTAATAATCCACAGGTCAGAACAAATAATTCACAGGCCTGCACTAATACACCACAGACCTGCACTAAAAATCCACAGACCTGCATTAATAATACACAGGCCTGCACTAATTATCCATAGACCTGCACTAATAATCCACAGACCTGCACTAATAATACACAGACCTGCACTACTAATCCACAGGCCTGCACTGATAATCTACAGGCCTGCACTAATAATACACAGACCTGAACTAATAATCCACAGGCCTGCACTAATAATACACAGGCCTGCACTAATAATACACAGACCTGCAATAATAATCCACAGACCTGCACTAATAATCCACAGGCCTGCAATAATAATCCACAGGCCTGGACTAATAATCCACAGGTCTGGACTAATAATCCACAGGACTGCACTAATAATCCACAGACCTGCACTAATAATCCACAGACCTGCACTAATAATCCACAGGCCTGCACTAATAATCCACAGGCCTGGACTAATAATCCACAGGCCTGCACTAATAATCCACAGGCCTGCACTAATAATCCTCAGACCTGCACTAATAATACAAAGGCCTGCACTAATAATCCACAGAACTGCAATAATATTCCACAGACCTGCACTAATAATCCACAGGCCTGCACTAATAATCCACAGGCCTGCACTAATAATCCACAGGCCTGCACTAATAATCCACAGGCCTGCACTAATAATCCTCAGACCTGCCCTCATAATACAAAGGCCTGCAGTAATAATCCAGAGACCTGGTCAAATAATCCACAGGCCTGCACTAATAATCAACAGACCTGCACTAATAATCCACAGACCTGCACTAATAATCCACAGACCTGCACTAATAATACACAGGCCTGCACTAATAATCCACAGGACTGGACTAATAATACAAAGGCCTGCACTAATAATCCACAGACCTGGACTAATAATCCTCAGGCCTGTACTAATAATCCACAGACCTTAACTAGTAATACACAGGCCTGCACTAATAATCCATAGGCCTGGACTAATAATCCACAGGCCTGCACTAATAATCCACAGACGTGGACTAATAATCCACAGGCCTGCACTAATAATCCACAGGTCAGAACAAATAATTCACAGGCCTGCACTAATACACCACAGACCTGCACTAAATATCCACAGACCTGCATTAATAATACACAGGCCTGCACTAATTATCCATAGACCTGCACTAATAATCCACAGACCTGCACTAATAATACACAGACCTGCACTACTAATCCACAGGCCTGCACTGATAATCTACAGGCCTGCAGTAATAATACACAGACCTGAACTAATAATCCACAGGCCTGCACTAATAATACACAGGCCTGCACTAATAATCCACAGACCTGCAATAATAATCCACAGACCTGCACTAATAATCCACAGGCCTGCAATAATAATCCACAGGCCTGGACTAATAATCCACAGGTCTGGACTAATAATCCACAGGACTGCACTAATAATCCACAGACCTGCACTAATAATCCACAGACCTGCACTAATAATCCACAGGCCTGCACTAATAATCCACAGGCCTGTACTAATAATCCACAGGCCTGCACTAATAATCCACAGGCCTGCACTAATAATCCTCAGACCTGCACTAATAATACAAAGGCCTGCACTAATAATCCACAGACCTGGACTAATAATCTACAGGCCTGCACTAATAATCCAGAGACCTTGACTAATAATCCACAGGCCTGGACTAATAATCCACAGATCTGGACTATTAATCCAGAGGCCTGCACTAATAATGCACAGACCTGCACTAATAATCCAACGGCCTGCACTAAAAATCCACAGGCCTGCACTAATAATCCACAGACCTGCACTAATAATCCAAGGGCCTGCACTAAAAATCCACAGGCCTGCACTAATAATCCACAGACCTGCACTAATAATACACAGGCCTGCACTAATCATCCACAGGCCTGGACTAATAATACACAGGCCTGCACTAATAATACACAGGCCGGCACAAATTATCCACAGACCTGCACTAATAATCCACAGACCTGCACTAATAATCCACAGACCTGCACGAATAATACACAGGCCTGCACTAATAATCCTCTGACCTGCACTACTAATCCACAGACCAGCACTAACAATACAC
The DNA here is from genome assembly GCA_026770705.1 of Isurus oxyrinchus. Lineage (NCBI taxonomy): Eukaryota > Metazoa > Chordata > Chondrichthyes > Lamniformes > Lamnidae > Isurus > Isurus oxyrinchus. The sequence continues at coordinate 1,508,373 of JANJGN010000003.1, read as the reverse complement.
AGGCCTGCACTAATAATCCACAGGCCTGGACTAATAATCCACAGGCCTGCACTAATAATCCACCGACCTGCACTAATAATCCACAGGCCTGCACTAATAATCCACAGGCCCGCACTAATAATCCACAGGCCTGCACTAATTATCCACAGGCCTGGACTAATAATCCACAGGCCTGCACTAATAATCCAAAGGCCTGCACTAATAATCCACAGACCTGCACTAATAATCCACAGGCCTGCACTAATAATCCACAGGCCCGCACTAATAATCCACAGGTCTGCACTAATTATCCACAGGCCTGGACTAATAATCCACAGGCCTGCACTAATAATCCACAGGCCTGCACTAATAATCCACAGGCCTGCACTAATTATCCAGAGGCCCGGACTAATAATCCACAGGCCTGCACTAATAATCCACAGACCTGGAATAATAATCCAGAGGCCTGCAGTAATAATCCAGAGGCCTGCACTAATAATCCACAGACCTGCATAATAATCCACAGACCTGCACTAATAATACACAGGCCTGCACTAATAATCCACAGGTCTGGACTAATAATGCACAGGCCTGCACTAATAATCCACAGACCTGCACTAATAATCCAAGGGCCTGCACTAAAAATCCACAGGCCTGCACTAATAATCCACAGACCTGCACTACTAATCCACAGGCCTGCACTGATAATCTACAGGCCTGCACTAATAATCCACAGACCTGAACTAATAATCCACAGGCCTGCACTAATAATACACAGGCCTGCACTAATAATCCACAGACCTGCACTAATAATACACAGGCCTGCACTAATAATCCACAGGCCTGGAATAATAATACACAGGCCTGCAAAAATAATCCACGGTCCGGGACAAATAAGCCACAGGCCTGCACTAATGATCCACAGACCTGGACTAATAATCCACAGGCCTGGACTAATAATCCACAGGCCTGGACTAATAATCCACAGGACTGCACTAATAATCCACAGACCTGGACTAATAATCCACAGGCCTGGACTAATAATGCACAAACCTGCACTAATAATACACAGGCCTGCACTAATAATCCACAGGCCTGGACTAATAATCCACAGACCTGCACTAATAATCCACAGGCATGCAATAATAATCCACAGGCCTGGACTAATAATCCACTGGTCTGGACTAATAATCCACAGGCCTGCACTCATAATCCACTGACCTGCACTAATAATCCACAGACCTGCACTAATAATCCACAGGCCTGCAATAATAATTCACAGGCCTGGACTAATAATCCACAGGGGTGGACTAATAATCCACAGGCCTTCACTAATAATCCACAGAACTGCACTAATATTCCACAGACCTGCACTAATAATCCACAGGCCTGCACTAATAATCCACAGGCCTGCACTAATAATCCACAGGCCTGGACTAATAATCCACAGGCCTGCACTAATAATCCACAGGCCTGCACTAATAATCCTCAGACCTGCCCTCATAATACAAAGGCCTGCAGTAATAATCCACAGACCTGGTCAAATAATCCACAGGCCTGCAGTAATAATCCAGAGACCTTGACTAATAATCCACAGGCCTGGACTAATAATCCACAGGTCTGGAATAATAATCCAGAGGCCTGCACTAATAATCCACAGACCTGCACTAATAATCCACAGACCTGCACTAATAATCCACAGACCTGCGCTAATAATACACAGGCCTGCACTAATAATCCACAGGCCTGGACTAATAATACAAAGGCCTGCACTAATAATCCACAGACCTGGACTAATAATCCTCAGGCCTGTACTAATAATCCACAGACCTTAACTAATAATACACAGGCCTGCACTAATAATCCATAGGCCTGGACTAATAATCCACAGGCCTGCACTAATAATCCACAGACGTGGACTAATAATCCACAGGCCTGCACTAATAATCCACAGGTCAGAACAAATAATTCACAGGCCTGCACTAATACACCACAGACCTGCACTAAAAATCCACAGACCTGCATTAATAATACACAGGCCTGCACTAATTATCCATAGACCTGCACTAATAATCCACAGACCTGCACTAATAATACACAGACCTGCACTACTAATCCACAGGCCTGCACTGATAATCTACAGGCCTGCACTAATAATACACAGACCTGAACTAATAATCCACAGGCCTGCACTAATAATACACAGGCCTGCACTAATAATACACAGACCTGCAATAATAATCCACAGACCTGCACTAATAATCCACAGGCCTGCAATAATAATCCACAGGCCTGGACTAATAATCCACAGGTCTGGACTAATAATCCACAGGACTGCACTAATAATCCACAGACCTGCACTAATAATCCACAGACCTGCACTAATAATCCACAGGCCTGCACTAATAATCCACAGGCCTGGACTAATAATCCACAGGCCTGCACTAATAATCCACAGGCCTGCACTAATAATCCTCAGACCTGCACTAATAATACAAAGGCCTGCACTAATAATCCACAGACCTGGACTAATAATCTACAGGCCTGCACTAATAATCCAGAGACCTTGACTAATAATCCACAGGCCTGGACTAACAATCCACAGATCTGGACTATTAATCCAGAGGCCTGCACAAATAATGCACAGACCTGCACTAATAATCCAACGGCCTGCACAAAAAATCCACAGGCCTGCACTAATAATCCACAGACCTGCACTAATAATCCAAGGGCCTGCACTAAAAATCCACAGGCCTGCACTAATAATCCACAGACCTGCACTAATAATACACAGGCCTGCACTAATCATCCACAGGCCTGGACTAATAATACACAGGCCTGCACTAATAATACACAGGCCGGCACAAATTATCCACAGACCTGCACTAATAATCCACAGACCTGCACTAATAATCCACAGACCTGCACGAATAATACACAGGCCTGCACTAATAATCCTCTGACCTGCACTAATAATCAACAGACCAGCACTAACAATACACAGGCCTGCACTAATAATCCACAGGCCTGGACTAATAATCCACAGGCCTGCACTAATAATCCACCGACCTGCACTAATAATCCACAGGCCTGCACTAATAATCCACAGGCCCGCACTAATAATCCACAGGCCTGCACTAATTATCCACAGGCCTGGACTAATAATCCACAGGCCTGCACTAATAATCCAAAGGCCTGCAATAATAATCCACAGACCAGCACTAATAATCCACAGGCCTGCACTAATAATCCACAGGCCCGCACTAATAATCCACAGGTCTGCACTAATTATCCACAGGCCTGGACTAATAATCCACAGGCCTGCACTAATAATCCACAGGCCTGCACTAATAACCCACAGGCCTGCACTAATTATCCAGAGGCCCGGACTAATAATCCACAGGCCTGCACTAATAATCCACAGACCTGGACTAATAATCCAGAGGCCTGCAGTAATAATCCAGAGGCCTGCACTAATAATCCACAGACCTGCATAATAATCCACAGACCTGCACTAATAATACACAGGCCTGCACTAATAATCCACAGGTCTGGACTAATAATGCACAGGCCTGCACTAATAATCCACAGACCTGCACTAATAATCCAAGGGCCTGCACTAAAAATCCACAGGCCTGCACTAATAATCCACAGACCTGCACTAATAATACACAGGCCTGCACTAATAATCCACAGGCCTGCAATAATAATTCACAGGCCTGGACTAATAATCCACAGGTCTGGACTAATAATCCACAGGCCTGCACTAATAATCCACAGAACTGCAATAATATTCCACAGACCTGCACTAATAATCCACAGGCCTGCACTAATAATCCACAGGCCTGCACTAATAATCCACAGGCCTGCACTAATAATCCACAGGCCTGGACTAATAATCCACAGGCCTGCACTAATAATCCACAGGGCTGCACTAATAATCCTCAGACCTGCACTCATAATACAAAGGCCTGCACTAATAATCCACAGACCTGGTCTAATAATCCACAGGCCTGCACTAATAATCCACAGGCCTGGACTAATAATCCACTGGTCTGGAATAATAATCCAGAGCCCTGCACTATTAATCCACAGACCTGCACTAATAATCCACAGACCTGCACTAATAATACACAGGCCGGCACAAATTATCCACAGACCTGCACTAATAATCCACAGACCTGCACTAATAATACACAGGCCTGCATTAATAATCCACAGGCCTGGACTAATAATACAAAGGCCTGCACTAATAATCCACAGACCTGGACTAATAATCCTCAGGCCTGCACTAATAATCCACAGACCTGCACTAATAATACACAGGCCTGCACTAATAATCCATAGGCCTGGACTAATAATCCACAGGCCTGCACTAATAATCCACAGACGTGGACTAATAATCCACAGGCCTGCACTAATAATCCACAGGTCAGAACAAATAATTCACAGGCCTGCACTAATAACCCACAGACCTGCACTAAAAATCCACAGACCTGCATTAATAATACACAGGCCTGCACTAATTATCCATGGACCTGCACTAATAATCCACAGACCTGCACTAATAATACACAGACCTGCACTACTAATCCACAGGCCTGCACTGATAATCTACAGGCCTGCACTAATAATCCACAGACCTGAACTAATAATCCACAGGCCTGCACTAATAATACACAGGCCTGCACTAATAATCCACAGACCTGCACTAATAATACACAGGCCTGCACTAATAATCCACAGGCCTGGAATAATAATACACAGGCCTGCAAAAATAATCCACGGTCCGGGACAAATAAGCCACAGGCCTGCACTAATGATCCACAGACCTGGACTAATAATCCACAGGCCTGGACTAATAATCCACAGGCCGGGACTAATAATCCACAGGACTCCACTAATAATCCACAGACCTGGACTAATAATCCACAGGCCTGGACTAATAATCCACAAACCTGCACTAATCATACACAGGACTGCACTAATAATCCACAGGCCTGGACTAATAATCCACAGACCTGCACTAATAATCCACAGGCCTGCAATAATAATCCACAGGCCTGGACTAATAATCCACAGGTCTGGACTAATAATCCACAGGCCTGCACTCATAATCCACAGACCTGCACTAATAATCCACAGACCTGCACTAATAATCCACAGGCCTGCAATAATAATTCACAGGCCTGGACTAATAATCCACAGGGGTGGACTAATAATCCACAGGCCTGCACTAATAATCCACAGAACTGCACTAATATTCCACAGACCTGCACTAATAATCCACAGGCCTGCACTAATAATCCACAGGCCTGCATTAATAATCCACAGGCCTGGACTAATAATCCACAGGCCTGCACTAATAATCCACAGGCCTGCACTAATAATCCTCAGACCTGCACTCATAATACAAAGGCCTGCAGTAATAATCCACAGACCTGGTCAAATAATCCACAGGCCTGCACTAATAATCCAGAGACCTTGACTAATAATCCACAGCCCTGGACTAATAATCCACAGGTCTGGAATAATAATCCAGAGGCCTGCACTAATAATCCACAGACCTGCACTAATAATCCACAGACCTGCACTAATAATCCACAGGCCTGCACTAATAATCCACAGGCCTGGACTCATAATACAAAGGCCTGCACTAATAATCCACAGACCTGGACTAATAATCCTCAGGCCTGTACTAATAATCCACAGACCTTAACTAATAATACACAGGCCTGCACTAATAATCCATAGGCCTGGACTAATAATCCACAGGCCTGCACTAATAATCCACAGACGTGGACTAATAATCCACAGGCCTGCACTAATAATCCACAGGTCAGAACAAATAATTCACAGGCCTGCACTAATACACCACAGACCTGCACTAAAAATCCACAGACCTGCATTAATAATACACAGGCCTGCACTAATTATCCATAGACCTGCACTAATAATCCACAGACCTGCACTAATAATACACAGACCTGCACTACTAATCCACAGGCCTGCACTGATAATCTACAGGCCTGCACTAATAATACACAGACCTGAACTAATAATCCACAGGCCTGCACTAATAATACACAGGCCTGCACTAATAATCCACAGACCTGCAATAATAATCCACAGACCTGCACTAATATTCCACAGGCCTGCAATAATAATCCACAGGCCTGGACTAATAATCCACAGGTCTGGACTAATAATCCACAGGACTGCACTAATAATCCACAGACCTGCACTAATAATCCACAGACCTGCACTAATAATCCACAGGCCTGGACTAATAATCCACAGGCCTGCACTAATAATCCACAGACCTGCACTAATAATCCACAGGCCTGGACTAATAATCCACAGGCCAGCACTAATAATCCACAGGCCTGCACTAATAATCCTCAGACCTGCACTAATAATACAAAGGCCTGCACTAATAATCCACAGACCTGGACTAATAATCTACAGGCCTGCACTAATAATCCAGAGACCTTGACTAATAATCCACAGGCCTGGACTAATAATCCACAGATCTGGACTATTAATCCAGAGGCCTGCACTAATAATGCACAGACCTGCACTAATAATCCAACGGCCTGCACTAAAAATCCACAGGCCTGCACTAATAATCCACAGACCTGCACTAATAATCCAAGGGCCTGCACTAAAAATCCACAGGCCTGCACTAATAATCCACAGACCTGCACTAATAATACACAGGCCTGCACTAATCATCCACAGGCCTGGACTAATAATACACAGGCCTGCACTAATAATACACAGGCCGGCACAAATTATCCACAGACCTGCACTAATAATCCACAGACCTGCACTAATAATCCACAGACCTGCACGAATAATACACAGGCCTGCACTAATAATCCTCTGACCTGCACTAATAATCCACAGACCAGCACTAACAATACACAGGCCTGCACTAATAATCCACAGGCCTGGACTAATAATCCACAGGCCTGCACTAATAATCCACCGACCTGCACTAATAATCCACAGGCCTGCACTAATAATCCACAGGCCCGCACTAATAATCCACAGGCCTGCACTAATTATCCACAGGCCTGGACTAATAATCCACAGGCCTGCACTAATAATCCAAAGGCCTGCACTAATAATCCACAGACCTGCACTAATAATCCACAGGCCTGCACTAATAATCCACAGGCCCGCACTAATAATCCACAGGTCTGCACTAATTATCCACAGGCCTGGACTAATAATCCACAGGCCTGCACTAATAATCCACAGGCCTGCACTAATAATCCACAGGCCTGCACTAATTATCCAGAGGCCCGGACTAATAATCCACAGGCCTGCACTAATAATCCACAGACCTGGACTAATAATCCAGAGGCCTGCAGTAATAATCCAGAGGCCTGCACTAATAATCCACAGACCTGCATAATAATCCACAGACCTGCACTAATAATACACAGGCCTGCACTAATAATCCACAGGTCTGGACTAATAATGCACAGGCCTGCACTAATAATCCACAGGTCTGGACTACTAATCCACAGGCCTGCACTGATAATCTACAGGCCTGCACTAATAATCCACAGACCTGAACTAATAATCCACAGGCCTTCACTAATAATACACAGGCCTGCACTAATAATCCACAGACCTGCACTAATAATACACAGGCCTGCACTAATAATCCACAGGCCTGGAATAATAATACACAGGCCTGCAAAAATAATCCACGGTCCGGGACAAATAAGCCACAGGCCTGCACTAATGATCCACAGACCTGGACTAATAATCCACAGGCCTGGACTAATAATCCACAGGCCTGGACTAATAATCCACAGGACTGCACTAATAATCCACAGACCTGCACTAATAATACACAGGCCTGCACTAATAATCCACAGACCTGCACTAATAATACACAGGCCTGCACTAATAATCCACAGGCCTGGAATAATAATACACAGGCCTGCAAAAATAATCCACGGTCCGGGACAAATAAGCCACAGGCCTGCACTAATGATCCACAGACCTGGACTAATAATCCACAGGCCTGGACTAATAATCCACAGGCCTGGACTAATAATCCACAGGACTGCACTAATAATCCACAGACCTGGACTAATAATCCACAGGCCTGGACTAATAATGCACAAACCTGCACTAATAATACACAGGCCTGCACTAATAATCCACAGGCCTGGACTAATAATCCACAGACCTGCACTAATAATCCACAGGCATGCAATAATAATCCACAGGCCTGGACTAATAATCCACTGGTCTGGACTAATAATCCACAGGCCTGCACTCATAATCCACTGACCTGCACTAATAATCCACAGACCTGCACTAATAATCCACAGGCCTGCAATAATAATTCACAGGCCTGGACTAATAATCCACAGGGGTGGACTAATAATCCACAGGCCTTCACTAATAATCCACAGAACTGCACTAATATTCCACAGACCTGCACTAATAATCCACAGGCCTGCACTAATAATCCACAGGCCTGCACTAATAATCCACAGGCCTGGACTAATAATCCACAGGCCTGCACTAATAATCCACAGGCCTGCACTAATAATCCTCAGACCTGCCCTCATAATACAAAGGCCTGCAGTAATAATCCACAGACCTGGTCAAATAATCCACAGGCCTGCAGTAATAATCCAGAGACCTTGACTAATAATCCACAGGCCTGGACTAATAATCCACAGGTCTGGAATAATAATCCAGAGGCCTGCACTAATAATCCACAGACCTGCACTAATAATCCACAGACCTGCACTAATAATCCACAGACCTGCGCTAATAATACACAGGCCTGCACTAATAATCCACAGGCCTGGACTAATAATACAAAGGCCTGCACTAATAATCCACAGACCTGGACTAATAATCCTCAGGCCTGTACTAATAATCCACAGACCTTAACTAATAATACACAGGCCTGCACTAATAATCCATAGGCCTGGACTAATAATCGACAGGCCTGCACTAATAATCCACAGACGTGGACTAATAATCCACAGGCCTGCACTAATAATCCACAGGTCAGAACAAATAATTCACAGGCCTGCACTAATACACCACAGACCTGCACTAAAAATCCACAGACCTGCATTAATAATACACAGGCCTGCACTAATTATCCATAGACCTGCACTAATAATCCACAGACCTGCACTAATAATACACAGACCTGCACTACTAATCCACAGGCCTGCACTGATAATCTACAGGCCTGCACTAATAATACACAGACCTGAACTAATAATCCACAGGCCTGCACTAATAATACACAGGCCTGCACTAATAATACACAGACCTGCAATAATAATCCACAGACCTGCACTAATAATCCACAGGCCTGCAATAATAATCCACAGGCCTGGACTAATAATCCACAGGTCTGGACTAATAATCCACAGGACTGCACTAATAATCCACAGACCTGCACTAATAATCCACAGACCTGCACTAATAATCCACAGGCCTGCACTAATAATCCACAGGCCTGGACTAATAATCCACAGGCCTGCACTAATAATCCACAGGCCTGCACTAATAATCCTCAGACCTGCACTAATAATACAAAGGCCTGCACTAATAATCCACAGACCTGGACTAATAATCTACAGGCCTGCACTAATAATCCAGAGACCTTGACTAATAATCCACAGGCCTGGACTAACAATCCACAGATCTGGACTATTAATCCAGAGGCCTGCACAAATAATGCACAGACCTGCACTAATAATCCAACGGCCTGCACAAAAAATCCACAGGCCTGCACTAATAATCCACAGACCTGCTCTAATAATCCAAGGGCCTGCACTAAAAATCCACAGGCCTGCACTAATAATCCACAGACCTGCACTAATAATACACAGGCCTGCACTAATCATCCACAGGCCTGGACTAATAATACACAGGCCTGCACTAATAATACACAGGCCGGCACAAATTATCCACAGACCTGCACTAATAATCCACAGACCTGCACTAATAATCCACAGACCTGCACGAATAATACACAGGCCTGCACTAATAATCCTCTGACCTGCACTAATAATCAACAGACCAGCACTAACAATACACAGGCCTGCACTAATAATCCACAGGCCTGGACTAATAATCCACAGGCCTGCACTAATAATCCACCGACCTGCACTAATAATCCACAGGCCTGCACTAATAATCCACAGGCCCGCACTAATAATCCACAGGCCTGCACTAATTATCCACAGGCCTGGACTAATAATCCACAGGCCTGCACTAATAATCCAAAGGCCTGCAATAATAATCCACAGACCAGCACTAATAATCCACAGGCCTGCACTAATAATCCACAGGCCCGCACTAATAATCCACAGGTCTGCACTAATTATCCACAGGCCTGGACTAATAATCCACAGGCCTGCACTAATAATCCACAGGCCTGCACTAATAACCCACAGGCCTGCACTAATTATCCAGAGGCCCGGACTAATAATCCACAGGCCTGCACTAATAATCCACAGACCTGGACTAATAATCCAGAGGCCTGCAGTAATAATCCAGAGGCCTGCACTAATAATCCACAGACCTGCATAATAATCCACAGACCTGCACTAATAATACACAGGCCTGCACTAATAATCCACAGGTCTGGACTAATAATGCACAGGCCTGCACTAATAATCCACAGACCTGCACTAATAATCCAAGGGCCTGCACTAAAAATCCACAGGCCTGCACTAATAATCCACAGACCTGCACTAATAATACACAGGCCTGCACTAATAATCCACAGGCCTGCAATAATAATTCACAGGCCTGGACTAATAATCCACAGGTCTGGACTAATAATCCACAGGCCTGCACTAATAATCCACAGAACTGCAATAATATTCCACAGACCTGCACTAATAATCCACAGGCCTGCACTAATAATCCACAGGCCTGCACTAATAATCCACAGGCCTGCACTAATAATCCACAGGCCTGGACTAATAATCCACAGGCCTGCACTAATAATCCACAGGCCTGCACTAATAATCCTCAGACCTGCACTCATAATACAAAGGCCTGCACTAATAATCCACAGACCTGGTCTAATAATCCACAGGCCTGCACTAATAATCCACAGGCCTGGACTAATAATCCACTGGTCTGGAATAATAATCCAGAGCCCTGCACTATTAATCCACAGACCTGCACTAATAATCCACAGACCTGCACTAATAATACACAGGCCGGCACAAATTATCCACAGACCTGCACTAATAATCCACAGACCTGCACTAATAATACACAGGCCTGCATTAATAATCCACAGGCCTGGACTAATAATACAAAGGCCTGCACTAATAATCCACAGACCTGGACTAATAATCCTCAGGCCTGCTCTAATAATCCACAGACCTGCACTAATAATACACAGGCCTGCACTAATAATCCATAGGCCTGGACTAATAATCCACAGGCCTGCACTAATAATCCACAGACGTGGACTAATAATCCACAGGCCTGCACTAATAATCCACAGGTCAGAACAAATAATTCACAGGCCTGCACTAATAACCCACAGACCTGCACTAAAAATCCACAGACCTGCATTAATAATACACAGGCCTGCACTAATTATCCATAGACCTGCACTAATAATCCACAGACCTGCACTAATAATACACAGACCTGCACTACTAATCCACAGGCCTGCACTGATAATCTACAGGCCTGCACTAATAATCCACAGACCTGAACTAATAATCCACAGGCCTGCACTAATAATACACAGGCCTGCACTAATAATCCACAGACCTGCACTAATAATACACAGGCCTGCACTAATAATCCACAGGCCTGGAATAATAATACACAGGCCTGCAAAAATAATCCACGGTCCGGGACAAATAAGCCACAGGCCTGCACTAATGATCCACAGACCTGGACTAATAATCCACAGGCCTGGACTAATAATCCACAGGCCGGGACTAATAATCCACAGGTCTCCACTAATAATCCACAGACCTGGACTAATAATCCACAGGCCTGGACTAATAATCCACAAACCTGCACTAATCATACACAGGACTGCACTAATAATCCACAGGCCTGGACTAATAATCCACAGACCTGCACTAATAATCCACAGGCCTGCAATAATAATCCACAGGCCTGGACTAATAATCCACAGGTCTGGACTAATAATCCACAGGCCTGCACTCATAATCCACAGACCTGCACTAATAATCCACAGACCTGCACTAATAATCCACAGGCCTGCAATAATAATTCACAGGCCTGGACTAATAATCCACAGGGGTGGACTAATAATCCACAGGCCTGCACTAATAATCCACAGAACTGCACTAATATTCCACAGACCTGCACTAATAATCCACAGGCCTGCACTAATAATCCACAGGCCTGCATTAATAATCCACAGGCCTGGACTAATAATCCACAGGCCTGCACTAATAATCCACAGGCCTGCACTAATAATCCTCAGACCTGCACTCATAATACAAAGGCCTGCAGTAATAATCCACAGACCTGGTCAAATAATCCACAGGCCTGCACTAATAATCCAGAGACCTTGACTAATAATCCACAGCCCTGGACTAATAATCCACAGGTCTGGAATAATAATCCAGAGGCCTGCACTAATAATCCACAGACCTGCACTAATAATCCACAGACCTGCACTAATAATCCACAGGCCTGCACTAATAATCCACAGGCCTGGACTCATAATACAAAGGCCTGCACTAATAATCCACAGACCTGGACTAATAATCCTCAGGCCTGTACTAATAATCCACAGACCTTAACTAATAATACACAGGCCTGCACTAATAATCCATAGGCCTGGACTAATAATCCACAGGCCTGCACTAATAATCCACAGACGTGGACTAATAATCCACAGGCCTGCACTAATAATCCACAGGTCAGAACAAATAATTCACAGGCCTGCACTAATACACCACAGACCTGCACTAAAAATCCACAGACCTGCATTAATAATACACAGGCCTGCACTAATTATCCATAGACCTGCACTAATAATCCACAGACCTGCACTAATAATACACAGACCTGCACTACTAATCCACAGGCCTGCACTGATAATCTACAGGCCTGCACTAATAATACACAGACCTGAACTAATAATCCACAGGCCTGCACTAATAATACACAGGCCTGCACTAATAATCCACAGACCTGCAATAATAATCCACAGACCTGCACTAATATTCCACAGGCCTGCAATAATAATCCACAGGCCTGGACTAATAATCCACAGGTCTGGACTAATAATCCACAGGACTGCACTAATAATCCACAGACCTGCACTAATAATCCACAGACCTGCACTAATAATCCACAGGCCTGGACTAATAATCCACAGGCCTGCACTAATAATCCACAGACCTGCACTAATAATCCACAGGCCTGGACTAATAATCCACAGGCCAGCACTAATAATCCACAGGCCTGCACTAATAATCCTCAGACCTGCACTAATAATACAAAGGCCTGCACTAATAATCCACAGACCTGGACTAATAATCTACAGGCCTGCACTAATAATCCAGAGACCTTGACTAATAATCCACAGGCCTGGACTAATAATCCACAGATCTGGACTATTAATCCAGAGGCCTGCACTAATAATGCACAGACCTGCACTAATAATCCAACGGCCTGCACTAAAAATCCACAGGCCTGCACTAATAATCCACAGACCTGCACTAATAATCCAAGGGCCTGCACTAAAAATCCACAGGCCTGCACTAATAATCCACAGACCTGCACTAATAATACACAGGCCTGCACTAATCATCCACAGGCCTGGACTAATAATACACAGGCCTGCACTAATAATACACAGGCCGGCACAAATTATCCACAGACCTGCACTAATAATCCACAGACCTGCACTAATAATCCACAGACCTGCACGAATAATACACAGGCCTGCACTAATAATCCTCTGACCTGCACTAATAATCCACAGACCAGCACTAACAATACACAGGCCTGCACTAATAATCCACAGGCCTGGACTAATAATCCACAGGCCTGCACTAATAATCCACCGACCTGCACTAATAATCCACAGGCCTGCACTAATAATCCACAGGCCCGCACTAATAATCCACAGGCCTGCACTAATTATCCACAGGCCTGGACTAATAATCCACAGGCCTGCACTAATAATCCAAAGGCCTGCACTAATAATCCACAGACCTGCACTAATAATCCACAGGCCTGCACTAATAATCCACAGGCCCGCACTAATAATCCACAGGTCTGCACTAATTATCCACAGGCCTGGACTAATAATCCACAGGCCTGCACTAATAATCCACAGGCCTGCACTAATAATCCACAGGCCTGCACTAATTATCCAGAGGCCCGGACTAATAATCCACAGGCCTGCACTAATAATCCACAGACCTGGACTAATAATCCAGAGGCCTGCAGTAATAATCCAGAGGCCTGCACTAATAATCCACAGACCTGCATAATAATCCACAGACCTGCACTAATAATACACAGGCCTGCACTAATAATCCACAGGTCTGGACTAATAATGCACAGGCCTGCACTAATAATCCACAGGTCTGGACTACTAATCCACAGGCCTGCACTGATAATCTACAGGCCTGCACTAATAATCCACAGACCTGAACTAATAATCCACAGGCCTTCACTAATAATACACAGGCCTGCACTAATAATCCACAGACCTGCACTAATAATACACAGGCCTGCACTAATAATCCACAGGCCTGGAATAATAATACACAGGCCTGCAAAAATAATCCACGGTCCGGGACAAATAAGCCACAGGCCTGCACTAATGATCCACAGACCTGGACTAATAATCCACAGGCCTGGACTAATAATCCACAGGCCTGGACTAATAATCCACAGGACTGCACTAATAATCCACAGACCTGCACTAATAATACACAGGCCTGCACTAATAATCCACAGACCTGCACTAATAATACACAGGCCTGCACTAATAATCCACAGGCCTGGAATAATAATACACAGGCCTGCAAAAATAATCCACGGTCCGGGACAAATAAGCCACAGGCCTGCACTAATGATCCACAGACCTGGACTAATAATCCACAGGCCTGGACTAATAATCCACAGGCCTGGACTAATAATCCACAGGACTGCACTAATAATCCACAGACCTGGACTAATAATCCACAGGCCTGGACTAATAATGCACAAACCTGCACTAATAATACACAGGCCTGCACTAATAATCCACAGGCCTGGACTAATAATCCACAGACCTGCACTAATAATCCACAGGCATGCAATAATAATCCACAGGCCTGGACTAATAATCCACTGGTCTGGACTAATAATCCACAGGCCTGCACTCATAATCCACTGACCTGCACTAATAATCCACAGACCTGCACTAATAATCCACAGGCCTGCAATAATAATTCACAGGCCTGGACTAATAATCCACAGGGGTGGACTAATAATCCACAGGCCTTCACTAATAATCCACAGAACTGCACTAATATTCCACAGACCTGCACTAATAATCCACAGGCCTGCACTAATAATCCACAGGCCTGCACTAATAATCCACAGGCCTGGACTAATAATCCACAGGCCTGCACTAATAATCCACAGGCCTGCACTAATAATCCTCAGACCTGCCCTCATAATACAAAGGCCTGCAGTAATAATCCACAGACCTGGTCAAATAATCCACAGGCCTGCAGTAATAATCCAGAGACCTTGACTAATAATCCACAGGCCTGGACTAATAATCCACAGGTCTGGAATAATAATCCAGAGGCCTGCACTAATAATCCACAGACCTGCACTAATAATCCACAGACCTGCACTAATAATCCACAGACCTGCGCTAATAATACACAGGCCTGCACTAATAATCCACAGGCCTGGACTAATAATACAAAGGCCTGCACTAATAATCCACAGACCTGGACTAATAATCCTCAGGCCTGTACTAATAATCCACAGACCTTAACTAATAATACACAGGCCTGCACTAATAATCCATAGGCCTGGACTAATAATCGACAGGCCTGCACTAATAATCCACAGACGTGGACTAATAATCCACAGGCCTGCACTAATAATCCACAGGTCAGAACAAATAATTCACAGGCCTGCACTAATACACCACAGACCTGCACTAAAAATCCACAGACCTGCATTAATAATACACAGGCCTGCACTAATTATCCATAGACCTGCACTAATAATCCACAGACCTGCACTAATAATACACAGACCTGCACTACTAATCCACAGGCCTGCACTGATAATCTACAGGCCTGCACTAATAATACACAGACCTGAACTAATAATCCACAGGCCTGCACTAATAATACACAGGCCTGCACTAATAATACACAGACCTGCAATAATAATCCACAGACCTGCACTAATAATCCACAGGCCTGCAATAATAATCCACAGGCCTGGACTAATAATCCACAGGTCTGGACTAATAATCCACAGGACTGCACTAATAATCCACAGACCTGCACTAATAATCCACAGACCTGCACTAATAATCCACAGGCCTGCACTAATAATCCACAGGCCTGGACTAATAATCCACAGGCCTGCACTAATAATCCACAGGCCTGCACTAATAATCCTCAGACCTGCACTAATAATACAAAGGCCTGCACTAATAATCCACAGACCTGGACTAATAATCTACAGGCCTGCACTAATAATCCAGAGACCTTGACTAATAATCCACAGGCCTGGACTAACAATCCACAGATCTGGACTATTAATCCAGAGGCCTGCACAAATAATGCACAGACCTGCACTAATAATCCAACGGCCTGCACAAAAAATCCACAGGCCTGCACTAATAATCCACAGACCTGCTCTAATAATCCAAGGGCCTGCACTAAAAATCCACAGGCCTGCACTAATAATCCACAGACCTGCACTAATAATACACAGGCCTGCACTAATCATCCACAGGCCTGGACTAATAATACACAGGCCTGCACTAATAATACACAGGCCGGCACAAATTATCCACAGACCTGCACTAATAATCCACAGACCTGCACTAATAATCCACAGACCTGCACGAATAATACACAGGCCTGCACTAATAATCCTCTGACCTGCACTAATAATCAACAGACCAGCACTAACAATACACAGGCCTGCACTAATAATCCACAGGCCTGGACTAATAATCCACAGGCCTGCACTAATAATCCACCGACCTGCACTAATAATCCACAGGCCTGCACTAATAATCCACAGGCCCGCACTAATAATCCACAGGCCTGCACTAATTATCCACAGGCCTGGACTAATAATCCACAGGCCTGCACTAATAATCCAAAGGCCTGCAATAATAATCCACAGACCAGCACTAATAATCCACAGGCCTGCACTAATAATCCACAGGCCCGCACTAATAATCCACAGGTCTGCACTAATTATCCACAGGCCTGGACTAATAATCCACAGGCCTGCACTAATAATCCACAGGCCTGCACTAATAACCCACAGGCCTGCACTAATTATCCAGAGGCCCGGACTAATAATCCACAGGCCTGCACTAATAATCCACAGACCTGGACTAATAATCCAGAGGCCTGCAGTAATAATCCAGAGGCCTGCACTAATAATCCACAGACCTGCATAATAATCCACAGACCTGCACTAATAATACACAGGCCTGCACTAATAATCCACAGGTCTGGACTAATAATGCACAGGCCTGCACTAATAATCCACAGACCTGCACTAATAATCCAAGGGCCTGCACTAAAAATCCACAGGCCTGCACTAATAATCCACAGACCTGCACTAATAATACACAGGCCTGCACTAATAATCCACAGGCCTGCAATAATAATTCACAGGCCTGGACTAATAATCCACAGGTCTGGACTAATAATCCACAGGCCTGCACTAATAATCCACAGAACTGCAATAATATTCCACAGACCTGCACTAATAATCCACAGGCCTGCACTAATAATCCACAGGCCTGCACTAATAATCCACAGGCCTGCACTAATAATCCACAGGCCTGGACTAATAATCCACAGGCCTGCACTAATAATCCACAGGCCTGCACTAATAATCCTCAGACCTGCACTCATAATACAAAGGCCTGCACTAATAATCCACAGACCTGGTCTAATAATCCACAGGCCTGCACTAATAATCCACAGGCCTGGACTAATAATCCACTGGTCTGGAATAATAATCCAGAGCCCTGCACTATTAATCCACAGACCTGCACTAATAATCCACAGACCTGCACTAATAATACACAGGCCGGCACAAATTATCCACAGACCTGCACTAATAATCCACAGACCTGCACTAATAATACACAGGCCTGCATTAATAATCCACAGGCCTGGACTAATAATACAAAGGCCTGCACTAATAATCCACAGACCTGGACTAATAATCCTCAGGCCTGCTCTAATAATCCACAGACCTGCACTAATAATACACAGGCCTGCACTAATAATCCATAGGCCTGGACTAATAATCCACAGGCCTGCACTAATAATCCACAGACGTGGACTAATAATCCACAGGCCTGCACTAATAATCCACAGGTCAGAACAAATAATTCACAGGCCTGCACTAATAACCCACAGACCTGCACTAAAAATCCACAGACCTGCATTAATAATACACAGGCCTGCACTAATTATCCATAGACCTGCACTAATAATCCACAGACCTGCACTAATAATACACAGACCTGCACTACTAATCCACAGGCCTGCACTGATAATCTACAGGCCTGCACTAATAATCCACAGACCTGAACTAATAATCCACAGGCCTGCACTAATAATACACAGGCCTGCACTAATAATCCACAGACCTGCACTAATAATACACAGGCCTGCACTAATAATCCACAGGCCTGGAATAATAATACACAGGCCTGCAAAAATAATCCACGGTCCGGGACAAATAAGCCACAGGCCTGCACTAATGATCCACAGACCTGGACTAATAATCCACAGGCCTGGACTAATAATCCACAGGCCGGGACTAATAATCCACAGGTCTCCACTAATAATCCACAGACCTGGACTAATAATCCACAGGCCTGGACTAATAATCCACAAACCTGCACTAATCATACACAGGACTGCACTAATAATCCACAGGCCTGGACTAATAATCCACAGACCTGCACTAATAATCCACAGGCCTGCAATAATAATCCACAGGCCTGGACTAATAATCCACAGGTCTGGACTAATAATCCACAGGCCTGCACTCATAATCCACAGACCTGCACTAATAATCCACAGACCTGCACTAATAATCCACAGGCCTGCAATAATAATTCACAGGCCTGGACTAATAATCCACAGGGGTGGACTAATAATCCACAGGCCTGCACTAATAATCCACAGAACTGCACTAATATTCCACAGACCTGCACTAATAATCCACAGGCCTGCACTAATAATCCACAGGCCTGCATTAATAATCCACAGGCCTGGACTAATAATCCACAGGCCTGCACTAATAATCCACAGGCCTGCACTAATAATCCTCAGACCTGCACTCATAATACAAAGGCCTGCAGTAATAATCCACAGACCTGGTCAAATAATCCACAGGCCTGCACTAATAATCCAGAGACCTTGACTAATAATCCACAGCCCTGGACTAATAATCCACAGGTCTGGAATAATAATCCAGAGGCCTGCACTAATAATCCACAGACCTGCACTAATAATCCACAGACCTGCACTAATAATCCACAGGCCTGCACTAATAATCCACAGGCCTGGACTCATAATACAAAGGCCTGCACTAATAATCCACAGACCTGGACTAATAATCCTCAGGCCTGTACTAATAATCCACAGACCTTAACTAATAATACACAGGCCTGCACTAATAATCCATAGGCCTGGACTAATAATCCACAGGCCTGCACTAATAATCCACAGACGTGGACTAATAATCCACAGGCCTGCACTAATAATCCACAGGTCAGAACAAATAATTCACAGGCCTGCACTAATACACCACAGACCTGCACTAAAAATCCACAGACCTGCATTAATAATACACAGGCCTGCACTAATTATCCATAGACCTGCACTAATAATCCACAGACCTGCACTAATAATACACAGACCTGCACTACTAATCCACAGGCCTGCACCGATAATCTACAGGCCTGCACTAATAATACACAGACCTGAACTAATAATCCACAGGCCTGCACTAATAATACACAGGCCTGCACTAATAATCCACAGACCTGCAATAATAATCCACAGACCTGCACTAATAATCCACAGGCCTGCAATAATAATCCACAGGCCTGGACTAATAATCCACAGGTCTGGACTAATAATCCACAGGACTGCACTAATAATCCACAGACCTGCACTAATAATCCACAGACCTGCACTAATAATCCACAGGCCTGCACTAATAATCCACAGGCCTGGACTAATAATCCACAGGCCAGCACTAATAATCCACAGGCCTGCACTAATAATCCTCAGACCTGCACTAATAATACAAAGGCCTGCACTAATAATCCACAGACCTGGACTAATAATCTACAGGCCTGCACTAATAATCCAGAGACCTTGACTAATAATCCACAGGCCTGGACTAATAATCCACAGATCTGGACTATTAATCCAGAGGCCTGCACTAATAATGCACAGACCTGCACTAATAATCCAACGGCCTGCACTAAAAATCCACAGGCCTGCACTAATAATCCACAGACCTGCACTAATAATCCAAGGGCCTGCACTAAAAATCCACAGGCCTGCACTAATAATCCACAGACCTGCACTAATAATACACAGGCCTGCACTAATCATCCACAGGCCTGGACTAATAATACACAGGCCTGCACTAATAATACACAGGCCGGCACAAATTATCCACAGACCTGCACTAATAATCCACAGACCTGCACTAATAATCCACAGACCTGCACGAATAATACACAGGCCTGCACTAATAATCCTCTGACCTGCACTAATAATCCACAGACCAGCACTAACAATACACAGGCCTGCACTAATAATCCACAGGCCTGGACTAATAATCCACAGGCCTGCACTAATAATCCACCGACCTGCACTAATAATCCACAGGCCTGCACTAATAATCCACAGGCCCGCACTAATAATCCACAGGCCTGCACTAATTATCCACAGGCCTGGACTAATAATCCACAGGCCTGCACTAATAATCCAAAGGCCTGCACTAATAATCCACAGACCTGCACTAATAATCCACAGGCCTGCACTAATAATCCACAGGCCCGCACTAATAATCCACAGGTCTGCACTAATTATCCACAGGCCTGGACTAATAATCCACAGGCCTGCACTAATAATCCACAGGCCTGCACTAATAATCCACAGGCCTGCACTAATTATCCAGAGGCCCGGACTAATAATCCACAGGCCTGCACTAATAATCCACAGACCTGGACTAATAATCCAGAGGCCTGCAGTAATAATCCAGAGGCCTGCACTAATAATCCACAGACCTGCATAATAATCCACAGACCTGCACTAATAATACACAGGCCTGCACTAATAATCCACAGGTCTGGACTAATAATGCACAGGCCTGCACTAATAATCCACAGGTCTGGACTACTAATCCACAGGCCTGCACTGATAATCTACAGGCCTGCACTAATAATCCACAGACCTGAACTAATAATCCACAGGCCTTCACTAATAATACACAGGCCTGCACTAATAATCCACAGACCTGCACTAATAATACACAGGCCTGCACTAATAATCCACAGGCCTGGAATAATAATACACAGGCCTGCAAAAATAATCCACGGTCCGGGACAAATAAGCCACAGGCCTGCACTAATGATCCACAGACCTGGACTAATAATCCACAGGCCTGGACTAATAATCCACAGGCCTGGACTAATAATCCACAGGACTGCACTAATAATCCACAGACCTGGACTAATAATCCACAGGCCTGGACTAATAATCCACAAACCTGCACTAATAATACACAGGCCTGCACTAATAATCCACAGGCCTGGACTAATAATCCACAGACCTGCACTAATAATCCACAGGCCTGCAATAATAATCCACAGGCCTGGACTAATAATCCACTGGTCTGGACTAATAATCCACAGGCCTGCACTCATAATCCACAGACCTGCACTAATAATCCACAGACCTGCACTAATAATCCACAGGCCTGCAATAATAATTCACAGGCCTGGACTAATAATCCACAGGGGTGGACTAATAATCCACAGGCCTTCACTAATAATCCACAGAACTGCACTAATATTCCACAGACCTGCACTAATAATCCACAGGCCTGCACTAATAATCCACAGGCCTGCACTAATAATCCACAGGCCTGGACAAATAATCCACAGGCCTGCACTAATAATCCACAGGCCTGCACTAATAATCCTGAGACTTGCCCTCATAATACAAAGGCCTGCAGTAATAATCCACAGACCTGGTCAAATAATCCACAGGCCTGCAGTAATAATCCAGAGACCTTGACTAATAATCCACAGGCCTGGACTAATAATCCACAGGTCTGGAATAATAATCCAGAGGCCTGCACTAATAATCCACAGACCTGCACTAATAATCCACAGAACTGCACTAATAATCCACAGACCTGCACTAATAATACACAGGCCTGCACTAATAATCCACAGGCCTGGACTAATAATACAAAGGCCTGCACTAATAATCCACAGACCTGGACTAATAATCCTCAGGCCTGTACTAATAATCCACAGACCTTAACTAATAATACACAGGCCTGCACTAATAATCCATAGGCCTGGACTAATAATCCACAGGCCTGCACTAATAATCCACAGACGTGGACTAATAATCCACAGGCCTGCACTGATAATCCACAGGTCAGAACAAATAATTCACAGGCCTGCACTAATACACCACAGACCTGCACTAAAAATCCACAGACCTGCATTAATAATACACAGGCCTGCACTAATTATCCATAGACCTGCACTAATAATCCACAGACCTGCACTAATAATACACAGACCTGCACTACAAATCCACAGGCCTGCACTGATAATCTACAGGCCTGCACTAATAATACACAGACCTGAACTAATAATCCACAGGCCTGCACTAATAATACACAGGCCTGCACTAATAATCCACAGACCTGCAATAATAATCCACAGACCTGCACTAATAATCCACAGGCCTGCAATAATAATCCACAGGCCTGGACTAATAATCCACAGGTCTGGACTAATAATCCACAGGACTGCACTAATAATCCACAGACCTGCACTAATAATCCACAGACCTGCACTAATAATCCACAGGCCTGCACTAATAATCCACAGGCCTGGACTAATAATCCACAGGCCTGCACTAATAATCCACAGGCCTGCACTAATAATCCTCAGACCTGCACTAATAATACAAAGGCCTGCACTAATAATCCACAGACCTGGACTAATAATCTACAGGCCTGCACTAATAATCCAGAGACCTTGACAAATAATCCACAGGCCTGGACTAATAATCCACAGATCTGGACTATTAATCCAGAGGCCTGCACTAATAATGCACAGACCTGCACTAATAATCCAACGGCCTGCACAAAACATCCACAGGCCTGCACTAATAATCCACAGACCTGCACTAATAATCCAAGGGCCTGCACTAAAAATCCACAGGCCTGCACTAATAATCCACAGACCTGCACTAATAATACACAGGCCTGCACTAATCATCCACAGGCCTGGACTAATAATACACAGGCCTGCACTAATAATACTCAGGCCGGCACAAATTATCCACAGACCTGCACTAATAATCCACAGACCTGCACTAATAATCCACAGACCTGCACGAATAATACACAGGCCTGCACTAATAATCCTCTGACCTGCACTAATAATCCACAGACCAGCACTAACAATACACAGGCCTGCACTAATAATCCACAGGCCTGGACTAATAATCCACAGGCCTGCACTAATAATCCACCGACCTGCACTAATAATCCACAGGCCTGCACTAATAATCCAAAGGCCCGCACTAATAATCCACAGGCCTGCACTAATTATCCACAGGCCTGGACTAATAATCCACAGGCCTGCACTAATAATCCAAAGGCCTGCACTAATAATCCACAGACCTGCACTAATAATCCACAGGCCTGCACTAATAATCCACAGGCCCGCACTAATAATCCACAGGTCTGCACTAATTATCCACAGGCCTGGACTAATAATCCACAGGCCTGCACTAATAATCCACAGGCCTGCACTAATAATCCACAGGCCTGCACTAATTATCCAGAGGCCCGGACTAATAATCCACAGGCCTGCACTAATAATCCACAGACCTGGAGTAATAATCCAGAGGCCTGCAGTAACAATCCAGAGGCCTGCACTAATAATCCACAGACCTGCATAATAATCCACAGACCTGCACTAATAATACACAGGCCTGCACTAATAATCCACAGGTCTGGACTAATAATGCACAGGCCTGCACTAATAATCCACAGACCTGCACTAATAATCCAAGGGCCTGCACTAAAAATCCACAGGCCTGCACTAATAATCCACAGACCTGCACTAATAATACACAGGCCTGCACTTATAATCCACAGGCCATGATTAATAATACACAGGCCTGCAATAATAATCCACGGTCCGGGACAAATAAGCCACAGGCCTGCACTAATGATCCACAGACCTGGACTAATAATCCACAGGCCTGGACTAATAATCCACAGGTCTGGACTAATAATCCACAGGACTGCATTAATAATCCAGAGACCTGGACTAATAATCCACAGGCCTAGACTAATAATCCACAGGTCTGGACTAATAATCCACAGGCCTGCACTCATAATCCACAGACCTGCACTAATAATCCACAGGCCTGCACTCATAATCCACAGACCTGCACTAATAATCCACAGGCCTGCACTAATAATCCTCAGGTCTGGACTAATAATCCACAGGCCTGCCCTAATAATCCACAGAACTGCACTAATATTCCACAGACCTGCACTAATAATCCACAGGCCTGCACTAATAATCCACAGGCCTGCACTAATAATCCACAGGCCTGCACTAATAATCCACAGGCCTGGACTAATAATCCACAGGCCTGCACTAATAATCCACAGGCCTGCACTAA
This sequence comes from Isurus oxyrinchus, assembly GCA_026770705.1. NCBI lineage: Eukaryota > Metazoa > Chordata > Chondrichthyes > Lamniformes > Lamnidae > Isurus > Isurus oxyrinchus. The sequence goes on along the minus strand of JANJGN010000003.1, from coordinate 1,483,168 downwards.
TAATCCTCAGACCTGCACTCATAATACAAAGGCCTGCACTAATAATCCACAGACCTGGTCTAATAATCCACAGGCCTGCACTAATAATCCAGACCTTGACTAATAATCCACAGGCCTGGACTAATAATCCACAGGTCTGGAATAATAATCCAGAGGCCTGCACTAATAATCCACAGACCTGCACTAATAATCCACAGACCTGCATTAATAATACACAGGCCGGCACGAATTATCCACAGACCTGCACTAATAATCCACAGACCTGCACTAATAATACACAGGCCTGCACTAATAATCCACAGGCCTGGACTAATAATACAAAGGCCTGCACTAATAATCCACAGACCTGGACTAATAATCGTCAGGACTGCACTAATAATCCACAGGCCTGCAATAATAAACCACAGGCCTGAAATTACAATCCACAGGCCGGGAATAATAATCCACAGGCCTGCTCTAATAATCCAGAGACCTGGACTAATAATCCACAGCCTGCACTAATAATCCACAGACCTGCACTAATAATACACAGGCCTGCACTAATAATCCACAGATCTGCACTAATAATCCACAGGCCTGCACTAATAATCCACAGACCTGGACTAATTATCCACAGGCCTGGACTAATAATCCACAGACCTGGACACATAATTCAAAGGCCTCACTAATAATGCACAGGCCTGCACTAATAATCGACAGACGTGCATTACTAGTAGACGGCCTGCACTCATAATGCACAGGCCTGCACTAATAATGCATAGGCCTGCACTAATACTCCAGAGACCTGGACTAATAATGCACAGGCCTGGACTAGTAATCCACAGGTCTGGACTAATAATTCACAGGCCTGCACTAATAATCCACAGACCTGCACTAATAATCCACAGACCTGCACGAATAATACACAGGCCTGCACTAATAATCCTCTGACCTGCACTAATAATCCACAGAACAGCACTAACAATACACAGGCCTGCACTAATAATCCACAGGCCTGGACTAATAATCCACAGGCCTGCAGTAATAATCCACAGACCTGCACTAATAATCCACAGGCCTGCACTAATAATCCACAGGCCCGCACTAATAATCCACAGGCCTGCACTAATTATCCGCAGGCCTGGACTAATAATCCACAGGCCTGCACTAATAATCCAAAGGCCTGCACTAATAATCCACAGACCTGCACTAATAATCCACAGGCCTGCACTAATAATCCACAGTCCCGCACTAATAATCCAAAGGTCTGCACTAATTATCCACAGGCCTGGACTAATAATCCACAGGCCTGCACTAATAATCCACAGGCCCGCACTAATAATCCACAGGCCTGCACTAATTATCCACAGGCCCGGACTAATAATCCACAGGCCTGCTCTAATAATCCACAGACCTGGACTAATAATCCAGAGGCCTGCAGTAATAATCCACAGGCCTGCACTAATAATCCAGAGACCTGCATATAATCCACAGAACTGCACTAATAATACACAGGCCTGCACTAATAATCCACAGGTCTGGAATAATAATGCACAGGCCTGCACTCATAATCCACAGACCTGCTCAAATAATCCACAGACCTGCACTAATAATCCACAGGCCTGCAATAATAATTCACAGGCCTGGTCTAATAATCCACAGGTCTGGACTAATAATCCACAGGCCTGCACTAATAATCCACAGAACTGCACTAATATTCCACAGACCTGCACTAATAATCCACAGGCCTGCACTAATAATCCACAGGCCTGCACTAATAATCCACAGGCCTGCACTAATAATCCACAGGCCTGGACTAATAATCCACAGGCCTGCACTAATAATCCACAGGCCTGCACTAATAATCCTCAGACCTGCACTCATAATACAAAGGCCTGCACTAATAATCCACAGACATGGTCTAATAATCCACAGGCCAGCACTAATAATCCAGAGACCTTGACTAATAATCCACAGGCCTGGACTAATAATCCACAGGTCTGGAATAATAATCCAGAGCCCGGCGCTAATAATCAACAGACCTGCACTAATAATCCACAGACCTGGACTAATAATCCACAGGCCTGGACTAATAATCCACAGGCCTGGACTAATAATCCACAGGACTGCACTTATAATCCACAGACCTGGACTAATAATCCACAGGCCTGGACTAATAATCCACAAACCTGCACTAATAATACACAGGCCTGCACTAATAATCCACAGGCCTGGACTAATAATCCACAGACCTGCACTAATAATCCACAGGCCTGCAATAATAATCCACAGGCCTGGACTAATAATCCACTGGTCTGGACTAATAATCCACAGGCCTGCACTCATAATCCACAGACCTGCACTAATAATCCACAGACCTGCACTAATAATCCACAGGCCTGCAATAATAATTCACAGGCCTGGACTAATAATCCACAGGGGTGGACTAATAATCCACAGGCCTTCACTAATAATCCACAGAACTGCACTAATATTCCACAGACCTGCACTAATAATCCACAGGCCTGCACTAATAATCCACAGGCCTGCACTAATAATCCACAGGCCTGGACTAATAATCCACAGGCCTGCACTAATAATCCACAGGCCTGCACTAATAATCCTCAGACCTGCCCTCATAATACAAAGGCCTGCAGTAATAATCCACAGACCTGGTCAAATAATCCACAGGCCTGCACTAATAATCCAGAGACCTTGACTAATAATCCACAGGCCTGGACTAATAATCCACAGGTCTGGAATAATAATCCAGAGGCCTGCACTAATAATCCACAGACCTGCACTAATAATCCACAGACCTGCACTAATAATCCACAGACCTGCACTAATAATACACAGGCCTGCACTAATAATCCACAGGCCTGGACTAATAATACAAAGGCCTGCACTAATAATCCACAGACCTGGACTAATAATCCTCAGGCCTGTACTAATAATCCACAGACCTTAACTAATAATACACAGGCCTGCACTAATAATCCATAGGCCTGGACTAATAATCCACAGGCCTGCACTAATAATCCACAGACGTGGACTAATAATCCACAGGCCTGCACTGATAATCCACAGGTCAGAACAAATAATTCACAGGCCTGCACTAATACACCACAGACCTGCACTAAAAATCCACAGACCTGCATTAATAATACACAGGCCTGCACTAATTATCCATAGACCTGCACTAATAATCCACAGACCTGCACTAATAATACACAGACCTGCACTACTAATCCACAGGCCTGCACTGATAATCTACAGGCCTGCACTAATAATACACAGACCTGAACTAATAATCCACAGGCCTGCACTAATAATACACAGGCCTGCACTAATAATCCACAGACCTGCAATAATAATCCACAGACCTGCACTAATAATCCACAGGCCTGCAATAATAATCCACAGGCCTGGACTAATAATCCACAGGTCTGGACTAATAATCCACAGGACTGCACTAATAATCCACAGACCTGCACTAATAATCCACAGACCTGCACTAATAATCCACAGGCCTGCACTAATAATCCACAGGCCTGGACTAATAATCCACAGGCCTGCACTAATAATCCACAGGCCTGCACTAATAATCCTCAGACCTGCACTAATAATACAAAGGCCTGCACTAATAATCCACAGACCTGGACTAATAATCTACAGGCCTGCACTAATAATCCAGAGACCTTGACAAATAATCCACAGGCCTGGACTAATAATCCACAGATCTGGACTATTAATCCAGAGGCCTGCACTAATAATGCACAGACCTGCACTAATAATCCAACGGCCTGCACAAAAAATCCACAGGCCTGCACTAATAATCCACAGACCTGCACTAATAATCCAAGGGCCTGCACTAATAATCCACAGGCCTGCACTAATAATCCACAGATCTGCACTAATAATACACAGGCCTGCACTAATCATCCACAGGCCTGGACTAATAATACACAGGCCTGCACTAATAATACTCAGGCCGGCACAAATTATCCACAGACCTGCACTAATAATCCACAGACCTGCACTAATAATCCACAGACCTGCACGAATAATACACAGGCCTGCACTAATAATCCTCTGACCTGCACTAATAATCCACAGACCAGCACTAACAATACACAGGCCTGCAATAATAATCCACAGGCCTGGACTAATAATCCACAGGCCTGCACTAATAATCCACCGACCTGCACTAATAATCCACAGGCCTGCACTAATAATCCACAGGCCCGCACTAATAATCCACAGGCCTGCACTAATTATCCACAGGCCTGGACTAATAATCCACAGGCCTGCACTAATAATCCAAAGGCCTGCACTAATAATCCACAGACCTGCACTAATAATCCAAAGGCCTGCACTAATAATCCACAGGCCCGCACTAATAATCCACAGGTCTGCACTAATTATCCACAGGCCTGGACTAATAATCCACAGGCCTGCACTAATAATCCACAGGCCTGCACTAATAATCCACAGGCCTGCACTAATTATCCAGAGGCCCGGACTAATAATCCACAGGCCTGCACTAATAATCCACAGACCTGGACTAATAATCCAGAGGCCTGCAGTAATAATCCAGAGGCCTGCACTAATAATCCACAGACCTGCATAATAATCCACAGACCTGCACTAATAATACACAGGCCTGCGCTAATAATCCACAGGTCTGGACTAATAATGCACAGGCCTGCACTAATAATCCACAGACCTGCACTAATAATCCAAGGGCCTGCACTAAAAATCCACAGGCCTGCACTAATAATCCACAGACCTGCACTAATAATACACAGGCCTGCACTTATAATCCACATGCCATGACTAATAATACACAGGCCTGCAATAATAATCCACGGTCCGGGACAAATAAGCCACAGGCCTGCACTAATGATCCACAGACCTGGACTAATAATCCACAGGCCTGGACTAATAATCCACAGGTCTGGACTAAGAATCCACAGGACTGCACTAATAATCCAGAGACCTGGACTAATAATCCACAGGCCTAGACTAATAATCCACAGGTCTGGACTAATAATCCACAGGCCTGCACTCATAATCCACAGACCTGCACTAATAATCCACAGACCTGCACTAATAATCCACAGGCCTGCAATAATAATTCACAGGCCTGCACTAATAATCCTCAGGTCTGGACTAATAATCCACAGGCCTGCCCTAATAATCCACAGAACTGCACTAATATTCCACAGACCTGCACTAATAATCCACAGGCCTGCACTAATAATCCACAGGCCTGCACTAATAATCCACAGGCCTGCACTAATAATCCACAGGCCTGGACTAATAATCCACAGGCCTGCACTAATAATCCACAGGCCTGCACTAATAATCCTCAGACCTGCACTCATAATACAAAGGCCTGCACTAATAATCCACAGACCTGGTCTAATAATCCACAGGCCTGGACTAATAATCCAGACCTTGACTAATAATCCACAGGCCTGGACTAATAATCCACAGGTCTGGAATAATAATCCAGAGGCCTGCACTAATAATCCACAGACCTGCACTAATAATCCACAGACCTGCACTAATAATACACAGGCCGGCACAAATTATCCACTGACCTGCACTAATAATCCACAGACCTGCACTAATAATACACAGGCCTGCACTAATAATCCACAGGCCTGGACTAATAATACAAAGGCCTGCACTAATAATCCACAGACCTGGACTAATAATCCTCAGGACTGCACTAATAATCCACAGGCCTGCACTAATAAACCACAGGCCTGAAATTACAATCCACAGGCCGGGAATAATAATCCACAGGCCTGCTCTAATAATCCAGAGACCTGGACTAATAATCCACAGCCTGCACTAATAATCCACAGACCTGCACTAATAATACACAGGCCTGCACTAATAATCCACAGATCTGCACTAATAATCCACAGGCCTGCACTAATAATCCACAGACCTGGACTAATTATCCGCAGGCCTGGACTAATAATCCACAGACCTGGACACATAATTCAAAGGCCGCACTAATAATGCACAGGCCTGCACTAATAATCGACAGACGTGCATTACTAGTAGACGGCCTGCACTCATAATGCACAGGCCTGCACTAATAATGCATAGGCCTGCACTAATACTCCAGAGACCTGGACTAATAATGCACAGGCCTGGACTAGTAATCCACAGGTCTGGACTAATAATTCACAGGCCTGCACTAATAATCCACAGACCTGCACTAATAATCCACAGACCTGCACGAATAATACACAGGCCTGCACTAATAATCCTCTGACCTGCACTAATAATCCACAGAACAGCACTAACAATAAACAGGCCTGCACTAATAATCCACAGGCCTGGACTAATAATCCACAGGCCTGCACTAATAATCCACAGACCTGCACTAATAATCCACAGGCCTGCACTAATAATCCACAGGCCCGCACTAATAATCCACAGGCCTGCACTAATTATCCGCAGGCCTGGACTAATAATCCACAGGCCTGCACTAATAATCCAAAGGCCTGCACTAATAATCCACAGACCTGCACTAATAATCCACAGGCCTGCACTAATAATCCACAGTCCCGCACTAATAATCCAAAGGTCTGCACTAATTATCCACAGGCCTGGACTAATAATCCACAGGCCTGCACTAATAATCCACAGGCCCGCACTAATAATCCACAGGCCTGCACTAATTATCCACAGGCCCGGACTAATAATCCACAGGCCTGCTCTAATAATCCACAGACCTGGACTAATAATCCAGAGGCCTGCAGTAATAATCCACAGGCCTGCACTAATAATCCAGAGACCTGCATATAATCCACAGAACTGCACTAATAATACACAGGCCTGCACTAATAATCCACAGGTCTGGACTAATAATGCACAGGCCTGCACTCATAATCCACAGACCTGCTCAAATAATCCACAGACCTGCACTAATAATCCACAGGCCTGCAATAATAATTCACAGGCCTGGACTAATAATCCACAGGTCTGGACTAATAATCCACAGGCCTGCACTAATAATCCACAGAACTGCACTAATATTCCACAGACCTGCACTAATAATCCACAGGCCTGCACTAATAATCCACAGGCCTGCACTAATAATCCACAGGCCTGCACTAATAATCCACAGGCCTGGACTAATAATCCACAGGCCTGCACTAATAATCCACAGGCCTGCACTAATAATCCTCAGACCTGCACTCATAATACAAAGGCCTGCACTAATAATCCACAGACATGGTCTAATAATCCACAGGCCAGCACTAATAATCCAGAGACCTTGACTAATAATCCACAGGCCTGGACTAATAATCCACAGGTCTGGAATAATAATCCAGAGCCCGGCGCTAATAATCAACAGACCTGCACTAATAATCCACAGACCTGCACTAATAATCCACAGGCCTGCTCTAATAATCCACAGACCTGGACTAATAATCCAGAGGCCTGCAGTAATAATCCACAGGCCTGCACTAATAATCCAGAGACCTGCATATAATCCACAGAACTGCACTAATAATACACAGGCCTGCACTAATAATCCACAGGTCTGGACTAATAATGCACAGGCCTGCACTCATAATCCACAGACCTGCTCAAATAATCCACAGACCTGCACTAATAATCCACAGGCCTGCAATAATAATTCACAGGCCTGGACTAATAATCCACAGGTCTGGACTAATAATCCACAGGCCTGCACTAATAATCCACAGAACTGCACTAATATTCCACAGACCTGCACTAATAATCCACAGGCCTGCACTAATAATCCACAGGCCTGCACTAATAATCCACAGGCCTGCACTAATAATCCACAGGCCTGGACTAATAATCCACAGGCCTGCACTAATAATCCACAGGCCTGCACTAATAATCCTCAGACCTGCACTCATAATACAAAGGCCTGCACTAATAATCCACAGACATGGTCTAATAATCCACAGGCCAGCACTAATAATCCAGAGACCTTGACTAATAATCCACAGGCCTGGACTAATAATCCACAGGTCTGGAATAATAATCCAGAGCCCGGCGCTAATAATCAACAGACCTGCACTAATAATCCACAGACCTGCACTAATAATCCACAGACCTGGACTAATAATACACAGGCCTGCACTAATAATCCACAGGCCTGGACTAATAATACAAAGGCCTGCACTAATAATCCACAGACCTGGACTAATAATACACAGGCCTGCACTAATAATCCATAGGCCTGGACTAATAATCCACAGGCCTGCACTAATAATCCACAGACGTGGACTAATAATCCACAGGCCTGCACTAATAATCCACAGGTCAGAACAAATAATTCACAGGCCTGCACTAATAACCCACAGACCTGCACTAAAAATCCACAGACCTGCATTAATAATACACAGGCCTGCACTAATTATCCATAGACCTGCACTAATAATCCACAGAACTGCACTGATAATACACAGACCTGCACTACTAATCCACAGGCCTGCACTGATAAACTACAGGCCTGCACTAATAATCCACAGACCTGCACTAATAATACACAGGCCTGCACTAATAATCCACAGGCCTGGACTAATAATACACAGGCCTGCACTAATAATCCACGGTCCGGGACAAATAATCCACAGGCCTGCACTAATGATCTTCAGACCTGGACTAATTATCCAGAGACCTTAACTAATAATCCACAGGCCTGCACTAATGATCTTCAGACCTGGACTAATAATCCAGAGACCTTGACTAATAATCCACAGGCCTGCACTAATAATACACAGGCCTGCACTAATAATCCACAGACCTGCACTAATAATCCACAGGCCTGCACTAATAATCCACAGACCTGGACTAATTATCCTCAGGCCTGGACTAATAATCCAAAGACCTGGACACATAATCCAAAGGCCGCACTAATAATCCACAGACCTGCACTAATAATTGACAGACGTGCATTACTAGTAGACAGGCCTGCACTAATAATGCACAGGCCTGCCCTAATAATGCACAGGCCTGCACTAATAATCCAGAGACCTGGACTAATAATGCAAAGGCCTGGACTAATAATCCACAGGTCTTGACTAATAATCCGCAGGCCTGCACTAATAATCCACAGACCTGCACTAATAATCCACAGACCTGCACGAATAATACACAGGCCTGCACTAATAATCCTCTGACCTGCACTAATAATCCACAGACCTGCACTAATAATCCTCAGGCCTGCAATAATTATCCACAGGCCTGGACTAATAATCCACAGGTCTGGACTAATAATCCACAGGCCTGCACTAATAATCCACAGACCTGCACTAATAATCCACAGACCTGCACTAATAATCCACAGGCCTGCACTAATAATCCACAGACCTGCACTAATAATCCACAGACCTGCACTAATAATCCACAGGCCTGCACTAATAATCCACAGGCCTGGACTAATAATCCACAGGCCTGCACTAATAATCCACAGGCCTGCATTAATAATCCTCAGACCTGCACTAATAATACAAAGGCCTGCACTAATAATCCACAGACCTGGACTAATAATCCACAGGCCTGCACTAATAATCCAGAGACCTTGACTAATAATCCTCAGGCGTGGACTAATAATCCACAGGTCTGGACTATTAATCCAGAGGCCTGCACTAATAATCAACAGACCTGCACTAATAATCCACAGACCTGCTCTAATAATACACAGGCCGGCACAAATTATCCACAGACCTGCATTAATAATACACAGGTCTGCACTAATAATCCACAGGCCTGCACTAATAATACACAGGCCTGCACTAAAAATCCACAGACCTGCACTAATAATCCACAGACCTGCACTAATAATCCTCAGGCCTGCAATAATAATCCACAGGCCTGGACTAATAATCCACAGGTCTGGACTAATAATCCACAGGCCTGCACTAATAATCCACAGACCTGCACTAATAATCCACAGACCTGCACTAATAATCCACAGGCCTGCACTAATAATCCACAGGCCTGGAATAATAATCCACAGGCCTGCAATAATAATCCACAGGCCTGCACTAATAATCCTGAGACCTTGACTAATAATCCTCAGGCGTGGACTAATAATCCACAGGTCTGGACTATTAATCCAGAGGCCTGCACTAATAATCCACAGACCTGCACTAATAATCCACAGACCTGCACTAATAATACAAAGGCCGGCACAAATTATCCACAGACCTGCACTAATAATACACAGGTCTGCACTAATAATCCACAGGCCTGGGCTAATAATACAAAGGACTGCACTAATAATCCTCAGACCTGGACTAATAATCCTCAGGCCGCAGTAATAATCCACAGACCTGCACTAATAATACACAGGCCTGCACTAATAATCCATAGGCCTGGACGAATAATCCACAGGCCTGCACTAATAATCCACAGACGTGGACTAATAATCCACAGGCCTGCACTAATAATCCACAGGTCAGAACAAATAATCCACTGGCCTGCACTAATAACCCACAGACCTCCACTAAATATCCACAGACCTGCATTAATAATACACAGGCCTGCACTAATTATCCAAAGACCTGCACAAATAATCCGCAGATCTGCACTAATAATACACAGACCTGCACTACTAATCCACAGGCCTGGACTAATAATCTACAGGCCCGCACTAATAATCCTCTACCTGAACTAATAATCCACAGGCCTGCACTAATAATCCACAGGCCTGCACTAATAATCCGCAGACCTGCACTAATAATCCACAGGCCTGGACTAATAATACACAGGCCTGGACTAATAATACACAGGCCTGCACTAATAATCCACAGTCCTGGATTAATAATCTACAGGCGTGCACTAATAATCCACAGGCCTGCATTAATAATCCACAGACCTACAAGAATATTCCACAGGCCTGCACTAATATTCCACAGGCCTGCACTAATAATCCACAGGCCTGCACTCATAATCCACAGGCCTGGACTGATAATACACAGGCCAGGATTAATAATCCACAGGCCTGCAATAATAATCCACAGGCCTGGACTAATAATCCACAGGCCTGCACTAATAATCCACAGGCCTGCACTAATAAACCACAGGCCTGAAATAATAATCCAATGGCCGGGAATAATAATCCACAGGCCTGCACTAATAATCCACAGACCTGGACTAATAATCCACAGCCTGCACTAATAATCCACAGACGTGCACTAATAATACACAGGCCTGCACTAATAATCCACAGACCTGCACTAATAATCCACAGGCCAGCACTAATAATCCACAGACCTGGACTAATTATCCACAGGCCTGGACTAATAATCCACAGACCTGGACACATAATCCAAAGGCTGCACTAATAATCCACAGACCTGCACTAATAATCGACAGACGTGCATTACTAGTAGACAGGCCTGCACTAATAATGCACAGGCCTGCACTAATAATGCACAGGCCTGCACTAATACTCCAGAGACCCGGACTAATAATGCAAAGGCCTGGACTAATAATCCACAGGTCTGGACTAATAATCCACAGGCCTGCACTAATAATCCACAGACCTGCACTAATAATCCACAGACCTGAACGAATAATACACAGGCCTGCACTAATAATCCTCTGACCTGCACTAATAATCCACAGACCAGCACTAATAATACACAGGCCTGCACTAATAATCCACAGGCCTGGACTAATAATCCACAGGCCTGCACTAATAATCCACCAACCTGCACTAATAATCCACAGTCCTGCACTAATAATCCACAGGCCCGCACTAATAATCCACAGGCCTGCACTAATTATCCACAGGCCTGGACTAATAATCCACAGGCCTGCACTAATAATCAAAAGGCCTGCACTAATAATCCACAGACCTGCACTAATAATCCACAGGCCTGCACTAATAATCCACAGGTCTGCACTAATTATCCGCAGGCCTGGACTAATAATCCACAGGCCTGCACTAATAATCCACAGGCCCGCACTAATAATCCACAGGCCTGCACTAATTATCCACAGGCCCGGACTAATAATCCACAAGGCCTGCACTAATAATCCACAGACCTGGACTAATAATCCAGAGGCCTGCAGTAATAATCCACAGGCCTGCACTAATAATCCACAGACCTGCATAATAATCCACAGACCTGCACTAATAATACACAGGCCTGCACTAATAATCCACAGGTCTGGACTAATAATGCACAGGCCTGCACTAATAATCCACAGAGCTGCACTAATAATCCAAGGGCCTGCACTAAAAATCCACAGGCCTGCACTAATATTCCACAGACCTGCACTAATAATACACAGGCCTGCAATAATAATCCACAGGCCTGGGCTAATAATACACTGGCCTGCACTAATAATCCACGGTCCGGGACAAATAAGCCACAGGTCTGCACTAATGATCCACAGACCTGGACTAATAAACCACAGGCCTGGACTAATAATCCACAGGCCTGGACTAATAATCCACAGGACTGCACTAATAATCCACAGACCTGGACTAATAATCCACAGGCCTGCACTAATAATCCACAAACCTGCACTAATAATACACTGGCCTGCACTAATAATCCACAGGCCTGGACTAATAATCCATAGACCTGCACTAATAATCCACAGGCCTGCAATAATAATCCAGAGGCCTGGACTAATAATCCACAGGTCTGGACTAATAATCCAAAGGCCTGCACTCATAATGCACAGACCTGCACTAATAATCCACAGACCTGCACTAATAATCCACAGGCCTGCAATAATAATTCACAGGCCTGGACTAGTAATCCACAGGTCTGGACTAATATTCCACAGGCCTGCACTAATAATCCACAGAACTGCACTAATATTCCACAGACCTGCACTAATAATCCACAGGCCTGCACTAATAATCCACAGGCCTGCACTAATAATCCACAGGCCTGCACTAATAATCCACAGGCCTGGACTAATAATCCACAGGCCTGCACTAATAATCCTCAGACCTGCACTCATAACACAAAGGCCTGCACTAATAATCCACAGACCTGGTCTAATAATCCAAAGGCCTGCACTAATAATAAAGAGACCTTGACTAATAATCCACAGGCCTGCACTAATAATCCACAGACCTGCACTAATAATCCACAGACCTGCACTAATAATACACAGGCCGGCACAAATTATCCACAGACCTGCACTAATAATCCACAGACCTGCACTAATAATACACAGGCCTGCACTTATAATCCACAGGCCTGGACTAATAATACAAAGGCATGCACTAATAATCCACAGACCTGGACTAATAATACTCAGGCCTGCCCTAATAATCCACAGACCTGCACTAATAATACACAGGCCTGCACTAATAATCCATAGGCCTGGACTAATAATCCACAGGTCTGCACTAATAATCCACTGACGTGGAAAATAATCCACAGGCCTGCACTAATAATCCACAGGTCAGAACAAATAATTCACAGGCCTGCACTAATAACCCACAGACCTGCACTAAAAATCCACAGACCTGCATTAATAATACACAGGCCTGCACTAATTATCCATAGACCTGCACTAATAATCCACAGACCTGCACTAATAATACACAGACCTGCACTACTAATCCACAGGCCTGCACTAATGATCCACAGACCTGGACTAATAATCCACAGGCCTGGACTAATAATCCACAGGCCTGGACTAATAATCCACAGGACTGCACTAATAATCCACAGACCTGGACTAATAATCCACAGGCCTGGACTAATAATCCACAAACCTGCACTAATAATACACAGGCCTGCACTAATAATCCACAGGCCTGGACTAATAATCCACAGACCTGCACTAATAATCCACAGGCCTGCACTAATAATCCACAGGCCTGCACTAATAATCCACAGGCCTGGACTAATAATCCACAGGCCTGCACTAATAATCCACAGGCCTGCACTAATAATCCTCAGACCTGCACTCATAATACAAAGGCCTGCACGAATAATCCACAGACCTGGTCAAATAATCCACAGGCCTGCACTAATAATCCAGAGACCTTGACTAATAATCCACAGGCCTGGACTAATAATCCACAGGTCTGGAATAATAATCCAGAGGCCTGCACTAATAATCCACAGACCTGCACTAATAATCCACAGACCGGCACTAATAATACACAGGCCGGCACAAATTATCCACAGACCTGCACTAATAATCCACAGACCTGCACTAATAATACACAGGCCTGCACTAATAATCCACAGGCCTGGACTAATAATACAAAGGCCTGCACTAATAATCCACAGACCTGGACTAATAATCCTCAGGCCTGCACTAATAATCCACAGACCTGCACTATTAATACACAGGCCTGCACTAAGAATCCATAGGCCTGGACTAATAATCCACAGGCCCGCACTAATAATCCACAGGCCTGCACTAATTATCCACAGGCCTGGACTAATAATCCACAGGCCTGCACTAATAATCCAAAGGCCTGCACTAATAATCCACAGACCTGCACTAATAATCCACAGGCCTGCACTAATAATCCACAGGTCTGCACTAATTATCCACAGGCCTGGACTAATAATCCACAGGCCTGCACTAATAATCCACAGGCCCGCACTAATAATCCACAGGCCTGCACTAATTATCCACAGGCCCGGACTAATAATCCACAAGGCCTGCACTAATAATCCACAGACCTGGACTAATAATCCAGAGGCCTGCAGTAATAATCCACAGGCCTGCACTAATAATCCACAGACCTGCATAATAATCCACAGACCTGCACTAATAATACACAGGCCTGCACTAATAATCCTCAGGTCTGGACTAATAATGCACAGGCCTGCACTAATAATCCACAGAGCTGCACTAATAATCCAAGGGCCTGCACTAAAAATCCACAGGCCTGCACTAATATTCCACAGATCTGCACTAATAATACACAGGCCTGCAATAATAATCCACAGGCCTGGGCTAATAATACACTGGCCTGCACTAATAATCCACGGTCCGGGACAAATAAGCCACAGGTCTGCACTAATGATCCACAGACCTGGACTAATAATCCACAGGCCTGGACTAATAATCCACAGGCCTGGACTAATAATCCACAGGACTGCACTAATAATTCACAGACCTGGACTAATAATCCACAGGCCTGCACTAATAATCCACAAACCTGCACTAATAATACACAGGCCTGCACTAATAATCCACAGGCCTGGACTAATAATCCACAGACCTGCACTAATAATCCACAGGCCTGCAATAATAATCCAGAGGCCTGGACTAATAATCCACAGGTCTGGACTAATAATCCAAAGGCCTGCACTCATAATCCACAGACCTGCACTAATAATCCACAGACCTGCACTAATAATCCACAGGCCTGCAATAATAATTCACAGGCCTGGACTAATAATCCACTGAAGTGGAAAATAATCCACAGGCCTGCACTAATAATCCACAGGTCAGAACAAATAATTCACAGGCCTGCACTAATCACCCACAGACCTGCACTAAAAATCCACAGACCTGCATTAATAATACACAGGCCTGCACTAATTATCCATAGACCTGCACTAATAATCCACAGACCTGCACTAATAATACACAGTCCTGCACTACTAATCCACAGGACTGCACTGATAATCTACAGGCCTGCACTAATAATCCACAGACCTGAACTAATAATCCACAGGCCTGCACTAATAATACACAGGCCTGCACTAATAATCCACAGACCTGCACTAATAATACACAGGCCTGCACTAATAATCCACAGGCCTGGAATAATAATACACAGGCCTGCACTAATAATCCACGGTCCGGGACAAATAAGCCACAGGCCTGCACTAATGATCCACAGACCTGGACTAATAATCCACAGGCCTGGACTAATAATCCACAGGCCTGGACTAATAATCCACAGGACTGCACTAATAATCCACAGACCTGGACTAATAATCCACAGGCCTGGACTAATAATCCACAAACCTGCACTAATAATACACAGGCCTGCACTAATAATCCACAGGCCTGGACTAATAATCCACAGACCTGCACTAATAATCCACAGGCCTGCACTAATAATCCACAGGCCTGCACTAATAATCCACAGGCCTGGACTAATAATCCACAGGCCTGCACTAATAATCCACAGGCCTGCACTAATAATCCTCAGACCTGCACTCATAATACAAAGGCCTGCACGAATAATCCACAGACCTGGTCAAATAATCCACAGGCCTGCACTAATAATCCAGAGACCTTGACTAATAATCCACAGGCCTGGACTAATAATCCACAGGTCTGGAATAATAATCCAGAGGCCTGCACTAATAATCCACAGGCCTGCACTAATAATCCACAGACCGGCACTAATAATACACAGGCCGGCACAAATTATCCACAGACCTGCACTAATAATCCACAGACCTGCACTAATAATACACAGGCCTGCACTAATAATCCACAGGCCTGGACTAATAATACAAAGGCCTGCACTAATAATCCACAGACCTGGACTAATAATCCTCAGGCCTGCACTAATAATCCACAGACCTGCACTATTAATACACAGGCCTGCACTAAGAATCCATAGGCCTGGACTAATAATCCACAGGCCTGCACTAATAATCCACAGACGTGGACTAATAATCCACAGGCCTGCACTAATAATCCACAGGTCAGAACAAATAATTCACAGACCTGCACTAATAAACCACAGACCTGCACGAAAAAACCACAGACCTGCATTAATAATACACAGGCCTGCACTAATTATCCATAGACCTGCACTAATAATCCACAGACCTGCACTAATAATACACAGACCTGCACTACAAATCCACAGGCCTGCACTGATAATCTACAGGCCTGCACTAATAATACACAGACCTGAACTAATAATCCACAGGCCTGCACTAATAATAAACAGGCCTGCACTAATAATCCACAGACCTGCACTAATAATCCACAGGCCTGCACTAATAATCCACAGGCCTGCAATAATAATCCACAGGCCTGGACTAATAATCCACAGGTCTGGACTAATAATCCACAGGCCTGCACTAATAATCCACAGACCTGCACTAATAATCCACAGACCTGCACTAATAATCCACAGGCCTGCACTAATAATCCACAGGCCTGGACTAATAATCCACAGTCTGCACTAATAATCCACAGGCCTGCACTAATAATCCTCAGACCTGCACTAATAATACAAAGGCCTGCACTAATAATCCACAGACCTGGACTAATAATCTACAGGCCTGCATTAATAATCCAGAGACCTTGACTAATAATCCACAGGCCTGGACTAATAATCCACAGGTCTTTACTATTAATCCAGAGGCCTGCACTAATAATGCACAGACCTGCACTAATAATCCACAGACCTGGACTAATAATCCAGTGGCCTGCAGTAATAATCCACAGGCCTGCACTAATAATCCACAGACCTGCACTAATAATCCACAGACCTGCACCAATAATACACAGGCCTGCACTAATAATCCACAGGTCTGGACTAATAATCCACAGGCCTGCACTAATAATCCACAGACCTGCACTAATAATCCAAGGGCCTGCAGTAAAAATCCACAGGCCTGCACTAATAATCCACAGACCTGCACTAATAATACACAGGCCTGCACTAATAATCCACGGTCCGGGACAAATAAACCACAGGCCTGCACTAATGATCTACAGACCTGGACTAATAATCCACAGGACTGCACTAATAATCCACAGACCTGGACTAATAATCCACAGGCCTGGACTAATAATCCACAAATCTGCACTAATAATACACAGGCCTGCACTAATAATCCACAGGCCTGCACTAATAATCCACAGGCCTGCACTAATAATCCACAGGCCTGCAATAATAATCCACAGGCCTGGACTAATAATCCACAGGCCTGCACTAATAATCCACAGGCCTCCAATAATAATCCACAGGCCTGGACTAATAATCCAAAGGCCTGCACTCATAATCCACAGACCTGCACTAATAATCCACAGACCTGCACTAATAATCCACAGGCCTGCAATAATAATTCACAGGCCTGGACTAATAATCCACAGGTCTTGACTAATAATCCACAGGCCTGCACACATAACCCACAGACCTGCACTAATAATCCACAGACCTGCACTAATAATCCACAGGCCTGCAATAATAATCCACAGACCTGCACTAATAATCCACAGGCCTGCACTAATAATCCACAGAACTGCACTAATATTCCACAGACCTGCACTAATAATACACAGGCCTGCACTAATAATCCACAGGCCTGCACTAATAATCCACAGGCCTGCACTAATAATCCACAGGCCTGGACTAATAATCCACAGGCCTGCACTAATAATCCACAGGCCAGCACTAATAATCCTCAGACCTGCACTCATAATACAAAGGCCTGCACTAATAATCCACAGCCCTGGTCTAATAATCCACAGGCCTGCACTAATAATCCAGAGACATTGACTAATAATCCACAGGCCTGGACTAATAATCCACAGGTCTGGAATAATAATCCAGAGGCCTGCACCAATAATCCACAGACCTGCACTTATAATCCACAGACCTGCACTAATAATACACAGGCCGGCACAAATTATCCACAGACCTGCACTAATAATCCACAGGCCCGCACTAATAATACACAGGCCTGCACTAATAATCCACAGGCCTGGACTAATAATACAAAGGCCTGCACTAATAATCCACAGACCTGGACTAATAATCCTCAGGCCTGCACTAATAATCCACAGACCTGCACTATTAATACACAGGCCTGCACTAAGAATCCATAGGCCTGGACTAATAATCCACAGGCCCGCACTAATAATCCACAGACCTGCACTAATAATCCACAGACCTGAACGAATAATACACAGGCCTGCACTAATAATCCTCTGACCTGCACTAATAATCCACAGACCAGCACTAATAATACACAGGCCTGCACTAATAATCCACAGGCCTGGACTAATAATCCACAGGCCTGCACTAATAATCCACCGACCTGCACTAATAATCCACAGTCCTGCACTAATAATCCACAGGCCCGCACTAATAATCCACAGGCCTGCACTAATTATCCACAGGCCTGGACTAATAATCCACAGGCCTGCACTAATAATCCAAAGGCCTGCACTAATAATCCACAGACCTGCACTAATAATCCACAGGCCTGGACTAATAATCCACAGGCCTGCACTAATAATCCACAGGCCCGCACTAATAATCCACAGGCCTGCACTAATTATCCACAGGCCCGGACTAATAATCCACAAGGCCTGCACTAATAATCCACAGACCTGGACTAATAATCCAGAGGCCTGCAGTAATAATCCACAGGCCTGCACTAATAATCCACAGACCTGCATAATAATCCACAGACCTGCACTAATAATACACAGGCCTGCACTAATAATCCACAGGTCTGGACTAATAATGCACAGGCCTGCACTAATAATCCACAGAGCTGCACTAATAATCCAAGGGCCTGCACTAAAAATCCACAGGCCTGCACTAATATTCCACAGACCTGCACTAATAATACACAGGCCTGCAATAATAATCCACAGGCCTGGGCTAATAATACACTGGCCTGCACTAATAATCCACGGTCCGGGACAAATAAGCCACAGGTCTGCACTAATGATCCACAGACCTTTACTAATAATCCACAGGCCTGGACTAATAATCCACAGGCCTGGACTAATAATCCACAGGACTGCACTAATAATCCACAGACCTGGACTAATAATCCACAGGCCTGCACTAATAATCCACAAACCTGCACTAATAATACACAGGCCTGCACTAATAATCCACAGGCCTGGACTAATAATCCACAGACCTGCACTAATAATCCACAGGCCTGCAATAATAATCCAGAGGCCTGGACTAATAATCCACAGGTCTGGACTAATAATCCAAAGGCCTGCACTCATAATCCACAGACCTGCACTAATAATCCACAGACCTGCACTAATAATCCACAGGCCTGCAATAATAATTCACAGGCCTGGATTAGTAATCCACAGGTCTGGACTAATATTCCACAGGCCTGCACTAATAATCCACAGAACTGCACTAATATTCCACAGACCTGCACTAATAATCCACAGGCCTGCACTAATAATCCACAGGCCTGCACTAATAATCCACAGGCCTGCACTAATAATCCACAGGACTGCACTAATAATCCACAGGCCTGGACTAATAATCCACAGGCCTGCACTAATAATCCTCAGACCTGCACTCATAACACAAAGGCCTGCACTAATAATCCACAGACCTGGTCTAATAATCCAAAGGCCTGCACTAATAATCCAGAGACCTTGACTAATAATCCACAGGCCTGCACTAATAATCCACAGACCTGCACTAATAATCCACAGACCTGCACTAATAATACACAGGCCGGCACAAATTATCCACAGACCTGCACTAATAATCCACAGACCTGCACTAATAATACACAGGCCTGCACTAATAATCCACAGGCCTGGACTAATAATACAAAGGCATGCACTAATAATCCACAGACCTGGACTAATAATACTCAGGCCTGCCCTAATAATCCACAGACCTGCACTAATAATACACAGGCCTGCACTAATAATCCATAGGCCTGGACTAATAATCCACAGGTCTGCACTAATAATCCACTGACGTGGAAAATAATCCACAGGCCTGCACTAATAATCCACAGGTCAGAACAAATAATTCACAGGCCTGCACTAATAACCCACAGACCTGCACTAAAAATCCACAGACCTGCATTAATAATACACAGGCCTGCACTAATTATCCATAGACCTGCACTAATAATCCACAGACCTGCACTAATAATACACAGACCTGCACTACTAATCCACAGGCCTGCACTGATAATCTACAGGCCTGCACTAATAATCCACAGACCTGAACTAATAATCCACAGGCCTGCACTAATAATACACAGGCCTGCACTAATAATCCACAGACCTGCACTAATAATACACAGGCCTGCACTAATAATCCACAGGCCTGGAATAATAATACACAGGCCTGCACTAATAATCCACGGTCCGGGACAAATAAGCCACAGGCCTGCACTAATGATCCACAGACCTGGACTAATAATCCACAGGCCTGGACTAATAATCCACAGGCCTGGACTAATAATCCACAGGACTGCACTAATAATCCACAGACCTGGACTAATAATCCACAGGCCTGGACTAATAATCCACAAACCTGCACTAATAATACACAGGCCTGCACTAATAATCCACAGGCCTGGACTAATAATCCACAGACCTGCACTAATAATCCACAGGCCTGCACTAATAATCCACAGGCCTGCACTAATAATCCACAGGCCTGGACTAATAATCCACAGGCCTGCACTAATAATCCACAGGCCTGCACTAATAATCCTCAGACCTGCACTCATAATACAAAGGCCTGCACGAATAATCCACAGACCTGGTCAAATAATCCACAGGCCTGCACTAATAATCCAGAGACATTGACTAATAATCCATAGGCCTGGACTAATAATCCACAGGTCTGGAATAATAATCCAGAGGCCTGCACTAATAATCCACAGACCTGCACTAATAATCCACAGACCGGCACTAATAATACACAGGCCGGCACAAATTATCCACAGACCTGCACTAATAATCCACAGACCTGCACTAATAATACACAGGCCTGCACTAATAATCCACAGGCCTGGACTAATAATACAAAGGCCTGCACTAATAATCCACAGACCTGGACTAATAATCCTCAGGCCTGCACTAATAATCCACAGACCTGCACTATTAATACACAGGCCTGCACTAAGAATCCATACGCCTGGACTAATAATCCACAGGCCCGCACTAATAATCCACAGGCCTGCACTAATTATCCACAGGCCTGGACTAATAATCCACAGGCCTGCACTAATAATCCACAGAACTGCACTAATATTCCACAGACCTGCACTAATAATCCACAGGCCTGCACTAATAATCCACAGGCCTGCACTAATAATCCACAGGCCTGCACTAATAATCCACAGGCCTGGACTAATAATCCACAGACCTGCGCAAATAATCTACAGGCCTGCACTAATAATCCACAGGCCTGCACTAATAATCCACAGGCCTGCACTAATAATCCTCAGACCTGCACTCATAACACAAAGGCCTGCACTAATAATCCACAGACCTGGTCTAATAATCCACAGGCCTGCACTAATATTCCAGAGACCTTGACTAATAATCCACAGGCCTGCACTAATCATCCACAGACCTGCACTAATAATCCACAGACCTGCACTAATAATACACAGGCCGGCACAAATTATCCACAGACCTGCACTAATAATCCACAGACCTGCACTAATAATACACAGGCCTGCACTAATAATCCACAGGCCTGGACTAATAATACAAAGGCATGCACTAATAATCCACAGACCTGGACTAATAATACTCAGGCCTGCCCTAATAATCCACAGACCTGCACTAATAATACACAGGCCTGCACTAATAATCCATAGGCCTGGACTAATAATCCACAGGTCTGCACTAATAATCCACTGACGTGGAAAATAATCCACAGGCCTGCACTAATAATCCACAGGTCAGAACAAATAATTCACAGGCCTGCACTAATAACCCACAGACCTGCACTAAAAATCCACAGACCTGCATTAATAATACACAGGCCTGCACTAATTATCCATAGACCTGCACTAATAATCCACAGACCTGCACTAATAATACACAGACCTGCACTACTAATCCACAGGACTGCACTGATAATCTACAGGCCTGCACTAATAATCCACAGACCTGAACTAATAATCCAGAGGCCTGCACTAATAATACACAGGCCTGCACTAATAATCCACAGACCTGCACTAATAATACACAGGCCTGCACTAATAATCCACAGGCCTGGAATAATAATACACAGGCCTGCACTAATAATCCACGGTCCAGGACAAATAAGCCACAGGCCTGCACTAATGATCCACAGACCTGGACTAATAATCCACAGGCCTGGACTAATAATCCACAGGCCTGGACTAATAATCCACAGGACTGCACTAATAATCCACAGACCTGGACTAATAATCCACAGGCCTGGACTAATAATCCACAAACCTGCACTAATAATACACAGGCCTGCACTAATAATCCACAGGCCTGGACTAATAATCCACAGACCTGCACTAATAATCCAGAGGCCTGCACTAATAATCCACAGGCCTGCACTAATAATCCACAGGCCTGGACTAATAATCCACAGGCCTGCACTAATAATCCACAGGCCTGTACTAATAATCCTCAGACCTGCACTCATAATACAAAGGCCTGCACGAATAATCCACAGACCTGGTCAAATAATCCACAGGCCTGCACTAATAATCCAGAGACCTTGACTAATAATCCACAGGCCTGGACTAATAATCCACAGGTCTGGAATAATAATCCAGAGGCCTGCACTAATAATCCACAGACCTGCACTAATAATCCATAGACCGGCACTAATAATACGCAGGCCGGCACAAATTATCCACAGACCTGCACTAATAATCCACAGACCTGCACTAATAATACACAGGCCTGCACTAATAATCCACAGGCCAGGACTAATAATACAAAGGCCTGCACTAATAATCCACAGACCTGGACTAATAATCCTCAGGCCTGCACTAATAATCGACAGACCTGCACTATTAATACCCAGGCCTGCACTAAGAATCCATAGGCCTGGACTAATAATCCACAGGCTTGCACTAATAATCCACAGACGTGGACTAATAATCCACAGGCCTGCACTAATAATCCACATGTCAGAACAAATAATTCACAGGCCTGCACTAATAAACCACAGACCTGCACGAAAAAACCAGAGACCTGCATTAATAATACACAGGCCTGCACTAATTATCCATAGACCTGCACTAATAATCCACAGACCTGCACTAATAATACACAGACCTGCACTACAAATCCACAGGCCTGCACTGATAATCTACAGGCCTGCACTAATAATACACAGACCTGAACTAATAATCCACAGGCCTGCACTAATAATAAACAGGCCTGCACTAATAATCCACAGACCTGCACTAATAATCCACAGGCCTGCACTAATAATCCACAGGCCTGCAATAATAATCCACAGGCCTGGACTAATAATCCACAGGTCTGGACTAATAATCCACAGGCCTGCACTAATAATCCACAGACCTGCACTAATAATCCACAGACCTGCACTAATAATCCACAGGCCTGCACTAATAATCCACAGGCCTGGACTAATAATCCACAGGCCTGCACTAATAATCCACAGGCCTGCACTAATAATCCTCAGACCTGCACTAATAATACAAAGGCCTGCACTAATAATCCACAGACCTGGACTAATAATCTACAGGCCTGCACTAATAATCCAGAGACCTTGACTAATAATCCACAGGCCTGGACTAATAATCCACAGGTCTTTACTATTAATCCAGAGGCCTGCACTAATAATGCACAGACCTGCACTAATAATCCACAGACCTGGACTAATAATCCAATGGCCTGCAGTAATAATCCACAGGCCTGCACTAATAATCCACAGACCTGCACTAATAATCCACAGACCTGCACCAATAATACACAGGCCTGCACTAATAATCCACAGGTCTGGACTAATAATCCACAGGCCTGCACTAATAATCCGCAGACCTGCACTAATAATCCAAGGGCCTGCAGTAAAAATCCACAGGCCTGCACTAATAATCCACAGACCTGCACTAATAATACACAGGCCTGCACTAATAATCCACGGTCCGGGACAAATAAACCACAGGCCGGCACTAATGATCTACAGACCTGGACTAATAATCCACAGGACTGCACTAATAATCCACAGACCTGGACCAATAATCCACAGGCCTGGACTAATAATCCACAAACCTGCACTAATAATACACAGACCTGGACTAATAATCCACAGGACTGCACTAATTATCCACAGACCTGGACTAATAATCCACAGGCCTGCACTAATAATCCACAGGCCTGCAATAATAATCCACAGGCCTGGACTAATAATCCACAGGCCTGCACTAATAATCCACAGACCTGCACTAATAATCCAAAACAGGCACTCATAATCCACAGGCCTGCAATAATAATTCACAGGCATGGACTAATAATCCACAGGTCTTGACTAATAATCCAAAGGCCTGCACACATAATCCACAGACCTGCACTAATAATCCACAGACCTGCACTAATAATCCACAGGCCTGCAATAATAATCCACAGACCTGCACTAATAATCCACAGGCCTGCACTAATAATCCACAGAACTGCACTAATATTCCACAGACCTGCACTAATAATACACAGGCCTGCACTAATAATCCACAGGCCTGCACTAATAATCCACAGGCCTGCACTAATAATCCACAGGCCTGGACTAATAATCCACAGGCCTGCACTAATAATCCACAGGCCAGCACTAATAATCCTCAGACCTGCACTCATAATACAAAGGCCTGCACTAATAATCCACAGCCCTGGTCTAATAATCCACAGGCCTGCACTAATAATCCAGAGACATTGACTAATAATCCACAGGCCTGGACTAATAATCCACAGGTCTGGAATAATAATCCAGAGGCCTGCACCAATAATCCACAGACCTGCACTAATAATCCAGAGACCTGCACTAATAATACACAGGCCGGCACAAATTATCCACAGACCTGCACTAATAATCCACAGGCCCGCACTAATAATACACAGGCCTGCACTAATAATCCACAGGCCTGGACTAATAATACAAAGGCCTGCACTAATAATCCACAGACCTGGACTAATAATCCTCAGGCCTGCACTAATAATCCACAGACCTGCACTATTAATACACAGGCCTGCACTAAGAATCCATAGGCCTGGACTAATAATCCACAGGCCCGCACTAATAATCCACAGGCCTGCACTAATTATCCACAGGCCTGGACTAATAATCCACAGGCCTGCACTAATAATCCAAAGGCCTGCACTAATAATCCACAGACCTGCACTAATAATCCACAGGCCTGCACTAATAATCCACAGGTCTGCACTAATTATCCACAGGCCTGGACTAATAATCCACAGGCCTGCACTAATAATCCACAGGCCCGCACTAATAATCCACAGGCCTGCACTAATTATCCACAGGCCCGGACTAATAATCCACAAGGCCTGCACTAATAATCCACAGACCTGGACTAATAATCCAGAGGCCTGCAGTAATAATCCACAGGCCTGCACTAATAATCCACAGACCTGCATAATAATCCACAGACCTGCACTAATAATACACAGGCCTGCACTAATAATCCACAGGTCTGGACTAATAATGCACAGGCCTGCACTAATAATCCACAGAGCTGCACTAATAATCCAAGGGCCTGCACTAAAAATCCACAGGCCTGCACTAATATTCCACAGACCTGCACTAATAATACACAGGCCTGCAATAATAATCCACAGGCCTGGGCTAATAATACACTGGCCTGCATTAATAATCCACGGTCCGGGACAAATAAGCCACAGGTCTGCACTAATGATCCACAGACCTGGACTAATAATCCACAGGCCTGGACTAATAATCCACAGGCCTGGACTAATAATCCACAGGACTGCACTAATACTGCACAGACCTGGACTAATAATCCACAGGCCTGCACTAATAATCCACAAACCTGCACTAATAATACACAGGCCTGCACTAATAATCCACAGGCCTGGACTAATAATCCACAGACCTGCACTAATAATCCACAGGCCTGCAATAATAATCCAGAGGCCTGGACTAATAATCCACAGGTCTGGACTAATAATCCAAAGGCCTGCACTCATAATCCACAGTCCTGCACTAATAATCCACAGACCTGCACTAATAATCCACAGGCCTGCAATAATAATTCACAGGCCTGGACTAATAATCCACAGGTCTGAACTAATATTCCACAGGCCTGCACTAATAATCCACAGAACTGCACTAATATTCCACAGACCTGCACTAAAAATCCACAGGCCTGCACTAAGAATCCACAGGCCTGCACTAATAATCCACAGGCCTGCACTAATAATCCACAGGCCTGCACTAATAATCCACAGGCCTGGACTAATAATCCACAGGCCTGCACTAATAATCCACAGACCTGCACTAATAATCCACAGACCTGCACTAATAATACACAGGCCGGCACAAATTATCCACAGACCTGCACTAATAATCCACAGACCTGCACTAATAATACACAGGCCTGCACTAATAATCCACAGGCCTGGACTAATAATACAAAGGCATGCACTAATAATCCACAGACCTGGACTAATAATACTCAGGCCTGCCCTAATAATCCACAGACCTGCACTAATACTACACAGGCCTGCACTAATAATCCATAGGCCTGGACTAGTAATCCACAGGTCTGCACTAATAATCCACTGACGTGGAAAATAATCCACAGGCCTGCACTAATAATCCACAGGTCAGAACAAATAATTCACAGGCCTGCACTAATAACCCACAGACCTGCACTAAAAATCCACAGACCTGCATTAATAATACACAGGCCTGCACTAATTATCCATAGACCTGCACTAATAATCCACAGACCTGCACTAATAATACACAGACCTGCACTACTAATCCACAGGCCTGCACTGATAATCTACAGGCCTGCACTAATAATCCACAGACCTGAACTAATAATCCACAGGCCTGCACTAATAATACACAGGCCTGCACTAATAATCCACAGACATGCACTAATAATACACAGGCCTGCACTAATAATCCACAGGCCTGGAATAATAATACACAGGCCTGCACTAATAATCCACGGTCCGGGACAAATAAGCCACAGGCCTGCACTAATGATCCACAGACCTGGACTAATAATCCACAGGCCTGGACTAATAATCCACAGGCCTGGACTAATAATCCACAGGACTGCACTAATAATCCAGAGACCTGGACTAATAATCCACAGGCCTGGACTAATAATCCACAAACCTGCACTAATAATACACAGGCCTGCACTAATAATCCACAGGCCTGGACTAATAATCCACAGGCCTGCACTAATAATCCACAGGCCTGCACTAATAATCCACAGGCCTGCACTAATAATCCACAGGCCTGGACTAATAATCCACAGGCCTGCACTAATAATCCACAGGCCTGCACTAATAATCCTCAGACCTGCACTCATAATACAAAGGCCTGCACGAATAATCCACAGACCTGGTCAAATAATCCACAGGCCTGCACTAATAATCCAGAGACCTTGACTAATAATCCACAGGCCTGGACTAATAATCCACAGGTCTGGAATAATAATCCAGAGGCCTGCACTAATAATCCACAGACCTGCACTAATAATCCACAGACCGGCACTAATAATACACAGGCCGGCACAAATTATCCACAGACCTGCACTAATAATCCACAGACCTGCACTAATAATACACAGGCCTGCACTAATAATCCACAGGCCTGGACTAATAATACAAAGGCCTGCAATAATAATCCACAGACCTGGACTAATAATCCTCAGGCCTGCACTAATAATCCACAGACCTGCACTATTAATAAACAGGCCTGCACTAAGAATCCATAGGCCTGGACTAATAATCCACAGGCCTGCACTAATAATCCACAGACGTGGACTAATAATCCACAGGCCTGCACTAATAATCCACAGGTCAGAACAAATAATTCACAGGCCTGCACTAATAAACCACAGACCTGCACGAAAAATCCACAGACATGCATTAATAATACACAGGCCTGCACTAATTATCCATAGACCTGCACTAATAATCCACAGACCTGCACTAATAATACACAGACCTGCACTACAAATCCACAGGCCTGCACTGATAATCTACAGGCCTGCACTAATAATACACAGACCTGAACTAATAATCCACAGGCCTGCACTAATAATAAACAGGCCTGCACTAATAATCCACAGACCTGCACTAATAATCCACAGGCCTGCACTAATAATCCACAGGCCTGCAATAATAATCCACAGGCCTGGACTAATAATCCACAGGTCTGGTCTAATAATCCACAGGCCTGCACTAATAATCCACAGACCTGCACTAATAATCCACAGACCTGCACTAATAATCCACAGGCCTGCACTAATAATCCACAGGCCTGGACTAATAATCCACAGGCCTGCACTAATAATCCACAGGCCTGCACTAATAATCCTCAGACCTGCACTAATAATACAAAGGCCTGCACTAATAATCCACAGACCTGGACTAATAATCTACAGGCCTGCACTAATAATCCAGAGACCGTGATTAATAATCCACAGGCCTGGACTAATAATCCACAGGTCTTTACTATTAATCCAGAGGCCTGCACTAATAATGCACAGACCTGCACTAATAATCCACAGACCTGGACTAATAATCCAGAGGCCTGCAGTAATAATCCACAGGCCTGCACTAATAATCCACAGACCTGCACTAATAATCCACAGACCTGCACCAATAATACACAGGCCTGCACTAATAATCCACAGGTCTGGACTAATAATCCACAGGCCTGCACTAATAATCCACAGACCTGCACTAATAATCCAAGGGCCTGCAGTAAAAATCCACAGGCCTGCACTAATAATCCACAGACCTGCACTAATAATACACAGGCCTGCACTTATAATCCACGGTCCGGGACAAATAAACCACAGGCCTGCACTAATGATCTACAGACCTGGACTAATAATCCACAGGACTGCACTAATAATCCACAGACCTGGACTAATAATCCACAGGCCTGCACTAATAATCCACAAACCTGCACTAATAATACACAGGCCTGCACTAATAATCCACAGGCCTGGACTAATAATCCACAGGCCTGCAATAATAATCCACAGGCCTGGACTAATAATCCACAGGCCTGCAGTAATAATCCACAGGCCTGCAATAATAATCCACAGGCCTGGACTAATAATCCAAAGGCCTGCACTCATAATCCACAGACCTGCACTAATAATCCACAGACCTGCACTAATAATCCACAGGCCTGCAATAATAATTCACAGGCCTGGACTAATAATCCACAGGTCTTGACTAATAATCCAAAGGCCTGCACTCATAATCCACAGACCTGCACTAATAATCCACAGACCTGCACTAATAATCCACAGGCCTGCAATAATAATCCACAGACCTGCACTAATAATCCACAGGCCTGCACTAATAATCCACAGAACTGCACTAATATTCCACAGACCTGCACTAATAATACACAGGCCTGCACTAATAATCCACAGGCCTGCACTAATAATCCACAGGCCTGCACTAATAATCCACAGGCCTGGACTAATAATCCACAGGCCTGCACTAATAATCCACAGGCCAGCACTAATAATCCTCAGACCTGCACTCATAATACAAAGGCCTGCACTAATAATCCACAGCCCTGGTCTAATAATCCACAGGCCTGCACTAATAATCCAGAGACATTGACTAATAATCCACAGGCCTGGACTAATAATCCACAGGTCTGGAATAATAATCCAGAGGCCTGCACCAATAATCCACAGACCTGCACTAATAATCCACAGACCTGCACTAATAATACACAGGCCGGCACAAATTATCCACAGACCTGCACTAATAATCCACAGGCCCGCACTAATAATACACAGGCCTGCACTAATAATCCACAGGCCTGGACTAATAATACAAAGGCCTGCACTAATAATCCACAGACCTGGACTAATAATCCTCAGGCATGCACTAATAATCCACAGACCTGCACGAATAATATACAGACCTGCACTGCTAATCCACAGGCCTGCACTGATAATCTACAGGCCTGCACTAATAATCCACAGACCTGAACTAATAATCCATAGGCCTGCAGTAATAATACACAGGCCTGCACTAATAATCCACAGACCTGCACTAATAATACGCAGGCCTGCACTAATAATCCACGGTCCGGGACAAATAAGCCACAGGCCTGCACTAATGATCCACAGACCTGGACTAATAATCCACAGGCCTGGACTAATAATCCACAGGCCTGGACTAATAATCCACAGGACTGCACTAATAATCCACAGACCTGGACTAATAATCCACAGGCCTGGACTAATAATCCACAAAACTGCACTAATAATGCACAGGCCTGCACTAATAATCCACAGGCCTGGACTAATAATCCACAGACCTGCACTAATAATCCAGAGGCCTGCACTAATAATCCACAGGCCTGCACTAATAATCCACAGGCCTGCACTAATAATCCACAGGCCTGGTCAAATAATCCACAGCCCTGCACTAATAATCCAGAGACCTTGACTAATAATCCACAGGCCTGGACTAATAATCCACAGGTCTGGAATAATAATCCACAGGCCTGCACTAATAATCCACAGACCTGCACTAATAATCCACAGACCTGCACTAATAATACACAGGCCGGCAGAAATTATCCACAGACCTGCACTAATAATCCACAGACCTGCACTAATAATACACAGGCCTGCACTAATAATCCACAGGCCTGGACTAATAATACAAAGGCCTGCACTAATAATCCACAGACCTGGACTAATAATCCTCAGGCCTGCACTAATAATCCACAGATCTGCACTAATAATACACAGACCTGCACTACTAATCCACAGGCCTGCACTGATGATCTACAGGCCTGCACTAATAATCCACAGACCTGAACTAATAATCCACAGACCTGCACTAATAATCCACAGGCCTGCAATAATAATCCACAGACCTGCACTAATAATCCACAGGCCTGCAGTAATAATCCACAGAACTGCACTAATATTCCACAGACCTGCACTAATAATACACAGGCCTGCACTAATAATCCACAGGCCTGCACTAATAATCCACAGGCCTGCACTAATAATCCACAGGCCTGGACTAATAATCCACAGGCCTGCACTAATAATCCACAGGCCAGCACTAATAATCCTCAGACCTGCACTCATAATACAAAGGCCTGCACTAATAATCCACAGCCCTGGTCTAATAATCCACAGGCCTGCACTAATAATCCAGAGACATTGACTAATAATCCACTGGCCTGGACTAATAATCCACAGGTCTGGAATAATAATCCAGAGGCCTGCACCAATAATCCACAGACCTGCACTAATAATCCACAGACCTGCACTAATAATACACAGGCCGGCACAAATTATCCACAGACCTGCACTAATAATCCACAGGCCCGCACTAATAATACACAGGCCTGCACTAATAATCCACAGGCCTGGACTAATAATACAAAGGCCTGCACTAATAATCCACAGACCTGGACTAATAATCCTCAGGCCTGCACTAATAATCCACAGACCTGCACGAATAATACACAGACCTGCACTGCTAATCCACAGGCCTGCACTGATAATCTACAGGCCTGCACTAATAATCCACAGACCTGAACTAATAATCCATAGGCCTGCAGTAATAATACACAGGCCTGCACTAATAATCCACAGACCTGCACTAATAATACGCAGGCCTGCACTAATAATCCACGGTCCGGGACAAATAAGCCACAGGCCTGCACTAATGATCCACAGACCTGGACTAATAATCCACAGGCCTGGACTAATAATCCACAGGCCTGGACTAATAATCCACAGGACTGCACTAATAATCCACAGACCTGGACTAATAATCCACAGGCCTGGACTAATAATCCACAAAACTGCACTAATAATACACAGGCCTGCACTAATAATCTACAGGCCTGGACTAATAATCCACAGACCTGCACTAATAATCCAGAGGCCTGCACTAATAATCCACAGGCCTGCACTAATAATCCACAGGCCTGGTCAAATAATCCACAGCCCTGCACTAATAATCCAGAGACCTTGACTAATAATCCACAGGCCTGGACTAATAATCCACAGGTCTGGAATAATAATCCAGAGGCCTGCACTAATAATCAACAGATCTGCAGTAATAATCCACAGACCTGCACTAATAATACACAGGCCGGCACAAATTATCCACAGACCTGCACTAATAATCCACAGACCTGCACTAATAATCCACAGACGTGGACTAATAATCCACAGGCCTGCACTAATAATCCACAGGTCAGAACAAATAATTCACAGGCCTGCACTAATAAACCACAGACCTGCACGAAAAATCCACAGACCTGCATTTATAATACACAGGCCTGCACTAATTATCCATAGACCTGCACTAATAATCCACAGACCTGCACTAATAATACACAGACCTGCACTACAAATCCACAGGCCTGCACTGATAATCTACAGGCCTGCACTAATAATACACAGACCTGAACTAATAATCCACAGGCCTGCACTAATAATAAACAGGCCTGCACTAATAATCCACAGACCTGCACTAATAATCCACAGGCCTGCACTAATAATCCACAGGCCTGCAGTAATAATCCACAGGCCTGGACTAATAATCCACAGGTCTGGACTAATAATCCACAGGCCTGCACTAATAATCCACAGACCTGCACTAATAATCCACAGACCTGCACTAATAATCCACAGGCCTGCACTAATAATCCACAGGCCTGGACTAATAATCCACAGGCCTGCACTAATAATCCACAGGCCTGCACTAATAATCCTCAGACCTGCACTAATAATACAAAGGCCTGCACTAATAATCCACAGACCTGGACTAATAATCTACAGGCCTGCACTAATAATCCAGAGACCTTGACAAATAATCCACAGGCCTGGACTAATAATCCACAGGTCTGGACTATTAATCCAGAGGCCTGCACTAATAATGCACAGACCTACACTAATAATGCACAGACCTGGACTAATAATCCAGAGGCCTGCAGTAATAATCCACAGGCCTGCACTAATAATCCACAGACCTGCACTAATAATCCACAGACCTGCACTAATAATACACAGGCCTGGACTAATAATCCACAGGTCTGGACTAATAATCCACAGGCCTGCACTAATAATCCACAGACCTGCACTAATAATCCAAGGGCCTGCAGTAAAAATCCACAGGCCTGCACTAATAATCCACAGACCTGCACTAATAATACACAGGCCTGCACTAATAATCCACGGTCCGGGACAAATAAACCACAGGCCTGCACTAATGATCTACAGACCTGGACTAATAATCCACAGGACTGCACTAATAATCCACAGACCTGGACTAATAATCCACAGGCCTGGACTAATAATCCACAAACCTGCACTAATAATACACAGGCCTGCACTAATAATCCACAGGCCTGGACTAATAATCCACAGACCTGCACTAATAATCCACAGGCCTGCAATAATAATCCACAGGCCTGGACTAATAATCCACAGGTCTGGACTAATAATCCCAAGGCCTGCACTCATAATCCACAGACCTGCACTAATAATCCACAGACCTGCACTAATAATCCACAGGCCTGCAATAATAATTCACAGGCCTGGACTAATAATCCACAGGTCTGGACTACTAATCCACAGGCCTGCACTAATAATCCACAGAACTGCACTAATATTCCACAGACCTGCACTAATAATACACAGGCCTGCACTAATAATCCACAGGCCTGCACTAATAATCCACAGACCTGCACTAATAATACACAGGCCTGGACTAATAATCCACAGGCCTGCACTAATAATCCACAGGCCTGCACTAATAATCCTCAGACCTGCACTCATAATACAAACGCCTGCACTAATAATCCACAGCCCTGGTCTAATAATCCACAGGCCTGCACTAATAATCCAGAGACATTGACTAATAATCCACAGGCCTGGACTAATAATCCACAGGTCTGGAATAATAATCCAGAGGCCTGCACCAATAATCCACAGACCTGCACTAATAATCCAGAGACCTGCACTAATAATACACAGGCCGGCACAAATTATCCACAGACCTGCACTAATAATCCACAGGCCCGCACTAATAATACACAGGCCTGCACTAATAATCCACAGGCCTGAACTAATAATACAAAGGCCTGCACTAATAATCCACAGACCTGGACTAATAATCCTGAGGCCAGCACTAATAATCCACAGACCTGCACTAATATTACACAGACCTGCACTGCTAATCCACAGGCCTGCACTGATAATCTACAGGCCTGCACTAATAATCCACAGACCTGAACTAATAATCCACAGGCCTGCAGTAATAATACACAGGCCTGCACTAATAATCCACAGACCTGCACTAATAATACGCAGGCCTGCACTAATAATCCACGGTCCGGGACAAATAAGCCACAGGCCTGCACTAATGATCCACAGACCTGGACTAATAATCCACAGGCCTGGACTAATAATCCAGAGGCCTGGACTAATAATCCACAGGACTGCACTAATAATCCACAGACCTGGACTAATAATCCACAGGCCTGGACTAATAATCCACAAAACTGCACTAATAATACACAGGCCTGCACTAATAATCCACAGGCCTGGACTAATAATCCACAGACCTGCACTAATAATCCAGAGGCCTGCACTAATAATCCACAGGCCTGCACTAATAATCCACAGGCCTGCACGAATAATCCACAGGCCTGGTCAAATAATCCACAGCCCTGCACTAATAATCCAGAGACCTTGACTAATAATCCACAGGCCTGGACTAATAATCCACAGGTCTGGAATAATAATCCACAGGCCTGCACTAATAATCCACAGACCTGCACTAATAATCCACAGACCTGCACTAATAATACACAGGCCGGCAGAAATTATCCACAGACCTGCACTAATAATCCACAGACCTGCACTAATAATACACAGGCCTGCACTAATAATCCACAGGCCTGGACTAATAATACAAAGGCCTGCACTAATAATCCACAGACCTGGACTAATAATCCTCAGGCCTGCACTAATAATCCACAGACCTGCACTAATAATACACAGACCTGCACTACTAATCCACAGGCCTGCACTGATGATCTACAGGCCTGCACTAATAATCCACAGACCTGAACTAATAATCCACAGGCCTGCACTAATAATACACAGGCCTGAACTAATAATCCACAGACCTGCACTAATAATACACAGGCCTGCACTAATAATCCACAGGCCTGGAATAATAATACACAGGCCTGCACTAATAATCCACGGTCTGGGACAAATAAGCCACAGGCCTGCACTAATGATCCACAGACCTGGACTAATAATCCACAGGTCTGGACTAATAATCCACAGGCCTGCACTAATAATCCACAGACCTGCACTAATAATACATAGGCCTGCACTAATAATCCACAGGCCTGGACTAATAATACAAAGGCCTGCACTAATAATCCATAGGCCTGGACTAATAATCCACAGGCCTGCACTAATAATCCACTGATGTGGACTAATAATCCACAGTCCTGAACTAATAATCCACAGGTCAGAACAAATAATTCACAGGCCTGCACTAATAAACCACAGACCTGCACTAAAAATCCACAGACATGCATTAATAATACAGAGGATGCACTAATTATCCATAGACCTGCACTAATAATCCACAGACCTGCACTAATAATACACAGACCTGCACTACTAATCCACAGGACTGCACTGATAATCTATAGGCCTGCACTAATAATCCACAGACCTGAACTAATAATCCACAGGCCTGCACTAATAATACACAGGCCTGCACTAATAATCCACAGACCTGCACTAATAATCCACAGACCTGCACTAATAATCCACAGGCCTGCAATAATAATCCACAGGCCTGCACTAATGATCCACAGGCCTGGACTAATAGTCCACAGGCCTGCACTAATAATCCACAGGCCTGGACTCATAATCCACAGGCCTGCACTAATAATCCACAGGCCTGCACTAATAATCCTCAGACCTGCACTAATAATACAAAGGCCTGCACTAATAATCCACAGACCTGGACTAATAATCGACAGGCCTGCACTAATAATCCAGAGAACTTGACTAATAATCCACAGGCCTGGAATAATAATCCACAGGTCTGGACTATTAATCCAGAGGCCTGCACTAATAATCCACAGACCTGCACTAATAATCCACAGACCTGCACTAATAATACACAGGCCGGCACAAATTATCCACAGACCTGCACTAATAATACACAGGTCTGCACTAATAATCCACAGGCCTGGACTAATAATACAAAGCCCTGCACTAATAATCCACAGACCTGGACTAATAATCCTCAGGCCGCACTAATAATCCACAAACCAGCACTAAAAATACACAGGCCTGCACTAATAATCCATAGGCCTGGACTAATAATCCACAGGCCTGCACTAATAATCCACAGACGTGGACTAATAATCCACAGGCCTGCACTAATAATCCACAGGCCTGCACTAATAACCCACAGTCCTCCACTAAATATCCACAGACCTGCATTAATAATACACAGGCCTGCACTAATTATCCACAGACCTGCACTAATAATCCACAGATCTGCACTAATAATACACAGACCTGCACTACTAATCCACAGGCCTGGACTAATAATCTACAGGCCCGCACTAATAATCCACTACCTGAACTAATAATCCACAGGCCTGCACTAATAATCCACAGGCCTGCACTAATAATCCGCAGACCTGCACTAATAATCCACAGGCCTGGACTAATAATACACAGGCCTGGACTAATAATACACAGGCCTGCACTAATAATCCACAGTCCAGGATTAATAATCTACAGGCGTGCACTAATAATCCACAGGCCTGCATTAATAATCCACAGACCTGCAAGAATATTCCACAGGCCTGCACTAATATTCCACAGGCCTGCACTAATAATCCACAGGCCTGCACTCATAATCCACAGGCATGGACTAATCATCCACAGGCCTGGACTAATAATCCACAGGCCAGCAATAATAATCCACAGGCCTGGACTAATAATCCACAGGCCTGCACTAATAATCCACAGGCCTGCACTAATAAACCACACGCCTGAAATAATAATCCACAGGCCAGGAATAATAATCCACAGGCCTGCACTAATAATCCACAGACCTGGACTAATAATCCACAGCCTGCACTAATAATCCACAGACGTGCACTAATAATACACAGGCCTGCACTAATAATCCACAGACCTGCACTAATAATCCACAGGCCTGCACTAATAATCCACAGACCTGGACTAATTATCCACAGGCCTGGACTAATAATCCACAGACCTGGACACATAATCCAAAGGCCGCACTAATAATCCACAGACCTGCACTAATAATCGACAGACGTGCATTACTAGTAGACAGGCCTGCACTAATACTGCACAGGCCTGCCCTAATAATGCACAGGCCTGCACTGACACTCCACAGACCTGTACTAAAAATGCACAGGCCTCGAATAATAATCCACAGGTCTGGACTAATAATCCACAGGCCTGCACTAATAATCCACAGACCTGCACTAATAATCCACCGACCTGCAATAATAATCCACAGGCCGGCACTAATAATTCACAGACCCTCACTAATAATCTACAGGCCTGCACTAATTATCCACAGACCTGCACTAATAATCTACAGACCTGGACTAATAATCCACAGGCCTGCACTAATGATCCACAGGCCTGCACTAATAATCCACAGGCCTGCACTAATAATCCACAGACCTGCACTAATAATACACAGGCCTGCACTAATAATCCAAAGGCCTGCACTAATAATCCAAAGACCAGGACTAATAATCCACAGGCCTGCACTAATAATCCGCAGGCCTGCACTAATAATCCACAGGCTTGGACTAATAGTCCACAGGCCTGCACTAATAATCCACAGGCCTGCAATAATAATCCACAGGCCTGCACTAATTATCCACAGACCAGGACTAATAATTCACAGGCCTGGTCTAATAATCAACAGGTCTGGACTAATAATCCACAGGCCTGCAGTAATAATCAACAGTTCAGGAATAATAATCCACAGGCCTGCACTAATAATCCACAGACCTGCACTAATAATCCAGAGTCCTGCACTAATAGTCCACAGGCCTGCACTAATAATCCACAGGCCTGGACTAATAATCCACAGGCCTGCACTAATAATCCACAGGCCTGCACTAATAATCCTCAGACCTGCACTAATAATACAAAGGCCTGCACTAATAATCCACAGACCTGGACTAATAATCGACAGGCCTGCACTAATAATCCAGAGACCTTGACTAATAATCCACAGGCCTGGACTAATAATCCACAGGTCTGGACTATTAATCCAGAGGCCTGCACTAATAATCCACAGACCTGCACTAATAATCGACAGACCTGCACTAATAATACACAGGCCGGCACAAATTATCCACAGACCTGCACTAATAATACACAGGTCTGCACTAATAATCCACAGGCCTGGACTAATAATACAAAGGCATGCACTAATAATCCACAGACCTGGACTAATTATCCTCAGGCCGCACTAATAATCCACAGACCTGCACTAAAAATACAGAGGCCTGCACTAATAATCCATAGGCCTGGACTAATAATCCACAGGCCTGCACTAATATTCCACAGACGTGGACTAATAATCCACAGGCCTGCACTAATAATCCACAGGCCTGCACTAATAACCCACAGACCTCCACTAAATATCCACAGACCTGCATTAATAATACACAGGCCTGCACTAATTATCCACAGACATGCACTAATAATCCACAGATCTGCACTAATAATACATAGACCTGCACTACTAATCCACAGGACTGAACTAATAATCTACAGGCCCGCACTAATAATCCACTACCTGAACTAATAATCCACAGGCCTGCACTAATAATCCACAGGCCTGCACTAATAATCCGCAGACCTGCACTAATAATCCACAGGCCTGGACTAATAATACACAGGCCTGGACTAATAATACACAGGCCTGCACTAATAATCCACAGTCCTGGATTAATAATCTACAGGCGTGCACTAATAATCCACAGGCCTGCATTAATAATCCACAGACCTGCAAGAATATTCCACAGGCCTGCACTAATATTCCACAGGCCTGCACAAATAATCCACAGGCCTGCACTCATAATCCACAGGCCTGGACTAATCATCCACAGGCCTGGACTAATAATCCACAGGCCTGCACTAATAATCCACAGGCCTGGACTAATAATCCACAGGCATGCACTAATAATCCACAGGCCTGCACTAATAAACCACAGGCCTGAAATAATAATCCACAGGCCGGGAATAATAATCCACAGGCCTGCACTAATAATCCACAGACCTGGACTGATAATCCACAGCCTGCACTAATAATCCACAGACGTGCATTAATAATACACAGGCCTGCACTAATAATACACAGACCTGCACTAATAATCCACAGGCCTGCACTCATAATCCACAGACCTGCACTAATAATCCACAGACCTGCACTAATAATCCACAGACGTGGACTAATTATCCACAGGCCTGGACTAATAATCCACAGACCTGGACACATAATCCAAAGGCCGCACTAATAATCCACAGACCTGCACTAATAATCGACAGACGTGCATTACTAGTAGACAGGCCTGCACTAATAATGCACAGGCCTGCCCTAATAATGCACAGGCCTGCACTGATACTCCACAGACCTGGACTAATAATGCACAGGCCTGGAATAATAATCCACAGGTCTGGACTAATAATCCACAGGCCTGCACTAATAATCCACAGACCTGCACTAATAATCAACAGAACTGCACTAATAATACACAGGCCTGCACTAATAATCCAAAGACCTGCACTAATAATCCACAGACCAGCACTAATAATACACAGGCCTGCACTAATAATCCACAGGCCTGGACTAATAATCCACAGGCCTGCACCAATAATCCACCGACCTGCAATAATAATCCACAGGCCTGCACTAATAATTCACAGACCTGCACTAATAATCTACAGGCCTGCACTAATTATCCACAGGCCTGCACTAATAATCTACAGACCTGGACTAATAATCCACAGGCCTGCAATAATAATCCACAGGCCTGCACTAATGATCCACAGGCCTGCACTAATAATCCACAGGCCTGCACTAATAATCCACAGACCTGCACTAATAATACACAGGCCTGCACTAATAATCCAAAGGCCTGCACTAATAATCCAAAGACCTGGACTAATAATCCACAGGCCTGCACTAATAATCCGCAGGCCTGCACTAATAATCCACAGGCCTGGACTAATAGTCCACAGGCCTGCACTAATAATCCAAAGGCCTGCAATAATAATCCACAGGCCTGCACTAATAATCCACAGGCCTGCACTAATTATCCACAGACCAGGACTAATAATCCACAGGCCTGGTCTAATAATCAACAGGTCTGGACTAATAATCCACAGGCCTGCAGTAATAATCAACAGTTCTGGACTAATAATCCACAGGCCTGCACTAATAATCCACAGGCCTGGACTAATAATCCACAGGCCTGCACTAATAATCCACAGTACTGCATTAATAA
The DNA here is from genome assembly GCA_026770705.1 of Isurus oxyrinchus. NCBI lineage: Eukaryota > Metazoa > Chordata > Chondrichthyes > Lamniformes > Lamnidae > Isurus > Isurus oxyrinchus. Next base: position 1,441,644 of record JANJGN010000003.1, on the reverse strand, counting down.
TGCACAGACCTGCACTAATAATCCACAGGCCTGCAATAATAATCCAGAGGCCTGTACTAATAATCCACAGGCCTGGACTAATAATCCATAGACTCGCACTAATAATCCACAGGACTGGACTATTAATCCACAGGCCTGGACTAATAATGCACAGGCCTGCACTTATAATCCACAGGCCTGCATTAATAATCCACAGGCCTGAAATTATAATCCACAGGCTTGGGTAAATAATCCACAGGCCTGCACTAATAATCCACAGACCTGCACTAATAATCCACAGGACTGCACTAATAATCCACAGACCTGCACTAATAATACACAGGCCTGCACTAATAATCCACTGGCCTGGACTTATAATCCTAGAGCCTGCACTAATAATCCTCAGACCTGCACTACTAATACACAGGCCTGCACTAATAATCCACAGGCCTGCACTAATAATTCAGAGACCTGGATTAAAGATCCACAGGCCTGCACTAATAATCCAAAGACTTGGAGTAATAATCCACAGGCCTAAATTTATAATCCACAGCTCTGGACCAATAATCCACAGGCCTGCACTAATGATCCACAGACCTGGAACAATAATCTACAGGTCTGGACTAATAATCCACAGGCCTGCAATAATAATCCACAGGCCTGGAACAATAATCTACAGGTCTGGACTAATAATCCACAGGCCTGCACTAATAATCCACAGACCTGCACTAATAATACAAAGGCCTGCACTAATAATCCTCAGGCCTGGACTAATAATACAAAGGCCTGCACTAATAATCCACAGACCTGGACTAATAATCCTCAGGCCTGCACTAATAATCCACAGACCTGCACTAATAATCCACAGGCCTGCACTAATAATCCATAGGCCTGGACTAATAATCCACAGGCCTGCACTAATAATCCACAGATGTGGACTAATAATCCACAGGCCTGCACTAATAATCCACAGGTCAGAACAAATAATTCACAGGCCTGCACTAATAAACCACAGATCTGCACTAAAAATCCACAGACCTGCATTAATAATACACAGGCCTGCACTAATTATCCTTAGACCTGCACTAATAATCCACAGACCAGCACTAATAATACACAGGCCTGCACTACTAATCCACAGGCCTGCACTGATAATCTACAGGCCTGCACTAATAATCCACAGACCTGAACTAATAATCCACAGGCCTGCACTAATAATACACAGGCCTGCACTAATAATCCACAGACATGCACTAATAATACACAGGCCTGCACTAATAATCCACAGGCCTGGAATAATAATACACAGGCCTGCACTAATAATCCACGGTCCGGGACAAATAAGCCACAGGCCTGCACTAATGATCCACAGACCTGGACTAATAATCCACAGGCCTGCACTAATAATCCACAGGCCTGAACTAATAATACAAAGGCCTGCACTAATAATCCACAGACCTGGACTAATAATCCTGAGGCCAGCACTAATAATCCACAGACCTGCACTAATATTACACAGACCTGCACTGCTAATCCACAGGCCTGCACTGATAATCTACAGGCCTGCACTAATAATCCACAGACCTGAACTAATAATCCACAGGCCTGCAGTAATAATACACAGGCCTGCACTAATAATCCAAGAACCTGCACTAATAATACGCAGGCCTGCACTAATAATCCACGGTCCGGGACAAATAAGCCACAGGCCTGCACTAATGATCCACAGACCTGGACTAATAATCCACAGGCCTGGACTAATAATCCACAGGCCTGGACTAATAATCCACAGGACTGCACTAATAATCCACAGACCTGGACTAATAATCCACAGGCCTGGACTAATAATCCACAAAACTGCACTAATAATACACAGGCCTGCACTAATAATCCACAGGCCTGGACTAATAATCCACAGACCTGCACTAATAATCCAGAGGCCTGCACTAATAATCCACAGGCCTGCACTAATAATCCACAGGCCTGCACTAATAATCCACAGGCCTGGTCAAATAATCCACAGCCCTGCACTAATAATCCAGAGACCTTGACTAATAATCCACAGGCCTGGACTAATAATCCACAGGTCTGGAATAATAATCCACAGGCCTGCACTAATAATCCACAGACCTGCACTAATAATCCACAGACCTGCACTAATAATACACAGGCCGGCAGAAATTATCCACAGACGTGCACTAATAATCCACAGACCTGCACTAATAATACACAGGCCTGCACTAATAATCCACAGGACTGGACTAATAATACAAAGGCCTGCACTAATAATCCACAGACCTGGACTAATAATCCTCAGGCCTGCACTAATAATCCACAGACCTGCACTAATAATACACAGACCTGCACTACTAATCCACAGGCCTGCACTGATGATCTACAGGCCTGCACTAATAATCCACAGACCTGAACTAATAATCCACAGGCCTGCACTAATAATACACAGGCCTGAACTAATAATCCACAGACCTGCACTAATAATACACAGGCCTGCACTAATAATCCACAGGCCTGGAATAATAATACACAGGCCTGCACTAATAATCCACGGTCCGGGACAAATAAGCCACAGGCCTGCACTAATGATCCACAGACCTGGACTAATAATCCACAGGTCTGGACTAATAATCCACAGGCCTGCACTAATAATCCACAGACCTGCACTAATAATACATAGGCCTGCACTAATAATCCACAGGCCTGGACTAATAATACAAAGGCCTGCACTAATAATCCATAGGCCTGGACTAATAATCCACAGGCCTGCACTAATAATCCACTGATGTGGACTAATAATCCACAGGCCTGAACTAATAATCCACAGGTCAGAACAAATAATTCACAGGCCTGCACTAATAAACCACAGACCTGCACTAAAAATCCACAGACCTGCATTAATAATACAGAGGATGCACTAATTATCCATAGACCTGCACTAATAATCCACAGACCTGCACTAATAATACACAGACCTGCACTACTAATCCACAGGCCTGCACTGATAATCTATAGGCCTGCACTAATAATCCACAGACCTGAACTAATAATCCACAGGCCTGCACTAATAATACACAGGCCTGCACTAATAATCCACAGACCTGCACTAATAATCCACAGACCTGCACTAATAATCCACAGGCCTGCAATAATAATCCACAGGCCTGCACTAATGATCCACAGGCCTGGACTAATAGTCCACAGGCCTGCACTAATAATCCACAGGCCTGGACTCATAATCCACAGGCCTGCACTAATAATCCACAGGCCTGCACTAATAATCCTCAGACCTGCACTAATAATACAAAGGCCTGCACTAATAATCCACAGACCTGGACTAATAATCGACAGGCCTGCACTAATAATCCAGAGAACTTGACTAATAATCCACAGGCCTGGAATAATAATCCACAGGTCTGGACTATTAATCCAGAGGCCTGCACTAATAATCCACAGACCTGCACTAATAATCCACAGACCTGAACTAATAATACACAGGCCGGCACAAATTATCCACAGACCTGCACTAATAATAAACAGGTCTGCACTAATAATCCACAGGCCTGGACTAATAATACAAAGGCCTGCACTAATAATCCACAGACCTGGACTAATAATCCTCAGGCCGCACTAATAATCCACAAACCAGCACTAAAAATACACAGGCCTGCACTAATAATCCATAGGCCTGGACTAATAATCCACAGGCCTGCACTAATAATCCACAGACGTGGACTAATAATCCACAGGCCTGCACTAATAATCCACAGGCCTGCACTAATAACCCACAGTCCTCCACTAAATATCCACAGACCTGCATTAATAATACACAGGCCTGCGCTAATTATCCACAGACCTGCACTAATAATCCACAGATCTGCACTAATAATACACAGACCTGCACTACTAATCCACAGGCCTGGACTAATAATCTACAGGCCCGCACTAATAATCCACTACCTGAACTAATAATCCACAGGCCTGCACTAATAATGCACAGGCCTGCACTAATAATCCGCAGACCTGCACTAATAATCCACAGGCCTGGACTAATAATACACAGGCCTGGACTAATAATACACAGGCCTGCACTAATAATCCACAGTCCAGGATTAATAATCTACAGGCGTGCACTAATAATCCACAGGCCTGCATTAATAATCCACAGACCTGCAAGAATATTCCACAGGCCTGCACTAATATTCCACAGGCCTGCACTAATAATCCACAGGCCTGCACTCATAATCCACAGGCATGGACTAATCATCCACAGGCCTGGACTAATAATCCACAGGCCTGCAATAATAATCCACAGGCCTGGACTAATAATCCACCGACCTGCACTAATAATCCACAGGCCTGCACTAATAATTCACAGACCTGCACTAATAATCTACAGGCCTGCACTAATAATCCACAGACCAGCACTAATAATACACAGGCCTGCACTAATAATCCAAAGGCCTGCACTAATAATCCAAAGACCTGGACTAATAATCCACAGGCCTGCACTTATAATCCACAGGCCTGCACTAATAATCCACAGGCCTGAAATTATAATCCACAGGCTTGGGTAAATAATCCACAGGCCTGCACTAATAATCCACAGACCTGCACTAATAATCCACAGGCCTGCACTAATAATCCACAGACCTGCACTAATAATACACAGGCCTGCACTAATAATCCACAGGCCTGGACTTATAAAACAATGGCCTGCACTAATAATCCTCAGACCTGCACTACTAATACACAGGCCTGCACTAATAATCCACAGGCCTGCACTAATAATCCACAGGTCAGAACAAATAATCCACAGCCTGCACTAGTAACCCACAGACCTGCACTAATAATCCACAGACCTGCATTAACAATACAGGCCTGCACTAATTATCCACAGACCTGCACTAATAATCCACAGACCTGCACTAATAATACACAGACCTGCACTACTAATCCACAGGCCTGGACTAATAATATACAGGACTGCACTAATAATCCACAGGCCTGCAGTAATAATCCACAGACCTGCAAGAATATTCCACAGGCCTCTAGTAATAATCCAGAGGCCTGGACTAATAATCCACAGGCCTGCACTAATAATCCACAGACCTGCATTAATAATCCACAGGCCTGCACTAATAATCCACAGACCTTCACAAATAATACACAGGCCTGCACTAATAATCCAAAGGCCTGCACTTATAATCCAAAGACCTGGACTAATAATCCACAGGCCTGCACTAATAATCCACAGGCCTGCACTAATAATCCACAGGCCTGCACTAATAATCCACAGGCCTGCACTAATAATCCACAGGCCTGGACTAATAGTCCACAGGCCGGCACTAATAATCCAAAGGCCTGCAATAATAATCCACAGGTCTGCACTGATAATTCACAGGCCTGCACTAATAATCCACAGACCTGCACTAATAATCCACAGGCCTGCACTAATAATCCACAGACCTGGACTAATTATCCACAGGCCTGGACTAATAATCCACAGACCTGGGCACATAATCCAAAGGCCGCACTAATAATCCACAGACCTGCACTAATAATCGACAGACGTGCATTACTAGTAGACAGGCCTGCACTAATAATGCACAGGCCTGCCCTAATAATGCACAGGCCTGCACTGATACTCCACAGACCTGGACTAATAATGCACAGGCCTGGAATAATAATCCACAGGTCTGGACTAATAATCCACAGGCCTGCACTAGTAATCCACAGACCTGCACTAATAATCCACAGACCTGCACTAATAATACACAGGCCTGCACTAATAATCCAAAGACCTGCACTAATAATCCACAGACCAGCACTAATAATACACAGGCCTGCACTAATAATCCACAGGCCTGGACTAATAATCCACAGGCCTGCACTAATAATCCACCGACCTGCACTAATAATCCACAGGCCTGCACTAATAATTCACAGACCTGCACTAATAATCTACAGGCCTGCACTAATAATACACAGACCTGCACTAATAATACACAGGCCTGCACTAATAATCCAAAGGCCTGCACTAATAATCCAAAGACCTGGACTAATAATCCACAGGCCTGCACTTATAATCCACAGGCCTGCACTAATAATCCACAGGCCTGAAATTATAATCCACAGGCTTGGGTAAATAATCCACAGGCCTGCACTAATAATCCACAGACCTGCACTAATAATCCACAGGCCTGCACTAATAATCCACAGACCTGCACTAATAATACACAGGCCTGCACTAATAATCCACAGGCCTGGACTTATAATACAAGGGCCTGCACTAATAATCCTCAGACCTGCACTACTAATACACAGGCCTGCACTAATAATCCACAGGCCTGCACTTATAATCCACAGGTCAGAACAAATAATCCACAGGCCTGCACTAGTAACCCACAGACCTGCACTAATAATGCACAGACCTGCATTAACAATACAGGCCTGCACTAATTATCCACAGACCTGCACTAATAATCCACAGACCTGCACTAATAATACACAGACCTGCACTACTAATCCACAGGCCTGGACTAATAATATACAGGACTGCACTAATAATCCACAGGCCTGCAGTAATAATCCACAGACCTGGACTAATAATGCACAGGCCTGCAGTAATAATCCACAGGTCTGGACTAATAATCCACAGGCCTGCACTAATAATCCACAGACCTGCATTAATAATCCACAGGCCTGCACTAATAATCCACAGACCTTCACAAATAATACACAGGCCTGCACTAATAATCCAAAGGCCTGCACTAATAATCCAAAGACCTGGACTAATAATCCACAGGCCTGCACTAATAATCCACAGGCCTGCACTAATAATCCACAGGCCTGCACTAATAATCCACAGGCCTGCACTAATAATCCACAGGCCTGGACTAATAGTCCACAGGCCGGCACTAATAATCCAAAGGCCTGCAATAATAATCCACAGGCCTGCACTAATAATTCACAGGCCTGCACTAATAATCCACAGGCCTGCTCTAATAATCCACAGACCAGGACTAATACTCCACAGGCCTGGATTAATAATGCACAGGCCTGGAATAATAATCCACAGGTCTGGGCACATAATCCAAAGGCCGCACTAATAATCCACAGACCTGCACTAATAATCGACAGACGTGCATTACTAGTAGACAGGCCTGCACTAATAATGCACAGGCCTGCCCTAATAATGCACAGGCCTGCACTGATACTCCACAGACCTGGACTAATAATGCACAGGCCTGGAATAATAATCCACAGGTCTGGACTAATAATCCACAGGCCTGCACTAGTAATCCACAGACCTGCACTAATAATCCACAGACCTGCACTAATAATACACAGGCCTGCACTAATAATCCAAAGACCTGCACTAATAATCCACAGACCAGCACTAATAATACACAGGCCTGCACTAATAATCCACAGGCCTGGACTAATAATCCACAGGCCTGCACTAATAATCCACCGACCTGCACTAATAATCCACAGGCCTGCACTAATAATTCACAGACCTGCACTAATAATCTACAGGCCTGCACTAATAATACACAGACCTGCACTAATAATACACAGGCCTGCACTAATAATCCAAAGGCCTGCACTAATAATCCAAAGACCTGGACTAATAATCCACAGGCCTGCACTTATAATCCACAGGCCTGCACTAATAATCCACAGGCCTGAAATTATAATCCACAGGCTTGGGTAAATAATCCACAGGCCTGCACTAATAATCCACAGACCTGCACTAATAATCCACAGGCCTGCACTAATAATCCACAGACCTGCACTAATAATACACAGGCCTGCACTAATAATCCACAGGCCTGGACTTATAATACAAGGGCCTGCACTAATAATCCTCAGACCTGCACTACTAATACACAGGCCTGCACTAATAATCCACAGGCCTGCACTAATAATCCACAGGTCAGAACAAATAATCCACAGGCCTGCACTAGTAACCCACAGACCTGCACTAATAATGCACAGACCTGCATTAACAATACAGGCCTGCACTAATTATCCACAGACCTGCACTAATAATCCACAGACCTGCACTAATAATACACAGACCTGCACTACTAATCCACAGGCCTGGACTAATAATATACAGGACTGCACTAATAATCCACAGGCCTGCAGTAATAATCCACAGACCTGGACTAATAATGCACAGGCCTGCAGTAATAATCCACAGGTCTGGACTAATAATCCACAGGCCTGCACTAATAATCCACAGACCTGCATTAATAATCCACAGGCCTGCACTAATAATCCACAGACCTTCACAAATAATACACAGGCCTGCACTAATAATCCAAAGGCCTAAACTAATAATCCAAAGACCTGGACTAATAATCCACAGGCCTGCACTAATAATCCACAGGCCTGCACTAATAATCCACAGGCCTGCACTAATAATCCACAGGCCTGCACTAATAATCCACAGGCCTGGACTAATAGTCCACAGGCCGGCACTAATAATCCAAAGGCCTGCAATAATAATCCACAGGCCTGCACTAATAATTCACAGGCCTGCACTAATAATCCACAGGCCTGCTCTAATAATCCACAGACCAGGACTAATATTCCACAGGCCTGGATTAATAATCAACAGGTCTGGACTAATAATCCACAGGCCTGCAGTAATAATCCACAGACCTGCACTAATAATCCACAGGCCTGCACTAATAATCCACAGGCCTGGATTAATAATCCACAGGCCTGCACTAATAATCAACAGGCCTGCACTAATAATGCACTGACGTGCACTAATAATCCACAGGCCTGCACTAATAATCCAGAGTTCTGTACTAATAATCCACAGGCCTGGACTAATAATCCGAAGGCCTGCACTAATAATCCACAGGACTGACTATTAATCCATAGGCCTGGACTAATTATCCCAGGCCTGCACTAATAATCCACAGGCCTGCACTAATAATCCACAGGCCTGAAATTATAATCCACAGGCTTGGATAAATAATCCACAGTCCTGCACTAATAATCCACAGACATGCAATAATAATCCACAGGCCTGGAACAATAATCTACAGGTCTGGACTAATAATCCACAGGCCTGCACTAATAATCCACAGACCTGCACTAATAATACACAGGCCTGCACTAATAATCCACAGGCCTGGACTAATAATACAAAGGCCTGCACTAATAATCCACAGACCTGGACTAATAATCCTCAGGCCTGCACTAATAATCCACAGACCTGCACTAATAATCCACAGGCCTGCACTAATAATCCACAGGCCTGCACTCATAATCCACAGGCCTGGACTAATCATCCACAGGCCTGGACTAATAATCCACAGGCCTGCAATAATAATCCACAGGCCTGGACTAATAATCCACAGGCCTGCACTAATAAACCAAAGGCCTGAAATAATAATCCACAGGCCGGGAATAATAATCCACAGGCCTGCACTAATAATCCACAGACCTGGACTAATAATCCACAGCCTGCACTAATAATCCGCAGACGTGCACTAATAATACACAGGCCTGCACTAATAATCCACAGACCTGCACTAATAATCCACAGGCCTGCACTAATAATCCACAGACCTGGACTAATTATCCACAGGCCTGGACTAATAATCCACAGACCTGGACACATAATCCAAAGGCCGCACTAATAATCCACAGACCTGCACTAATAATCGACAGACGTGCATTACTAGTAGACAGGCCTGCACTAATAATGCACAGGCCTGCCCTAATAATGCACAGGCCTGCACTGATACTCCACAGACCTGGACTAATAATGCACAGGCCTGGAATAATAATCCACAGGTCTGGACTAATAATCCACAGGCCTGCACTAATAATCCACAGACCTGCACTAATAATCCACAGACCTGCACTAATAATACACAGGCCTGCACTAATAATCCAAAGACCTGCACTAATAATCCACAGACCAGCACTAATAATACACAGGCCTGCACTAATAATCCACAGGCCTGGACTAATAATCCACAGGCCTGCACTAATAATCCACCGACCTGCACTAATAATCCACAGGCCTGCACTAATAATTCACAGACCTGCACTAATAATCTACAGGCCTGCACTAATAATCCAAAGGCCTGCACTAATAATCCAAAGACCTGGACTAATAATCCACAGGCCTGCACTTATAATCCACAGGCCTGCACTAATAATCCACAGGCCTGAAATTATAATCCACAGGCTTGGGTAAATAATCCACAGGCCTGCACTAATAATCCACAGACCTGCACTAATAATCCACAGGCCTGCACTAATAATCCACAGACCTGCACTAATAATCCACAGGCCTGCACTAATAATCCACAGGCCTGGACTTATAATCCAAGGGCCTGCACTAATAATCCTCAGACCTGCACTACTAATACACAGGCCTGCACTAATAATCCACAGGCCTGCACTAATAATCCAGAGACCTGGATTAATGATCCACAGGCCTGCACTAATAATCCAAAGACTTGGAGTAATAATCCACAGGCCTAGATTTATAATCCACAGCTCTGGACCAATAATCCACAGGCCTGCACTAATGATCCACAGACCTGCACTAATAATCCACAGGCCTGCAATAATAATCCACAGGCCTGGACTAATAATCCACAGGCCTGCACTAATAATCCACAGACCTGCACTAATAATCCACAGACCTGCACTATTAATCCACAGGCCTCCACTAATAATCCACAGACCTGCACTAATAATCCACAGGCCTGGACAAATAATCCACAGGCCTGGACTAATAATCCACAGGCCTGCACTAATAATCCTCAGACCTGCACTAATAATACACAGGCCTGCACTAATAATCCACAGGACTGACTATTAATCCATAGGCCTGGACTAATTATCCCAGGCCTGCACTAATAATCCACAGGCCTGCACTAATAATCCACAGGCCTGAAATTATAATCCACAGGCTTGGATAAATAATCCACAGTCCTGCACTAATAATCCACAGACATGCAATAATAATCCACAGGCCTGGAACAATAATCTACAGGTCTGGACTAATAATCCACAGGCCTGCACTAATAATCCACAGACCTGCACTAATAATACACAGGCCTGCACTAATAATCCACAGGCCTGGACTAATAATACAAAGGCCTGCACTAATAATCCACAGACCTGGACTAATAATCCTCAGGCCTGCACTAATAATCCACAGACCTGCACTAATAATCCACAGGCCTGCACTAATAATCCACAGGCCTGCACTCATAATCCACAGGCCTGGACTAATCATCCACAGGCCTGGACTAATAATCCACAGGCCTGCAATAATAATCCACAGGCCTGGACTAATAATCCACAGGCCTGCACTAATAAACCACAGGCCTGAAATAATAATCCACAGGCCGGGAATAATAATCCACAGGCCTGCACTAATAATCCACAGACCTGGACTAATAATCCACAGCCTGCACTAATAATCCGCAGACGTGCACTAATAATACACAGGCCTGCACTAATAATCCACAGACCTGCACTAATAATCCACAGGCCTGCACTAATAATCCACAGACCTGGACTAATTATCCACAGGCCTGGACTAATAATCCACAGACCTGGACACATAATCCAAAGGCCGCACTAATAATCCACAGACCTGCACTAATAATCGACAGACGTGCATTACTAGTAGACAGGCCTGCACTAATAATGCACAGGCCTGCCCTAATAATGCACAGGCCTGCACTGATACTCCACAGACCTGGACTAATAATGCACAGGCCTGGAATAATAATCCACAGGTCTGGACTAATAATCCACAGGCCTGCACTAATAATCCACAGACCTGCACTAATAATCCACAGACCTGCACTAATAATACACAGGCCTGCACTAATAATCCAAAGACCTGCACTAATAATCCACAGAACAGCACTAATAATACACAGGCCTGCACTAATAATCCACAGGCCTGGACTAATAATCCACAGGCCTGCACTAATAATCCACCGACCTGCACTAATAATCCACAGGCCTGCACTAATAATTCACAGACCTGCACTAATAATCTACAGGCCTGCACTAATAATCCAAAGGCCTGCACTAATAATCCAAAGACCTGGACTAATAATCCACAGGCCTGCACTTATAATCCACAGGCCTGCACTAATAATCCACAGGCCTGAAATTATAATCCACAGGCTTGGGTAAATAATCCACAGGCCTGCACTAATAATCCACAGACCTGCACTAATAATCCACAGGCCTGCACTAATAATCCACAGACCTGCACTAATAATACACAGGCCTGCACTAATAATCCACAGGCCTGGACTTATAATCCAAGGGCCTGCACTAATAATCCTCAGACCTGCACTACTAATACACAGGCCTGCACTAATAATCCACAGGCCTGCACTAATAATCCAGAGACCTGGATTAATGATCCACAGGCCTGCACTAATAATCCAAAGACTTGGAGTAATAATCCACAGGCCTAGATTTATAATCCACAGCTCTGGACCAATAATCCACAGGCCTGCACTAATGATCCACAGACCTGCACTAATAATCCACAGGCCTGCAATAATAATCCACAGGCCTGGACTAATAATCCACAGGCCTGCACTAATAATCCACAGACCTGCACTAATAATCCACAGACCTGCACTATTAATCCACAGGCCTCCACTAATAATCCACAGACCTGCACTAATAATCCACAGGCCTGGACAAATAATCCACAGGCCTGGACTAATAATCCACAGGCCTGCACTAATAATCGTCAGACCTGCACTAATAATACACAGGCCTGCACTAATAATCCACAGGCCTGCACTAATAATCCACAGGCCTGCACTAATAATCCACCGACCTGCACTAATAATCCACAGGCCTGCACTAATAATTCACAGACCTGCACTAATAATCTACAGGCCTGCACTAATAATCCAAAGGCCTGCACTAATAATCCAAAGACCTGGACTAATAATCCACAGGCCTGCACTTATAATCCACAGGCCTGCACTAATAATCCACAGGCCTGAAATTATAATCCACAGGCTTGGGTAAATAATCCACAGGCCTGCACTAATAATCCACAGACCTGCACTAATAATCCACAGGCCTGCACTAATAATCCACAGACCTGCACTAATAATACACAGGCCTGGACTAATTATCCACAGGCCTGGACTAATAATCCACAGACCTGGACACATAATCCAAAGGCCGCACTAATAATCCACAGACCTGCACTAATAATCGACAGACGTGCATTACTAGTAGACAGGCCTGCACTAATAATGCACAGGCCTGCCCTAATAATGCACAGGCCTGCACTGATACTCCACAGACCTGGACTAATAATGCACAGGCCTGGAATAATAATCCACAGGTCTGGACTAATAATCCACAGGCCTGCACTAATAATCCACAGACCTGCACTAATAATCCACAGACCTGCACTAATAATACACAGGCCTGCACTAATAATCCAAAGACCTGCACTAATAATCCACAGACCAGCACTAATAATACACAGGCCTGCACTAATAATCCACAGGCCTGGACTAATAATCCACAGGCCTGCACTAATAATCCACCGACCTGCACTAATAATCCACAGGCCTGCACTAATAATTCACAGACCTGCACTAATAATCTACAGGCCTGCACTAATAATCCAAAGGCCTGCACTAATAATCCAAAGACCTGGACTAATAATCCACAGGCCTGCACTTATAATCCACAGGCCTGCACTAATAATCCACAGGCCTGAAATTATAATCCACAGGCTTGGGTAAATAATCCACAGGCCTGCACTAATAATCCACAGACCTGCACTAATAATCCACAGGCCTGCACTAATAATCCACAGACCTGCACTAATAATCCACAGGCCTGCACTAATAATCCACAGGCCTGGACTTATAATCCAAGGGCCTGCACTAATAATCCTCAGACCTGCACTACTAATACACAGGCCTGCACTAATAATCCACAGGCCTGCACTAATAATCCAGAGACCTGGATTAATGATCCACAGGCCTGCACTAATAATCCAAAGACTTGGAGTAATAATCCACAGGCCTAGATTTATAATCCACAGCTCTGGACCAATAATCCACAGGCCTGCACTAATGATCCACAGACCTGCACTAATAATCCACAGGCCTGCAATAATAATCCACAGGCCTGGACTAATAATCCACAGGCCTGCACTAATAATCCACAGACCTGCACTAATAATCCACAGACCTGCACTATTAATCCACAGGCCTCCACTAATAATCCACAGACCTGCACTAATAATCCACAGGCCTGGACAAATAATCCACAGGCCTGGACTAATAATCCACAGGCCTGCACTAATAATCCTCAGACCTGCACTAATAATACACAGGCCTGCACTAATAATCCACAGGACTGACTATTAATCCATAGGCCTGGACTAATTATCCCAGGCCTGCACTAATAATCCCCAGGCCTGCACTAATAATCCACAGGCCTGAAATTATAATCCACAGGCTTGGATAAATAATCCACAGTCCTGCACTAATAATCCACAGACATGCAATAATAATCCACAGGCCTGGAACAATAATCTACAGGTCTGGACTAATAATCCACAGGCCTGCACTAATAATCCACAGACCTGCACTAATAATACACAGGCCTGCACTAATAATCCACAGGCCTGGACTAATAATACAAAGGCCTGCACTAATAATCCACAGACCTGGACTAATAATCCTCAGGCCTGCACTAATAATCCACAGACCTGCACTAATAATCCACAGGCCTGCACTAATAATCCACAGGCCTGCACTCATAATCCACAGGCCTGGACTAATCATCCACAGGCCTGGACTAATAATCCACAGGCCTGCAATAATAATCCACAGGCCTGGACTAATAATCCACAGGCCTGCACTAATAAACCACAGGCCTGAAATAATAATCCACAGGCCGGGAATAATAATCCACAGGCCTGCACTAATAATCCACAGACCTGGACTAATAATCCACAGCCTGCACTAATAATCCGCAGACGTGCACTAATAATACACAGGCCTGCACTAATAATCCACAGACCTGCACTAATAATCCACAGGCCTGCACTAATAATCCACAGACCTGGACTAATTATCCACAGGCCTGGACTAATAATCCACAGACCTGGACACATAATCCAAAGGCCGCACTAATAATCCACAGACCTGCACTAATAATCGACAGACGTGCATTACTAGTAGACAGGCCTGCACTAATAATGCACAGGCCTGCCCTAATAATGCACAGGCCTGCACTGATACTCCACAGACCTGGACTAATAATGCACAGGCCTGGAATAATAATCCACAGGTCTGGACTAATAATCCACAGGCCTGCACTAATAATCCACAGACCTGCACTAATAATCCACAGACCTGCACTAATAATACACAGGCCTGCACTAATAATCCAAAGACCTGCACTAATAATCCACAGAACAGCACTAATAATACACAGGCCTGCACTAATAATCCACAGGCCTGGACTAATAATCCACAGGCCTGCACTAATAATCCACCGACCTGCACTAATAATCCACAGGCCTGCACTAATAATTCACAGACCTGCACTAATAATCTACAGGCCTGCACTAATAATCCAAAGGCCTGCACTAATAATCCAAAGACCTGGACTAATAATCCACAGGCCTGCACTTATAATCCACAGGCCTGCACTAATAATCCACAGGCCTGAAATTATAATCCACAGGCTTGGGTAAATAATCCACAGGCCTGCACTAATAATCCACAGACCTGCACTAATAATCCACAGGCCTGCACTAATAATCCACAGACCTGCACTAATAATACACAGGCCTGCACTAATAATCCACAGGCCTGGACTTATAATCCAAGGGCCTGCACTAATAATCCTCAGACCTGCACTACTAATACACAGGCCTGCACTAATAATCCACAGGCCTGCACTAATAATCCAGAGACCTGGATTAATGATCCACAGGCCTGCACTAATAATCCAAAGACTTGGAGTAATAATCCACAGGCCTAGATTTATAATCCACAGCTCTGGACCAATAATCCACAGGCCTGCACTAATGATCCACAGACCTGCACTAATAATCCACAGGCCTGCAATAATAATCCACAGGCCTGGACTAATAATCCACAGGCCTGCACTAATAATCCACAGACCTGCACTAATAATCCACAGACCTGCACTATTAATCCACAGGCCTCCACTAATAATCCACAGACCTGCACTAATAATCCACAGGCCTGGACAAATAATCCACAGGCCTGGACTAATAATCCACAGGCCTGCACTAATAATCCTCAGACCTGCACTAATAATACACAGGCCTGCACTAATAATCCACAGGCCTGCACTAATAATCCACAGGCCTGCACTAATAATCCACCGACCTGCACTAATAATCCACAGGCCTGCACTAATAATTCACAGACCTGCACTAATAATCTACAGGCCTGCACTAATAATCCAAAGGCCTGCACTAATAATCCAAAGACCTGGACTAATAATCCACAGGCCTGCACTTATAATCCAAAGGCCTGCACTAATAATCCACAGGCCTGAAATTATAATCCACAGGCTTGGGTAAATAATCCACAGGCCTGCACTAATAATCCACAGACCTGCACTAATAATCCACAGGCCTGCACTAATAATCCACAGACCTGCACTAATAATACACAGGCCTGCACTAATAATCCACAGGCCTGGACTTATAATCCAAGGGCCTGCACTAATAATCCTCAGACCTGCACTACTAATACACAGGCCTGCACTAATAATCCACAGGCCTGCACTAATAATCCAGAGACCTGGATTAATGATCCACAGGCCTGCACTAATAATCCAAAGACTTGGAGTAATAATCCACAGGCCTAGATTTATAATCCACAGCTCTGGACCAATAATCCACAGGCCTGCACTAATGATCCACAGACCTGCACTAATAATCCACAGGCCTGCAATAATAATCCACAGGCCTGGACTAATAATCCACAGGCCTGCACTAATAATCCACAGACCTGCACTAATAATCCACAGACCTGCACTATTAATCCACAGGCCTCCACTAATAATCCACAGACCTGCACTAATAATCCACAGGCCTGCAATAATAATCCACAGGCCTGGACTAATAATCCACAGGCCTGCACTAATAATCCACAGACCTGCACTAATAATCCACAGACCTGCACTATTAATCCACAGGCCTCCACTAATAATCCACAGACCTGCACTAATAATCCACAGGCCTGGACAAATAATCCACAGGCCTGGACTAATAATCCACAGGCCTGCACTAATAATCCTCAGACCTGCACTAATAATACACAGGCCTGCACTAATAATCCACAGGCCTGCACTAATAATCCAGAGACCTTGACTAATAATCCACCGGCCTGGACTAATAATCCATAGGTCTGGATTAATAATCCAGAGGCCTGCACTAATAATCCACAGGCCTAGACAAATAATACAAAGGCCTGCACTAATAATCCACAGACCTGGACTAATAATCCTCAGGCCTGCACTAATAATCCACAGACCTGCACTAATAAGACACAGTCCTGCAAAATAATCCATAGGCCTGGACTAATAATCCACAGGCCTGCACTAATAATCCACAGACGTGGACTAATAATCCACAGGCCTGCACTAATAATCCACAGGTCAGAACAAATAATCCACAGGCCTGCACTAGTAACCCACAGACCTGTACTAATAATCCACAGACCTGCATTAACAATACAGGCCTGCACTAATTATCCACAGACCTGCACTAATAATCCACAGACCTGCACTAATAATACACAGACCTGCACTACTAATCCACAGGCCTGGACTAATAATATACAGGACTGCACTAATAATCCACAGGCCTGCACTAATAATCCACAGACCTGGACTAATAATGCACAGGCCTGCAGTAATAATCCACAGGCCTGGACTAATAATCCACAGGCCTGCACTAATAATCCACAGACCTGCACTAATAATCCACAGGCCTGGACTAATAATCCACAGGCCTGCACTAATAATCCACAGGCCTGCACTAATAATCCTCAGACCTGCACTAATAATACAAAGGCCTGCACTAATAATCCACAGACCTGGACTAATAATCTACAGGCCTGCACTAATAATCCAGAGACCTTGACTAATAATCCACAGGCCAGGACTAATAATCCACAGGTCTGGACTATTAATCCAGAGGCCTGCACTAATAATCCACAGACCTGCACTAATAATCTACAGGACTGCACTAATAATCCACTGACCTGCACTAATAATACACAGGCCTGCACTAATAATCCAAAGGCCTGCACTAATAATCCAAAGATCTGGACTAATAATCCACAGGCCTGCACTAACAATCCAGAGACCTTGACTAATAATCCACCGGCCTGGACTAATAATCCATAGGTCTGGACTAATAATCCAGAGGCCTGCACTAATAATCCACAGGCCTAGACAAATAATACAAAGGCCTGCACTAATAATCCACAGACCTGGACTAATAATCCTCAGGCCTGCACTAATAATCCACAGACCTGCACTAATAAGACACAGTCCTGCAAAATAATCCATAGGCCTGGACTAATAATCCACAGGCCTGCACTAATAATCCACAGACGTGGACTAATAATCCACAGGCCTGCACTAATAATCCACAGGTCAGAACAAATAATCCACAGGCCTGCACTAGTAACCCACAGACCTGCACTAATAATCCACAGACCTGCATTAACAATACAGGCCTGCACTAATTATCCACAGACCTGCACTAATAATCCACAGACCTGCACTAATAATACACAGACCTGCACTACTAATCCACAGGCCTGGACTAATAATATACAGGACTGCACTAATAATCCACAGGCCTGCACTAATAATCCACAGACCTGGACTAATAATGCACAGGCCTGCAGTAATAATCCACAGGCCTGGACTAATAATCCACAGGCCTGCACTAATAATCCACAGACCTGCACTAATAATCCACAGGCCTGGACTAATAATCCACAGGCCTGCACTAATAATCCAGAGGCCTGCACTAATAATCCTCAGACCTGCACTAATAATACAAAGGCCTGCACTAATAATCCACAGACCTGGACTAATAATCTACAGGCCTGCACTAATAATCCAGAGACCTTGACTAATAATCCACAGGCCAGGACTAATAATCCACAGGTCTGGACTATTAATCCAGAGGCCTGCACTAATAATCCACAGACCTGCACTAATAATCTACAGGACTGCACTAATAATCCACTGACCTGCACTAATAATACACAGGCCTGCACTAATAATCCAAAGGCCTGCACTAATAATCCAAAGATCTGGACTAATAATCCACAGGCCTGCACTTATAATCCACAGGCCTGCACTAATAATCCACAGGCCTGAAATTATAATCCACAGGCTTGGGTAAATAATCCACAGGCCTGCACTAATAATCCACAGACCTGCACTAATAATCCACAGGACTGCACTAATAATCCACAGACCTGCACTAATAATACACAGGCCAGCACTAATAATCCACAGGCCTGGACTTATAATCCAAGGGCCTGCACTAATAATCCTCAGACCTGCACTACTAATACACAGGCCTGCACAAATAATCCACAGGCCTGCACTAATAATCCAGAGACCTGGATTAATGATCCACAGGCCTGCACTAATAATCCAAAGACTTGGAGTAATAATCCACAGGCCTAGATTTATAATCCACAGCTCTGGACCAATAATCCACAGGCCTGCACTAATGATCCACAGACCTGCACTAATAATCCACAGGCCTGCAATAATAATCCACAGGCCTGGACTAATAATCCACAGGCCTGCACTAATAATCCACAGACCTCCACTAATAATGCACAGACCTGCACTATTAATCCACTGGCCTCCACTAATAATCCACAGACCTCCACTAATAATCCACAGGCCTGGACAAATAATCCACAGGCCTGGACGAATAATCCACAGGCCTGCACTAATAATCCTCAGACCTGCACTAATAATACACAGGCCTGCACTAATAATCCACAGGCCTGCACTAATAATCCAGAGACCTTGACTAATAATGCACAGGCCTGCAGTAATAATCCACAGGCCTGGACTAATAATCCACAGGCCTGCACTAATAATCCACAGACCTGCACTAATAATCCACAGGCCTGGACTAATAATCCACAGGCCTGCACTAATAATCCAGAGGCCTGCACTAATAATCCTCAGACCTGCACTAATAATACAAAGGCCTGCACTAATAATCCACAGACCTGGACTAATAATCTACAGGCCTGCACTAATAATCCAGAGACCTTGACTAATAATCCACAGGCCAGGACTAATAATCCACAGGTCTGGACTATTAATCCAGAGGCCTGCACTAATAATCCACAGACCTGCACTAATAATCTACAGGACTGCACTAATAATCCACTGACCTGCACTAATAATACACAGGCCTGCACTAATAATCCAAAGGCCTGCACTAATAATCCAAAGATCTGGACTAATAATCCACAGGCCTGCACTTATAATCCACAGGCCTGCACTAATAATCCACAGGCCTGAAATTATAATCCACAGGCTTGGGTAAATAATCCACAGGCCTGCACTAATAATCCACAGACCTGCACTAATAATCCACAGGACTGCACTAATAATCCACAGACCTGCACTAATAATACACAGGCCAGCACTAATAATCCACAGGCCTGGACTTATAATCCAAGGGCCTGCACTAATAATCCTCAGACCTGCACTACTAATACACAGGCCTGCACAAATAATCCACAGGCCTGCACTAATAATCCAGAGACCTGGATTAATGATCCACAGGCCTGCACTAATAATCCAAAGACTTGGAGTAATAATCCACAGGCCTAGATTTATAATCCACAGCTCTGGACCAATAATCCACAGGCCTGCACTAATGATCCACAGACCTGCACTAATAATCCACAGGCCTGCAATAATAATCCACAGGCCTGGACTAATAATCCACAGGCCTGCACTAATAATCCACAGACCTCCACTAATAATGCACAGACCTGCACTATTAATCCACTGGCCTCCACTAATAATCCACAGACCTCCACTAATAATCCACAGGCCTGGACAAATAATCCACAGGCCTGGACGAATAATCCACAGGCCTGCACTAATAATCCTCAGACCTGCACTAATAATACACAGGCCTGCACTAATAATCCACAGGCCTGCACTAATAATCCAGAGACCTTGACTAATAATCCACCGGCCTGGACTAATCATCCATAGGTCTGGACTAATAATCCAGAGGCCTGCACTAATAATCCACAGGCCTAGACAAATAATACAAAGGCCTGCACTAATAATCCACAGACCTGGACTAATAATCCTCAGGCCTGCACTAATAATCCACAGACCTGCATTAACAATACAGGCCTGCACTAATTATCCACAGACCTGCACTAATAATCCACAGACCTGCACTAATAATACACAGACCTGCACTACTAATCCACAGGCCTCGACTAATAATATACAGGACTGCACTAATAATCCACAGGCCTGCACTAATAATCCACAGACCTGGACTAATAATACAAAGGCCTGCAGTAATAATCCACAGGCCTGGACTAGTAATCCACAGGCCTGCACTAATAATCCACAGACCTGCATTAATAATCCACAGGCCTGCACTAATAATCCACAGACCTTCACAAATAATACACAGGCCTGCACTAATAATCCAAAGGCCTGCACTAATAATCCAAAGACATGGACTAATAATCCACAGGCCTGCACTAATAATCCACAGGCCTGCACTAATAATCCACAGGCCTGCACTAATAATCCACAGGCCTGCACTAATAATCCACAGGCCTGGACTAATAGTCCACAGGCCGGCACTAATAATCCAAAGGCCTGCAATAATAATCCACAGGCCTGCACTAATAATTCACAGGCCTGCACTAATAATCCACAGGCCTGCTCTAATAATCCACAGACCAGGACTAATACTCCACAGGCCTGGATTAATAATCAACAGGTCTGGACTAATAATCCACAGGCCTGCAGTAATAATCCACAGACCTGCACTAATAATCCACAGGCCTGCACTAATAATCCACAGGCCTGGATTAATAATCCACAGGCCTGCACTAATAATCAACAGGCCTGCACTAATAATGCACAGACGTGCACTAATAATCCACAGGCCTGCACTAATAATCCAGAGTTCTGTACTAATAATCCACAGGCCTGGACTAATAATCCGAAGGCCTGCGCTAATAATCCACAGGACTGACTATTAATCCATAGGCCTGGACTAATTATCCACAGGCCTGAACTAATAATCCACAGGCTTGGATAAATAATCCACAGTCCTGCACTAATAATCCACAGACCTGCACTAATAATCCACAGGCCTGGACTAATAATACAAAGGCCTGCACTAATAATCCACAGACCTGGACTAATAATCCTCAGGCCTGCACTAATAATCCACAGACCTGCACTAATAATCCACAGGCCTGCACTAATAATCCATAGGCCTGGACTAATAATCCACAGGCCTGCACTAATAATCCACAGATGTGGACTAATAATCCACAGACCTGCACTAATAATCCAC
Source organism: Isurus oxyrinchus (assembly GCA_026770705.1). Classification (NCBI taxonomy): domain Eukaryota; kingdom Metazoa; phylum Chordata; class Chondrichthyes; order Lamniformes; family Lamnidae; genus Isurus; species Isurus oxyrinchus. The sequence goes on along the minus strand of JANJGN010000003.1, from coordinate 1,418,972 downwards.
AGGTCAGAACAAATAATTCACAGGCCTGCACTAATAAACCACAGACCTGCACTAAAAATACACAGACCTGCATTAATAATACACAGGCCTGCACTAATTATCCATTGACCTGCACTAATAGTCCACAGACCTGCACTAATAATACACAGACCTGCACTACTAATCCACAGGCCTGCACTGATAATCTACAGGCCTGCACTAATAATCCACAGACCTGAACTAATAATCCACAGGCCTGCACTAATAATACACAGGCCTGCACTAATAATCCACAGACCTGCACTAATAATCCACAGACCTGCACTAATAATCCACAGGCCTGCAATAATAATCCACAGGCCTGGACTAATAATCCACAGGTCTGGACCAATAATCCACAGGCCTGCACTAATAATCCACAGACCTGCACTAATAATCCTCAGACCTGCACTAATAATACAAAGGCCTGCACTAATAATTCACAGACCTGGACTAATAATCGACAGGCCTGCACTAATAATCCAGAGACCTTGACTAATAATCCACAGGCCTGGACTAATAATCCACAGGTCTGGACTATTAATCCAGAGGCCTGCACTAATAATCCACAGACCTGCACTAATAATCCACAGACCTGCACTAATAATCCACAGGCCTGGACTAATAATCCACAGGCCTGCACTAATAATCCAGAGGCCTGCACTAATAATCCTCAGACCTGCACTAATAATACAAAGGCCTGCACTAATAATCCACAGACCTGGACTAATAATCTACAGGCCTGCACTAATAATCCAGAGACCTTGACTAATAATCCACAGGCCAGGACTAATAATCCACAGGTCTGGACTATTAATCCAGAGGCCTGCACTAATAATCCACAGACCTGCACTAATAATCTACAGGACTGCACTAATAATCCACTGACCTGCACTAATAATACACAGGCCTGCACTAATAATCCAAAGGCCTGCACTAATAATCCAAAGATCTGGACTAATAATCCACAGGCCTGCACTTATAATCCACAGGCCTGCACTAATAATCCACAGGCCTGAAATTATAATCCACAGGCTTGGGTAAATAATCCACAGGCCTGCACTAATAATCCACAGACCTGCACTAATAATCCACAGGCCTGCACTAATAATCCACAGACCTGCACTAATAATACACAGGCCAGCACTAATAATCCACAGGCCTGGACTTATAATCCAAGGGCCTGCACTAATAATCCTCAGACCTGCACTACTAATACACAGGCCTGCACTAATAATCCACAGGCCTGCACTAATAATCCAGAGACCTGGATTAATGATCCACAGGCCTGCACTAATAATCCAAAGACTTGGAGTAATAATCCACAGGCCTAGATTTATAATCCACAGCTCTGGACCAATAATCCACAGGCCTGCACTAATGATCCACAGACCTGCACTAATAATCCACAGGCCTGCAATAATAATCCACAGGCCTGGACTAATAATCCACAGGCCTGCACTAATAATCCACAGACCTCCACTAATAATGCACAGACCTGCACTATTAATCCACAGGCCTCCACTAATAATCCACAGACCTCCACTAATAATCCACAGGCCTGGACAAATAATCCACAGGCCTGGACGAATAATCCACAGGCCTGCACTAATAATCCTCAGACCTGCACTAATAATACACAGGCCTGCACTAATAATCCACGGGCCTGCACTAATAATCCAGAGACCTTGACTAATAATCCACCGGCCTGGACTAATAATCCATAGGTCTGGACTAATAATCCAGAGGCCTGCACTAATAATCCACAGGCCTAGACAAATAATACAAAGGCCTGCACTAATAATCCACAGACCTGGACTAATAATCCTCAGGCCTGCACTAATAATCCACAGGTCAGAACAAATAATCCACAGGCCTGCACTAGTAACCCACAGACCTGCACTAATAATCCACAGACCTGCATTAACAATACAGGCCTGCACTAATTATCCACAGACCTGCACAAATAATCCACAGACCTGCACTAATAATACACAGACCTGCACTACTAATCCACAGGCCTCGACTAATAATATACAGGACTGCACTAATAATCCACAGGCCTGCACTAATAATCCACAGACCTGGACTAATAATACAAAGGCCTGCAGTAATAATCCACAGGCCTGGACTAGTAATCCACAGGCCTGCACTAATAATCCACAGACCTGCATTAATAATCCACAGGCCTGCACTAATAATCCACAGACCTTCACAAATAATACACAGGCCTGCACTAATAATCCAAAGGCCTGCACTAATAATCCAAAGACATGGACTAATAATCCACAGGCCTGCACTAATAATCCACAGGACTGCACTAATAATCCACAGGCCTGCACTAATAATCCACAGGCCTGCACTAATAATCCACAGGCCTGGACTAATAGTCCACAGGCCGGCACTAATAATCCAAAGGCCTGCAATAATAATCCACAGGCCTGCACTAATAATTCACAGGCCTGCACTAATAATCCACAGGCCTGCTCTAATAATCCACAGACCAGGACTAATACTCCACAGGCCTGGATTAATAATCAACAGGTCTGGACTAATAATCCACAGGCCTGCAGTAATAATCCACAGACCTGCACTAATAATCCACAGGCCTGCACTAATAATCCACAGGCCTGGATTAATAATCCACAGGCCTGCACTAATAATCAACAGGCCTGCACTAATAATGCACAGACGTGCACTAATAATCCACAGGCCTGCACTAATAATCCAGAGTTCTGTACTAATAATCCACAGGCCTGGACTAATAATCCGAAGGCCTGCGCTAATAATCCACAGGACTGACTATTAATCCATAGGCCTGGACTAATTATCCACAGGCCTGCACTAATAATCCACAGGCCTGCACTAATAATCCACAGGCCTGAAATTATAATCCACAGGCTTGGATAAATAATCCACAGTCCTGCACTAATAATCCACAGACATGCAATAATAATCCACAGGCCTGGAACAATAATCTACAGGTCTGGACTAAAAATCCACAGGCCTGCACTAATAATCCACAGACCTGCACTAATAATACACAGGCCTGCACTAATAATCCACAGGCCTGGACTAATAATACAAAGGCCTGCACTAATAATCCACAGACCTGGACTAATAATCCTCAGGCCTGCACTAATAATCCACAAACCTGCACCAATAATCCACAGGCCTGCACTAATAATCCATAGGCCTGGACTAATAATCCACAGGCCTGCACTAATAATCCACAGATGTGGACTAATAATCCACAGACCTGCACTAATAATCCACAGGTCAGAGCAAATAATTCACAGGCCTGCACTAATAAACCACAGACCTGCACTAAAAATCCACAGACCTGCATTAATAATACACAGGCCTGCACTAATTATCCATTGACCTGCACTAATAGTCCACAGACCTGCACTAATAATACACAGACCTGCACTACTAATCCACAGGCCTGCACTGATAATCTACAGGCCTGCACTAATAATCCACAGACCTGAACTAATAATCCACAGGCCTGCACTAATAATACACAGGCCTGCACTAATAATCCACAGACCTGCACTAATAATCCACAGACCTGCACTAATAATCCACAGGCCTGCAATAATAATCCACAGGCCTGGACTAATAATCCACAGGTCTGGACTAATAATCCACAGGCCTGCACTAATAATCCACAGACCTGCACTAATAATCCTCAGACCTGCACTAATAATACAAAGGCCTGCACTAATAATCCACAGACCTGGACTAATAATCGACAGGCCTGCACTAATAATCCAGAGACCTTGACTAATAATCCACAGGCCTGGACTAATAATCCACAGGTCTGGACTATTAATCCAGAGGCCTGCACTAATAATCCACAGACCTGCACTAATAATCCACAGACCTGTACTAATAATACACAGGCCGGCACAAATTATCCACAGACCTGCACTAATAATACACAGGTCTGCACTAATAATCCACAGGCCTGCACTAATAGTCCACAGGCCTGCACTAATAATCCACAGGCCTGGACTAATAATCCACAGGCCTGCACTAATAATCCACAGGCCTGCACTAATAATCCTCAGACCTGCACTAATAATACAAAGGCCTGCACTAATAATCCACAGACCTGGACTAATAATCTACAGGCCTGCACTAATAATCCAGAGACCTTGACTAATAATCCACAGGCCTGGACTAATAATCCAGAGGTCTGGACTATTAATCCAGAGGCCTGCACTAATAATCCACAGACCTGCACTAATAATCCACAGACCTGCACTAATAATACACAGGCCGGCACAAATTATCCACAGACCTGCACTAATAATACACAGGTCTGCACTAATAATCCACAGGCCTGGACTGATAATACAAAGGCCTGCACTAATAATCCACAGACCTGGACTAATAATCCTCAGGCCGCACTAATAATCCACAGACCAGCACTAATAATACACAGGCCTGCACTAATAATCCATAGGCCTGGACTAATAATCCACAGGCCTGCACTAATAATCCACGGACGTGGACTAATAATCCAGAGGCCTGCACTAATAATGCAGAGGCCTGCACTAATAACCCACAGACCTCCACTAAATATCCACAGACCTGCACTGATAATACACAGGCCTGCACTAATTATCCACAGACCTGCACTAATAATCCACAGATCTGCACTAATAATACACAGACCTGCACTACTAATCCACAGGCCTGGACTAATAATCTACAGGCCCGCACTAATAATCCACTACCTGAACTAATAATCCACAGGCCTGCACTAATAATCCACAGGCCTGCGCTAATAATCCGCAGACCTGCACTTATAATCCACAGGCCTGGAGTAATAATACACAGGCCTGCACTAATTATCCACAGTCCTGGATTAATAATCTACAGGCGTGCACTAATAATCCACAGGCCTGCATTAATAATCCACAGACCTGCAAGAATAATCCACAGGCTTGCACTAATAATCCACAGGCCAGCACTCATAATCCACAGGCCTGGACTAATCAGCCACAGGCCTGGACTAATAATCCACAGGCCTGCAATAATAATCCACAGGCCTGGACTAATAATCCACAGGCCTGCACTAATAAACCACAGGCCTGAAATAATAATCCACAGGCCGGGAATAATAATCCACAGGCCTGCACTAATAATCCACAGACCTGGACTAATAATCCACAGCCTGCACTAATAATCCGCAGACGTGCACTAATAATACACAGGCCTGCACTAATAATCCACAGACCTGCACTAATAATCCACAGGCCTGCACTAATAATCCACAGACCTGGACTAATTATCCACAGGCCTGGACTAATAATCCACAGACCTGGACACATAATCCAAAGGCTGCACTAATAATCCACAGACCTGCACTAATAATCGACAGACGTGCATTACTAGTAGACAGGCCTGCACTAATAATGCACAGGCCTGCCCTAATAATGCACAGGCCTGCACTGATACTCCACAGACCTGGACTAATAATGCACAGGCCTGGAATAATAATCCACAGGTCTGCACTAGTAACCCACAGACCTGCACTAATAATCCACAGACCTGCATTAACAATACAGGCCTGCACTAATTATCCACAGACCTGCACTAATAATCTACAGACCTGCACTAATAATACACAGACCTGCACTACTAATCCACAGGCCTCGACTAATAATATACAGGACTGCACTAATAATCCACAGGCCTGCACTAATAATCCACAGGCCTGCACTAATAATCCACAGACCTGCATTAATAATCCACAGGACTGCACTAATAATCCACAGACCTGCACTAATAATACACAGGCCTGCACTAATAATCCAAAGGCCTGCACTAATAATCCAAAGACCTGGACTAATAATCCACAGGCCTGCACTAATAATCCACAGGCCTGCACTAATAATCCACAGGCCTGGACTAATAGTCCACAGGCCGGCACTAATAATTCAAAGGCCTGCAATAATAATCCACAGGCCTGCACTAATAATTCACAGGCCTGCACTAATAATCCACAGGCCTGCTCTAAATATCCACAGACCAGGACTAATACTCCACAGGCCTGGATTAATAATCAACAGGTCTGGACTAATAATCCACAGGCCTGCAGTAATAATCCACAGACCTGCACTAATAATCCACAGGCCTGCACTAATAATCCACAGGCCTGGATTAATAATCCACAGGCCTGCACTAATAATCAACAGGCCTGCACTAATAATGCACAGACGTGCACTAATAATCCACAGGCCTGCACTAATAATCCAGAGTTCTGTACTAATATTCCACAGGCCTGGACTAATAATCCGAAGGCCTGCACTAATAATCCACAGGACTGACTATTAATCCATAGGCCTGGACTAATTATCCACAGGCCTGCACTAATAATCCACAGGCCTGCACTAATAATCCACAGGCCTGAAATTATAATCCACAGGCTTGGATAAATAATCCACAGTCCTGCACTAATAATCCACAGACCTGCACTAATAATCCACAGGCCTGCGCTAATAAACCACAGACCTGCGCTAATAATGCACAGGCTTGCACTAATAATCCACAGGCCTGGACTTATAATCCACAGGCCTGCACTAATAATCCTCAGACCTGCAATAATAATACACAGGCCTGCACTAATAATCCACAGGCCTGCACCAATAATCCAGAGAGCTGGATTAATAATCCACAGGCCTGCACTAATAATTCACAGACCTGCACTAATAATACACAGGCCTGCACTAATAATCCACAGACCTGGACTAATTATCCACAGGCCGGGACTAATAATCCACAGACCTGGACACATAATCCAAAGGCCGCACTAATATTCCACAGACCTGCACTAATAATCGACAGACGTGCATTACTAGTAGACAGGCCTGCACTAATAATGCACAGGCCTGCACTAATAATGCACAGGCCTGCACTAATACTCCAGAGACCTGGACTAATAATGCACAGGCATGGACTAATAATCCACAGGTCTGGACTAATAATCCACAGGCCTGCACTAATAATCCACAGACCTGCACCAATAATCCACAGACCTGCACTAATAATACACAGACCAGCACTAATAATACACAGACCTGCAATAATAATCCACAGGCCTGGACTAATAATCCACAGGCCTGCACTAATAATCCACCGACCTGCACTACTAATCCATAGGCCTGCACTAATAATTCACAGACCTGCACTAATAATCTACAGGCCTGCACTAATAATCCGCAGGCCTGCACTAATAATCTACAGACCTGGACTAATAATCCACAGGCCTGCACTAATGATCCACAGGTCTGCACTAATAATCCAAAGGCCTGCAATAATAATCCACAGGCCTGCACTAATAATTCACAGGCCTGCACTAATAATCCACAGGCCTGCACTAATAATCCACAGACCAGGACTAATAATCCGCAGGCCTGGTCTAATAATCAACAGGTCTGGACTAATAATCCACAGGCCTGCACTAATAATCAACAGGTCTGGACTAATAATCCACAGACCTGTATTAATAATCCACAGGCCTGGACTAATAATCCACAGGCCTGCACTAATAATCCACAGGCCTGCATTAATAATGCACAGACCTGCACTAATAATCCACAGGCCTGCACTAATAATCCCGAGGCCTGTAATAATAATCCACAGGCCTGGTCTAATAATCCATAGACTTGCACTAATAATCCACAGGACTGGACTATTAATCCACAGGCCTGGACTAATAATCCACAGGCCTGCACTTATAATCCACAGGCCTGCACTAATAATCCCCAGGCCTGAAATTATAATCCACAGGCTTGGATAAATAATCCACAGGCCTGCACTTATAATCCACAGACCTGCACTAATAATACACAGGCCTGCACTAATAATCCACAGGCCTGGACTTATAATCCAAGGGCCTGCACTAATAATCCTCAGACCTGCAATAATAATACACAGGCCTGCACTAATAATCCACAGGCCTGCACCAATAATCCAGAGAGCTGGATTAATAATCCACAGGCCTGCACTAATAATCCAAAGCCCTGGACTAATAAACCACAGACCTGGATTAATAATCCACAGGGTTGCACTAATAATTCAAAGACCTGGACTAATAATCCACAGGCCTGCACTAATAATACATAGGCCTGGACTAATAATCCACAGGCCTGCACTAATAATCCACAGGCCTGGACTAATAATCAACAGGCCTGCACTAATAATCCACAGGCCTGGAATAATAATCCACAGGCCTGGACCAATAATCCACAGGCCTGCACTAATAATCCACAGACCTGCACTAATAATCCACATGCCTGCAATAATAATCCACAGGCCTGGACTAATAATCTACAGGTCTGGACTAATAATCCACAGGCCTGCACTAATAATCCACAGACCTGCACTAATAATCCACAGACCAGCACGAATAATCCACAGGCCTGCACTAATAATCCACAGGCTTGCCCTAATAATCCACAGGCCTGGACTAATAAACCACAGGCCTGGACTAATAATCCACAGGCCTGCACTAATAATCCACAGACCTGCACTAATAATACACAGGCCTGCACTAATAATCCACAGACCTGGACTAATAATCCACAGTCCTGCACTAATAATCCAGAGACCTTGACTAATAATCCACAGGCCTGGACTAATAATCCACAGGTCTGGACTAATAATCCAGAGGCCTGCACTAATAATCCACAGACCTGCACTAATAATACACAGACCTGCACTAATAATACACAGGCCTGCACAAATTATCCACAGACCTGCACTAATAATCCACAGACCTGCACTAATAATAAACAGGCCTGCACTAATAATCCTGAGGCCTGCACTAATAATCCACAGACCTGTACTAATAATACACAGGCCTGCACTAATAATCCATAGGCCTGGACTAATAATCCACAGGCCTGCACTAATAATCCACAGGCCTGGACTAATAATCAACAGGCCTGCACTAATAATCCACAGGCCTGGAATAATAATCCACAGGCCTGGACTAATAATCAACAGGCCTGCACTAATAATCCACAGGCCTGCACTAATAAACCACAGGCCTGAAATAATAATCCACAGGCCGGGAATAATAATCCACAGGCCTACACTAATAATCCACAGACCTGGACTAATAATCCACAGCCTGCACTAATAATCCACAGACGTGCACTAATAATCCACAGGCCAGCACTAATAATCCACAGACCTGCACTAATAATCCACAGGCCTTTACAAATAATCCACAGGCCTGCATTAATAATCCACAGACCTGGACTAATAGTCCAAAGGCCTGCACTAATAATCCAAAGGCCTGCAATAATAATCCACAGGCCTGCACTAATAATTCACAGGCCTGCACTAATAATCCACAGACCTGGACTAATTATCCACAGGCCTGGACTAATAATCCACAGACCTGGACACATAATCCAAAGGCCGCACTAATAATCCACAGACCTGCACTAATAATCGACAGACGTGCATTACTAGTAGACAGGCCTGCACTAATAATGCACAGGCCTGCACTAATAATGCACAGGCCTGCACTAATACTCCAGAGACCTGGACTAATAATGCACAGGCATGGACTAATAATCCACAGGTCTGGACTAATAATCCACAGGCCTGCACTAATAATCCACAGACCTGCACCAATAATCCACAGACCTGCACTAATAATACACAGACCAGCACTAATAATACACAGACCTGCACTAATAATCCACAGGCCTGGACTAATAATCCACAGGCCTGCACAAATAATCCACCGACCTGCACTACTAATCCATAGGCCTGCACTAATAATTCACAGACCTGCACTAATAATCTTCAGGCCTGCACTAATAATCCGCAGGCCTGCACTAATAATCTACAGACCTGGACTAATAATCCACAGGCCTGCACTAATGATCCACAGGTCTGCACTAATAATCCACAGGCCTGCACTGATAATCCACAGACCTGCACTAATAATACACAGGCCTGCACTAATAATCCAAAGGCCTGCACTAATAATCCAAAGACCTGGACTAATAATCCACAGGCCTGCACTAATAATCTGCAGGCCTGCACTGATAATCCACAGACCTGGACTAATAGTCCAAAGGCCTGCACTAATAATCCAAAGGCCTGCAATAATAATCCACAGGCCTGCACTAATAATTCACAGGCCTGCACTAATAATCCACAGGCCTGCACTAATAATCCACAGACCAGGACTAATAATCCACAGGCCTGGTCTAATAATCAACAGGTCTGGACTAATAATCCACAGGCCTGCACTAATAATCAACAGGTCTGGACTAATAATCCACAGACCTGTATTAATAATCCACAGGCCTGGACTAATAATCCACAGGCCTGCACTAATAATCCACAGGCCTGCATTAATAATGCACAGACCTGCACTAATAATCCACAGGCCTGCACTAATAATCCCGAGGCCTGTAATAATAATCCACAGGCCTGGTCTAATAATCCATAGACTTGCACTAATAATCCACAGGACTGGACTATTAATCCACAGGCCTGGACTAATAATCCACAGGCCTGCACTTATAATCCACAGGCCTGCACTAATAATCCCCAGGCCTGAAATTATAATCCACAGGCTTGGATAAATAATCCACAGGCCTGCACTAATAATCCACAGACCTGCACTAATAATACACAGGCCTGCACTAATAATCCACAGGCCTGGATTTATAATCCAAGGGCCTGCACTAATAATCCTCAGACCTGCAATAATAATACACAGGCCTGCACTAATAATCCACAGGCCTGCACCAATAATCCAGAGAGCTGGATTAATAATCCACAGGCCTGCACTAATAATCCAAAGTCCTGGACTAATAAACCACAGACCTGGATTAATAATCCACAGGGTTGCACTAATAATTCAAAGACCTTGACTAATAATCCACAGGCCAGGATTTATAATCCACAGGTCTGGACCAATAATCCACAGGCCTGCACTAATAATCCACAGACCTGCACTAATAATCCACATGCCTGCAATAATAATCCACAGGCCTGGACTAATAATCTACAGGTCTGGACTAATAATCCACAGGCCTGCACTAATAATCCACAGACCTGCACTAATAATCCACAGACCAGCACTAATAATCCACAGGCCTGCACTAATAATCCACAGGCTTGCCCTAATAATCCACAGGCCTGGACTAATAAGCCACAGGCCTGGACTAATAATCCACAGGCCTGCACTAATAATCCTCAGACCAGCACTAATAATCCACAGGCCTGCACTAATAATCCACAGACCTGGACTAATAATCCACAGTCCTGCACTAATAATCCAGAGACCTTGACTAATAATCCACAGGCCTGGACTAATAATCCACAGGCCTGGACTAATAATCCAGAGGCCTGCACTAATAATCCACAGACCTGCACTAATAATACACAGACCAGCACTAATAATACACAGGCCTGCACAAATTATCCACAGACCTGCACTAATAATCCACAGACCTGCACTAATAATAAACAGGCCTGCACTAATAATCCTGAGGCCTGCACTAATAATCCACAGACCTGCACTAATAATACACAGGCCTGCACTAATAATCCATAGGCCAGGACTATTAATCCACAGGCCTGCACTAATAATCCACAGGCTTGGACTAATAATCAACAGGCCTGCACTAATAATCCACAGGCCTGCAATAATAATCCACAGGCCTGGACTAATAATCCACAGGCCTGCACTAATAATCCACAGGCCTGCACTAATAAACCACAGGCCTGAAATAATAATCCACAGGCCGGGAATAATAATCCACAGGCCTACACTAATAATCCACAGACCTGGACTAATAATCCACAGCCTGCACTAATAATCCACAGACGTGCACTAATAATACACAGGCCTGCACTAATAATTCACAGACCTGCACTAATAATACACAGGCCTGCACTAATAATCCACAGACCTGGACTAATTATCCACAGGCCTGGACTAATAATCCACAGACCTGGACACATAATCCAAAGGCCGCACTAATAATCCACAGACCTGCACTAATAATCGACAGACGTGCATTACTAGTAGACAGGCCTGCACTAATAATGCACAGGCCTGCACTAATAATGCACAGACCTGCACTAATACTCCAGAGACCTGGACTAATAATGCACAGGCATGGACTAATAATCCACAGGTCTGGACTAATAATCCACAGGCCTGCACTAATAATCCACAGACCTGCACCAATAATCCACAGACCTGCACTAATAATACACAGACCAGCACTAATAATACACAGACCTGCACTAATAATCCACAGGCCTGGACTAATAATCCACAGGCCTGCACTAATAATCCACCGACCTGCACTACTAATCCATAGGCCTGCACTAATAATTCACAGACCTGCACTAATAATCTACAGGCCTACACTAATAATCCGCAGGCCTGCACTAATAATCTACAGACCTGGACTAATAATCCACAGGCCTGCACTAATGATCCACAGGTCTGCACTAATAATCCACAGGCCTGCACTGATAATCCACAGACCTGCACTAATAATACACAGGCCTGCACTAATAATCCAAAGGCCTGCACTAATAATCCAAAGACCTGGACTAATAATCCACAGGCCTGCACTAATAATCTGCAGGCCTGCACTGATAATCCACAGGCCTGGACTAATAGTCCAAAGGCCTGCACTAATAATCCAAAGCCCTGCAATAATAATCCACAGGCCTGCACTAATAATTCACAGGCCTGCACTAATAATCCACAGGCCTGCACTAATAATCCACAGACCAGGACTAATAATCCACAGGCCTGGTCTAATAATCAACAGGTCTGGACTAATAATCCAAAGGCCTGCACTAATAATCAACAGGTCTGGACTAATAATCCACAGACCTGTATTAATAATCCACAGGCCTGGACTAATAATCCACAGGCCTGCACTAATAATCCACAGGCCTGCATTAATAATGCACAGACCTGCACTAATAATCCACAGGCCTGCACTAATAATCCCGAGGCCTGTAATAATAATCCACAGGCCTGGTCTAATAATCCATAGACTTGCACTAATAATCCACAGGACTGGACTATTAATCCACAGGCCTGGACTAATAATCCACAGCCTGCACTAATAATCCACAGACGTGCACTAATAATACACAGGCCTGCACTAATAATTCACAGACCTGCACTAATAATACACAGGCCTGCACTAATAATCCACAGACCTGGACTAATTATCCACAGGCCTGGACTAATAATCCACAGACCTGGACACATAATCCAAAGGCCGCACTAATAATCCACAGACCTGCACTAATAATCGACAGACGTGCATTACTAGTAGACAGGCCTGCACTAATAATGCACAGGCCTGCACTAATAATGCACAGACCTGCACTAATACTCCAGAGACCTGGACTAATAATGCACAGGCATGGACTAATAATCCACAGGTCTGGACTAATAATCCACAGGCCTGCACTAATAATCCACAGACCTGCACCAATAATCCACAGACCTGCACTAATAATACACAGACCAGCACTAATAATACACAGACCTGCACTAATAATCCACAGGCCTGGACTAATAATCCACAGGCCTGCACTAATAATCCACCGACCTGCACTACTAATCCATAGGCCTGCACTAATAATTCACAGACCTGCACTAATAATCTACAGGCCTACACTAATAATCCGCAGGCCTGCACTAATAATCTACAGACCTGGACTAATAATCCACAGGCCTGCACTAATGATCCACAGGTCTGCACTAATAATCCACAGGCCTGCACTGATAATCCACAGACCTGCACTAATAATACACAGGCCTGCACTAATAATCCAAAGGCCTGCACTAATAATCCAAAGACCTGGACTAATAATCCACAGGCCTGCACTAATAATCTGCAGGCCTGCACTGATAATCCACAGGCCTGGACTAATAGTCCAAAGGCCTGCACTAATAATCCAAAGCCCTGCAATAATAATCCACAGGCCTGCACTAATAATTCACAGGCCTGCACTAATAATCCACAGGCCTGCACTAATAATCCACAGACCAGGACTAATAATCCACAGGCCTGGTCTAATAATCAACAGGTCTGGACTAATAATCCAAAGGCCTGCACTAATAATCAACAGGTCTGGACTAATAATCCACAGACCTGTATTAATAATCCACAGGCCTGGACTAATAATCCACAGGCCTGCACTAATAATCCACAGGCCTGCATTAATAATGCACAGACCTGCACTAATAATCCACAGGCCTGCACTAATAATCCCGAGGCCTGTAATAATAATCCACAGGCCTGGTCTAATAATCCATAGACTTGCACTAATAATCCACAGGACTGGACTATTAATCCACAGGCCTGGAATAATAATCCACAGGCCTGCACTTATAATCCACAGGCCTGCACTAATAATCCACAGGCCTGAAATTATAATCCACAGGCTTGGATAAATAATCCACAGGCCTGCACTAATAATCCACAGAACTGCACTAATAATCCACAGGCCTGCACTAATAATCCACAGACCTGCACTAATAATACACAGGCCTGCACTAATAATCCACAGGCCTGTACTTATAATCCAAGGGCCTGCACTAATAATCCTCAGACCTGCACTAATAATAGACAGGCCTGCACTAATAATCCACAGGCCTGCACTAATAATCCAGAGACCTGGATTAATAATCCACAGGCTTGCACTAATAATCCAAAGACCTGGAGTAATAATCCACAGGCCTGGATTTATAATCCACAGCTCTGTACCAATAATCCACAGGCCTGCACTAATGATCCACAGACCTGCACTAATAATCCACAGGCCTGCAATAATAATCCACAGGCCTGGACTAATAATATACAGGTCTGGACTAATAATCCACAGGCCTGCACTAATAATCCACAGACCTGCACTAATAATCCACAGACCTGCACTAATAATCCACAGGCCTGCACTAATAATCCACAGACCTGCACTAATAATCCACAGGCCTGGACTAATAATCCACAGGCCTGCACTAATAATCCTCAGACCTGCACTAATAATACACAGGTCAGCCTTAATAATCCACAGACCTGGACTAATAATCTACAGACCTGCACTAATAATCCAGAGACCTTGACTAATAATCCACAGGCCTGGACTAATAATCCACAGGTCTGGACTAATAATCCAGTGGCCTGCACTAATAAACCACAGACCTGCACTAATAATCCACAGACCTGCACTAATAATACACAGGCCTGCACAAATTATCCACAGACCTGCACTAATAATCCACAGACCTGACCTAATAATACACAGGCCTGCACTAATAATCCACAGGCCTGGACGAATAATACGAAGGCCTGCAATAATAATCCACACACCTGCACTAATAATACACAGGCCTGCAAAATAATATATAGGCCTGGACTAATAATCCACAGGCCTGCACTAATAATCCACAGACGTGGACTAATAATCCACAGGCCTGCACTAATAATCCACAGGTCAGAACAAATTATCCACTGGCCTGCACTAATAACCCACAGACCTGCACTAATAATCCACAGACCTGCATTAACAATACACAGGCCTGCACTAATTATCCACAGACCTGCACTAATAATCCACAGACCTGCACTAATAATACACAGACCTGCACTAGTAATCCACAGGACTGGACTAATAATATACAGGACTGCACTAATAATCCACAGGCCTGCACTAATAATCCACAGGCCTGCACTAATAATCCACAGGCCTGCACTAATAATCCACAGACCTGCACTAATAATACACAGGCCTGCACTAATAATCCAAAGGCCTGCACTAATAATCCAAAGTCCAGGACTAATAATCCACAGGCCTGCGCTAATAATCCAAAGGCCTGCACTAATAATCCACAGGCCTGGACTAATAGACCACAGGCCGGCACTAATAATCCAAAGGCCTGCAATAATAATCGACATGCCTGCACTAATAATTCACAGGCCTGCACTAATAATCCACAGGCCTCCACTAATAATCCACAGACCAGGACTAATAATCCACAGGCCAGGACTAATAATCAAAAGGTCTGGACTAATAATCCACAGGCCTGCACTAATAATCCACAGACCTGCACTAATCATCCACAGGCCTGCACTAATAATCCACAGGCCTGGACTAATAATCCACAGGCCTGCACTAATAATACACAGGCCTGCACTAATAATCAACAGGCATGCACTAATAATGCACAGATCTGCACTAATAATCCACAGGCCTGGACTAATGATACACAGGCCTGCACTAATAATCCACAGGACTGGAATATTAATCCATAGGCCTGGACTAAGTATCCACAGGCCTGCACTAATAATCCACAGGCCTGCACTAATAATACACAGGCCTGAAATTATAGTCCACAGGCTTGGATAATTAATCCACAGTCCTATACTAATAATCCACAGACCTGCACTAATAATCCACAGGCCTGCACTAATAATCCACAGACCTGCGCTAATAATACACAGGCCTGCACTAATAATCCAAAGGCCTGGACTTATAATCCACAGGCCTGCACTAATAATCCTCAGGCCTGCAATAATAATACACAGGCCTGCACTAATAATCCACAGGCCTGCACTAATAATCCAGAGAGCTGGATTAATAATCCACAGGCCTGCACAAATAATCCAAAGACCTGCACTAATGAACCACAGACCTGGATTAATAACCACAGGCTTGCACTAATAATCCAACGACCTGGACTAATAATCCACAGGCCTGGATTTATAATCCACAGCTCTGGACCAATAATCCACAGGCCTGCACTAATAATCCACAGACCTGCACTAATAGTACACAGGCCTGCACTAATAATCCTCAGGCCTGGACTAATAATACACAGGCCTGCACTAATAATCCACAGACCTGCACTAATAATACACAGGCCTGCACTAATAATCCATAGGCCTGGACTAATAATCCACAGGTCTGCATTAATAATCCAGTCGTGGACTAATAATCCACAGGCCTGCACTAATAATCCACAAGTCAGAACAAGTAATCCACAGGCCTGCACTAATAACACACAGACCTGCACTAATAATCCACAGACCTGCATTAATAATACACAGGCCTGCACTAATTATCCACAGACCTGCACTAACAATCCACAGACCTGCACTAATAATACACAGACCTGCACTAACAATCCACAGACCTGCACTAATAATACACGGACCTGCACTAATAATCCACAGGCCTGGACTAATAATACAGAGGCCTGAACTAATAATACACAGGCCTGCACTAATAATCCACAGACCTGCATTAATAATCCACAGACCTGCAAGAATATTCCACAGGCCTGCACTAATATTCCACAGGCTGAACTAATAATCCAAAGGCCTGCACTAATAGTCCACAGACCTGCACTAGTAATCCACAGGCCTGCACTAATAATCCACAGGCCAGGACTAATAATCCACAGGCCTGCACTAATAATCCACAGGCCAGGACTAATAATCCACAGGCCAGCACTAATAATCCACAGACCTGCACTAATAATCCACAGGCCTTTACAAATAATCCACAGGCCTGCACTAATAATCCAGAGTCCATCATTAATAATCCAACGGCCCGCACTAATAATCCACAGGCCTGCACTAATAATCCACAGACTTGCACTAATAATCCACAGGCCTGCACTAATAATCCACAGGCCTGGACTAATAATCCGCAGGCCTGCACTGATAATCCACAGGCCTGGACTCATAGTCCAAAGGCCTGCACTAATAATCCAAAGGCCTGCAATAATAATCCACAGACCTGCACTTATAATTCACAGGCCTGCACTCATAATCCACCGGCCTGCACTAATAATCCACAGGCCTACACTAATAATCCACAGACCTGCACTAATTATCCGCAGACCAGGACTAATAATCCACAGGCCTGGACTAATAATCCACAGGCCTGCACTAATAATCCACAGGCCTGCACTAATAATCCACAGACCGGGACTAATAATCAACAGGTCTGTACTAATAATCCACAGGCCTGCACTAATAATCAACAGGTCTGGACTAATAATCCACAGGCCTGCACTAATAATCCACAGGCATGGACTAATAATCCACAGGCCTGCACTAATAATGCACAGAGCTGCACTAATAATCCACAGGCCTGCACTAATAATCCAGAGGCCTGTACTAATAATCCACAGGCCTGGACTAATAATCCATAGACTTGCACTAATAATCCAAAGGACTGGACTATTAATCCACAGGCCTGGACTAATAATCCTCAGGCCTGCACTAATAATCCACAGGCTAGAAATTATAATCCACAGGCTTGGATAAATAATCCACAGGCCAGCACAAATAATCCACAGACTTGCACTAATAATCCACAGGCCTGCACTAATAATCCACAGACCTGCACTAATAATACACAGGCCTGAAATTATAATCCACAGACTTGGATAAATAATCCACAGTCCTGCACTAATAATCCTCAGACCTGCACTAATAATACAGAGGCCTGCACTAATAATCCACAGGCCTGCACTAATAATCCAGATACCTGGATTAATAATCCACAGGCTTGCACTAATAATCCAAAGACCTGGAGTAATAATCCACAGTCCTGCACTAATAATCCTCAGTCCTACACTAATAATACAGAGGCCTGCACTAATAATCCACAGGCCTGCACTAATAATCCAGATACCTGGATTAATAATCCACAGGTTTGCACTAATAATCCAAAGACCTGGAGTAATAATCCACAGGCCTGGATTTATAATCCACAGCTCTGGACCAATAATCCACAGGCCTGCACTAATGATCCACAGACCTGCACTAATAATCCACAGGCCTGCAATAATAATCCAGAGGCCTGGACTAATAATCTACAGGTCTGGACTAATAATCCACAGGCCTGCACTAATAATCCACCGACCTGCACTAATAATCCACAGACCTGCACTTATAATTCACAGGCCTGCACTAATAATCCACCGGCCTGCACTAATAATCCACAGGCCTACACTAATAATCCACAGACCTGCACTAATTATCCACAGACCAGGACTAATAATCCACAGGCCTGGACTAATAATCCACAGGCCTGCACTAATAATCCACAGGCCTGCACTAATAATCCACAGACCGGGACTAATAATCAACAGGTCTGTACTAATAATCCACAGGCCTGCACTAATAATCAACAGGTCTGGACTAATAATCCACAGGCCTGCACTAATAATCCACAGGCATGGACTAATAATCCACAGGCCTGCACTAATAATGCACAGAGCTGCACTAATAATCCACAGGCCTGCACTAATAATCCAGAGGCCTGTACTAATAATCCACAGGCCTGGACTAATAATCCATAGACTTGCACTAATAATCCAAAGGACTGGACTATTAATCCACAGGCCTGGACTAATAATCCTCAGGCCTGCACTTATAATCCACAGGCCTGCACTAATAATCCACAGGCTAGAAATTATAATCCACAGGCTTGGATAAATAATCCACAGGCCAGCACAAATAATCCACAGACCTGCACTAATAATCCACAGGCCTGCACTAATAATCCACAGACCTGCACTAATAATACACAGGCCTGAAATTATAATCCACAGACTTGGATAAATAATCCACAGTCCTGCACTAAAAATACAGAGGCCTGCACTAATAATCCACAGGCCTGCACTAATAATCCAGATACCTGGATTAATAATCCACAGGCTTGCACTAATAATCCAAAGACCTGGAGTAATAATCCACAGGCCTGGATTTATAATCCACAGCTCTGGACCAATAATCCACAGGCCTGCACTAATGATCCATAGACCTGCACTAATAATCCACAGGCCTGCAATAATAATCCAGAGGCCTGGACTAATAATCTACAGGTCTGGACTAATAATCCACAGGCCTGCACTAATAATCCACCGACCTGCACTAATAATCCACAGACCTGCACTAATAATCCACAGGCCTGCACTAATAATCCACAGACCTGCACTAATAATCCACAGGCCTGGACTAATAATCCACAGGCCTGGACTAATAATCCACAGGCCTGCACTAATAATCCTCAGACCTGCACTAATAATACACAGGCCTGCACTAATAATCCACAGACCTGGACTAATAATCTACAGGCCTGCACTAATAATCCAGAGACCTTGACTAATAATCCACAGGCCTGTACTAATAATCCACAGGTCTGGACTAATAATCCAGAGGCCTGCACTAATAATCCACAGACCTGCACTTATAATCCACAGACCTGCACTAATAATACACAGGCCTGCACAAATTATCCACAGACCTGCACTAATAATCCACAGACCTGCACTAATAATACACAGGTCTGCACTAATAATCCACAGGCCTGGACGAATAACACAAAGGCCTGCACTAATAATCCACAGACATGGACTAATAATCCTCAGTCCTGCACTAATAATCCACAGACCTGCACTAATAATACACAGGCCTGCAAAATAATCCATAGGCCTGGACTAATAATCCTCAGGCCTGCACTAATAATACAGAGACGTGGACTAATAATCCACAGGCCTGCACTAATAATCCACAGGTCAGAACAAATAATCCACAGGCCTGCACTAATAACCCACAGACCTGCACTAATAATCCACAGACCTGCATTAACAATACACAGGCCTGCTCTAATTATCCACAGACCTGCACTAATAATCCACAGACCTGCACTAATAATACACAGACCTGCACTACTAATCCACAGGCCTGGACTAATAATATACAGGACTGCACTAATAATCCACAGGCCTGCACTAATAATCCACAGACCTGGACTAATAATCCACAGGCCTGCACTAATAATCCACAGGCCTGCACTAATAATCCACAGGCCTGCACTAATAATACACAGGCCTGCACTAATATTCGAAAGGCCTGCACTAATAATCCAATGACCTGGACAAATAATCCACAGGCCTGCACTAATAATCCACAGGCCTGCACTAATAATCCACAGGCCTGGACTAATAGTCCACAGTCCGGCACTAATAATCCAAAGGCCTGCAATAATAATCGACAGTCCTGCACTAATTATTCACAGGCCTGCACTAATAATCCACAGGCCTGCACTAATAATCCACAGACCAGGATTAATAATCCACAGGCCAGGACAAGTAATCAAAAGGTCTGGACTAATAATCCAAAGGCCTGCACTAATAATCCACAGACCTACACTAATAATCCACAGGCCTGCACTAATAATCCACAGGCCTGGACTAATAATCCACAGGCCTGCACTAATAATACACAGGCCTGCACTAATAATCAATAGGCCTGCACTAATAATGCACAGACCTGCACTAATAATACTCAGGCCTGCACTAATAATCCACAGGCCTGCACTAATAATCCAGAGACGTGGAGTAATAATCCACAGGCCTGGACTAATAATCCACAGGTCTGGATTAATAATCCACAGGCCTGCAATAATCATCCACAGGCCTGCACTAATAATCCACAGGCCTGCACTAATAATACACAGGACTGCACTAATGATCCACTGGCCTGCACTAATATTCCACAGAGCTGAACTAATAATCCACAGGCCTGCACTAATAAAACACAGGCCTGCACTAATAATCCACTGACCTGCACTAATAGTACTCAGGCCTGCACTAATAATCCACAGGCCTGGACTAATAATACACAGGCCTGCACCAATAATGCACAGACCTGCGCTAATAATCTACAGGCTTGCACTAATAATCCACAGGCCTGCATTAATAATCCACAGACCTGCACTAATAATACACAGGCCTGCACTAATAATCCACAGACTTGCACTAATAATACACAGGCCTGGACTAATAATCCACAGACCTGGATTAATAATCCACAGACTTGCACTAATAATCCACAGACCTGCACTAATAATCCACAGGCCTGCACTAATAATCCACAGACCAGCACTAATAATCCACAGGCCAGCACTAATAATCCACAGACTTGCACTAATAATCCACAGACCTGCACTAATAATCCACAGGCCTGCACTAATAATCCACAGACCTGCACTAATAATCCACAGGCCAGCACTAATAATCCACAGGCCTGCACTAATAATCCACAGGCCTGCACTCATAATCCACAGACCTGCACTAATAATACACAGGCCTGGAATAATAATCAACAGTCCAGGACTAACAATCCAGAGGCCTGCACTAATAATCCACAGACCTGGGCTAACAATCCACAGGCCTGGACCAATAATCCACAGGTCTGTACTAATATTCCACAGGCCTGCACTAATAATCTGCAGGCCTCAACTAATAATCCACAGACCTGCACTAATAATCCACAGACCTGCACTAATAATCCACAGACCTGCACTAATAATACACAGGCCTGCATTAATAATCCACAGACCTGCACTAATAATCCACAGACCTGCACTAATAATACACAGGCCTGCACTAATAATCCACAGGCCTGGACTAATAATCCACAGGCCTGCACTAATAATCCTCCGACGTGCACTAATAATCCACAGGCCTGCCCTAATAATTCACAGACCTGCAGTCATAATCTACAGGCCTGCACTAATAATCCACAGGCCTGCACTAATAATCCACAGACCAGGACTAATAATCCACAGGCCTGCACTAATAATCCAATGGCCTGCACTAATAATCCACAGGCCTGCACTAATATTCCACAGGCTGAACTAATAATCCAAAGGCCTGCACTAATAGTCCACAGACCTGCACTAGTAATCCACAGGCCTGCACTAATAGTCCACAGACCTGCACTAATAATCCACAGGCCTGCACTAATAATCCACAGGCCAGGACTAATAATCCACAGGCCTGCATTTATAATCCACAGACCTGCACTAATAATCCACAGGCCTGGACAAATAATCCACAGGCCTGCACTAATAATCCACAGTCCAGCATTAATAATCCAACGGACTGCACTAATAATCCACAGGCCTGCACTAATAATCCACTGGCCTGGACTAATAATCCGCAGGCCTGCACTGATAATCCACAGGCCTGGACTTATAGTCCAAAGGCCTGCAATAATAATCCACAGGCCTGCACTAATAATTCACAGGCCTGTACTAATAATCCACAGGCCTGCACTTATAATCCACAGGCCTGCACTAATAATCCACAGACCTGCATTAATAATCCACAGACCAGGACTAATAATCCACAGGCCTGGACTAATAATCCACAGGCCTGCACTTATAATCCACAGGCCTGCACTAATAATCCACAGACCAGGACTAATAATCAACAGGTCTGGACTAATAATCCACAGGCCTGCGCTAATAATCAACAGGTCTGGACTAATAATCCACAGACCTGCACTAATAATCCAAAGGACTGGACTATTAATCCACAGGCCTGGACTAATAATCCTCAGGTCTGCACTTATAATCCACAGGCCTGCACTAATAATCCACAGGCCAGAAATTATAATCCACAGGCTTGGATAAATAATCCACAGGCCTGCACAAATAATCCACAGACCTGCACTAATAATCCACAGGCCTGCACTAATAATCCACAGACCTGCACTAATAATACACAGGCCTGAAATTATAATCCACAGACTTGGATAAATAATCCACAGTCCTGCACTAATAATCCTCAGACCTGCACTAATAATACACAGGCCTGCACTAATAATCCACAGGCCTGCACTAATAATCCAGATACCTGGATTAATAATCCACAGGCTTGCACTAATAATCCAAAGACCTGGAGTAATAATCCACAGGCCTGGATTTATAATCCACAGCTCTGGACCAGTAATCCACAGGCCTGCACTAATAATCCACAGGCCTGCAATAATAATCCACAGGCCTGGACTAATAATCTACAGGTCTGGACTAATAATCCACAGGCCTGCACCAGACCTGCACTAATAATCCACAGACCTGCCCTAATAATCCACAGACCTGCACTAATAATCCACAGACCTGCACTAATAATCCACAGGCCTGGACTAATAATCCACAGGCCTGGACTAATAATCCACAGGCCTGCACTAATAATCCTCAGACCTGCACTAATAATACACAGGCCTGCACTAATAATCCACAGACCTGGACTAATAATCTACAGGCCTGCACTAATAATCCAGAGACCTTGACTAATAATCCACAGGCCTATACTAATAATCCACAGGTCTGGACTAATAATCCAGAGGCCTGCACTAATAATCCACAGACCTGCACTTATAATCCACAGACCTGCACTAATAATACACAGGCCTGCACAAATTATCCACAGACCTGCACTAATAATCCACAGACCTGCACTAATAATACACAGGCCTGCACTAATAATCCACAGGCCTGGATGAATAATACAAAGGCCTGCACTAATAATCCACAGACCTGGACTAATAATTCTCAGTCCTGCACTAATAATCCTCAGACCTGCACTAATAATACACAGGCCTGCAAAATAATCCATAGGCCTGGACTAATAATCCTCAGGCCTGCACTAATAATCCAGAGACGTGGACTAATAATCCACAGGCCTGCACGAATAATCCACAGGTCATAACAAATAATGCACAGGCCTGCACTAATAACCCACAGACCTGCACTAATAATCCACAGACCTGCATTAACAATACACAGGCCTGCTCTAATTATCCACAGACTTGCACTAATAATCCACAGACCTGGGCTAATAATCCACAGGCCTGGACCAATAATCCACAGGTCTGTACTAATATTCCACAGGCCTGCACTAATAACCTGCAGGCCTCAACTAATAATCCACAGACCTGCACTAATAATCCACAGACCTGCACTAATAATCCACAGACCTGCACTAATAATACACAGGCCTGCATTAATAATCCACAGAACTGCACTAATAATCCACAGACCTGCACTTATAATACACAGGCCTGCACTAATAATCCACAGGCCTGGACTAATAATCCACAGGCCTGCACTAATAATCCTCCGACGTGCACTAATAATCCACAGGCCTGCCCTAATAATTCACAGACCTGCAGTCATAATCTACAGGCCTGCACTAGTAATCCACAGGCCTGCACTAATAATCCACAGACCAGGACTAATAATCCACAGGCCTGCACTAATAATCCAATGGCCTGCACAAATAATCCACAGGCCTGCACTAATATTCCACAGGCTGAACTAATAATCCAAAGGCCTGCAATAATAGTCCACAGACCTGCACTAGTAATCCACAGGCCTGCACTAATAATCCACAGACCTGCACTAATAATCCACAGGCCTGCACTAATAATCCACAGTCCAGCATTAATAATCCAACGGACTGCACTAATAATCCACAGGCCTGCACTAATAATCCAGAGACTTGCACTAATAATCCACAGGCCTGCACTAATAATCCACAGGCCTGGACTAATAATCCGCAGGCCTGCACTGATAATCCACAGGCCTGCACTAATAATCCAAAGGCCTGCAATAATAATCCACAGGCCTGCACTAATAATTCACAGGCCTGCACTAATAATCCACAGGCCTGCACTTATAATCCACAGGCCTGCACTAATAATCCACAGACCTGCACTAATAATCCACAGACCAGGACTAATAATCCACAGGCCTGGACTAATAATCCACAGGCCTGCACTTATAATCCACAGGCCTGCACTAATAATCCACAGACCAGGACTAATAATCAACAGGTCTGGACTAATAATCCACAGGCCTGCACTAATAATCAACAGGTCTGGACTAATAATCCACAGGCCTGCACTAATAATCCACAGGCATGGACTAATAATCCACAGGCCTGCACTAATAATGCACAGAGCTGCACTAATAATCCACAGGCCTGCACTAATAATCCAGAGGCCTGTACTAATAATCCACAGGCCTGGACTAGTAATCCATAGACTTGCACTAATAATCCAAAGGACTGGACTATTAATCCACAGGCCTGGACTAATAATCCTCAGGCCTGCACTTATAATCCACAGGCCTGCACTAATAATCCACAGGCCAGAAATTATAATCCACAGGCTTGGATAAATAATCCACAGGCCTGCACAAATAATCCACAGACCTGCACTAATAATCCACAGGCCTGCACTAATAATCCACAGACCTGCACTAATAATACACAGGCCTGAAATTATAATCCACAGACTTGGATAAATAATCCACAGGCCTGCACTAATAATCCACAGACCTGCACTAATAATCCACAGACCTGCACTAATAATCCACAGGCCTGCACTAATAATCCACAGACCTGCACTAATAATCCACAGGCCTGGACTAATAATCCACAGGCCTGGACTAATAATCCACAGGCCTGCACTAATAATCCTCAGACCTGCACTAATAATACACAGGCCTGCACTAATAATCCACAGACCTGGACTAATAATCTACAGGCCTGCACTAATAATCCAGAGACCTTGACCAATAATCCACAGGCCTGTACTAATAATCCACAGGTCTGGACTAATAATCCAGAGGCCTGCACTAATAATCCACAGACCTGCACTTATAATCCACAGACCTGCACTAATAATGCACAGGCCTGCACAAATTATCCACAGACCTGCACTAATAATCCACAGACCTGCACTAATAACACACAGGCCTGCACTAATAATCCACAGGCCTGCACTAATAATCCACAGACCTGCACTAATATTCCACAGGCCTGGACTAATAATCCACAGGCCTGGACTAATAATCCACAGGCCTGCACTAATAATCCTCAGACCTGCACTAATAATACACAGGCCTGCACTAATAATCCACAGACCTGGACTAATAATCTACAGGCCTGCACTAATAATCCAGAGACCTTGACTAATAATCCACAGGCCTGTACTAATAATCCACAGGTCTGGACTAATAATCCAGAGGCCTGCACTAATAATCCACAGACCTGCACTTATAATCCACAGACCTGCACTAATAATACACAGGCCTGCACAAATTATCCACAGACCTGCACTAATAATCCACAGACCTGCACTAATAATACACAGAACTGCACTAATAATCCACAGGCCTGGATGAATAATACAAAGGCCTGCACTAATAATCCACAGACCTTGCCTAATAATCCTCAGTCCTGCACTAATAATCCTCAGACCTGCACTAATAATACACAGGCCTGCAAAATAATCCATAGGCCTGGTCTAATAATCCTCAGGCCTGCACTAATAATCCAGAGACGTGGACTAATAATCCACAGGCCTGCACTAATAATCCACAGGTCAGAACAAATAATGCACAGGCCTGCACTAATAACCCACAGACCTGCACTAATAATCCACAGACCTGCATTAACAATACACAGGCCTGCTCTAATTATCCACAGACCTGCACTAATAATCCACAGACCTGCACTAATAATACACAGGCCTGGAATAATAATCCACAGTCCAGGACTAACAATCCAGAGGCCTGCACTAATAATCCACAGACCTGGGCTAATAATCCACAGGCCTGGACCAATAATCCACAGGTCTGTACTAATATTCCACAGGCCTGCACTAATAACCTGCAGGCCTCAACTAATAATCAACAGACCTGCACTAATAATCCACAGACCTGCACTAATAATCCACAGACCTGCACTAATAATACACAGGCCTGCATTAATAATCCACAGAACTGCACTAATAATCCACAGACCTGCACTTATAATACACAGGCCTGCACTAATAATCCACAGGCCTGGACTAATAATCCACAGGCCTGCACTAATAATCCTCCGACGTGCACTAATAATCCACAGGCCTGCCCTAATAATTCACAGACCTGCAGTCATAATCTACAGGCCTGCACTAGTAATCCACAGGCCTGCACTAATAATCCACAGACCAGGACTAATAATCCACAGGCCTGCACTAATAATCCAATGGCCTGCACTAATAATCCACAGGCCTGCACTAATATTCCACAGGCTGAACTAATAACCCAAAGGCCTGCACTAATAGTCCACAGACCTGCACTAGTAATCCACAGGCCTGCACTAATAATCCACAGACCTGCACTAATAATCCACAGGCCTGCACTAATAATCCACAGGCCAGGACTAATAATCCACAGGCCTGCACTAATAATCCACAGACCTGCACTAATAATCCACAGGCCTGGACAAATAATCCACAGGCCTGCACTAATAATCCACAGTCCAGCATTAATAATCCAACGGACTGCACTAATAATCCACAGGCCTGCACTAATAATCCACAGACTTGCACTAATAATCCACAGGCCTGCACTAATAATCCACAGGCCTGGACTAATAATCCGCAGGCCTGCACTGATAATCCACAGGCCTGGACTAATAGTCCAAAGGCCTGCACTAATAATCCAAAGGCCTGCAATAATAATCCACAGGCCTGCACTAATAATTCACAGGCCTGCACTAATAATCCACAGGCCTGCACTTATAATCCACAGGCCTGCACTAATAATCCACAGACCTGCACTAATAATCCACAGACCAGGACTAATAATCCACAGGCCTGGACTAATAATCCACAGGCCTGCACTTATAATCCACAGGCCTGCACTAATAATCCACAGACCAGGACTAATAATCAACAGGTCTGGACTAATAATCCACAGGCCTGCACTAATAATCAACAGGTCTGGACTAATAATCCACAGGCCTGCACTAATAATCCACAGGCATGGACTAATAATCCACAGGCCTGCACTAATAATGCACAGACCTGCACTAATAATCCACAGGCCTGCACTAATAATCCAGAGGCCTGTACTAATAATCCACAGGCCTGGACTAGTAATCCATAGACTTGCACTAATAATCCAAATACTGGACTATTAATCCACAGGCCTGGACTAATAATCCTCAGGCCTGCACTTATAATCCACAGGCCTGCACTAATAATCCACAGGCCAGAAATTATAATCCACAGGCTTGGATAAATAATCCACAGGCCTGCACAAATAATCCACAGACCTGCACTAATAATCCACAGGCCTGCACTAATAATCCACAGACCTGCACTAATAATACACAGGCATGAAATTATAATCCACAGACTTGGATAAATAATCCACAGTCCTGCACTAATAATCCTCAGACCTGCACTAATAATACACAGGCCTGCACTAATAATCCACAGGCCAGCACTAATAATCCAGATACCTGGATTAATAATCCACAGACTTGCACTAATAATCCAAAGACCTGGAGTAATAATCCACAGGCCTGGATTTATAATCCACAGCTCTGGACAAATAATCCACAGGCCTGCACTAATGATCCACAGACCTGCACTAATAATCCACAGGCCTGCAATAATAATCCACAGGCCTGGACTAATAATCTACAGGTCTGGACTAATAATCCACAGGCCTGCACTAATAATCCACAGACCTGCACTAATAATCCACAGACCTGCACTAATAATCCACAGGCCTGCACTAATAATCCACAGACCTGCACTAATAATCCACAGGCCTGGACTAATAATCCACAGGCCTGGACTAATAATCCACAGGCCTGCACTAATAATCCTCAGACCTGCACTAATAATACACAGGCCTGCACTAATAATCCACAGACCTGGACTAATAATCTACAGACCTGCACTAATAATCCAGAGACCTTGACTAATAATCCACAGGCCTATACTAATAATCCACAGGTCTGGACTAATAATACACAGGCCTGCACAAATTATCCACAGACCTGCACTAATAATCCACTGACCTGCACTAATAATACACAGGCCTGCACTAATAATCCACAGGCCTGGATGAATAATACAAAGGCCTGCACTAATAATCCACAGACCTGGACTAATAATCCTCAGTCCTGCACTAATAATCCTCAGACCTGCACTAATAATACACAGGCCTGCAAAATAATCCATAGGCCTGGTCTAATAATCCTCAGGCCTGCACTAATAATCCAGAGACGTGGACTAATAATCCACAGGCCTGCACTAATAATCCACAGGTCAGAACAAATAATGCACAGGCCTGCACTAATAACCCACAGACCTGCACTAATAATCCACAGACCTGCATTAACAATACACAGGCCTGCTCTAATTATCCACAGACCTGCACTAATAATCCACAGACCTGCACTAATAATACACAGGCCTGGAATAATAATCCACAGTCCAGGACTAACAATCCAGAGGCCTGCACTAATAATCCACAGACCTGGGCTAATAATCCACAGGCCTGGACCAATAATCCACAGGTCTGTACTAATATTCCACAGGCCTGCACTAATAACCTGCAGGCCTCAACTAATAATCCACAGACCTGCACTAATAATCCACAGACCTGCACTAATAATCCACAGACCTGCACTAATAATACACAGGCCTGCATTAATAATCCACAGAACTGCACTAATAATCCACAGACCTGCACTTATAATACACAGGCCTGCACTAATAATCCACAGGCCTGGACTAATAATCCACAGGCCTGCACTAATAATCCTCCGACGTGCACTAATAATCCACAGGCCTGCCCTAATAATTCACAGACCTGCAGTCATAATCTACAGGCCTGCACTAGTAATCCACAGGCCTGCACTAATAATCCACAGACCAGGACTAATAATCCACAGGCCTGCACTAATAATCCAATGGCCTGCACAAATAATCCACAGGCCTGCACTAATATTCCACAGGCTGAACTAATAATCCAAAGGCCTGCAATAATAGTCCACAGACCTGCACTAGTAATCCACAGGCCTGCACTAATAATCCACAGACCTGCACTAATAATCCACAGGCCTGCACTAATAATCCACAGTCCAGCATTAATAATCCAACGGACTGCACTAATAATCCACAGGCCTGCACTAATAATCCAGAGACTTGCACTAATAATCCACAGGCCTGCACTAATAATCCACAGGCCTGGACTAATAATCCGCAGGCCTGCACTGATAATCCACAGGCCTGCACTAATAATCCAAAGGCCTGCAATAATAATCCACAGGCCTGCACTAATAATTCACAGGCCTGCACTAATAATCCACAGGCCTGCACTTATAATCCACAGGCCTGCACTAATAATCCACAGACCTGCACTAATAATCCACAGACCAGGACTAATAATCCACAGGCCTGGACTAATAATCCACAGGCCTGCACTTATAATCCACAGGCCTGCACTAATAATCCACAGACCAGGACTAATAATCAACAGGTCTGGACTAATAATCCACAGGCCTGCACTAATAATCAACAGGTCTGGACTAATAATCCACAGGCCTGCACTAATAATCCACAGGCATGGACTAATAATCCACAGGCCTGCACTAATAATGCACAGAGCTGCACTAATAATCCACAGGCCTGCACTAATAATCCAGAGGCCTGTACTAATAATCCACAGGCCTGGACTAGTAATCCATAGACTTGCACTAATAATCCAAAGGACTGGACTATTAATCCACAGGCCTGGACTAATAATCCTCAGGCCTGCACTTATAATCCACAGGCCTGCACTAATAATCCACAGGCCAGAAATTATAATCCACAGGCTTGGATAAATAATCCACAGGCCTGCACAAATAATCCACAGACCTGCACTAATAATCCACAGGCCTGCACTAATAATCCACAGACCTGCACTAATAATACACAGGCCTGAAATTATAATCCACAGACTTGGATAAATAATCCACAGGCCTGCACTAATAATCCACAGACCTGCACTAATAATCCACAGACCTGCACTAATAATCCACAGGCCTGCACTAATAATCCACAGACCTGCACTAATAATCCACAGGCCTGGACTAATAATCCACAGGCCTGGACTAATAATCCACAGGCCTGCACTAATAATCCTCAGACCTGCACTAATAATACACAGGCCTGCACTAATAATCCACAGACCTGGACTAATAATCTACAGGCCTGCACTAATAATCCAGAGACCTTGACCAATAATCCACAGGCCTGTACTAATAATCCACAGGTCTGGACTAATAATCCAGAGGCCTGCACTAATAATCCACAGACCTGCACTTATAATCCACAGACCTGCACTAATAATGCACAGGCCTGCACAAATTATCCACAGACCTGCACTAATAATCCACAGACCTGCACTAATAACACACAGGCCTGCACTAATAATCCACAGGCCTGCACTAATAATCCACAGACCTGCACTAATATTCCACAGGCCTGGACTAATAATCCACAGGCCTGGACTAATAATCCACAGGCCTGCACTAATAATCCTCAGACCTGCACTAATAATACACAGGCCTGCACTAATAATCCACAGACCTGGACTAATAATCTACAGGCCTGCACTAATAATCCAGAGACCTTGACTAATAATCCACAGGCCTGTACTAATAATCCACAGGTCTGGACTAATAATCCAGAGGCCTGCACTAATAATCCACAGACCTGCACTTATAATCCACAGACCTGCACTAATAATACACAGGCCTGCACAAATTATCCACAGACCTGCACTAATAATCCACAGACCTGCACTAATAATACACAGGCCTGCACTAATAATCCACAGGCCTGGATGAATAATACAAAGGCCTGCACTAATAATCCACAGACCTTGCCTAATAATCCTCAGTCCTGCACTAATAATCCTCAGACCTGCACTAATAATACACAGGCCTGCAAAATAATCCATAGGCCTGGTCTAATAATCCTCAGGCCTGCACTAATAATCCAGAGACGTGGACTAATAATCCACAGGCCTGCACTAATAATCCACAGGTCAGAACAAATAATGCACAGGCCTGCACTAATAACCCACAGACCTGCACTAATAATCCACAGACCTGCATTAACAATACACAGGCCTGCTCTAATTATCCACAGACCTGCACTAATAATCCACAGACCTGCACTAATAATACACAGGCCTGGAATAATAATCCACAGTCCAGGACTAACAATCCAGAGGCCTGCACTAATAATCCACAGACCTGGGCTAATAATCCACAGGCCTGGACCAATAATCCACAGGTCTGTACTAATATTCCACAGGCCTGCACTAATAACCTGCAGGCCTCAACTAATAATCCACAGACCTGCACTAATAATCCACAGACCTGCACTAATAATCCACAGACCTGCACTAATAATACACAGGCCTGCATTAATAATCCACAGAACTGCACTAATAATCCACAGACCTGCACTTATAATACACAGGCCTGCACTAATAATCCACAGGCCTGGACTAATAATCCACAGGCCTGCACTAATAATCCTCCGACGTGCACTAATAATCCACAGGCCTGCCCTAATAATTCACAGACCTGCAGTCATAATCTACAGGCCTGCACTAGTAATCCACAGGCCTGCACTAATAATCCACAGACCAGGACTAATAATCCACAGGCCTGCACTAATAATCCAATGGCCTGCACTAATAATCCACAGGCCTGCACTAATATTCCACAGGCTGAACTAATAACCCAAAGGCCTGCACTAATAGTCCACAGACCTGCACTAGTAATCCACAGGCCTGCACTAATAATCCACAGACCTGCACTAATAATCCACAGGCCTGCACTAATAATCCACAGGCCAGGACTAATAATCCACAGGCCTGCACTAATAATCCACAGACCTGCACTAATAATCCACAGGCCTGGACAAATAATCCACAGGCCTGCACTAATAATCCACAGTCCAGCATTAATAATCCAACGGACTGCACTAATAATCCACAGGCCTGCACTAATAATCCACAGACTTGCACTAATAATCCACAGGCCTGCACTAATAATCCACAGGCCTGGACTAATAATCCGCAGGCCTGCACTGATAATCCACAGGCCTGGACTAATAGTCCAAAGGCCTGCACTAATAATCCAAAGGCCTGCAATAATAATCCACAGGCCTGCACTAATAATTCACAGGCCTGCACTAATAATCCACAGGCCTGCACTTATAATCCACAGGCCTGCACTAATAATCCACAGACCTGCACTAATAATCCACAGACCAGGACTAATAATCCACAGGCCTGGACTAATAATCCACAGGCCTGCACTTATAATCCACAGGCCTGCACTAATAATCCACAGACCAGGACTAATAATCAACAGGTCAGGACTAATAATCCACAGGCCTGCACTAATAATCAACAGGTCTGGACTAATAATCCACAGGCCTGCACTAATAATCCACAGGCATGGACTAATAATCCACAGGCCTGCACTAATAATGCACAGACCTGCACTAATAATCCACAGGCCTGCACTAATAATCCAGAGGCCTGTACTAATAATCCACAGGCCTGGACTAGTAATCCATAGACTTGCACTAATAATCCAAATACTGGACTATTAATCCACAGGCCTGGACTAATAATCCTCAGGCCTGCACTTATAATCCACAGGCCTGCACTAATAATCCACAGGCCAGAAATTATAATCCACAGGCTTGGATAAAAAATCCACAGGCCTGCACAAATAATCCACAGACCTGCACTAATAATCCAAAGGCCTGCACTAATAATCCACAGACCTGCACTAATAATACACAGGCATGAAATTATAATCCACAGACTTGGATAAATAATCCACAGTCCTGCACTAATAATCCTCAGACCTGCACTAATAATACACAGGCCTGCACTAATAATCCACAGGCCAGCACTAATAATCCAGATACCTGGATTAATAATCCACAGGCTTGCACTAATAATCCAAAGACCTGGAGTAATAATCCACAGGCCTGGATTTATAATCCACAGCTCTGGACCAATAATCCACAGGCCTGCACTAATGATCCACAGACCTGCACTAATAATCCACAGGCCTGCAATAATAATCCAGAGGCCTGGACTAATAATCTACAGGTCTGGACTAATAATCCACAGGCCTGCACTAATAATCCACAGACCTGCACTAATAATCCACAGACCTGCACTAATAATCCACAGACCTGCACTAATAATCCACAGGCCTGGACTAATAATCCACAGGCCTGGACTAATAATCCACAGGCCTGCACTAATAATCCTCAGACCTGCACTAATAATACACAGGCCTGCACTAATAATCCACAGACCTGGACTAATAATCTACAGGCCTGCACTAATAATCCAGAGACCTTGACTAATAATCCACAGGCCTGTACTAATAATCCACAGGTCTGGACTAATAATCCAGAGGCCTGCACTAATAATCCACAGACCTGCACTTATAATCCACAGACCTGCACTAATAATACACAGGCCTGCACAAATTATCCACAGACCTGCACTAATAATCCACAGACCTGCACTAATAATACACAGGCCTGCACTAATAATCCACAGGCCTGGATGAATAATACAAAGGCCTGCACTAATAATCCACAGACCTGGACTAATAATCCTCAGTCCTGCACTAATAATCCACAGACCTGCACTAATAATACACAGGCCTGGAAAATAATCCATAGGCCTGGACTAATAATGCTCAGGCCTGCACTAATAATCCAGAGACGTGGACTAATAATCCACAGGCCTGCACTAATAAACCACAGGTCAGAACAAATAATGCACAGGCCTGCACTAATAACCCACAGACCTGCACTAATAATCCAGAGACCTGCATTAACAATACACAGGCCTGCTGTAATTATCCACAGACCTGCACTAATAATCCACAGACCTGCACTAATAATACATAGACCTGCACTACTAATCCACAGGCCTGGACTAATAATATACAGGACTGCACTAATAATCCACAGGCCTGCACTAATAATCCACAGACCTGGACTAATAATCCACAGGCCTGCACTAATAATCCACAGGCCTGCACTAATAATCCACAGGCCTGTACTAATAATCCACAGACCCGCACTAATAATACACAGGCCTGCACTAATTTTCGAAAGGCCTGCAGTAATAATCCAATGACCTGGACAAATAATCCACAGGCCTGCACTAATAATCCACAGGCCTGCACTAATAATCCACAGGCCTTGACTAATAGTCCACAGTCCGGCACTAATAATCCAAAGGCCTGCAATAATAATCGACAGGCCTGCACTAATAATTCACAGGCCTGCACTAATAATCCACAGGCCTGCACTAATAATCCACAGACCAGGATTAATAATCCACAGGCCAGGACTAATAATCAAAAGGTCTGGACTAATAATCCACAGGCCTGCACTAATAATCCACAGACCTAAACTAATAATCCACAGGCCTGCACTAATAATCCACAGGCCTGGACGAATAAACCACAGGCCTGCACTAGTAATACACAGGCCTGCACTAATAATCAACAGGCCTGCACTAATAATGCACAGACCTGCACTAATAATACACAGGCCTGCACTAATAATCCACAGGCATGCACTAATATTCCACAGAGCTGAACTAATGATCCACAGGCCTGCACTAATAAAACACAGGCCTGCACTAATAATCCACAGACCTGCACTAATAGTACACAGGCCTGCACTAATAATCCACAGGCCTGGACTAATAATACACAGGCCTGCACCAATAATGCACAGACCTGCGCTAATAATCTACAGGCCTGCACTAATAATCCACAGGCCTGCATTTATAATCCACAGACCTGCACTAATAATACACAGGCCTGCACTAATAATCCACAGACTTGCACTAATAATCCACAGGCCTGGACTAATAATCCACAGACCTGGATTAATAATCCACAGACTTGCACTAATAATCCACAGACCTGCACTAATAATCCAGAGGCCTGCACTAATAATCCACAGACCTGCACTAATAATACACAGGCCAGCACTAATAATCCACAGGCCTGCACTAATAATCCACAGGCCTGCACTCATAATCCACAGACCTGCACTAATAATACACAGGCCTGGAATAATAATCCACAGTCCAGGACTGACAATCCAGAGGCCTGCACTGATAATCCACAGACCTGGGCTAATAATCCACAGGCCTGGACCAATAATCCACAGGTCTGTACTAATATTCCACAGGCCTGCACTAATAATCTGCAGGCCTCAACTAATAATCCACAGACCTGCACTAATAATCCACAGACCTGCACTAATAATACACAGACCTGCACTAATAATACACAGGCCTGCATTAATAATCCACAGACCTGCACTAATAATCCACAGACCTGCACTTATAATACACAGGCCTGCACTAATAATCCACAGGCCTGGACTAATAATCCACAGGTCTGCACTAATAATCCTCAGACCTGCACTAATAATACACAGGCCTGCACTAATAATCCACAGACCTGGACTAATAATCTACAGGCCTGCACTAATAATCCAGAGACCTTGACTAATAATCCACAGGCCTGTACTAATAATCCACAGGTCTGGACTAATAATCCAGAGGCCTGCACTAATAATCCACAGACCTGCACTTATAATCCACAGACCTGCACTAATAATACACAGGCCTGCACAAATTATCCACAGACCTGCACTAATAATCCACATACCTGCACTAATAATACACAGGCCTGCACTAATAATCCACAGGCCTGGATGAATAATACAAAGGCCTGCACTAATAATCCACAGACCTGGACTAATAATCCTCAGTCCTGCACTAATAATCCACAGACCTGCACTAATAATACACAGGCCTGGAAAATAATCCATAGGCCTGGACTAATAATCCTCAGGCCTGCACTAATAATCCAGAGACGTGGACTAATAATCCACAGGCCTGCACTAATAAACCACAGGTCAGAACAAATAATGCACAGGCCTGCACTAATAACACACAGACCTGCACTAATAATCCAGAGACCTGCATTAACAATACACAGGCCTGCTGTAATTATCCACAGACCTGCACTAATAATCCACAGACCTGCACTAATAATACATAGACCTGCACTACTAATCCACAGGCCTGGACTAATAATATACAGGACTGCACTAATAATCCACAGGCCTGCACTAATAATCCACAGACCTGGACTAATAATCCACAGGCCTGCACTAATAATCCACAGGCCTGCACTAATAATCCACAGGCCTGTACTAATAATCCACAGACCCGCACTAATAATACACAGGCCTGCACTAATATTCGAAAGGCCTGCAGTAATAATCCAATGACCTGGACAAATAATCCACAGGCCTGCACTAATAATCCACAGGCCTGCACTAATAATCCACAGGCCTTGACTAATAGTCCACAGTCCGGCACTAATAATCCAAAGGCCTGCAATAATAATCGACAGGCCTGCACTAATAATTCACAGGCCTGCACTAATAATCCACAGGCCTGCACTAATAATCCACAGACCAGGATTAATAATCCACAGGCCAGGACTAATAATCAAAAGGTCTGGA
This sequence comes from Isurus oxyrinchus, assembly GCA_026770705.1. NCBI lineage: Eukaryota > Metazoa > Chordata > Chondrichthyes > Lamniformes > Lamnidae > Isurus > Isurus oxyrinchus. The sequence continues at coordinate 1,380,600 of JANJGN010000003.1, read as the reverse complement.
CTAATAATCCACAGGCCTGCACTAATAATCCACAGACCTAAACTAATAATCCACAGGCCTGCACTAATAATCCACAGGCCTGGACGAATAAACCACAGGCCTGCACTAGTAATACACAGGCCTGCACTAATAATCAACAGGCCTGCACTAATAATGCACAGACCTGCACTAATAATACACAGGCCTGCACTAATAATCCACAGGCATGCACTAATATTCCACAGAGCTGAACTAATGATCCACAGGCCTGCACTAATAAAACACAGGCCTGCACTAATAATCCACAGACCTGCACTAATAGTACACAGGCCTGCACTAATAATCCACAGGCCTGGACTAATAATACACAGCAACAAAAACAGAATTACCTGGAAAAACTCAGTAGGTCTGGCAGCATCGGCGGAGGAGAAAAGAGTTGACGTTTCGAGTCCTCATGACCCTTCGACAGAACTTGATTTCGAGTCCAGGAAAGAGTTGAAATATAAGCTGGTTTAAGGTGTGTGGGGGGGGGGGGGGGGGGGGGGAAGGAGAGAGAGAGAGAGAGACAGAGGTGCTTGTGTAGACAAACAAGCAGTGATAGAAGCAGATCATCAAAAGATGTCAGTAACAATGGTACCAAAGAACACATAGGTGTTAAAGTTAAAGTTGGTGATATTATCTAAACGAATGTGCTAATTAAGAATGGATGGTAGGGCACTCAAGGTACAACTCTAGTGGGGGTGGGGGGAGCATAAAGGATTTTAAAATATTTAAAAATAATGGAAATAGGTGGGAAAAGAAAAATCTATAAAATTTATAGGGAAAAAAAAGGGGGAAAAAAGGGGGAAACAGAAAGGGGGTGGGGATGGGGGAGGGAGCTCACGACCTAAAGTTATTGAATTCAATATTCAGACCGGAAGGCTGTAAGGTGCCTAGTCGGAAGATGAGGTGTTGTTCCTCCAGTTTGCGTTGGGCTTCACTGGAACAATGCAGCAAGCCAAGGACAGACATGTGGGCAAGAGAGCAGGGTGGAGTGTTAAAATGGCAAGCCACAGGGAGGTTTGGGTCATTCTTGCGGACAGACCGCAGGTGTTCTGCAAAGCGGTCGCCCAGTTTACGTTTGGTCTCTCCAATGTAGAGGAGACCACATTGGGAGCAACGAATGCAGTAGACTAAGTTGGGTGAAATGCAAGTGAAATGCTGCTTCACTTGAAAGGAATGTTTGGGCCCTTGGACGGTGAGGAGAGAGGAAGTGAAGGGGCAGGTGTTACATCTTTTGCGTGGGCATGGGGTGGTGCCATAGGAGGGGGTTGAGGAGTAGGGGGTGATGGAGGAGTGGACCAGGGTGTCCCGGAGGGAGCGATCTCTACGGAATGCCGATAAGGGGGGTGAAGGGAAGATGTGTTTGGTGGTGGCATCATGCTGGAGTTGGCGGAAATGGCGGAGGATGATCCTTTGAATGCGGAGGCTGGTGGGGTGATAAGTGAGGACAAGGGGGACCCTATCATGTTTCTGGGAGGGAGGAGAAGGCGTGAGGGCGGATGCGCGGGAGATGGGCCGGACACGGTTGAGGGCCCTGTCAACGACCGTGGGTGGAAAACCTCGGTTAAGGAAGAAGGAGGACATGTCAGAGGAACCGTTTTTGAAGGTAGCATCATCGGAACAGATGCGACGAAGGCGAAGGAACTGGGAGAATGGGATGGAGTCCTTACAGGAAGCGGGGTGTGAGGAGCTGTAGTCGAGGTAGCTGTGGGAGTCGGTGGGTTTGTAGTGGATATTGGTGGACAGTCTATCACCAGAGATTGAGACAGAGAGGTCAAGGAAGGGAAGGGAAGTGTCAGAGATGGACCACGTGAAAATGATGGAGGGGTGGAGATTGGAAGCAAAATTAATAAATTTTTCCAAGTCCCGACGAGAGCATGAAGCAGCACCGAAGTAATCATCGATGTACCGGAGAAAACGTTGTGGAAGGGGGCACAGACCTGCGCTAATAATCTACAGGCCTGCACTAATAATCCACAGGCCTGCATTTATAATCCACAGACCTGCACTAATAATACACAGGCCTGCACTAATAATCCACAGACTTGCACTAATAATCCACAGGCCTGGACTAATAATCCACAGACCTGGATTAATAATCCACAGACTTGCACTAATAATCCACAGACCTGCACTAATAATCCACAGGCCTGCACTAATAATCCACAGACCTGCACTAATAATACACAGGCCAGCACTAATAATCCACAGGCCTGCACTAATAATCCACAGGCCTGCACTCATAATCCACAGACCTGCACTAATAATACACAGGCCTGGAATAATAATCCACAGTCCAGGACTGACAATCCAGAGGCCTGCACTGATAATCCACAGACCTGGGCTAATAATCCACAGGCCTGGACCAATAATCCACAGGTCTGTACTAATATTCCACAGGCCTGCACTAATAATCTGCAGGCCTCAACTAATAATCCACAGACCTGCACTAATAATCCACAGACCTGCACTAATAATACACAGAACTGCACTAATAATACACAGGCCTGCATTAATAATCCACAGACCTGCACTAATAATCCACAGACCTGCACTTATAATACACAGGCCTGCACTAATAATCCACAGGCCTGGACTAATAATCCACAGGCCTGCACTAATAATCCTCCGACGTGCACTAATAATCCACAGGCCTGCCCTAATAATTCACAGACCTGCACTCATAATCTACAGGCCTGCACTAATAATCCACAGGCCTGCACTAATAATCCACAGACCAGGACTAATAATCCACAGGCCTGCACTAATAATCCAATGGCCTGCACTAATAATCCACAGGCCTGCACTAATAATCCACAGACCGGCACTAATAATACACAGGCCTGCACTAATAATCCAAAGGCCTGCACTAATAATCCAAAGACTTGGACTAATAATCCACAGGCCTGCAGTAATAATCCACAGGCCTGCACTAATAATCCACAGGCATGGACTAATAATCCAAAGGCCTGCAATAATAATCCACAGGCCTGCACTATATAATTGACAGGCATGCACTAATAATCCACAGGCCTGCACTAATAATCCACAGACCAGGACTTATAATCCACAGGCCTGGACTAATAATCAACAGGTCTGGACTAATAATCCACAGGCCTGCACTAATAATCCACAGACCTGCACTAATAATACACAGGCCTGCACTAATAATCCACAGACCAGGATTAATAATCCACAGGCGTGCACTAATAATGCACAGACCTGGACTAATAATCCACAGGTCTGGACAAATAATCCGCAGGTCTGGACTAATAATCCACAGGCCTGCACTAATAATCCTCAGGCATGCACTTATAATCCAGAGGCCTGCACTAATAATCCACAGGCCTGCACTAATAATCCATAGGCCTGCACTAATAATCCACTGACCTGCACTAATAATCCACAGTCCTGCATTAATAATACACAGGCGTGCACTTATAATCCATAGGCCTCCCCTAATAATCCACAGGCCTGCCCTAATAATCCACAGGCCTGCACTAATAATCCACAGACCTGCACTAATAATCCACAGACCTGCACTAATAATCCAGAGACGTGGAGTAATATTCCACAGGCCTGGATTAATAATCCACAGGTCAGGATTAATAATCCACAGGCCTGCAATAATGATCCACAGGCCTGCACTAATAATCTACTTGCCTGCACAAATAATACACAGGCCTGCACTAATGAACCACAGGCCTGCACTAATATTCCACAGAGCTGAACTAATAATCCACAGGCCTGCACAAATGATCCACAGGCCAGCACTAATAATCCACAGACCTGCACTAATAGTACACAGGCCTGCACAAATAATCCACAGACCTGGACTAATAATACACAGGCCTGCACTAATATTGCACAGACCTGCGCTAATAATCCAGAGGCCTGCACTAATAATCCACAGGCCTGCACTAATAATCCACAGACCTGCACTAATAATCCACAGGCCTGGACTAATAATCCACAGGCCTGGACTAATAATCCACAGACCTGCACTAATAATACACAGGCCTGCACTAATAATCCACAGACCTGGACTAATAATCCACAGGCCTGCACTAATAATCCACAGACCTGGACTAATTATCCACAGGCCTGGACTAATAATCCACAGGTCTGCACTAATATTCCAATGGCCTGCACTAATAATCCACTGACCTGCACTAATAATCGACACACGTGCATTACTAGTAGACAGGCCTGCTCTAATAATGCACAGGCCTGCACTAATAATGCACAGGCCTTGACTAATATTCCACAGGCCAGCACTAATAATCGACAGACATTCACTAACAATACACAGGCCTGCACTAATAATCCACAGACCTGCACTAATAATCCAAAGGCATGCACTAATAAACCAGAGACCTGGACTAATTACGCACAGGCCTGGACTAATAATCCACAGGTTTAGAGTAATAATCCAAAGGCCTGCACTAATAATCCACAGACCTGCACTAATAATCCACAGTCCTGCACTAATAATACACAGGCCTGGACTAATAATCCACAGGCCTGCACTTATAATCCACAGGCCTGCACTAATAATCCACAGACCAGGACTAATAATCAACAGGTCTGGACTAATAATCCACAGGCCTGCACTAATAATCAACAGGTCTGGACTAATAATCCACAGGCCTGCACTAATAATCCACAGGCATGGACTAATAATCCACAGGCCTGCACTAATAATGCACAGACCTGCACTAATAATCCACAGGCCTGCACTAATAATCCAGAGGCCTGTACTAATAATCCACAGGCCTGGACTAGTAATCCATAGACTTGCACTAATAATCCAAAGGACTGGACTATTAATCCACAGGCCTGGACTAATAATCCTCAGGCCTGCACTTATAATCCACAGGCCTGCACTAATAATCCACAGGCCAGAAATTATAATCCACAGGCTTGGATAAATAATCCACAGGCCTGCACAAATAATCCACAGACCTGCACTAATAATCCACAGGCCTGCACTAATAATCCACAGACCTGCACTAATAATACACAGGCCTGAAATTATAATCCACAGACTTGGATAAATAATCCACAGTCCTGCACTAATAATCCTCAGACCTGCACTAATAATACACAGGCCTGCACTAATAATCCACAGGCCTGCACTAATAATCCAGATACCTGGATTAATAATCCACGGGCTTGCACTAATAATCCAAAGACCTGGAGTAATAATCCACAGGCCTGGATTTATAATCCACAGCTCTGGACCAATAATCCACAGGCCTGCACTAATAATCCACAGACCTGGACAAATAATCCACAGGCCTGCACTAATAATCCAGAGACCTTGACTAATAATCCACAGGCCTGAACTAATAATCCACAGGTCTGGACTAATAATCCAGAGGCCTGCACTAATAATCCACAGACCTGCACTTATAATCCACAGACCTGCACTAATATTACACAAGCCTGCACAAATTATCCACAGACCTGCACTAATAATCAACAGACCTGCACTAATAATACAAAGGCCTGCACTAATAATCCACAGGCCTGGATGAATAATACAAAGGCCTGCACTAATAATCCACAGGCCTGGACTAATAATCCTCAATCCTGCACTAATAATCCACAGACCTGCACTAATAATACACAGGCCTGCAAAATAATCCATAGGCCTGGACTAATAATCCTCAGGCCTGCACTAATAATCCAGAGACGTGGACTAATAATCCACAGGCCTGCACTAATAAACCACAGGTCAGAACAAATAATGCACAGGCCTGCACTAATAACCCACAGACCTGCACTAATAATCCAGAGACCTGCATTAACAATACACAGGCCTGCACAAATTATCCACAGACCTGCACTAATAATCCACAGACCTGCACTAATAATACACAGGCCTGCACTAATAATCCACAGGCCTGGATGAATAATACAAAGGCCTGCACTAATAATCCACAGACCTGGACTAGTAATCCTCAGTCCTGGACTAATAATCCACAGACCTGCACTAATAATACACAGGCCTGCAAAATAATCCATAGGCCTGGACTAATAATCCTCAGGCCTGCACTAATAATCCAGAGACGTGGACTAATAATCCACAGGCCTGCACTAATAAACCACAGGTCAGAACAAATAATGCACAGGCCTGCACTAATAACCCACAGACCTGCACTAATAATCCAGAGACCTGCATTAACAATACACAGGCCTGCTGTAATTATCCACAGACCTGCACTAATAATCCACAGACCTGCACTAATAATACATAGACCTGCACTACTAATCCACAGGCCTGGACTAATAATATACAGGACTGCACTAATAATCCACAGGCCTGCACTAATAATCCACAGACCTGGACTAATAATCCACAGGCCTGCACTAATAATCCACAGGCCTGCACTAATAATCCACAGGCCTGTACTAATAATCCACAGACCCGCACTAATAATACACAGGCCTGCACTAATATTCGAAAGGCCTGCAATAATAATCCAATGACCTGGACAAATAATCCACAGGCCTGCACTAATAATCCACAGGCCTGCACTAATAATCCACAGGCCTTGACTAATAGTCCACAGTCCGGCACTAATAATCCAAAGGCCTGCAATAATAATCGACAGGCCTGCACTAATAATTCACAGGCCTGCACTAATAATCCACAGGCCTGCACTAATAATCCACAGACCAGGATTAATAATGCACAGGCCAGGACTAATAATCAAAAGGTCTGGACTAATAATCCACAGGCCTGCACTAATAATCCACAGACCTAAACTAATAATCCACAGGCCTGCACTAATAATCCACAGGCCTGGACGAATAAACCACAGGCCTGCAATAATAATCAACAGGCCTGCACTAATAATGCACAGACCTGCACTAATAATACACAGGCCTGCACTAATAATCCACAGGCCTGCACTAATAATCCAGAGACGTGGAGTAATAATCCACAGGCCTGGACTAATAAACCACAGGTCTGGATTAATAATCCACAGGCCTGCAATAATCAACCACAGGCCTGCACTAATAATCCACAGGCCTGCACTAATAATACACAGGCCTGCACTAATGATCCACAGGCCTGCACTAATATTCCACAGAGCTGAACTAATGATCCAAAGGCCTGCACTAATAAAACACAGGCCTGCACTAATAATCCACAGACCTGCACTAATAGTACACAGGCCTGCACTAATAATCCACAGGCCTGGACTAATAATACACAGGCCTGCACCAATAATGCACAGACCTGCGCTAATAATCTACAGGCCTGCACTAATAATCCACAGGCCTGCATTTATAATCCACAGACCTGCACTAATAATACACAGGCCTGCACTAATAATCCACAGACTTGCACTAATAATCCACAGGCCTGGACTAATAATCCACAGACCTGGATTAATAATCCACAGACTTGCACTAATAATCCACAGACCTGCACTAATAATCCAGAGGCCTGCACTAATAATCCACAGACCTGCACTAATAATACACAGGCCAGCACTAATAATCCACAGGCCTGCACTAATAATCCACAGGCCTGCACTCATAATCCACAGACCTGCACTAATAATACACAGGCCTGGAATAATAATCCACAGTCCAGGACTAACAATCCAGAGGCCTGCACTAATAATCCACAGACCTGGGCTAATAATCCACAGGCCTGGACCAATAATCCACAGGTCTGTACTAATATTCCACAGGCCTGCACTAATAATCTGCAGGCCTCAACTAATAATCCACAGACCTGCACTAATAATCCACAGACCTGCACTAATAATCCACAGACCTGCACTAATAATACACAGGCCTGCATTAATAATCCACAGACCTGCACTAATAATCCACAGACCTGCACTTATAATACACAGGCCTGCACTAATAATCCACAGGCCTGGACTAATAATCCACAGGCCTGCACTAATAATCCTCCGACGTGCACTAATAATCCACAGGCCTGCCCTAATAATTCACAGACCTGCACTCATAATCTACAGGCCTGCACTAATAATCCACAGGCCTGCACTAATAATCCACAGACCAGGACTAATAATCCACAGGCCTGCACTAATAATCCAATGGCCTGCACTAATAATCCACAGGCCTGCACTAATAATCCACAGACCGGCACTAATAATACACAGGCCTGCACTAATAACCCAAAGGCCTGCACTAATAATCCAAAGACTTGGACTAATAATCCACAGGCCTGCAGTAATAATCCACAGGCCTGCACTAATAATCCACAGGCCTGGACTAATAATCCGAAGGCCTGCAATAATAATCCACAGGCCTGCACTATATAATTGACAGGCATGCACTAATAATCCACAGGCCTGCACTAATAATCCACAGACCAGGACTAATAATCCACAGGCCTGGACTAATAATCAACAGGTCTGGACTAATAATCCACAGGCCTGCACTAATAATCCACAGACCTGCACTAATAATACACAGGCCTGCACTAATAATCCACAGACCAGGATTAATAATCCACAGGCCTGCACTAATAATGCACAGACCTGGACTAATAATCCACAGGTCTGGACAAATAATCCGCAGGTCTGGACTAATAATCCACAGGCCTGCACTAATTATCCTCAGGCATGCACTTATAATCCAGAGGCCTGCACTAATAATCCACAGGCCTGCACTAATAATCCACTGACCTGCACTAATAATCCACAGTCCTGCATTAATAATACACAGGCGTGCACTTATAATCCACAGGCCTCCCCTAATAATCCACAGGCCTGCCCTAATAATCCACAGGCCTGCACTAATAATCCACAGACCTGCACTAATAATCCACAGACCTGCACTAATAATCCAGAGACGTGGAGTAATATTCCACAGGCCTGGATTAATAATCCACAGGTCAGGATTAATAATCCACAGGCCTGCAATAATGATCCACAGGCCTGCACTAATAATCTACTTGCCTGCACAAATAATACACAGGCCTGCACTAATGAACCACAGGCCTGCACTAATATTCCACAGAGCTGAACTAATAATCCACAGGCCTGCACAAATGATCCACAGGCCAGCACTAATAATCCACAGACCTGCACTAATAGTACACAGGCCTGCACAAATAATCCACAGACCTGGACTAATAATACACAGGCCTGCACTAATATTGCACAGACCTGCGCTAATAATCCAGAGGCCTGCACTAATAATCCACAGGCCTGCACTAATAATCCACAGACCTGCACTAATAATCCACAGGCCTGGACTAATAATCCACAGGCCTGGACTAATAATCCACAGACCTGCACTAATAATACACAGGCCTGCACTAATAATCCACAGACCTGGACTAATAATCCACAGGCCTGCACTAATAATCCACAGACCTGGACTAATTATCCACAGGCCTGGACTAATAATCCACAGGTCTGCCCTAATATTCCAATGGCCTGCACTAATAATCCACTGACCTGCACTAATAATCGACACACGTGCATTACTAGTAGACAGGCCTGCTCTAATAATGCACAGGCCTGCACTAATAATGCACAGGCCTTGACTAATATTCCACAGGCCAGCACTAATAATCGACAGACATTCACTAACAATACACAGGCCTGCACTAATAATCCACAGACCTGCACTAATAATCCAAAGGCATGCACTAATAAACCAGAGACCTGGACTAATTACGCACAGGCCTGGACTAATAATCCACAGGTTTAGAGTAATAATTCACAGGCCTGCACTAATAATCCACAGACCTGCACTAATAATCCACAGTCCTGCACTAATAATACACAGGCCAGCACTAATAATCCACAGACCTGCACTTATAATACACAGGCCTGCACTAATAATCCACAGGCCTGGACCAATAATCCACAGGCCTGCACTAATAATCCTCCGACCTGCACTAATAATCCAAAGGCCTGCCCTAATAATTCACAGACCTGCACACATAATCAACAGGCCTGCACTAATGATCCACAGCTCTGGATTAATAATCCAAAGGCCTGCAATAATAATCCACAGGCCTGCACTAATAATCCACAGGCCTGCACAAATAATACACAGGCCTGCACTAATGAACCACAGGCCTGCACTAATATTCCACAGAGATGAACTAATAATCCACAGGCCTGCACAAATAATCCACAGGCCTGCACTAATAATCAACAGACCTGCACTAAAAGTACACAGGACTGCACTAATAATCAACAGACCTGGACTAATAATACACAGGCCTGCACTAATATTGCACAGACCTGCGCTAATAATCCACAGGCCTGGCTTAATAATGCACAAGTCTGGATTAATAATCCACAGGCCTGCACTAATAATCCACAGACCTGCACTAATAATCCACAGGCCTGTACTAATAATCCACAGGCCTGCAATAATAATCCACAGACCTGCACTAATAATCCACAGGCCTGGACTAATAATCCACAGACCTGCACTAGTAATACACAGGCCAGCACTAATAATCCAAAGACCTGGACTAATAATCCACAGGCCTGCACTAATAATCCACAGACCTGGACTAATTATCCACAGGCCTGGACTAATAATCAACAGGTCTGCACTAATATTCCAATGGCCTGCACTAATAATCCACAGACCTGCAATAATAATCAAGAGACGTGCATTACTAGTAGACAGGCCTGCACTAATAATGCACAGGCCTGCACTAATAATGCACAGGCCTTGACTAATAATCCACAGGCCTGCACTAATAATCGACAGACCTGCACTAATAATACACAGGCCTGCACTAATAATCCACAGACCTGCACTAATAATCCACAGGCCTGTACTAATAATCCAGAGACCTGGACTAATTATGCACAGGCCTGGACTAATAATCCACAGGTTTGGAGTAATAATCCACAGGCCTGCACTAATAATCCTCAGACCTGCACTAATAATCCACAGACCTGCACTAATAATCCACAGGCCTGCACTTACAATCCACAGACCTGCACTAATAATCCACAGTCCTGCATTAATAATACACAGGCGTGCACTAATAATCCACAGACCTGCACTAATAATCCACAGGCCTGAACTAAAAATCCACAGGCCTGCACTAATAATCCACAGATCTGCACTAATAATCCACAGGCCTGCAGTAATAATCCACAGGCCTGGACTAGTAATCCACAGGCCTGGACTAATAATCCACAGGCCTGACCTAATAATCCACAGGCCTGCCCTAATAATCCACAGGCCTGCACTAATAATCCACAGACCTGCACTAATAATACACAGGCCTGCACGAATAATCCAGAGACGTGGAGTAATAATCCACAGGCCTGGATTAATAATCCACAGGTCTGGTTTAATAATCCACAGGCCTGCAATAATAATCCACAGGCCTGCACTAATAATCCACAGGCCTGCACTAATAATACACAGGCCTGCACTAATGATCCACATGCCTGCACTAATATTCCACAGAGCTGAACTCATAATCCACAGGCCTGCACAAATGATCCACAGGCCTGCACTAATAATCCACAGACCTGCACTAATAGTACACAGCCCTGCATTTATAATCCACAGGCCTGGACTAATAATACACAGGCCTGCACAAATATTGCACAGACCTGCGCTAATAATCTACAGGCCTGCACTAATAATCCACAGGCCGGCATTATTAATCCACAGACCTGCACTAATAATACACAGGCCTGCACTAATAATCCACAGGCCTGCACTTATAATCCACAGGCCTGCACTAATAATCTACAGACCTGCACTAATAATACAATGGCCTGCACTAATAATCCAGAGACCTGCGCTAACAATCCAGAGGCCTGCACTAATAATCCACAGACCTTGACTAATAATCCACAGGCCTGGACTAATAATCCACAGGTCTGGACTAATAATCCACAGGCCTGCACTAATAATCCACAGGCCTGCACTAATAATCCACAGACCTGCACTAATAATCCACAGGCCTGGACTAATAATCCACAGGCCTGCAATAATGATCCACAAACCTGGACTAATAATCCACAGGCCTGGACTAATAATCCACAGACCTGCACTAGTAATACACAGGCCTGCACTAATAATCCACAGACCTGGACTAATAATCCACAGGCTTGCACTAATAATCCACAGACCTGGACTAATTATCCACCGGCCTGGACTAATAATCCACAGCTCTGCACTAATAATCCAAAGGCCTGCACTAATAATCCACAGGCCTGCACTAATAATCGACAGACGTGCATTACTAGTAGACAGGACGGCACTAATAATTCAAAGCCCTCCACTAATAATGCACAGGCCTGCACTAATAATCCACAGGCCTGGACCAATAATCCACAGGCCTGCACTAATAATCCTCCGACCTGCACTAATAATCCAAAGGCCTGCCCTAATAATTCACAGACCTGCACACATAATCTACAGGCCTGCACTAATGATCCACAGCTCTGGATTAATAATCCAAAGGCCTGCAATAATAATCCACAGGCCTGCACTAATAATCCACAGGCCTGCACAAATAATACACAGGCCTGCACTAATGAACCACAGGCCTGCACTAATATTCCACAGAGATGAACTAATAATCCACAGGCCTGCACAAATAATCCACAGGCCTGCACTAATAATCAACAGACCTGCACTAATAGTACACAGGACTGCACTAATAATCAACAGACCTGGACTAATAATACACAGGCCTGCACTAATATTGCACAGACCTGCGCTAATAATCCACAGGCCTGGCTTAATAATGCACAAGTCTGGATTAATAATCCACAGGCCTGCACTAATAATCCACAGACCTGCACTAATAATCCACAGGCCTGTACTAATAATCCACAGGCCTGCAATAATAATCCACAGACCTGCACTAATAATCCACAGGCCTGGACTAATAATCCACAGACCTGCACTAGTAATACACAGGCCAGCACTAATAATCCAAAGACCTGGACTAATAATCCACAGGCCTGCACTAATAATCCACAGACCTGGACTAATTATCCACAGGCCTGGACTAATAATCAACAGGTCTGCACTAATATTCCAATGGCCTGCACTAATAATCCACAGACCTGCAATAATAATCAAGAGACGTGCATTACTAGTAGACAGGCCTGCACTAATAATGCACAGGCCTGCACTAATAATGCACAGGCCTTGACTAATAATCCACAGGCCTGCACTAATAATCGACAGACCTGCACTAATAATACACAGGCCTGCACTAATAATCCACAGACCTGCACTAATAATCCACAGGCCTGTACTAATAATCCAGAGACCTGGACTAATTATGCACAGGCCTGGACTAATAATCCACAGGTTTGGAGTAATAATCCACAGGCCTGCACTAATAATCCTCAGACCTGCACTAATAATCCACAGACCTGCACTAATAATCCACAGGCCTGCACTTACAATCCACAGACCTGCACTAATAATCCACAGTCCTGCATTAATAATACACAGGCGTGCACCAATAATAATCCACAAACCTGCACTAATAATCCACAGGCCTGAACTAAAAATCCACAGGCCTGCACTAATAATCCACAGATCTGCACTAATAATCCACAGGCCTGCAGTAATAATCCACAGGCCTGGACTAGTAATCCACAGGCCTGGACTAATAATCCGCAGGCCTGACCTAATAATCCACAGGCCTGCCCTAATAATCCACAGGCCTGCACTAATAATCCACAGACCTGCACTAATAATACACAGGCCTGCACTAATAATCCAGAGACGTGGAGTAATAATCCACAGGCCTGGATTAATAATCCACAGGTCTGGATTAATAATCCACAGGCCTGCAATAATAATCCACAGGCCTGCACTAATAATCCACAGGCCTGCACTAATAATACACAGGCCTGCACTAATGATCCACATGCCTGCACTAATATTCCACAGAGCTGAACTCATAATCCACAGGCCTGCACAAATGATCCACAGGCCTGCACTAATAATCCACAGACCTGCACTAATAGTACACAGCCCTGCATTTATAATCCACAGGCCTGGACTAATAATACACAGGCCTGCACAAATATTGCACAGACCTGCGCTAATAATCTACAGGCCTGCACTAATAATCCACAGGCCGGCATTATTAATCCACAGACCTGCACTAATAATACACAGGCCTGCACTAATAATCCACAGGCCTGCACTTATAATCCACAGGCCTGCACTAATAATCTACAGACCTGCACTAATAATACAATGGCCTGCACTAATAATCCAGAGACCAGCACTAACAATCCAGAGGCCTGCACTAATAATCCACAGACCTTGACTAATAATCCACAGGCCTGGACTAATAATCCACAGGTCTGGACTAATAATCCACAGGCCTGCACTAATAATCCACAGGCCTGCACTAATAATCCACAGGCCTGCACTAATAATCCACAGGCCTGGACTAATAATCCACAGGCCTGCAATAATGATCCACAAACCTGGACTAATAATCCACAGGCCTGGACTAATAATCCACAGACCTGCACTAGTAATACACAGGCCTGCACTAATAATCCACAGACCTGGACTAATAATCCACAGGCTTGCACTAATAATCCACAGACCTGGACTAATTATCCACCGGCCTGGACTAATAATCCACAGCTCTGCACTAATAATCCAAAGGCCTGCACTAATAATCCACAGGCCTGCACTAATAATCGACAGACGTGCATTACTAGTAGACAGGACGGCACTAATAATTCAAAGCCCTCCACTAATAATGCACAGGCCTTGACTAATAATCCACAGGCCTGCACCAATAATCCACAGACCTGCACTAATAATACACAGGCCTGCACTAATAATCCACAGACCTGCACTAATAATCCACAGGCCTGCACTAATAATCCAGAGACCTGGACTAATTATGCACAGGCCTGGACAAATAATCCACAGGTCTGGAGTAATAATCCACAGGCCTGCATTAATAATCCACAGACCTGCAGTAATAATACACAGAACTGCACTAATAATACACAGGCCTGCACTAATAATCCACAGACCTGCACTAATAATCCGCAGACCTGCACTAATAATACACAGGCCTGCACTAATAATCCACAGGCCTGGACTAATATTCCACAGGCCTGCACTAATAATCCTCCGATCTGCAGTAATAATCCACAGGCCTGCCCTAATAATTCACAGTCCTGCACTAATAATCTACAGGCCTGCACTAATAATACACAGACCTGCACTAATAATACACAGGCCTGCACTAATAATCCACAGACCTGCACTAATAATACACAGGCCTGCAATAATAATCCACAGACCTGCACTAATAATCCAGAGACCTGGATTAATAATCCACAGGCCTGCACTAATAATCCAAAGACCTGGATTAATAATCCACAGACCTGGATTAATAATCCACAGGCCTGCACTAATAATCCAAAGACCTGGACTAATAA
The DNA here is from genome assembly GCA_026770705.1 of Isurus oxyrinchus. Classification (NCBI taxonomy): domain Eukaryota; kingdom Metazoa; phylum Chordata; class Chondrichthyes; order Lamniformes; family Lamnidae; genus Isurus; species Isurus oxyrinchus. The sequence continues at coordinate 1,365,142 of JANJGN010000003.1, read as the reverse complement.
TCCACAGGCCTGGATTTATAATCCACAGGTCTGGACCAATAATCCACAGGCCTGCACTAATAATCCTCAGACCTGCACTAATAATCCAAGACCTGCACAAATAATCCGCAGGCCTGCACTTACAATCCACAGACCTGCACTAATAATCCACAGTCCTGCATTAATAATACACAGGCTTGCACTAATAATCCACAGACCTGCACTAATAATCCACAGGCCTGAACTAAAAATCCACAGGCCTGCACTAATAATCCACAGATCTGCACTAATAATCCACAGGCCTGCACTAATAATCCACAGGCCTGGACTAATAATCCACAGGCCTGGACTAATAATCCAGAGGCCTGACCTAATAATCCACAGGCCTGCCCTAATAATCCACAGGCTTGCACTAATAATCCACAGACCTGCACTAATAATACAGAGGCCTGCACTAATAATCCAGAGACGTGGAGTATTAATCCACAGGCCTGCACTAATAATCCACAGGCCTGCACTAATAATCCACAGGCCTGCACTAATAATACACAGGCCTGCACTAATGATCCACATGCCTGCACTAATATTCCACAGAGCTGAACTCATAATCCACAGGCCTGCACAAATGATCCACAGGCCTGCACTAATAATCCACAGACCTGCACTAATAGTACACAGGCCTGCATTTATAATCCTCAGGCCTGGACTAATGATACACAGGCCTGCACAAATATTGCACAGACCTGCGCTAATAATCCACAGGCTTGCACTAATAATCCACAGACCTGCACTAATAATACAGAGGCCTGCACTAATAATCCACAGGTCTGGAGTAATAATCCACAGGCCTGCATTAATAATCCACAGACCTGCACTAATAATACACAGACCTGCACTAAGAATACACAGGCCTGCACTAATAATCCACAGACCTGCAGTAATAATCCACAGACCTGCACTAATAATACACAGGCCTGCACTAATAATCCACAGGCCTGGACTCATATTCCACAGGCCTGCACTAATAATCCACCGATCTGCAGTAATAATCCACAGGCCTGCCCTAATAATTCACAGACCTGCACTAATAATCTACAGGTCTGCACTAATAATCCACAGGCCTGCACTAATTATCCACAGACCAGGACTAATAATCCACAGGCCTGGACTAATAATCCACAGGCCTGCACTAATAATCCACAGGCCTGCAGTAATAATCCGCAGACCTGCACTAATAATACACAGGCCTGCACTACTAATCCAAAGGCCTGCACTAATAATCCAAAGACCTGGACTAATAATCCACAGGCCTGCACTAATAATCCACAGGCCTGCACTAATAATCCACAGGCCTGGACTAATTATCCACAGGCCTGGACTAATAATCCACAGGTCTGCACTAATATTCCAATGGCCTGCACTAATAATCCACAGACCTGCACTAATAATCGACAGACATGCATTACTAGTAGACAGGCCTGCACTAATAATCCACAGACCTGGATTAATAATCCACAGACCTGGATTAATAATCCACAGGCCTGCACTAATAATCCAAAGACCTGGACTAATAATCCACAGGCCTGGATTTATAATCCACAGGTCTGGACCAATAATCCACAGGCCTGCACTAATAATCCTCAGACCTGCACTAATAATCCACAGACCTGCACTAATAATCCACAGGCCTGCACTTACAATCCACAGACCTGCACTAATAATCCACAGTCCTGCATTAATAATACACAGGCTTGCACTAATAATCCACAGACCTGCACTAATAATCCACAGGCCTGAACTAAAAATCCACAGGCCTGCACTAATAATACACAGACCTGCACTAATATTACACAGGCCTGCACTAATAATCCACAGACCTGCACTAATAATACACAGGCCTGCAATAATAATCCACAGACCTGCACTAATAATCCAGAGACCTGGATTAATAATCCACAGGCCTGCACTAATAATCCAAAGACCTGGATTAATAATCCACAGACCTGGATTAATAATCCACAGGCCTGCACTAATAATCCAAAGACCTGGACTAATAATCCACAGGCCTGGATTTATAATCCACAGGTCTGGACCAATAATCCACAGGCCTGCACTAATAATCCTCAGACCTGCACTAATAATCCACAGACCTGCACTAATAATCCGCAGGCCTGCACTTACAATCCACAGACCTGCACTAATAATCCACAGTCCTGCATTAATAATACACAGGCTTGCACTAATAATCCACAGACCTGCACTAATAATCCACAGGCCTGAACTAAAAATCCACAGGCCTGCACAAATAATCCACAGATCTGCACTAATAATCCACAGGCCTGCACTAATAATCCACAGGCCTGGACTAATAATCCACAGGCCTGGACTAATAATCCAGAGGCCTGACCTAATAATCCACAGGCCTGCCCTAATAATCCACAGGCTTGCACTAATAATCCACAGACCTGCACTAATAATACAGAGGCCTGCACTAATAATCCAGAGACGTGGAGTATTAATCCACCGGCCTGCACTAATAATCCACAGGCCTGCACTAATAATCCACAGGCCTGCACTAATAATACACAGGCCTGCACTAATGATCCACATGATTGCACTAATATTCCACAGAGCTGAACTCATAATCCACAGGCCTGCACAAATGATCCACAGGCCTGCACTAATAATCCACAGACCTGCACTAATAGTACACAGGCCTGCATTTATAATCCACAGGCCTGGACTAATGATACACAGGCCTGCACAAATATTGCACAGACCTGCGCTAATAATCTACAGGCCTGCACTAATAATCCAAAGGCCTGCATTATTAATCCACAGACCTGCACTAATAATACACAGGCCTGCACTAATAATCCACAGGCCTGCACTTATAATCCACAGGCCTGCACTAATAATCTACAGACCTGCACTAATAATACAATGGCCTGCACTAATAATCCACAGACCTGCACTAACAATCCAGAGGCCTGCACTAATAATCCACAGACCTTGACTAATAATCCACAGGCCTGGACAAATAATCCACAGGTCTGGACTAATAATCCACAGGCCTGCAGTAATAATCCACAGGCCTGCACTAATAATCCACAGACCTGCACAAATAATCCACAGGCCTGTACTAATAATCCACAGGCCTGCAATAATGATCCAAAAACCTGGACTAATAATCCACAGGCCTGGACTAATAATCCACAGACCTGCACTAGTAATACACAGGCCTGCACTAATAATCCACAGACCTGGACTAATAATCCACAGGCTTGCACTAATAATCCACAGACCTGGACTAATTATCCACAGGCCTGGACTAATAATCCACAGGTCTGCACTAATATTCCAATGGCCTGCACTAATAATCCACAGACCTGCACTAATAATCGACAGACATGCATTACTAGTAGACAGGCCTGCACTAATAATGCACAGGCCTGCACTAATAATGCACAGGCCTTGACTAATAATCCACAGGCCTGCACGAATAATCGACAGACCTGCACTAATAATACACAGGCCTGCACTAATAATCCACAGACCAGCACTAATAATCCACAGGCCTGCACTAATAATCCAGAGACCTGGACTAATTATGCACAGGCCTGGACTAATAATCCACAGGTTTGGAGTAATAATCCACAGGCCTGCACTAATAATCCACAGACCTGCACTAATAATCCACAGACCTGCACTAATAATACACAGGCCTGCACTAATAATCCACAGACCTGCACTAATAATCCACAGACCTGCACTAATAATACATAGGCCTGCACTAATAATCCACAGGCCTGGACTAATAATCCACAGGCCTGCACTAATAATCCGCCGACCTGCACTAATAATCCTAAGGCCTGCCCTAATAATTAACAGACCTGCACTCATAATCAACTGGCCTGCACTAATAATCCACATCCCGGCACTAATAATCCACAGACCTGCACTAATAATACCAGGCCTGCACTAATAATCCAGAGACGTGGAGTAATAATCCACAGGCCTGGATTAATAATCCACAGGTCTGGATTAATAATCCACAGGCCTGCAATAATAATCCACAGGCCGGCACTAATAATCCACAGGCCTGCACAAATAATATACAGGCCTGCACTAATGAACCACAGGCCTGCACTAATATTCCACATAAGGGAACTAATAATCCACAGGCCTGCACAAATGGTCCACAGCCCTGCACTAATAATCCACAGACCTGCACTAATAGTACACAGGCCTGCACTAATAATCAACAGACCTGGACTAATAATACACAGGCCTGCACTAATATTGCACAGACCTGCGCTAATAATCCACAGGCCTGCACTAATAATCCACAGGCCTGCACTAATAATCCAAAGACCAGCACTAATAATCCACAGGCCTGGACTAATAATCCACAGGCCTGCAATAATAATCCACAGACCTGGACTAATAATCCACAGGCCTGGACTAATAATCCACAGACCTGCACTAGTAATACACAGGCCAGCACTAATAATCCACAGACCTGGACTAATAAGCCACAGGCCTGCACTAATAATCCACAGACCTGGACTAATTATCCACAGGCCTGGAATAATAATCCACAGGTCTGCACTAATATTCCAATGGCCTACACTAATAATCCACAGACCTGCACTAATAATAGACAGACGTGCATTACTAGTAGACAGGCCTGCACTAATAATGCACAGGCCTGCACTAATAATGCACAGGCCTTGACTAATAATCCACAGGCCTGGACTAATAATCCACAGGCCTCCCCTAATAATCCACAGGCCTGCCCTAATAATCCACAGGCCTGCACTAATAATCCACAGACCTGCACTAATAATACACAGGCTTGCACTAATAATCCAGAGACATGGAGTAATATTCCACAGGCCTGGATTAATAATCCACAGGTCTGGATTAATAATCCACAGGCCTGCAATAATAATCCACAGTCCTGCATTAATAGTCTACTTGCCTGCACTAATAATACACAGGCCTGCACTAATGAACCACAGGCCTGCACTAATATTCCACAGAGCTGAACTAATAATCCACAGGCCTGCACAAATGATCCATAGGCCTGCACTAATAATCCACAGACCTGCACTAATAGTACACAGGCCTGCACTAATAATCCACAGGCCTGGACTAATAATACACAGGCCTGCACTAATATTGCACAGACCTGCACTAATAATCCACAGGCCTGCACTAATAATCCACAGGCCTGCACTAATAATCCACAGACCTGCACTAATAATACACAGGCCTGGACTAATAATCCACAGGCCTGGACTAATAATCCACAGACCTGCACTAGTAATACACAGGCCTCCACTAATAATCCACAGACCTGGACTAATAATCCACAGGCCTGCACTAATAATCCACAGACCTGGACTAATTATTCACAGGCCCGCACTAATAATCCACAGACCTGCACTAATAATCCACAGACGTGCATTACTAGTAGACAGGCCTGCACGAATAATGCACAGGACTGCACAAATAATGCACAGGCCTTGACTAATAATCCACAGGCCTGCACTAATAATCGACAGACCTGCACTAATAATACACAGGCCTGGACTAATAATCCACAGACCTGCACTAATAATCCAAAGGCATGCACTAATAAACCAGAGACCTGGACTAATTATGCACAGGCCTGGACTAATAATCCACAGGTTTGGAGTAATAATCCACAGGCCTGCACTAATAATCCACAGACCTGCACTAATAATCCACAGACCTGCACTAATAATACACAGGCCTGCACTAATAATCCACTGACCAGCACTTATAATCCACAGACCTGCACTAATAATACACAGGCCTGCACTAATAATCCACAGGCCTGGACTAATAATCCACAGGCCTGCACGAATAATCCTCCGACCTGCACGAATAATCTAAAGGCCAGACCTAATAATTCACAGACCTGCACTCATAATCTACAGGCCTGCACTAATGATCCACAGGCCTGGACTAATAATACCCAGGCCTGCACTAATATTGCACAGACCTGCGCTAATAATCCACCGGCCTGCACTAATAATCCACAGGCCTGCCCTAATAATCCACAGGCCTGCCCTAATAATCCACAGGCCTGCAATAATAATCCACAGACCTGCACTAATAATACACAGGCCTGCACTAATAATCCAGAGACGTGGAGTAATAATCCACAGGTCTGGATTAATAATCCACAGGCCTGCAATAATAATCCACAGGCCTGCACTAATAATCCACAGGCCTGCACAAATAATACACAGGCCTGCACTAATGAACCACAGGCCTGCACTAATATTCCACAGAGATGAACTAATAATCCACAGGCCTGCACAAATGATCCTCAGGCCTGCACTTATAATCCACAGACCTGCACTAATAGTACACAGGCCTGCACTAATAATCAACAGACCTGTACTAATAATACACAGTCCTGCACGAATATTGCACAGACCTGCGCTAATAATCCACAGGCCTGCACTAATAATCCACAGACCAGCACTAATAATCCACAGGCCTGGACTAATAATCCACAGGCCTGCAATAATAATCCACAGACCTGGACGAATAATCCACAGGACTGTACTAATAATCCACAGACCTGCACTAGTAATACACAGGCCTGCACTAATAATCCACAGACCTGGACTAATAATCCACAGGCCTGCACTAATAATCAACAGACCTGGACTAATTATCCACAGGCCTGGACTAATAATCCACAGCTCTGCACTAATATTCCAAAGGCCTGCACTAATAATCCACAGACCTGCACTAATAATCGACAGACATGCATTACTAGTAGACAGGCCTGCACTAATAATGCACAGGCCTGCACTAATAATGCACAGGCCTTGACTAATAATCCACAGGCCTGCACTAATAATCGATAGACCTGCACTAATAATACACAGGCCTGCACTAATAATCCACAGACCTGCACTAATAATCCACAGGCCTGCACTAATAATCCAGAGACCTGGACTAATTATGCACAGGCCTGGACTAATAATCCACAGGTTTGGACTAATAATCCATAGGCCTGCACTAATAATCCACAGACCTGCACTAATAATCCACAGACCTGCACTAATAATACACAGGCCTGAACTAATAATCCACAGACCTGCACTAATAATACACAGGCCTGGACTAATAATCCACAGGCCTGGACTAATAATCCACAGGCCTGCACTAATAATACTCCGACCTGCACTAATAATCCAAAGGCCTGTCCTAATAATTCACAGACCTGCACTCATAATCTACTGGCCTGCACTAATAATCCACAGGCCGGCACTAATAATCCACAGACCTGCACTAATAATACACAGGCCTGCACTAATAATCCAAAGGCCTGCACTAATAATCCACAGGCCTGCACTAATAAACCACAGACCTGCACTAATAATACACAGGCCTGCACTAATAATCCAAAGGCCTGCACTAATAATCCAAAGACCTGGACTAATAATTCACAGGCCTGCACTAATAATACACAGGCCTGCACTAATAATCCACAGGCCTGGACTAATAATCCATGGGCCTGCACTAATAATCCAAAGGCCTGCAATAATAATCCACAGGCCTGCACTAATAATTCACAGGCCTGCACTAATAATCCACAGGCCTGCACTAATAATCCGCAGACCAGGACTAATAATCCACAGGCCTGGACTAATAATCAACAGGACTGGACTAATAATCCACTGGCCTGCACTAATAATCCACAGCCTGCACTAATAATCCAAAGACCTGCACGAATAATACACAGGCCTGCACTAATAATCCACCGACCTGGATTAATAATCCACAGGCCTGCACTAATAATGCACAGACCTGGACTAATAATACACAGGTCTGGACTAATAATCCGCAGGTCTGGACTAATAATCCACAGGCCTGCACTAATAATCCTCAGGCATGCACTTACAATCCACAGGCCTGCACTAATAAACCACAGGCCTGCCCTAATAATCCACAGGCCTGCCCTAATATTCCACAGGCCTGCAATAATAATCCACAGACCTGCACTAATAATACCAGGCCTGCACTAATAATCCAGAGACGTGGAGTAATAATCCACAGGCCTGGATTAATAATCCACAGGTATGGATTAATAATCCACAGGCCTGCAATAATAATCCACAGGCCGGCACTAATAATCCACAGGCCTGCACAAATAATATACAGGCCTGCACTAATGAACCACAGGCCTGCACTAATATTCCACATAGAGGAACTAATTATCCACAGGCCTGCACAAATGGTCCACAGCCCTGCACTAATAATCCACAGACCTGCACTAATAGTACACAGGCCTGCACTAATAATCAACAGACCTGGACTAATAATACACAGGCCTGCACTAATATTGCACAGACCTGCGCTAATAATCCAGAGGCCTGCACTAATAATCCACAGGCCTGCACTAATAATCCAGAGACCTGCACTAATAATCCACAGGCCTGGACTAATAATCCACAGGCCTGCAATAATAATCCACAGACCTGGACTAATAATCCACAGGCCTGGACTAATAATCCACAGACCTGCACTAGTAATACACAGGCCAGCACTAATAATCCACAGACCTGGACTAATAATCCACAGGCCTGCACTAATAATCCACAGACCTGGACTAATTATCCACAGGCCTGGACTAATAATCCACAGGTCTGCACTAATATTCCAATGGCCTACACTAATAATCCACAGACCTGCACTAATAATCGACAGACGTGCATTACTAGTAGACAGGCCTGCACTAATAATGCACAGGCCTGCACTAATAATGCACAGGCCTTGACTAATAATCCACAGGCCTGGACTAATAATCCACAGGCCTCCCCTAATAATCCACAGGCCTGCCCTAATAAACCACAGGCCTGCACTAATAATCCATAGACCTGCACTAATAATACACAGGCCTGCACTAATAATCCAGAGACGTGGAGTAATATTCCAAAGGCCGGGATTAATAATCCACAGGTCTGGATTAATAATCCACAGGCCTGCAATAATAATCCACAGTCCTGCACTAATAGTCTACTTGCCTGCACTAATAATACACAGGCCTGCACTAATGAACCACAGGCCTGCACTAATATTCCACAGAGCTGAACTAATAATCCACAGGCCTGCACAAATGATCCATAGGCCTGCACTAATAATCCACAGACCTGCACTAATAGTACAAAGGCCTGCACTAATAATCCACAGGCCTGGACTAATAATCAACAGGACTGGACTAATAATCCACTGGCCTGCACTAATAATCCACAGCCTGCACTAATAATCCAAAGACCTGCACGAATAGTACAGAGGCCAGCACTAATAATCCACAGACCGGGATTAATAATCCACAGGCCTGCACTAATAATGCACAGACCTGGACTAATAATCCACAGGTCTGGACTAATAATCCGCAGGTCTGGACTAATAATCCACAGGCCTGCACTAATAATCCTCAGGCATGCACTTATAATCCACAGGCCTGCACTAATAATGCACAGGCCTGTACTAATAATCCACAGGCCTGCACTAATAATCCACAGGCCTGCACTAATAATCCACAGGACTGGACTATTAATCCACAGGCCTGGACTAATAATGCACAGGCCTGCACTAATAATCCACAGGCCTGCACTAATAATCCACAGGCCTGAAATTATAATCCACAGGTTTGGATAAATAATCTACAGGCCTGCACTAATAATCCACAGACCTGCACTAATAATCCACAGGCCTGCAATAATAATCCAGAGAAATGCACTAATAATACACAGGCCTGCATTAATAATCCACAGGCCTGGACTTATAATCCACAGGCCTGCACTAATAATCCACAGACCTGCACTAATAATACACAGGCCTGCACTAATAATCCACAGACCTGCACTAATAATCCAGAGACCTGGATTAATAATCCACAGGCCTGCACTAATAATCCAAAGATCTGGATTAATAATCCACAGACCTGGATTAATAATCCACAGGCCTGCACTAATAATCCAAAGACCTGGACTAATAATCCACAGGACTGGATTTATAATCCACAGGTCTGGACCAACAATCCACAGGCCTGCACTAATAATCCTCAGACCTGCACTAATAATCCACAGACCTGCACTAATAATCCACAGGCCTGCACTAACAATCCACAGACCTGCACTAATAATCCACAGTCCTGCATTAATAATACACAGGCGTGCACTAATAATCCACAGACCTGCACTAATAATCCACAGGCCTGAACTAAAAATCCACAGGCCTGCACTAATAATCCACAGATCTGCACTAATAATCCACAGGCCTGCACTAATAATCCACAGGCCTGGACTAGTAATCCACAGGCCTGGACTAATAATCCACAGGCCTGACCTAATAATCCACAGGCCTGCCCTAATAATCCACAGGCCTGCACTAATAATCCACAGACCTGCACTAATAATACACAGGCCTGCACTAATAATCCAGAGACGTGGAGTAATAATCCACAGGCCTGGATTAATAATCCACAGGTCTGGATTAATAATCCACAGGCCTGCAATAATAATCCACAGGCCTGCACTAATAATCCACAGGCCTGCACTAATAATACACAGGCCTGCACTAATGATCCACATGCCTGCACTAATATTCCACAGAGCTGAACTCATAATCCACAGGCCTGCACAAATGATCCACAGGCCTGCACTAATAATCCACAGACCTGCACTAATAGTACACAGCCCTGCATTTATAATCCACAGGCTGGACTAATAATACACAGGCCTGCACAAATATTGCACAGACCTGCGCTAATAATCTACAGGCCTGCACTAATAATCCACAGGCCTGCATTATTAATCCACAGACCTGCACTAATAATACACAGGCCTGCACTAATAATCCACAGGCCTGCACTTATAATCCACAGGCCTGCACTAATAATCTACAGACCTGCACTAATAATACAATGGCCTGCGCTAATAATCCATAGACCTGCACTAACAATCCAGAGGCCTGCACTAATAATCCACAGACCTTGACTAATAATCCACAGGCCTGGACTAATAATCCACAGGTCTGGACTAATAATCCACAGGCCTGCACTAATAATCCACAGGCCTGCACTAATAATCCACAGACCTGCACTAATAATCCACAGGCCTGGACTAATAATCCACAGGCCTGCAATAATGATCCACAAACCTGGACTAATAATCCACAGGCCTGGACTAATAATCCACAGACCTGCACTAGTAATACACAGGCCTGCACTAATAATCCACAGACCTGGACTAATAATCCACAGGCTTGCACTAATAATCCACAGACCTGGACTAATTATCCACAGGCCTGGACTAATAATCCACAGCTCTGCACTAATAATCCAAAGGCCTGCACTAATAATCCACAGGCCTGCACTAATAATCGACAGACGTGCATTACTAGTAGACAGGACGGCACTAATAATGCAAAGCCCTGCACTAATAATGCACAGGCCTTGACTAATAATCCACAGGCCTGCACCAATAATCCACAGACCTGCACTAATAATACACAGGCCTGCACTAATAATCCACAGACCTGCACTAATAATCCACAGGCCTGCACTAATAATCCAGAGACCTGGACTAATTATGCACAGGCCTGGACAAATAATCCACAGGTCTGGAGTAATAATCCACAGGCCTGCATTAATAATCCACAGACCTGCAGTAATAATACACAGAACTGCACTAATAATACACAGGCCTGCACTAATAATCCACAGACCTGCACTAATAATCCGAAGACCTGCACTAATAATACACAGGCCTGCACTAATAATCCACAGGCCTGGACTAATATTCCACAGGCCTGCACTAATAATCCTCCGATCTGCAGTAATAATCCACAGGCCTGCCCTAATAATTCACAGTCCTGCACTAATAATCTACAGGCCTGCACTAATAATACACAGACCTGCACTAATAATACACAGGCCTGCACTAATAATCCACAGACCTGCACTAATAATACACAGGCCTGCACTAATAATCCACAGACCTGCACTAATAATCCAGAGACCTGGATTAATAATCCACAGGCCTGCACTAATAATCCAAAGACCTGGATTAATAATCCACAGACCTGGATTAATAATCCACAGGCCTGCACTAATAATCAAAAGACCTGGACTAATAATCCACAGGCCTGGATTTATAATCCACAGGTCTGGACCAATAATCCACAGGCCTGCACTAATAATCCTCAGACCTGCACTAATAATCCACAGACCTGCACTAATAATCCACAGGCCTGCACTTACAATCCACAGACCTGCACTAATAATCCACAGTCCTGCATTAATAATACACAGGCTTGCACTAATAATCCACAGACCTGCACTAATAATCCACAGGCCTGAACTAAAAATCCACAGGCCTGCACTAATAATCCACAGATCTGCACTAATAATCCACAGGCCTGCACTAATAATCCACAGGCCTGGACTAATAATCCACAGGCCTGGACTAATAATCCAGAGGCCTGACCTAATAATCCACAGGCCTGCCCTAATAATCCACAGGCTTGCACTAATAATCCACAGACCTGCACTAATAATACAGAGGCCTGCACTAATAATCCAGAGACGTGGAGTATTAATCCACAGGCCTGGATTAATAATCCACAGGTCTGGATTAATAATCCACAGGCCTGCAATAATAATCCACAGGCCTGCACTAATAATCCACAGGCCTGCACTAATAATACACAGGCCTGCACTAATGATCCACATGCCTGCACTAATATTCCACAGAGCTGAACTCATAATCCACAGGCCTGCACAAATGATCCACAGGCCTGCACTAATAATCCACAGACCTGCACTAATAGTACACAGGCCTGCATTTATAATCCACAGGCCTTGACTAATAATACACAGGCCTGCACAAATATTGCACAGACCTGCGCTAATAATCTACAGGCCTGCACTAATAATCCAAAGGCCTGCATTATTAATCCACAGACCTGCACTAATAATACACAGGCCTGCACTAATAATCCACAGGCCTGCACTTATAATCCACAGGCCTGCACTAATAATCTACAGACCTGCACTAATAATACAATGGCCTGCACTAATAATCCACAGACCTGCACTAACAATCCAGAGGCCTGCACTAATAATCCACAGACCTTGACTAATAATCCACAGGCCTGGACTAATAATCCACAGGTCTGGACTAATAATCCACAGGCCTGCACTAATAATCCACAGGCCTGCACTAATAATCCACAGACCTGCACTAATAATCCACAGGCCTGGACTAATAATCCACAGGTATGCAATAATGATCCATAAACCTGGACTAATAATCCACAGGCCTGGACTAATAATCCACAGACCTGCACTAGTAATACACAGGCCTGCCCTAATAATTAACAGACCTGCACTCATAATCAACTGGCCTGCACTAATAATCCACATCCCGGCACTAATAATCCACAGACCTGCACTAATAATCGACAGACGTGCATTACTAGTAGACAGGACGGCACTAATAATGCAAAGGCCTGCACTAATAATGCACAGGCCTTGACTAATAATCCACAGGCCTGCACCAATAATCCACAGACCTGCACTAATAATACGCAGGCCTGCACTAATAATCCACAGACCTGCACTAATAATCCACAGGCCTGCACTAATAATCCAGGGACCTGGACTAATTATGCACAGGCCTGGACAAATAATCCACAGGTCTGGAGTAATAATCCACAGGCCTGCATTAATAATCCACAGGTCTGCACTAATAATACACAGACCTGCACTAATAATACACAGGCCTGCACTAATAATCCACAGACCTGCACTAATAATCCACAGACCTGCACTAATAATACACAGGCCTGCACTGATAATCCACAGGCCTGGACTAATAATCCACAGGCCTGCACTAATAATCATCCGATCTGCAGTAATAATCCACAGGCCTGCCCTAATAATTCACAGACCTGCACTAATAATCTACAGGCCTGCACTAATAATCCACAGGCCTGCAATAATAATCCACAGACCAGGACTAATAATCCACAGGCCTGGACTAATAATCCACAGGCCGGCACTAAAAATCCACAGGCCTGCAGTAATAATCCGCAGACCTGCACTAATAATACACAGGCCTGCACTAATAATCCAAAGGCCTGCACTAATAATCCAAAGACCTGGACTAATAATCCACAGGCCTGCACAAATAATCCACAGGCCTGCACTAATAATCCACAGGCCTGGACTAATTATCCACAGGCCTGGACTAATAATCCACAGGACTGCACTAATATTCCAATGGCCTGCACTAATAATCCACAGACCTGCACTAATAATCGACAGACGTGCATTACTAGTAGACAGGCCTGCACAATTAATGCACAGGCCTGCACTAATAATGCACAGGCCTTGACTAATAATCCACAGGCCTGCACTAATAATCGACAGACCTGCACTAATAATACACAGGCCTGCACTAATAATCCACAGACCAGCACTAATAATCCACAGGCCTGCACTAATAATCCAGAGACCTGGACTAATTATGCACAGGCCTGGACTAATAATCCACAGGTTTGGAGTAATAATCCACAGGCCTGCACTAATAATCCACAGACCTGCACTAATAATCCACAGACCTGCACTAATAATACACAGGCCTGCACTAATAATCCACAGACCTGCACTAATAATCCACAAACCTGCACTAATAATACACAGGCCTGCACTAATAATCCACAGGCCTGGACTAATAATCCACAGGCCTGCACTAATAATCCTCCGACCTGCACTAATAATCCAAAGGCCTGCCCTAATAATTCACAGACCTGCACTCATAATCTACTGGCCTGCACTAATAATCCAGAGGCCGGCACTAATAATCCACAGACCTGCACTAATAATACACAGGCCTGCACTAATAATCCAAAGGCCCTCACTAATAATCCACAGGCCTGCACTAATAATCCACAGACCTGCACTAATAATACACAGGCCTGCACTAATAATCCAAAGGCCTGCACTAATAATCCAAAGACCTGGACTAATAATCCACAGGCCTGCACTAATAATACACAGGCCTGCACTAATAATCCACAGGCCTGGACTAATAATCCACGGGCCTGCACTAATAATCCAAAGGCCTGCAAAGATAATCCTCAGGCCTGCACTAATAATTCACAGGCCTGCACTAATAATCCACAGGCCTGCACTAATAATCCACAGACCAGGACTAATAATCCACAGGCCTGGACTAATAATCAACAGGTCTGGACTAATAATCCACAGGCCTGCACTAATAATCCACAACCTGCACTAATAATCCAAAGACCTGCACGAATAATACACAGGCCTGCACTAATAATCCACAGACCTGGATTAATAATCCACAGGCCTGCACTAATAATGCACAGACCTGGACTAATAATCCACAGGTCTGGACTAATAATCCGCAGGTCTGGACTAATAATCCACAGGCCTGCACTATAATCCACAGCCTGCACTAATAATCCAAAGACCTGCACGAATAATACACAGGCCTGCACTAATAATCCACAGGCCTGCACTTATAATCCAGAGGCCTGCACTATTAGTCCACAGGCCTGCACTAATAATCCATAGGCCTGGACTAATAATCCACAGGCCTGGACAAATAATCCACAGGCCTGCCCTAATAATCCACAGGCCTGCCCTAATAATCCACAGGCCTGCACTAATAATCCACAGACCTGCACTAATAATACACAGGCCTGCACTAATAATCCAGAGACGTGGAGTAATAATCCACAGGCCTGGACTAATATTCCACAGGCCTGCACTAATAATCCTCCGATCTGCAGTAATAATCCACAGGCCTGCCCTAATAATTCACAGTCCTGCACTAATAATCTACAGGCCTGCACTAATAATACACAGACCTGCACTAATAATACACAGGCCTGCACTAATAATCCACAGACCTGCACTCATAATACACAGGCCTGCACTAATAATCCACAGACCTGCACTAATAATCCAGAGACCTGGATTAATAATCCACAGGCCTGCACTAATAATCCAAAGACCTGGATTAATAATCCACAGACCTGGATTAATAATCCACAGGCCTGCACTAATAATCCAAAGACCTGGACTAATAATCCACAGGCCTGGATTTATAATCCACAGGTCTGGACCAATAATCCACAGGCCTGCACTAATAATCCTCAGACCTGCACTAATAATCCACAGACCTGCACTAATAATCCACAGGCCTGCACTTACAATCCACAGACCTGCACTAATAATCCACAGTCCTGCATTAATAATACACAGGCTTGCACTAATAATCCACAGACCTGCACTAATAATCCACAGGCCTGAACTAAAAATCCACAGGCCTGCACTAATAATCCACAGATCTGCACTAATAATCCACAGGCCTGCACTAATAATCCAAAGACCTGGACTAATAATCCACAGGCCTGGATTTATAATCCACAGGTCTGGACCAATAATCCACAGGCCTGCACTAATAATCCTCAGACCTGCACTAATAATCCACAGACCTGCACTAATAATCCACAGGCCTGCACTTACAATCCACAGACCTGCACTAATAATCCACAGGCCTGGACTAATAATCCACAGACCTGCACTAGTAATACACAGGCCTGCCCTAATAATTAACAGACCTGCACTCATAATCAACTGGCCTGCACTAATAATCCACATCCCGGCACTAATAATCCACAGACCTGCACTAATAATCGACAGACGTGCATTACTAGTAGACAGGACGGCACTAATAATGCAAAGGCCTGCACTAATAATGCAGAGGCCTTGACTAATAATCCACAGGCCTGCACCAATAATCCACAGACCTGCACTAATAATACGCAGGCCTGCACTAATAATCCACAGACCTGCACTAATAATCCACAGGCCTGCACTAATAATCCAGGGACCTGGACTAATTATGCACAGGCCTGGACAAATAATCCACAGGTCTGGAGTAATAATCCACAGGCCTGCATTAATAATCCACAGGTCTGCACTAATAATACACAGACCTGCACTAATAATACACAGGCCTGCACTAATAATCCACAGACCTGCACTAATAATCCACAGACCTGCACTAATAATACACAGGCCTGCACTGATAATCCACAGGCCTGGACTAATAATCCACAGGCCTGCACTAATAATCCTCCGATCTGCAGTAAAAATCCACAGGCCTGCCCTAATAATTCACAGACCTGCACTAATAATCTACAGGCCTGCACTAATAATCCACAGGCCTGCAATAATAATCCACAGACCAGGACTAATAATCCACAGGCCTGGACTAATAATCCACAGGCCGGCACTAAAAATCCACAGGCCTGCAGTAATAATCCGCAGACCTGCACTAATAATACACAGGCCTGCACTAATAATCCAAAGGCCTGCACTAATAATCCAAAGACCTGGACTAATAATCCACAGGCCTGCACAAATAATCCACAGGCCTGCACTAATAATCCACAGGCCTGGACTAATTATCCACAGGCCTGGACTAATAATCCACAGGACTGCACTAATATTCCAATGGCCTGGACTAATAATCCACAGACCTGCACTAATAATCGACAGACGTGCATTACTAGTAGACAGGCCTGCACAATTAATGCACAGGCCTGCACTAATAATGCACAGGCCTTGACTAATAATCCACAGGCCTGCACTAATAATCGACAGACCTGCACTAATAATACACAGGCCTGCACTAATAATCCACAGACCAGCACTAATAATCCACAGGCCTGCACTAATAATCCAGAGACCTGGACTAATTATGCACAGGCCTGGACTAATAATCCACAGGTTTGGAGTAATAATCCACAGGCCTGCACTAATAATCCACAGACCTGCACTAATAATCCACAGACCTGCACTAATAATACACAGGCCTGCACTAATAATCCACAGACCTGCACTAATAATCCACAAACCTGCACTAATAATACACAGGCCTGCACTAATAATCCACAGGCCTGGACTAATAATCCACAGGCCTGCACTAATAATCCTCCGACCTGCACTAATAATCCAAAGGCCTGCCCTAATAATTCACAGACCTGCACTCATAATCTACTGGCCTGCACTAATAATCCACAGGCCGGCACTAATAATCCACAGACCTGCACTAATAATACACAGGCCTGCACTAATAATCCAAAGGCCCTCACTAATAATCCACAGGCCTGCACTAATAATCCACAGACCTGCACTAATAATACACAGGCCTGCACTAATAATCCAAAGGCCTGCACTAATAATCCAAAGACCTGGACTAATAATCCACAGGCCTGCACTAATAATACACAGGCCTGCACTAATAATCCACAGGCCTGGACTAATAATCCACGGGCCTGCACTAATAATCCAAAGGCCTGCAAAGATAATCCACAGGCCTGCACTAATAATTCACAGGCCTGCACTAATAATCCACAGGCCTGCACTAATAATCCACAGACCAGGACTAATAATCCACAGGCCTGGACTAATAATCAACAGGTCTGGACTAATAATCCACAGGCCTGCACTAATAATCCACAACCTGCACTAATAATCCAAAGACCTGCACGAATAATACACAGGCCTGCACTAATAATCCACAGACCTGGATTAATAATCCACAGGCCTGCACTAATAATGCACAGACCTGGACTAATAATCCACAGGTCTGGACTAATAATCCGCAGGTCTGGACTAATAATCCACAGGCCTGCACTATAATCCACAGCCTGCACTAATAATCCAAAGACCTGCACGAATAATACACAGGCCTGCACTAATAATCCACAGGCCTGCACTTATAATCCAGAGGCCTGCACTATTAATCCACAGGCCTGCACTAATAATCCATAGGCCTGGACTAATAATCCACAGGCCTGGACAAATAATCCACAGGCCTGCCCTAATAATCCACAGGCCTGCCCTAATAATCCACAGGCCTGCACTAATAATCCACAGACCTGCACTAATAATACACAGGCCTGCACTAATAATCCAGAGACGTGGAGTAATAATCCACAGGCCTGGATTAATAATGCACAGGTCTGGATTAATAATCCACAGGCCTGCAATAATATTCCACAGAACTGCACTAATAATCCGCAGGCCTGCACTAATAATACAGAGGCCTGCACTAATGATCCACAGGCCTGCACTAATATTCCACAGAGCTGAACTAATAATCCAGAGGCCTGCACAAATGATCCACAGGCCTGCACTAATAATCCACAGACCTGCACAAATATTGCACAGACCTGCGCTAATAATCTACAGTCCTGCACTAATAATACACAGGCCTGCACTAATAATCCACAGACCTGGACTAACAATCCAGAGGCCTGCACTAATAATCCACAGACCTGGACTAATAATCCACAGGCCTGGACTAATAATCCACAGGTCTGGACTAAATCCACAGGCCTGCACTAATAATCCACAGGCCTGCACTAATAATCCACAGACCTGCACTAATAATCCACAGGCCTGGACTAATAATCCACAGGTCTGCAATAATAATCCACAGAGCTGGACTAATAATCCAAGGGCCTGGACTAATAATCCACAGACCTGCACTAGTAACACACAGGCCTGCACTAATAATCCACAGACCTGGACTAATAATCCACAGGCCTGCACTAATAATCCACAGACCAGGACTAATTATCCACAGGCCTGGACTAATAATCCACAGCTCTGCACTAATAATCCAAAGGACTGCCCTAATAATCCACAGACCTGTACTAATAATCGACAGACGTGCATTACTAGTAGACAGGCCTGCAATAATAATGCACAGGCCTGCACTAATAATGCACAGGCCTGCACTAATAATCCACAGGCCTGCACCAATAATCCACAGACCTGCACTAATAATGCACAGGCCTGCACTAATAATGCACAGGCCTTGACTAATAATCCACAGGCCTGCACTAATAATCGACAGACCTGCACTAATAATACACAGGCCTGCACTAATAATCCACAGACCAGCACTAATAATCCACTGGCCTGCACTAATAATCCAGAGACCTGGACTAATTATGCACAGGCCTGGACTAATAATCCAAAGGTTGGAGTAATAATCCAGAGGCCTGCACTAATAATCCACTGACCTGCACTAATAATCCACAGACCTGCACTAATAATTCACAGGCCTGCACTAATAATCCACAGACCTGCACTAATAATCCACAGGCCTGCGCTAATAATCCACAGACCTGCACTAATAATCCACAGGCCTGCACTAATAATCCAGAGAATTGGACTAATTATGCACAGGCCTGGACAAATAATCCACAGGTCTGGAGTAATAATCCACAGGCCTGCACTAATAATCCACAGACCTGCACTAATAATACACAGACCTGCACTAATAATACACAGGCCTGCACGAATAATCCACAGACCTGTACTAATAATCGACGGACGTGCATCACTAGTAGACAGGCCTGCACTAATAATGCACAGGCCTGCACTAATAATGCACAGGCCTGCACTAATAATACACAGGCCTGCACTAATAATCAACAGACCTGCACTAATAATCCACAGGCCTGCACTAATAATCCAGAGAATTGGACTAATTATGCACAGGCCTGGACAAATAATCCACAGGTCTGGAGTAATAATCCACAGGCCTGCACTAATAATCCACAGACCTGCACTAATAATACACAGACCAGCACTGATAATACACAGGCCTGCACGAATAATCCACAGACCTGCACTAATAATCCACAGGCCTGCACTAATAATACGCAGGCCTGCACTAATAATAGCAAGGCCTGCACTAATAATCCAAAGACCTGGAGTAATAATTCACAGGCCTGCACTAATAATCCACAGGCCTGCACTAATAATCCACAGGCCTGGACTAATAATCCACAGGCCTGCACTAATAATCCAAAGGCCTGCAATAATAATCCACAGGCATGCACTAATAATCCACAGGCCTTGACTAATAATCCAAAGGCCTGCACTAGTAATCCACAGGCCTGCACTAATAATCCACAGACCTGGACTAATAATTCACAGGCCAGCACTAATAATCCACAGGCCTGCACTAATAATCCACAGGCCTGGACTAATAATCCACAGGCCTGCACTAATAATCCAAAGGCCTGCAATAATAACCCACAGGCCTGCACTAATAATTCGCAGGCCTGCACTAATAATCCACAGGCCTGCACAAATAATCCACAGACCAGGACTAATAATCCAAAGGCCTGCACTAATAATCCACAGGCCTGCACTAGTAATCCACAGGCCTGCACTAATAATCCACAGACCTGCACTAATAATCCACAGGCCTGCACTGATAATGCACAGGCCTGTACTAATAATCCACAGGACTGGACTATTAATCCACAGGCCTGGACTAATAATGCACAGGCCTGCACTAATAATCCAGAGAACTGCACTAATAATACACAGGCCTGCACTAATAATCCACAGGCCTGGACTTATAATCCACAGGCCTGCGCTAATAATCCACAGACCTGCATTAATAATACACAGGCCTGGACTAATAATCCACAGGCCTGCACTAATAATCCACAGGCCTGGACTAATAATCCAGAGACCTGGATTAATAATCCACACGCCTGCACTAATAATCCAAAGACCTGGACTAATAATCCATAGATCTGGATTAATAATCCACAGGCCTGCACTAATAATCCAAAGACCTGGACTAATAATCCGCAGGCCTGGATTTATAATCCACAGGTCTGGACAAATAATCCACAGGCCTGCACTAATAATCCACAGACCTGCACTAATAATCCACAGACCTGCACTAATAATCCAGAGGCCTGCACTAACAATCCACAGCCCTGCACTAATAATCCACAGTCCTGCATTAATAATACACAGGCGTGCACTAATAATCCACAGAACTGCACTGATAATCCAAAGGCCTGGACTAAAAATCCACAGGCCTGGACTAATAATCCACAGACCTGCACTAATAATCCACAGGCCTGCACTAATAATCCACAGGCCTGGACTAATAATCCACAGGCCTGGACTAATAATCCACAGGCCTGCCCTAATAATCCACAGGCCTTGACTAATAATCCACAGGCCTGCACTAATAATCCACAGACCTGCACTAATAATACACAGGCCTGCACTAATAATCCAGAGACGTGGAGTAATAATCCACAGGCCTGGATTAATAATCCACAGCTCTGGATTAATAATCCACAGGCCTGCAATAATAATCCACAGGCCTGCACAAATGATCCATAGGCCTGCACTAATAATCCACAGACCTGCACAAATAGTACACAGGCCTGCACTTATAATCCACAGGCCAGGACTAATAATACACAGGCCTGCACAAATATTGCACAGACCTGCGCTAATAATCTACAGACCTGCACTAATAATCCACAGGCCTGCACTAATAATCCACAGGCCTGCACTAATAATCCACAGACCTGCACTAATAATACACAGGCCTGCACTAATAATCCAAAGGCCTGCACTAATAATCCAAAGACCTGGACTAATAATCCACAGGCCTGCACTAATAATACACAGACCTGCACTAATAATCCACAGGCCTGGACTAATAATCCACGGGCCTGCACTAATAATCCAAAGGCCTGCAAAGATAATCCACAGGCCTGGACTAATAATTCACAGGCCTGCACTAATAATCCACAGGCCTGCACTAATAATCCACAGACCAGGACTAATAATCCACAGGCCTGGACTAATAATCAACAGGTCTGGACTAATAATCCACAGGCCTGCACTAATAATCCACAGCCTGCACTAATAATCCAAAGACCTGCACGAATAATACACAGGCCTGCACTAATAATCCACAGACCTGGATTAATAATCCACAGTCCTGCACTAATAATGCACAGACCTGGACTAATAATCCACAGGTCTGGACTAATAATCCGCAGGTCTGGACTAATAATCCACAGGCCTGCACTATAATCCACAGCCTGCACTATTAATCCAAAGACCTGCACGAATAATACACAGGCCTGCACTAATAATCCACAGGCCTGCACTTATAATCCAGAGGCCTGCACTAATAATCCACAGTCCTGCACTAATAATCCATAGGCCTGGACTAATAATCCACAGGCCTGGACTAATAATCCACAGGCCTGCCCTAATAATCCACAGGCCTGCCCTAATAATCCACAGGCCTGCACTAATAATCCACAGACCTGCACTAATAATACACAGGCCTGCACTAATAATCCAGAGACGTGGAGTAATAATCCACAGGCCTGGATTAATAATCCACAGGTCTGCATTAATAATCCACAGGCCTGCAATAATAATCCACAGACCTGCACTAATAATCCGCAGCCCTGCACTAATAATACAGAGGCCTGCACTAATGATCCACAGGCCTGCACTAATATTCCACAGAGCTGAACTAATAATCCAGAGGCCTGCACAAATGATCCACAGGCCTGCACTAATAATCCACAGACCTGCACAAATATTGCACAGACCTGCGCTAATAATCTACAGTCCTGCACTAATAATACACAGGCCTGCACTAATAATCCACAGACCTGGACTAACAATCCAGAGGCCTGCACTAATAATCCACAGACCTGGACTAATAATCCACAGGCCTGGACTAATAATCCACAGGTCTGGACTAATAATCCACAGGCCTGCACTAATAATCCACAGGCCTGCACTAATAATCCACAGACCTGCACTAATAATCCACAGGCCTGGACTAATAATCCACAGGTCTGCAATAATAATCCACAGAGCTGGACTAATAATCCAAGGGCCTGGACTAATAATCCACAGACCTGCACTAGTAACACACAGGCCTGCACTAATAATCCACAGACCTGGACTAATAATCCACAGGCCTGCACTAATAATCCACAGACCAGGACTAATTATCCACAGGCCTGGACTAATAATCCACAGCTCTGCACTAATAATCCAAAGGACTGCCCTAATAATCCACAGACCTGTACTAATAATCGACAGACGTGCATTACTAGTAGACAGGCCTGCAATAATAATGCACAGGCCTGCACTAATAATGCACAGGCCTGCACTAATAATCCACAGGCCTGCACCAATAATCCACAGACCTGCACTAATAATGCACAGGCCTGCACTAATAATGCACAGGCCTTGACTAATAATCCACAGGCCTGCACTAATAATCGACAGACCTGCACTAATAATACACAGGCCTGCACTAATAATCCACAGACCAGCACTAATAATCCACTGGCCTGCACTAATAATCCAGAGAACTGGACTAATTATGCACAGGCCTGGACTAATAATCCACAGGTTTGGAGTAATAATCCAGAGGCCTGCACTAATAATCCACTGACCTGCACTAATAATCCACAGACCTGCACTAATAATTCACAGGCCTGCACTAATAATCCACAGACCTGCACTAATAATCCACAGGCCTGCACTAATAATCCACAGACCTGCACTAATAATCCACAGGCCTGCACTAATAATCCAGAGAATTGGACTAATTATGCACAGGCCTGGACAAATAATCCACAGGTCTGGACTAATAATCCACAGGCCTGCACTAATAATCCACAGACCTGCACTAATAATACACAGACCTTCACTAATAATACACAGGCCTGCACGAATAATCCACAGACCTGTACTAATAATCGACGGACGTGCATCACTAGTAGACAGGCCTGCACTAATAATGCACAGGCCTGCACTAATAATGCACAGGCCTGCACTAATAATACACAGGCCTGCACTAATAATCAACAGACCTGCACTAATAATCCACAGGCCTGCACTAATAATCCAGAGAATTGGACTAATTATGCACAGGCCTGGACAAATAATCCACAGGTCTGGAGTAATAATCCACAGGCCTGCACTAATAATCCACAGACCTGCACTAATAATACACAGACCAGCACTGATAATGCACAGGCCTGCACGAATAATCCACAGACCTGCACTAATAATCCACAGGCCTGCACTAATAATACGCAGGCCTGCACTAATAATAGCAAGGCCTGCACTAATAATCCAAAGACCTGGAGTAATAATTCACAGGCCTGCACTAATAATCCACAGTCCTGCACTAATAATCCACAGGCCTGGACTAATAATCCACAGGCCTGCACTAATAATCCAAAGGCCTGCAATAATAATCCACAGACCAGCACTAATAATCCACAGGCCTGCACTAATAATCCAGAGACCTGGACTAATTATGCACAGGCCTGGACTAATAATCCACAGGTTTGGAGTAATAATCCATAGGCCTGCACTAATAATCCACAGACCTGCACTGATAATCCAAAGGCCTGGACTAAAAATCCACAGGCCTGTACTAATAATCCACAGACCTGCACTAATAATCCACAGGCCTGCACTAATAATCCAGAGACATGGAGTAATAATCCACAGGCCTGGATTAATAATCCACAGCTCTGGATTAATAATCCACAGGCCTGCAATAATAATCCACAGGCCTGCACTAATAATCCACAGACCTGCACAAATAGTACACAGGCCTGCACTTATAATCCACAGGCCTGGACTAATAATACACAGGCCTGCACAAATATTGCACAGACCTGCGCTAATAATCTACAGGCCTGCACTAATAATCCACAGGCCTGCACTAATAATCCACAGGCCTGCACTAATAATCCACAGACCTGCACTAATAATACACAGGCCTGCACTAATAATCCAAAGGCCTGCAAAGATAATCCACAGGCCTGCACTAATAATTCACAGGCCTGCACTAATAATCCACAGGCCTGCACTAATAATCCACAGACCAGGACTAATAATCCACAGTCCTGGACTAATAATCAACAGGTCTGGAGTAATAATCCACAGGCCTGCACTAATAATCCACAGCCTGCACTAATAATCCAAAGACCTGCACTAATAATACAGAGGCCTGCACTAATGATCCACAGGCCTGCACTAATATTCCACAGAGCTGAACTAATTATCCAGAGGCCTGCACAAATGATCCACAGGCCTGCACTAATAATCCACAGACCTGCACAAATATTGCACAGACCTGCGCTAATAATCTACAGTCCTGCACTAATAATACACAGGCCTGCAGTAATAATCCACAGACCTGGACTAACAATCCAGAGGCCTGCACTAATAATCCACAGACCTTGGCTAATAATCCACAGGCCTGGACTAATAATCCACAGGTCTGGACTAATAATATACAGGCCTGCACTAATAATCCACAGGCCTGCACTAATAATCCACAGACCTGCACTAATAATCCACAGGCCTGGACTAATAATCCACAGGTCTGCAATAATAATCCACAGAGCTGGACTAATAATCCAAGGGCCTGGACTAATAATCCACAGACCTGCACTAGTAACACACAGGCCTGCACTAATAATCCACAGACCTGGACTAATAATCCACAGGCCTGCACTAATAATCCACAGACTTGGATTAATTATCCACAGGCCTGGACTAATAATCCACAGCTCTGCACTAATAATCCAAAGGACTGCCCTAATAATCCACAGACCTGTACTAATAATCGACAGACGTGCATTACTAGTAGACAGGCCTGCAATAATAATGCACAGGCCTGCACTAATAATGCACAGGCCTGCACTAATAATCCACAGGCCTGCACCAATAATCCACAGACCTGCACTAATAATGCACAGGCCTGCACTAATAATGCACAGGCCTTGACTAATAATCCGCAGGCCCGCACTAATAATCGACAGACGTGCACTAATAATACACAGGCCTGCACTAATAATCCACAGACCAGCACTAATAATCCACTGGCCTGCACTAATAATCCAGAGACCTGGACTAATTATGCACAGGCCTGGACTAATAATCCACAGGTTTGGAGTAATAATCCAGAGGCCTGCACTAATAATCCACTGACCTGCACTAATAATCCACAGGCCTGCACTAATAATTCACAGGCCTGCACTAATAATCCACAGACCTGCACTAATAATCCACAGGCCTGCACTAATAATCCACAGACCTCCACTAATAATCCACAGGCCTGCACTAATAATCCAGAGAATTGGACTAATTATGCACAGGCCTGGACAAATAATCCACAGGTCTGGAGTAATAATCCACAGGCCTGCACTAATAATCCACAGACCTGCACTAATAATACACAGACCTGCACTAATAATACACAGGCCTGCACGAATAATCCACAGACCTGTACTAATAATCGACGGACGTGCATCACTAGTAGACAGGCCTGCACTAATAATGCACAGGCATGCACTAATAATGCACAGGCCTGCACTAATAATACACAGGCCTGCACTAATAATCAACAGACCTGCACTAATAATCCACAGGCCTGCACTAATAATCCAGAGAATTGGACTAATTATGCACAGGCCTGGACAAATAATCCACAGGTCTGGAGTAATAATCCACAGGCCTGCATTAATAATCCACAGACCTGCACTAATAATACACAGACCAGCACTGATAATACACAGGCCTGCACGAATAATCCACAGACCTGCACTAATAATCCACAGGCCTGCACTAATAATACGCAGGCCTGCACTAATAATAGCAAGGCCTGCACTAATAATCCAAAGACCTGGAGTAATAATTCACAGGCCTGCACTAATAATCCACAGGCCTGCACTAATAATCCACAGGCCTGGACTAATAATCCACAGGCCTGCACTAATAATCCAAAGGCCTGCAATAATAACCCACAGGCCTGCACTAATAACTCGCAGGCCTGCACTAATAATCCACAGGCCTGCACTAATAATCCACAGACCTGGACTAATAATCCACAGGCCTGGACTAATAATCAACTGGACTGGGCTAATAATCCACAGGCCTGCACTAATAATCCACAGACTTGCACTAATAATCCACAGGCATGCACTACTAATCCACAGGCCTTGACTAATAATCCACAGGCCTGCACTAGTAATCCACAGGCCTGCACTAATAATCCACAGACCTGGACTAATAATTACAGGCCTGCACTAATAATCCACAGGCCTGCACTAATAATCCACAGGCCTGGACTAATAATCCACAGGCCTGCACTAATAATCCAAAGGCCTGCAATAATAACCCACAGGCCTGCACTAATAATTCGCAGGCCTGCACTAATAATCCACAGGCCTGCACAAATAATCCACAGACCTGCACTAATAATCCACAGGCCTGCACTAGTAATCCACAGGCCTGCACTAATAATCCACAGACCTGCACTAATAATCCACAGGCCTGCACTGATAATGCACAGGCCTGTACTAATAATCCACAGGCCTGGACTAATAATCCAAAGGCCTGCACTAATAATCCACAGGACTGGACTATTAATCCACAGGCCTGGACTAATAATGCACAGGCCTGCACTAATAATCCAGAGAACTGCACTAATAATACACAGGCCTGCACTAATAATCCACAGTCCTGGACTTATAATCCACAGGCCTGCGCTAATAATCCACAGACCTGCACTAATAATACACAGGCCTGTACTAATAATCCACAGACCTGCACTAATAATCCAGAGACCTGGATTAATAATCCACAGGCCTGCACTAATAATCCAAAGACCTGGACTAATAATCCATAGATCTGGATTAATAATCCACAGGCCTGCACTAATAATCCAAAGACCTGGACTAATAATCCACAGGCCTGGATTTATAATCCACAGGTCTGGACAAATAATCCACAGGCCTGCACTAATAATCCACAGACCTGCACTAATAATCCACAGACCTGCACTAATAATCCAGAGGCCTGCACTAACAATCCACAGACCTGCACTAATAATCCACAGTCCTGCATTAATAATACACAGGCGTGCACTAATAATCCACAGACCTGCACTGATAATCCAAAGGCCTGGACTAAAAATCCACAGGCCTGGACTAATAATCCACAGACCTGCACTAATAATCCACAGGCCTGCACTAATAATTCACAGACCTCCACTAATAATCTACAGGCCTGCACTAATAATCCACAGGCCTGCACTAATAATCCACAGACCAGGACTAATAATCCACAGGCCTGCACTAATAATCCACAGGCCTGCACTAATAATCCGCAGACCTGCACTAATAATACGCAGGCCTGCACTAATAATCCAGAGACGTGGAGTAATAATCCACAGGCCTGGATTAATAATCCACAGCTCTGGATTAATAATCCACAGGCCTGCAATAATAATCCACAGGCCTGCACAAATGATCCTCAGGCCTGCACTAATAATCCACAGTCCTGCACAAATAGTACACAGGCCTGCACTTATAATCCACAGGCCTGGACTAATAATACACAGGCCTGCATAAATATTGCACAGACCTGCGCTAATAATCTACAGGCCTGCACTAATAATCCAAAGACCTGGAGTAATAATTCACAGGCCTGCACTAATAATCCACAGGCCTGCACTAATAATCCACGGGCCTGGACTAATAATCCACAGGCCTGCACTAATAATCCAAAGGCCTGCAATAATAACCCACAGGCCTGCACTAATAATTCGGAGGCCTGCACTAATAATCCACAGGCCTGCACTAATAATCCACAGACCAGGACTAATAATCCACAGGCCTGGACTAATAATCAACTGGACTGGGCTAATAATCCACAGGCCTGCACTAATAATCAACAGACCTGCACTAATAATCCACAGGCATGCACTAATAATCCACAGGCCTTGACTAATAATCCACAGGCCTGCACTAGTAATCCACAGGCCTGCACTAATAATCCACAGACCTGGACTAATAATTCACAGGCCTGCACTAATAATCCACAGGCCTGCACTAATAATCCACAGGCCTGGACTAATAATCCACAGGCCTGCACTAATAATCCAAAGGCCTGCAATAATAACCGACAGGCCTGCACTAATAATTCGCAGGCCTGCACTAATAATCCACAGGCCTGCACAAATAATCCACAGACCTGCACTAATAATCCACAGGCCTGCACTAGTAATCCACAGGCCTGCACTAATAATCCACAGACCTGCACTAATAATCCACAGGCCTGCACTGATAATGCACAGGCCTGTACTAATAATCCACAGGCCTGGACTAATAATCCACAGGCCTGCACTAATAATCCACAGGACTGGACTATTAATCCAGAGGCCTGGACTAATAATGCACAGGCCTGCACTAATAATCCAGAGAACTGCACTAATAATACACAGGCCTGCACTAATAATCCTCAGGCCTGGACTTATAATCCACAGGCCTGCGCTAATAATCCACAGACCTGCACTAATAATACACAGGCCTGCACTAATAATCCACAGACCTGCACTAATAATCCAGAGACCTGGATTAATAATCCACAGGCCTGCACTAATAATCCAAAGACCTGGACTAATAATCCATAGATCTGGATTAATAATCCACAGGCCTGCACTAATAATCCAAAGACCTGGACTAATAATCCACAGGCCTGGATTTATAATCCACAGGTCTGGACAAATAATCCACAGGCCTGCACTAATAATCCACAGACCTGCACTAATAATCCACAGACCTGCACTAATAATCCAGAGGCCTGCATTAACAATCCACAGACCTGCACTAATAATCCACAGTCCTGCATTAATAATACACAGGCGTGCACTAATAATCCACAGACCTGCACTGATAATCCACAGACCTGGACTAAAAATCCACAGGCCTGGACTAATAATCCACAGACCTGCACTAATAATCCACAGGCCTGCACTAATAATCCACAGGCCTGGACTAATAATCCACAGGCCTGGACTAATAATCCACAGGCCTGCCCTAATAATCCACAGGCCTTGACTAATAATCCACAGGCCTGCACTAATAATCCACAGACCTGCACTAATAATACACAGGCCTGCACTAATAATCCAGAGACGTGGAGTAATAATCCAGAGGCCTGGATTAATAATCCACAGCTCTGGATTAATAATCCACAGGCCTGCAATAATAATCCACAGGCCTGCACAAATGATCCACAGGCCTGCACTAATAATCCACAGACCTGCACAAATAGTACACAGGCCTGCACTTATAATCCACAGGCCTGGACTAATAATACACAGGCCTGCACAAATATTGCACAGACCTGCGCTAATAATCTACAGGCCTGCACTAATAATCCACAGGCCTGCACTAATAATCCACAGGCCTGCACTAATAATCCACAGACCTGCACTAATAATACACAGGCCTGCACTAATAATCCAAAGGCCTGCACTAATAATCCAAAGACCTGGACTAATAATCCACAGGCCTGCACTAATAATACACAGGCCTGCACTAATAATCCACAGGCCTGGACTAATAATCCACGGGCCTGCACTAATAATCCAAAGGCCTGCACTAATAATCCAAAGACCTGCACGAATAATACACAGGCCTGCACTAATAATCCACAGACCTGGATTAATAATCCAGAGGCCTGCACTAATAATGCACAGACCTGGACTAATATTCCACAGGTCTGGACTAATAATCCGCAGGTCTGGACTAATAATACACAGGCCTGCACTATAATCCACAGCCTGCACTAATAATCCAAAGACCTGCACGAATAATACACAGGCCTGCACTAATAATCCACAGGCCTGCATTTATAATCCAGAGGCCTGCACTAATAATCCACAGGCCTGCACTAATAATCCATAGGCCTGGACTAAT
Source organism: Isurus oxyrinchus (assembly GCA_026770705.1). Taxonomy (NCBI): domain Eukaryota; kingdom Metazoa; phylum Chordata; class Chondrichthyes; order Lamniformes; family Lamnidae; genus Isurus; species Isurus oxyrinchus. The sequence goes on along the minus strand of JANJGN010000003.1, from coordinate 1,333,393 downwards.
AATCCACAGGCCTGGACTAATAATCCACAGGCCTGCCCTAATAATCCACAGGCCTGCCCTAATAATCCACAGGCCTGCACTAATAATCAACAGACCTGCACTAATAATCCACAGGCCTGCACTAATAATCCAGAGAATTGGACTAATTATGCACAGGCCTGGACAAATAATCCACAGGTCTGGAGTAATAATCCACAGACCTGCACTAATAATCCACAGACCTGCACTAATAATACACAGGCCTGCACTAATATTCCACGGAGCTGAACTAATAATCCAGAGGCCTGCACAAATGATCCACAGGCCTGCACTAATAATCCACAGACCTGCACTAATAGTACACAGGCCTGCACTAATAAACCACAGGCCTGGACTAATAATACACAGGCCTGCACAAACATTGCACAGACCTGCGCTAATAATCTACAGGCCTGCACTAATAATACACAGGCCTGCACTAATAATCCACAGACCTGGACTAACAATCCAGAGGCCTGCACTAATAATCCACAGACCTGGACTAATAATCCACAGGCCTGGACTAATAATCCACAGGTCTGGACTAATAATACACAGGCCTGCACTAATAATCCACAGGCCTGCACTAATAATCCTCTGATCTGCACTAATAATTCACAGGCCTGCCCTAATAATTCACAGACTTCCACTAATAATCTACAGGCCTGCACTAATAATACACAGGCCTGCACTAATAATCCACAGGCCTGGACTAATAATCCACGGGCCTGCACTAATAATACACAGGCCTGCACTAATAATCCACAGGCCTGGACTAATAATCCACAGGCCTGCCCTAAAAATCCACAGGCCTGCCCTAATAATCCACAGGCCTGCACTAATAATCCACAGACCTGCACTAATAATACACAGGCCTGCACTAATAATCCAGAGACGTGGAGTAATAATCCACAGGCCTGGATTAATAATCCACGGGTCTGGATTAATAATCCACAGGCCTGCAATAATAATCCACAGACCTGCACTAATAATCCGCAGGCCTGCACTAATAATACAGAGGCCTGCACTAATGTTCCACAGGCCTGCATTAATATTCCACAGAGCTGAACTAATAATCCAGAGGCCTGGACAAATGATCCACAGGCCTGCACTAATAATCCACAGACCTGCACTAATAGTACACAGGCCTGCACTAATAAACCACAGGCCTGGACTAATAATACACAGGCCTGCACAAATATTGCACAGACCTGCGCTAATAATCTACAGGCCTGCACTAATAATACACAGGCCTGCACTAATAATCCACAGACCTGGATTAACAATCCAGAGGCCTGCACTAATAATCCACAGACCTGGACTAATAATCCACAGGCCTGGACTAATAATCCACAGGTCTGGACTAATAATACACAGGCCTCCACTAATAATCCACAGGCCTGCACTAATAATCCACTGACCTGCACTAATAATCCTCAGGCCTGGACTAATAATCCACAGGTCTGCAATAATAATCCACAGAGCTGGACTAATAATCCAAAGGCCTGGATTAATAATCCACAGACCTGCACTAGTAACACACAGGCCTGCACTAATAATCCACAGACCTGGACTAATAATCCACAGGCCTGCACTAATAATCCACAGACCAGGACTAATTATCCACAGGCCTGGACTAATAATCCACAGCTCTGCACTAATAATCCAAAGGACTGCCCTAATAATCCACAGACCTGTACTAATAATCGACAGACGTGCATTACTAGTAGACAGGCCTGCAATAATAATGCACAGGCCTGCACTAATAATGCACAGGCCTGCACTAATAATCCACAGGCCTGCACCAATAATCCACAGACCTGCACTAATAATGCACAGGCCTGCACTAATAATGCACAGGCCTTGTCTAATAATCCACAGGCCTGCACTAATAATCGACAGACCAGCACTAATAATACACAGGCCTGCACTAATAATCCACAGACCAGCACTAATAATCCATTGGCCTGCACTAATAATCCAGAGACCTGGACTAATTATGCACAGGCCTGGACTAATAATCCACAGGTTTGGAGTAATAATCCAGAGGCCTGCACTAATAATCCACTGACCTACACTAATATTCCACAGACCTGCACTAATAATTCACAGGCCTGCACTAATAATCCACAGACCTGCACTAATAATCCACAGACCTGCACTAATACTCCACAGACCTGCACTAATAATCCACAGGCCTGCACTAATAACCCAGAGAATTGGACTAATTATGCACAGGCCTGGACAAATAATCCACAGGTCTGGACTAATAATCCACAGGCCTGCACTAATAATCCACAGACCTGCACTAATAATACACAGACCTGCACTAATAATACACAGGCCTGCACGAATAATCCACAGACCTGTACTAATAATCGACGGACGTGCATCACTAGTAGACAGGCCTGCACTAATAATGCACAGGCCTGCACTAATAATGCACAGGCCTGCACTAATAATACACAGGCCTGCACTAATAATCAACAGACCTGCACTAATAATCCACAGGCCTGCACTAATAATCCAGAGAATTGGACTAATTATGCACAGGCCTGGACAAATAATCCACAGGTCTGGAGTAATAATCCACAGGCCTGCACTAATAATCCACAGACCTGCACTAATAATACACAGACCAGCACTGATAATGCACAGGCCTGCACGAATAATCCACAGACCTGCACTAATAATCCACAGGCCTGCACTAATAATACGCAGGCCTGCACTAATAATAGCAAGGCCTGCACTAATAATCCAAAGACCTGGAGTAATAATTCACAGGCCTGCACTAATAATCCACAGTCCTGCACTAATAATCCACAGGCCTGGACTAATAATCCACAGGCCTGCACTAATAATCCAAAGGCCTGCAATAATAATCCACAGACCAGCACTAATAATCCACAGGCCTGCACTAATAATCCAGAGACCTGGACTAATTATGCACAGGCCTGGACTAATAATCCACAGGTTTGGAGTAATAATCCATAGGCCTGCACTAATAATCCACAGACCTGCACTGATAATCCAAAGGCCTGGACTAAAAATCCACAGGCCTGTACTAATAATCCACAGACCTGCACTAATAATCCACAGGCCTGCACTAATAATCCAGAGACATGGAGTAATAATCCACAGGCCTGGATTAATAATCCACAGCTCTGGATTAATAATCCACAGGCCTGCAATAATAATCCACAGGCCTGCACTAATAATCCACAGACCTGCACAAATAGTACACAGGCCTGCACTTATAATCCACAGGCCTGGACTAATAATACACAGGCCTGCACAAATATTGCACAGACCTGCGCTAATAATCTACAGGCCTGCACTAATAATCCACAGGCCTGCACTAATAATCCACAGGCCTGCACTAATAATCCACAGACCTGCACTAATAATACACAGGCCTGCACTAATAATCCAAAGGCCTGCAAAGATAATCCACAGGCCTGCACTAATAATTCACAGGCCTGCACTAATAATCCACAGGCCTGCACTAATAATCCACAGACCAGGACTAATAATCCACAGTCCTGGACTAATAATCAACAGGTCTGGAGTAATAATCCACAGGCCTGCACTAATAATCCACAGCCTGCACTAATAATCCAAAGACCTGCACTAATAATACAGAGGCCTGCACTAATGATCCACAGGCCTGCACTAATATTCCACAGAGCTGAACTAATTATCCAGAGGCCTGCACAAATGATCCACAGGCCTGCACTAATAATCCACAGACCTGCACAAATATTGCACAGACCTGCGCTAATAATCTACAGTCCTGCACTAATAATACACAGGCCTGCAGTAATAATCCACAGACCTGGACTAACAATCCAGAGGCCTGCACTAATAATCCACAGACCTGGACTAATAATCCACAGGCCTGGACTAATAATCCACAGGTCTGGACTAATAATATACAGGCCTGCACTAATAATCCACAGGCCTGCACTAATAATCCACAGACCTGCACTAATAATCCACAGGCCTGGACTAATAATCCACAGGTCTGCAATAATAATCCACAGAGCTGGACTAATAATCCAAGGGCCTGGACTAATAATCCACAGACCTGCACTAGTAACACACAGGCCTGCACTAATAATCCACAGACCTGGACTAATAATCCACAGGCCTGCACTAATAATCCACAGACTTGGATTAATTATCCACAGGCCTGGACTAATAATCCACAGCTCTGCACTAATAATCCAAAGGACTGCCCTAATAATCCACAGACCTGTACTAATAATCGACAGACGTGCATTACTAGTAGACAGGCCTGCAATAATAATGCACAGGCCTGCACTAATAATGCACAGGCCTGCACTAATAATCCACAGGCCTGCACCAATAATCCACAGACCTGCACTAATAATGCACAGGCCTGCACTAATAATGCACAGGCCTTGACTAATAATCCGCAGGCCCGCACTAATAATCGACAGACGTGCACTAATAATACACAGGCCTGCACTAATAATCCACAGACCAGCACTAATAATCCACTGGCCTGCACTAATAATCCAGAGACCTGGACTAATTATGCACAGGCCTGGACTAATAATCCACAGGTTTGGAGTAATAATCCAGAGGCCTGCACTAATAATCCACTGACCTGCACTAATAATCCACAGGCCTGCACTAATAATTCACAGGCCTGCACTAATAATCCACAGACCTGCACTAATAATCCACAGGCCTGCACTAATAATCCACAGACCTCCACTAATAATCCACAGGCCTGCACTAATAATCCAGAGAATTGGACTAATTATGCACAGGCCTGGACAAATAATCCACAGGTCTGGAGTAATAATCCACAGGCCTGCACTAATAATCCACAGACCTGCACTAATAATACACAGACCTGCACTAATAATACACAGGCCTGCACGAATAATCCACAGACCTGTACTAATAATCGACGGACGTGCATCACTAGTAGACAGGCCTGCACTAATAATGCACAGGCATGCACTAATAATGCACAGGCCTGCACTAATAATACACAGGCCTGCACTAATAATCAACAGACCTGCACTAATAATCCACAGGCCTGCACTAATAATCCAGAGAATTGGACTAATTATGCACAGGCCTGGACAAATAATCCACAGGTCTGGAGTAATAATACACAGGCCTGCACTAATAATCCACAGACCTGCACTAATAATACACAGACCAGCACTGATAATACACAGGCCTGCACGAATAATCCACAGACCTGCACTAATAATCCACAGGCCTGCACTAATAATACGCAGGCCTGCACTAATAATAGCAAGGCCTGCACTAATAATCCAAAGACCTGGAGTAATAATTCACAGGCCTGCACTAATAATCCACAGGCCTGCACTAATAATCCACAGGCCTGGACTAATAATCCACAGGCCTGCACTAATAATCCAAAGGCCTGCAATAATAACCCACAGGCCTGCACTAATAACTCGCAGGCCTGCACTAATAATCCACAGGCCTGCACTAATAATCCACAGACCTGGACTAATAATCCACAGGCCTGGACTAATAATCAACTGGACTGGGCTAATAATCCACAGGCCTGCACTAATAATCCACAGACTTGCACTAATAATCCACAGGCATGCACTACTAATCCACAGGCCTTGACTAATAATCCACAGGCCTGCACTAGTAATCCACAGGCCTGCACTAATAATCCACAGACCTGGACTAATAATTACAGGCCTGCACTAATAATCCACAGGCCTGCACTAATAATCCACAGGCCTGGACTAATAATCCACAGGCCTGCACTAATAATCCAAAGGCCTGCAATAATAACCCACAGGCCTGCACTAATAATTCGCAGGCCTGCACTAATAATCCACAGGCCTGCACAAATAATCCACAGACCTGCACTAATAATCCACAGGCCTGCACTAGTAATCCACAGGCCTGCACTAATAATCCACAGACCTGCACTAATAATCCACAGGCCTGCACTGATAATGCACAGGCCTGTACTAATAATCCACAGGCCTGGACTAATAATCCAAAGGCCTGCACTAATAATCCACAGGACTGGACTATTAATCCACAGGCCTGGACTAATAATGCACAGGCCTGCACTAATAATCCAGAGAACTGCACTAATAATACACAGGCCTGCACTAATAATCCACAGTCCTGGAATTATAATCCACAGGCCTGCGCTAATAATCCACAGACCTGCACTAATAATACACAGGCCTGTACTAATAATCCACAGACCTGCACTAATAATCCAGAGACCTGGATTAATAATCCACAGGCCTGCACTAATAATCCAAAGACCTGGACTAATAATCCATAGATCTGGATTAATAATCCACAGGCCTGCACTAATAATCCAAAGACCTGGACTAATAATCCACAGGCCTGGATTTATAATCCACAGGTCTGGACAAATAATCCACAGGCCTGCACTAATAATCCACAGACCTGCACTAATAATCCACAGACCTGCACTAATAATCCAGAGGCCTGCACTAACAATCCACAGACCTGCACTAATAATCCACAGTCCTGCATTAATAATACACAGGCGTGCACTAATAATCCACAGACCTGCACTGATAATCCAAAGGCCTGGACTAAAAATCCACAGGCCTGGACTAATAATCCACAGACCTGCACTAATAATCCACAGGCCTGCACTAATAATTCACAGACCTCCACTAATAATCTACAGGCCTGCACTAATAATCCACAGGCCTGCACTAATAATCCACAGACCAGGACTAATAATCCACAGGCCTGCACTAATAATCCACAGGCCTGCACTAATAATCCGCAGACCTGCACTAATAATACGCAGGCCTGCACTAATAATCCAGAGACGTGGAGTAATAATCCACAGGCCTGGATTAATAATCCACAGCTCTGGATTAATAATCCACAGGCCTGCAATAATAATCCACAGGCCTGCACAAATGATCCTCAGGCCTGCACTAATAATCCACAGTCCTGCACAAATAGTACACAGGCCTGCACTTATAATCCACAGGCCTGGACTAATAATACACAGGCCTGCATAAATATTGCACAGACCTGCGCTAATAATCTACAGGCCTGCACTAATAATCCAAAGACCTGGAGTAATAATTCACAGGCCTGCACTAATAATCCACAGGCCTGCACTAATAATCCACGGGCCTGGACTAATAATCCACAGGCCTGCACTAATAATCCAAAGGCCTGCAATAATAACCCACAGGCCTGCACTAATAATTCGGAGGCCTGCACTAATAATCCACAGGCCTGCACTAATAATCCACAGACCAGGACTAATAATCCACAGGCCTGGACTAATAATCAACTGGACTGGGCTAATAATCCACAGGCCTGCACTAATAATCAACAGACCTGCACTAATAATCCACAGGCATGCACTAATAATCCACAGGCCTTGACTAATAATCCACAGGCCTGCACTAGTAATCCACAGGCCTGCACTAATAATCCACAGACCTGGACTAATAATTCACAGGCCTGCACTAATAATCCACAGGCCTGCACTAATAATCCACAGACCAGGACTAATAATCCACAGTCCTGGACTAATAATCAACAGGTCTGGAGTAATAATCCACAGGCCTGCACTAATAATCCACAGCCTGCACTAATAATCCAAAGACCTGCACTAATAATACAGAGGCCTGCACTAATGATCCACAGGCCTGCACTAATATTCCACAGAGCTGAACTAATTATCCAGAGGCCTGCACAAATGATCCACAGGCCTGCACTAATAATCCACAGACCTGCACAAATATTGCACAGACCTGCGCTAATAATCTACAGTCCTGCACTAATAATACACAGGCCTGCAGTAATAATCCACAGACCTGGACTAACAATCCAGAGGCCTGCACTAATAATCCACAGACCTGGACTAATAATCCACAGGCCTGGACTAATAATCCACAGGTCTGGACTAATAATATACAGGCCTGCACTAATAATCCACAGGCCTGCACTAATAATCCACAGACCTGCACTAATAATCCACAGGCCTGGACTAATAATCCACAGGTCTGCAATAATAATCCACAGAGCTGGACTAATAATCCAAGGGCCTGGACTAATAATCCACAGACCTGCACTAGTAACACACAGGCCTGCACTAATAATCCACAGACCTGGACTAATAATCCACAGGCCTGCACTAATAATCCACAGACTTGGATTAATTATCCACAGGCCTGGACTAATAATCCACAGCTCTGCACTAATAATCCAAAGGACTGCCCTAATAATCCACAGACCTGTACTAATAATCGACAGACGTGCATTACTAGTAGACAGGCCTGCAATAATAATGCACAGGCCTGCACTAATAATGCACAGGCCTGCACTAATAATCCACAGGCCTGCACCAATAATCCACAGACCTGCACTAATAATGCACAGGCCTGCACTAATAATGCACAGGCCTTGACTAATAATCCGCAGGCCCGCACTAATAATCGACAGACGTGCACTAATAATACACAGGCCTGCACTAATAATCCACAGACCAGCACTAATAATCCACTGGCCTGCACTAATAATCCAGAGACCTGGACTAATTATGCACAGGCCTGGACTAATAATCCACAGGTTTGGAGTAATAATCCAGAGGCCTGCACTAATAATCCACTGACCTGCACTAATAATCCACAGGCCTGCACTAATAATTCACAGGCCTGCACTAATAATCCACAGACCTGCACTAATAATCCACAGGCCTGCACTAATAATCCACAGACCTCCACTAATAATCCACAGGCCTGCACTAATAATCCAGAGAATTGGACTAATTATGCACAGGCCTGGACAAATAATCCACAGGTCTGGAGTAATAATCCACAGGCCTGCACTAATAATCCACAGACCTGCACTAATAATACACAGACCTGCACTAATAATACACAGGCCTGCACGAATAATCCACAGACCTGTACTAATAATCGACGGACGTGCATCACTAGTAGACAGGCCTGCACTAATAATGCACAGGCATGCACTAATAATGCACAGGCCTGCACTAATAATACACAGGCCTGCACTAATAATCAACAGACCTGCACTAATAATCCACAGGCCTGCACTAATAATCCAGAGAATTGGACTAATTATGCACAGGCCTGGACAAATAATCCACAGGTCTGGAGTAATAATACACAGGCCTGCACTAATAATCCACAGACCTGCACTAATAATACACAGACCAGCACTGATAATACACAGGCCTGCACGAATAATCCACAGACCTGCACTAATAATCCACAGGCCTGCACTAATAATACGCAGGCCTGCACTAATAATAGCAAGGCCTGCACTAATAATCCAAAGACCTGGAGTAATAATTCACAGGCCTGCACTAATAATCCACAGGCCTGCACTAATAATCCACAGGCCTGGACTAATAATCCACAGGCCTGCACTAATAATCCAAAGGCCTGCAATAATAACCCACAGGCCTGCACTAATAACTCGCAGGCCTGCACTAATAATCCACAGGCCTGCACTAATAATCCACAGACCTGGACTAATAATCCACAGGCCTGGACTAATAATCAACTGGACTGGGCTAATAATCCACAGGCCTGCACTAATAATCCACAGACTTGCACTAATAATCCACAGGCATGCACTACTAATCCACAGGCCTTGACTAATAATCCACAGGCCTGCACTAGTAATCCACAGGCCTGCACTAATAATCCACAGACCTGGACTAATAATTACAGGCCTGCACTAATAATCCACAGGCCTGCACTAATAATCCACAGGCCTGGACTAATAATCCACAGGCCTGCACTAATAATCCAAAGGCCTGCAATAATAACCCACAGGCCTGCACTAATAATTCGCAGGCCTGCACTAATAATCCACAGGCCTGCACAAATAATCCACAGACCTGCACTAATAATCCACAGGCCTGCACTAGTAATCCACAGGCCTGCACTAATAATCCACAGACCTGCACTAATAATCCACAGGCCTGCACTGATAATGCACAGGCCTGTACTAATAATCCACAGGCCTGGACTAATAATCCAAAGGCCTGCACTAATAATCCACAGGACTGGACTATTAATCCACAGGCCTGGACTAATAATGCACAGGCCTGCACTAATAATCCAGAGAACTGCACTAATAATACACAGGCCTGCACTAATAATCCACAGTCCTGGAATTATAATCCACAGGCCTGCGCTAATAATCCACAGACCTGCACTAATAATACACAGGCCTGTACTAATAATCCACAGACCTGCACTAATAATCCAGAGACCTGGATTAATAATCCACAGGCCTGCACTAATAATCCAAAGACCTGGACTAATAATCCATAGATCTGGATTAATAATCCACAGGCCTGCACTAATAATCCAAAGACCTGGACTAATAATCCACAGGCCTGGATTTATAATCCACAGGTCTGGACAAATAATCCACAGGCCTGCACTAATAATCCACAGACCTGCACTAATAATCCACAGACCTGCACTAATAATCCAGAGGCCTGCACTAACAATCCACAGACCTGCACTAATAATCCACAGTCCTGCATTAATAATACACAGGCGTGCACTAATAATCCACAGACCTGCACTGATAATCCAAAGGCCTGGACTAAAAATCCACAGGCCTGGACTAATAATCCACAGACCTGCACTAATAATCCACAGGCCTGCACTAATAATTCACAGACCTCCACTAATAATCTACAGGCCTGCACTAATAATCCACAGGCCTGCACTAATAATCCACAGACCAGGACTAATAATCCACAGGCCTGCACTAATAATCCACAGGCCTGCACTAATAATCCGCAGACCTGCACTAATAATACGCAGGCCTGCACTAATAATCCAGAGACGTGGAGTAATAATCCACAGGCCTGGATTAATAATCCACAGCTCTGGATTAATAATCCACAGGCCTGCAATAATAATCCACAGGCCTGCACAAATGATCCTCAGGCCTGCACTAATAATCCACAGTCCTGCACAAATAGTACACAGGCCTGCACTTATAATCCACAGGCCTGGACTAATAATACACAGGCCTGCATAAATATTGCACAGACCTGCGCTAATAATCTACAGGCCTGCACTAATAATCCAAAGACCTGGAGTAATAATTCACAGGCCTGCACTAATAATCCACAGGCCTGCACTAATAATCCACGGGCCTGGACTAATAATCCACAGGCCTGCACTAATAATCCAAAGGCCTGCAATAATAACCCACAGGCCTGCACTAATAATTCGGAGGCCTGCACTAATAATCCACAGGCCTGCACTAATAATCCACAGACCAGGACTAATAATCCACAGGCCTGGACTAATAATCAACTGGACTGGGCTAATAATCCACAGGCCTGCACTAATAATCAACAGACCTGCACTAATAATCCACAGGCATGCACTAATAATCCACAGGCCTTGACTAATAATCCACAGGCCTGCACTAGTAATCCACAGGCCTGCACTAATAATCCACAGACCTGGACTAATAATTCACAGGCCTGCACTAATAATCCACAGGCCTGCACTAATAATCCACAGGCCTGGACTAATAATCCACAGGCCTGCACTAATAATCCAAAGGCCTGCAATAATAACCGACAGGCCTGCACTAATAATTCGCAGGCCTGCACTAATAATCCACAGGCCTGCACAAATAATCCACAGACGTGCACTAATAATCCACAGGCCTGCACTAGTAATCCACAGGCCTGCACTAATAATCCACAGACCTGCACTAATAATCCACAGGCCTGCACTGATAATGCACAGGCCTGTACTAATAATCCACAGGCCTGGACTAATAATCCACAGGCCTGCACTAATAATCCACAGGACTGGACTATTAATCCAGAGGCCTGGACTAATAATGCACAGGCCTGCACTAATAATCCAGAGAACTGCACTAATAATACACAGGCCTGCACTAATAATCCTCAGGCCTGGACTTATAATCCACAGGCCTGCGCTAATAATCCACAGACCTGCACTAATAATACACAGGCCTGCACTTATAATCCACAGACCTGCACTAATAATCCAGAGACCTGGATTAATAATCCACAGGCCTGCACTAATAATCCAAAGACCTGGACTAATAATCCATAGATCTGGATTAATAATCCACAGGCCTGCACTAATAATCCAAAGACCTGGACTAATAATCCACAGGCCTGGATTTATAATCCACAGGTCTGGACAAATAATCCACAGGCCTGCACTAATAATCCACAGACCTGCACTAATAATCCACAGACCTGCACTAATAATCCAGAGGCCTGCATTAACAATCCACAGACCTGCACTAATAATCCACAGTCCTGCATTAATAATACACAGGCGTGCACTAATAATCCACAGACCTGCACTGATAATCCACAGACCTGGACTAAAAATCCACAGGCCTGGACTAATAATCCACAGACCTGCACTAATAATCCACAGGCCTGCACTAATAATCCACAGGCCTGGACTAATAATCCACAGGCCTGGACTAATAATCCACAGGCCTGCCCTAATAATCCACAGGCCTTGACTAATAATCCACAGGCCTGCACTAATAATCCACAGACCTGCACTAATAATACACAGGCCTGCACTAATAATCCAGAGACGTGGAGTAATAATCCAGAGGCCTGGATTAATAATCCACAGCTCTGGATTAATAATCCACAGGCCTGCAATAATAATCCACAGGCCTGCACAAATGATCCACAGGCCTGCACTAATAATCCACAGACCTGCACAAATAGTACACAGGCCTGCACTTATAATCCACAGGCCTGGACTAATAATACACAGGCCTGCACAAATATTGCACAGACCTGCGCTAATAATCTACAGGCCTGCACTAATAATCCACAGGCCTGCACTAATAATCCACAGGCCTGCACTAATAATCCACAGACCTGCACTAATAATACACAGGCCTGCACTAATAATCCAAAGGCCTGCACTAATAATCCAAAGACCTGGACTAATAATCCACAGGCCTGCACTAATAATACACAGGCCTGCACTAATAATCCACAGGCCTGGACTAATAATCCACGGGCCTGCACTAATAATCCAAAGGCCTGCACTAATAATCCAAAGACCTGCACGAATAATACACAGGCCTGCACTAATAATCCACAGACCTGGATTAATAATCCAGAGGCCTGCACTAATAATGCACAGACCTGGACTAATATTCCACAGGTCTGGACTAATAATCCGCAGGTCTGGACTAATAATACACAGGCCTGCACTATAATCCACAGCCTGCACTAATAATCCAAAGACCTGCACGAATAATACACAGGCCTGCACTAATAATCCACAGGCCTGCATTTATAATCCAGAGGCCTGCACTAATAATCCACAGGCCTGCACTAATAATCCATAGGCCTGGACTAATAATCCACAGGCCTGGACTAATAATCCACAGGCCTGCCCTAATAATCCACAGGCCTGCCCTAATAATCCACAGGCCTGCACTAATAATCAACAGACCTGCACTAATAATCCACAGGCCTGCACTAATAATCCAGAGAATTGGACTAATTATGCACAGGCCTGGACAAATAATCCACAGGTCTGGAGTAATAATCCACAGACCTGCACTAATAATCCACAGACCTGCACTAATAATACACAGGCCTGCACTAATATTCCACGGAGCTGAACTAATAATCCAGAGGCCTGCACAAATGATCCACAGGCCTGCACTAATAATCCACAGACCTGCACTAATAGTACACAGGCCTGCACTAATAAACCACAGGCCTGGACTAATAATACACAGGCCTGCACAAACATTGCACAGACCTGCGCTAATAATCTACAGGCCTGCACTAATAATACACAGGCCTGCACTAATAATCCACAGACCTGGACTAACAATCCAGAGGCCTGCACTAATAATCCACAGACCTGGACTAATAATCCACAGGCCTGGACTAATAATCCACAGGTCTGGACTAATAATACACAGGCCTGCACTAATAATCCACAGGCCTGCACTAATAATCCTCTGATCTGCACTAATAATTCACAGGCCTGCCCTAATAATTCACAGACTTCCACTAATAATCTACAGGCCTGCACTAATAATACACAGGCCTGCACTAATAATCCACAGGCCTGGACTAATAATCCACGGGCCTGCACTAATAATACACAGGCCTGCACTAATAATCCACAGGCCTGGACTAATAATCCACAGGCCTGCCCTAAAAATCCACAGGCCTGCCCTAATAATCCACAGGCCTGCACTAATAATCCACAGACCTGCACTAATAATACACAGGCCTGCACTAATAATCCAGAGACGTGGAGTAATAATCCACAGGCCTGGATTAATAATCCACGGGTCTGGATTAATAATCCACAGGCCTGCAATAATAATCCACAGACCTGCACTAATAATCCGCAGGCCTGCACTAATAATACAGAGGCCTGCACTAATGTTCCACAGGCCTGCATTAATATTCCACAGAGCTGAACTAATAATCCAGAGGCCTGGACAAATGATCCACAGGCCTGCACTAATAATCCACAGACCTGCACTAATAGTACACAGGCCTGCACTAATAAACCACAGGCCTGGACTAATAATACACAGGCCTGCACAAATATTGCACAGACCTGCGCTAATAATCTACAGGCCTGCACTAATAATACACAGGCCTGCACTAATAATCCACAGACCTGGATTAACAATCCAGAGGCCTGCACTAATAATCCACAGACCTGGACTAATAATCCACAGGCCTGGACTAATAATCCACAGGTCTGGACTAATAATACACAGGCCTCCACTAATAATCCACAGGCCTGCACTAATAATCCACTGACCTGCACTAATAATCCTCAGGCCTGGACTAATAATCCACAGGTCTGCAATAATAATCCACAGAGCTGGACTAATAATCCAAAGGCCTGGATTAATAATCCACAGACCTGCACTAGTAACACACAGGCCTGCACTAATAATCCACAGACCTGGACTAATAATCCACAGGCCTGCACTAATAATCCACAGACCAGGACTAATTATCCACAGGCCTGGACTAATAATCCACAGCTCTGCACTAATAATCCAAAGGACTGCCCTAATAATCCACAGACCTGTACTAATAATCGACAGACGTGCATTACTAGTAGACAGGCCTGCAATAATAATGCACAGGCCTGCACTAATAATGCACAGGCCTGCACTAATAATCCACAGGCCTGCACCAATAATCCACAGACCTGCACTAATAATGCACAGGCCTGCACTAATAATGCACAGGCCTTGTCTAATAATCCACAGGCCTGCACTAATAATCGACAGACCAGCACTAATAATACACAGGCCTGCACTAATAATCCACAGACCAGCACTAATAATCCATTGGCCTGCACTAATAATCCAGAGACCTGGACTAATTATGCACAGGCCTGGACTAATAATCCACAGGTTTGGAGTAATAATCCAGAGGCCTGCACTAATAATCCACTGACCTACACTAATATTCCACAGACCTGCACTAATAATTCACAGGCCTGCACTAATAATCCACAGACCTGCACTAATAATCCACAGACCTGCACTAATACTCCACAGACCTGCACTAATAATCCACAGGCCTGCACTAATAACCCAGAGAATTGGACTAATTATGCACAGGCCTGGACAAATAATCCACAGGTCTGGAGTAATAATCCACAGGCCTGCACTAATAATCCACAGACCTGCACTAATAATACACAGACCTGCACTAATAATACACAGGCATGCACGAATAATCCACAGACCTGTACTAATAATCGACAGACGTGCATCACTAGTAGACAGGCCTGCACTAATAATGCACAGGCCTGCACTAATAATGCACAGGCCTGCACTAATAATACACAGGCCTGCACTAATAATCAACAGACCTGCACTAATAATCCACAGGCCTGCACTAATAATCCAGAGAATTGACTAATTATGCACAGGCCTGGACAAATAATCCACACGTCTGGAGTAATAATCCACAGGCCTGCACTAATAATCCACAGACCTGCACTAATAATACACAGACCAGCACTAATAATACACAGGCCTACACGAATAATCCACATACCTGCACTAATAATCCACAGGCCTGCACTAATAATACACAGGCCTGCACTAATAATCCACAGACCAGGACTAATAATCCACAGGCCTGGACTAATAATCAACTGGACTGGGCTAATAATCCACAGGCCTGCACTAATAATCCACAGACCTGCACTAATAATCCACAGGCATGCACTAATAATCCACAGGCCTGCACTAATAATCCACAGGCCTGCACTAGTAATCCACAGGCCTGCACGAATAATCCACAGACCTGGACTAATAATTCACAGGCCTGCACTAATAATCCACAGGCCTGCACTAATAATCCACAGGCCTGGACTAATAATCCACAGGCCTGCACTAATAATCCAAAGGCCTGCAATAATAACCCACAGGCCTGCACTAATAATTCGCAGGCCTGCACTAATATTCCACAGGCCTGCACAAATAATCCACAGACCTGCACTAATAATCCACAGGCCTGCACTAGTAATCCACAGGCCTGCACTAATAATCCACAGACCTGCACTAATAATCCACAGGCCTGCACTGATAATGCACAGGCCTGTACTAATGATCCACAGGCCAGGACTAATAATCCAAGGGCCTGCACTAATAATCCACAGGACTGGACTATTAATCCACAGGCCTGGACTAATAATGCACAGGCCTGCACTAATAATCCAGAGAACTGCACTAATAATACACAGGCCTGCACTAATAATCCACAGGCCTGGACTTATAATCCACAGGCCTGCGCTAATAATCCACAGACCTGCACTAATAATACACAGGCCTGCACTAATAATCCACAGACCTGCACTAATAATCCAGAGACCTGGATTAATAATCCACAGGCCTGCACTAATAATCCAAAGACCTGGACTAATAATCCATAGATCTGGATTAATAATCCACAGGCCTGCACTAATAATCCAAAGACCTGGACTAATAATCCACAGGCCTGGATTTATAATCCACAGGTCTGGACAAATAATCCACAGGCCTGCACTAATAATCCACAGACCTGCACTAATAATCCACAGACCTGCACTAATAATCCAGAGGCCTGCACTAACAATACACAGACCTGCACTAATAATCCACAGTCCTGCATTAATAATACACAGGCGTGCACTAATAATCCACAGACTTGCACTGATAATCCACAGGCCTGGACTAAAAATCCACAGGCCTGGACTAATGATCCACAGACCTGCACTAATAATCCACAGGCCTGCACTAATAATCCACAGGCCTGGACTAATAATCCACAGGCCTGGACTAATAATCCACAGGCCTGCCCTAATAATCCACAGGACTTGACTAATAATCCACAGGCCTGCACTAATAATCCACAGACCTGCACTAATAATACACAGGCCTGCACTAATAATCCAGAGACGTGGAGTAATAATCCACAGGCCTGGATTAATAATCCACAGCTCTGGATTAATAATCCACAGGCCTGCAATAATAATCCACAGGCCTGCCCTAATAATCCACAGGCCTGCCCTAATAATCCACAGGCCTGCACTAATAATCCACAGACCTGCACTAATAATCCACAGACCAGCACTAATAATACACAGGCCTGCACGAATAATCTACAGACCTGCACTAATAATCCACAGGCCTGCACTAATAATACACAGGCCTGCACTAATAATCCACAGGCCCGGACTAATAATCCACAGGCCATGCACTAATAATCCTCTGATCTGCGCTAATAATTCACAGGCCTGCCCTAACAATTCACAGACCTGCACTAATAATCTACAGGCCTGCACTAATAATCCACAGGCCTGCACTAATAATCCACAGACCAGGACTAATAATCCACAGTCCTGCAGTAATAATCCACAGGCCGGCACTCATAATCCGCAGACCTGCACTAATAATACGCAGGCCTGCACTAATAATAGAAAGGCCTGCACTAATAATCCAAAGACCTGGAGTAATAATTCACAGGCCTGCACTAATAATCCACAGGCCTGCACTAATAATCCACAGGCCTGGACTAATAATCCACGGGCCTGCACTAATAATCCACAGACCAGGACTAATAATCCACAGGCCTGCACTAATAATCCACAGGCCTGCACTAATAATCCGCAGACCTGCACTAATAATACGCAGGCCTGCACTAATAATAGAAAGGCCTGCACTAATAATCCAAAGACCTGGAGTAATAATCCACAGGCCTGGACTAATAATCAACTGGACTGGGCTAATAATCCACAGGCCTGCACTAATAATCCACAGACCAGCACTAATAATCCACAGGCATGCACTAATAATCCACAGGCCTTGACTAATAATCCACAGGCCTGCACTAGTAATCCACAGGCCTGCACTAATAATCCACAGACCTGGACTAATAATTCACAGGCCTGCACTAATAATCCACAGGCCTGCACTAATAATCCACAGGCCTGGACTAATAATCCACAGGCCTGCACTAATAATCCAAAGGCCTGCAATAATAACCCACAGGCCTGCATTAATAATTCGCAGGCCTGCACTAATAATCCACAGGCCTGCACAAATAATCCACAGACCTGCACTAATAATCCACAGGCCTGCACTAGTAATCCACAGGCCTGCACTAATAATCCACAGACCTGCACTAATAATCCACAGGCCTGCACTGATAATGCACAGGCCTGTACTAACAATCCACAGGCCTTGACTAATAATCCACAGGCCTGCACTAATAATCCACAGGACTGGACTATTAATCCACAGGCCTGGACTAATAATGCACAGGCCTGCACTAATAATCCAGAGAACTGCACTAATAATACACAGGCCTGCACTAATAATCCACAGTCCTGGACTTATAATCCACAGTCCTGCACTAATAATCCACAGACCTGCACTAATAATACACAGGCCTGCACTAATAATCCACAGACCTGCACTAATAATCCAGAGACTGGATTAATAATCCACAGGCCTGCACTAATAATCCAAAGACCTGGACTAATAATCCATAGATCTGGATTAATAATCCACAGGCCTGCACTAATAATCCAAAGACCTGGACTAATAATCCACAGGCCTGGATTTATAATCCACAGGTCTGGACAAATAATCCACAGGCCTGCACTAATAATCCACAGACCTGCACTAATAATCCACAGACCTGCACTAATAATCCAGAGGCCTGCACTAACAATCCACAGACCTGCATTAATAAACCACAGTCCTGCATTAATAATACACAGGCGTGCACTAATAATCCACAGATCTGCACTGATAATCCACAGGCCTGGACTAAAAATCCACAGGCCTGGACTAATAATCCACAGACCTGCACTAATAATCCACAGGCCTGCACTAATAATCCACAGGCCTGGACTAATAATCCACAGGCCTGGACTAATAATCCACAGGCCTGCCCTAATAATCCACAGGCCTTGACTAATAATCCACAGGCCTGCACTAATAATCCACAGACCTGCACTAATAATACACAGGCCTGCACTAATAATCCACAGACCTGCACTAATAATCCACAGACCTGCACTAATAATGCACAGGCCTGCACTAATAATCCACAGGCCTGGACTAATAATCCACAGGCCTGCACTAATAATCCTCCGATCTGCAGTAATAATCCACAGGCCTGCCCTAATAATTCAGAGACCTGCACTAATTATCTACAGGCCTGCACTAATAATCCACAGACCTGCACTAATAATCGACAGACGTGCATTACTAGTAGACAGGCCTGCACTAATAATGCACAGGCCTGCACTAATAATGCACAGGCCTTGACTAATAATCCACAGGCCTGCACTAATAATCGACAGACCTGCACTAATAATACAAAGTCCTGCACTAATAATCCACAGACCAGCACTAATAATCCACAGGCCTGCACTAATAATCCAGAGACCTGGACTAATTATGCACAGGCCTGGACTAATAATCCACAGGTTTGGAGTAATAATCCACAGGCCTGCACTAATAATCCACAGACCTGCACTAATAATTCACAGACCTGCACTAATAATACACAGGCCTGCACTAATAATCCACAGTCCTGCACTAATAATCCACAGACCTGCACTAATAATCCACAGTCCTGCACTAATAATCCACAGGCCTGGACTAATAATCCACACGCCTGGACTAATAATCCACAGGCCTGCCCTAATAATCCACAGGCCTGCACTAATAATCCACAGACCTGCACTAATAATACACTGGCCTGCACTAATAATCCAGAGACGTGGAGTAATAATCCACAGGCCTGGATTAATAATCCACAGGTCTGGATTAATAATCCACAGGCCTGCAATAATAATCCACAGACCAGCACTAATAATCCGCAGGCCTGCACTAATAATACAGAGGCCTGCACTAATGATCCACAGGCCTGCACTAATATTCCACAGAGCTGAACTAATAATCCAGAGGCCTGCACAAATGATCCACAGGCCTGCACTAATAATCCACAGACCTGCACTAATAGTACACAGGCCTGCACTAATAATCCACAGGCCTGGACTAATAATACACAGGCCTGCACAAATATTGCACAGACCTGCGCTAATAATCTACAGGCCTGCACTAATAATTCACCGGCCTGCATTAATAATCCACAGACCTGCGCTAATAATACACAGGCCTGCACTAATAATCCACAGGCCTGCACTAATAATCCACAGGCCTGCACTAATAATCCACAGACCTGCACTAATAATACACAGGCCTGCACTAATAATCCAAAGACCTGGACGAACAATCCAGAGGCCTGCACTAATAATCCACAGACCTGGACTAATAATCCACAGGCCTGGACTAATAATCCACAGTTCTGGACTAATAATCCACAGACCTGCACTAATAATCCACAGGCCTGCACTAATAATCCACAGACCTGCACTAATAATCCACAGGCCTGGACTAATAATCCACAGGCCTGCAATAATAATCCACAGAGCTGGACTAATAATCCACAGACCTGCACTAGTAACACACAGGCCTGCACTAATGATCCACCGACCTGGACTAATAATTCACAGGCCTGCACTAATAATCCACAGACCTGGACTAATTATCCACAGGCCTGGACTAATAATCCACAGCTCTGCACTAATAATCCAAAGGACTGCACTAATAATCCACAGACCTGTACTAATAATCGACAGACGTGCATTACTAGTAGACAGGCCTGCAATAATAATGCACAGGCCTGCACTAATAATGCACAGGCCTGCACTAATAATCCACTGGCCTGCACCAATAATCCACAGACCTGCACTAATAATCCACAGACCTGGACTAATTATCCACAGACCTGCACTAATAATCCACAGACCTGCACTAATAATGCACAGGCCTGCACTAATAATACACAGGCCTGCACTAATAATCAACAGACCTGCACTAATAATCCACAGGCCTGCACTAATAATCCAGAGAATTGACTAATTATGCACAGGCCTGGACAAATAATCCACACGTCTGGAGTAATAATCCACAGGCCTGCACTAATAATCCACAGACCTGCACTAATAATACACAGACCAGCACTAATAATACACAGGCCTACACGAATAATCCACATACCTGCACTAATAATCCACAGGCCTGCACTAATAATACACAGGCCTGCACTAATAATCCACAGACCAGGACTAATAATCCACAGGCCTGGACTAATAATCAACTGGACTGGGCTAATAATCCACAGGCCTGCACTAATAATCCACAGACCTGCACTAATAATCCACAGGCATGCACTAATAATCCACAGGCCTGCACTAATAATCCACAGGCCTGCACTAGTAATCCACAGGCCTGCACGAATAATCCACAGACCTGGACTAATAATTCACAGGCCTGCACTAATAATCCACAGGCCTGCACTAATAATCCACAGGCCTGGACTAATAATCCACAGGCCTGCACTAATAATCCAAAGGCCTGCAATAATAACCCACAGGCCTGCACTAATAATTCGCAGGCCTGCACTAATATTCCACAGGCCTGCACAAATAATCCACAGACCTGCACTAATAATCCACAGGCCTGCACTAGTAATCCACAGGCCTGCACTAATAATCCACAGACCTGCACTAATAATCCACAGGCCTGCACTGATAATGCACAGGCCTGTACTAATGATCCACAGGCCAGGACTAATAATCCAAGGGCCTGCACTAATAATCCACAGGACTGGACTATTAATCCACAGGCCTGGACTAATAATGCACAGGCCTGCACTAATAATCCAGAGAACTGCACTAATAATACACAGGCCTGCACTAATAATCCACAGGCCTGGACTTATAATCCACAGGCCTGCGCTAATAATCCACAGACCTGCACTAATAATACACAGGCCTGCACTAATAATCCACAGACCTGCACTAATAATCCAGAGACCTGGATTAATAATCCACAGGCCTGCACTAATAATCCAAAGACCTGGACTAATAATCCATAGATCTGGATTAATAATCCACAGGCCTGCACTAATAATCCAAAGACCTGGACTAATAATCCACAGGCCTGGATTTATAATCCACAGGTCTGGACAAATAATCCACAGGCCTGCACTAATAATCCACAGACCTGCACTAATAATCCACAGACCTGCACTAATAATCCAGAGGCCTGCACTAACAATACACAGACCTGCACTAATAATCCACAGTCCTGCATTAATAATACACAGGCGTGCACTAATAATCCACAGACTTGCACTGATAATCCACAGGCCTGGACTAAAAATCCACAGGCCTGGACTAATGATCCACAGACCTGCACTAATAATCCACAGGCCTGCACTAATAATCCACAGGCCTGGACTAATAATCCACAGGCCTGGACTAATAATCCACAGGCCTGCCCTAATAATCCACAGGACTTGACTAATAATCCACAGGCCTGCACTAATAATCCACAGACCTGCACTAATAATACACAGGCCTGCACTAATAATCCAGAGACGTGGAGTAATAATCCACAGGCCTGGATTAATAATCCACAGCTCTGGATTAATAATCCACAGGCCTGCAATAATAATCCACAGGCCTGCCCTAATAATCCACAGGCCTGCCCTAATAATCCACAGGCCTGCACTAATAATCCACAGACCTGCACTAATAATCCACAGACCAGCACTAATAATACACAGGCCTGCACGAATAATCTACAGACCTGCACTAATAATCCACAGGCCTGCACTAATAATACACAGGCCTGCACTAATAATCCACAGGCCCGGACTAATAATCCACAGGCCATGCACTAATAATCCTCTGATCTGCGCTAATAATTCACAGGCCTGCCCTAACAATTCACAGACCTGCACTAATAATCTACAGGCCT
Organism: Isurus oxyrinchus; assembly: GCA_026770705.1. Taxonomy (NCBI): domain Eukaryota; kingdom Metazoa; phylum Chordata; class Chondrichthyes; order Lamniformes; family Lamnidae; genus Isurus; species Isurus oxyrinchus. The sequence goes on along the minus strand of JANJGN010000003.1, from coordinate 1,309,909 downwards.
GCACTAATAATCCACAGGCCTGCACTAATAATCCACAGACCAGGACTAATAATCCACAGTCCTGCAGTAATAATCCACAGGCCGGCACTCATAATCCGCAGACCTGCACTAATAATACGCAGGCCTGCACTAATAATAGAAAGGCCTGCACTAATAATCCAAAGACCTGGAGTAATAATTCACAGGCCTGCACTAATAATCCACAGGCCTGCACTAATAATCCACAGGCCTGGACTAATAATCCACGGGCCTGCACTAATAATCCACAGACCAGGACTAATAATCCACAGGCCTGCACTAATAATCCACAGGCCTGCACTAATAATCCGCAGACCTGCACTAATAATACGCAGGCCTGCACTAATAATAGAAAGGCCTGCACTAATAATCCAAAGACCTGGAGTAATAATCCACAGGCCTGGACTAATAATCAACTGGACTGGGCTAATAATCCACAGGCCTGCACTAATAATCCACAGACCAGCACTAATAATCCACAGGCATGCACTAATAATCCACAGGCCTTGACTAATAATCCACAGGCCTGCACTAGTAATCCACAGGCCTGCACTAATAATCCACAGACCTGGACTAATAATTCACAGGCCTGCACTAATAATCCACAGGCCTGCACTAATAATCCACAGGCCTGGACTAATAATCCACAGGCCTGCACTAATAATCCAAAGGCCTGCAATAATAACCCACAGGCCTGCATTAATAATTCGCAGGCCTGCACTAATAATCCACAGGCCTGCACAAATAATCCACAGACCTGCACTAATAATCCACAGGCCTGCACTAGTAATCCACAGGCCTGCACTAATAATCCACAGACCTGCACTAATAATCCACAGGCCTGCACTGATAATGCACAGGCCTGTACTAACAATCCACAGGCCTTGACTAATAATCCACAGGCCTGCACTAATAATCCACAGGACTGGACTATTAATCCACAGGCCTGGACTAATAATGCACAGGCCTGCACTAATAATCCAGAGAACTGCACTAATAATACACAGGCCTGCACTAATAATCCACAGTCCTGGACTTATAATCCACAGTCCTGCACTAATAATCCACAGACCTGCACTAATAATACACAGGCCTGCACTAATAATCCACAGACCTGCACTAATAATCCAGAGACTGGATTAATAATCCACAGGCCTGCACTAATAATCCAAAGACCTGGACTAATAATCCATAGATCTGGATTAATAATCCACAGGCCTGCACTAATAATCCAAAGACCTGGACTAATAATCCACAGGCCTGGATTTATAATCCACAGGTCTGGACAAATAATCCACAGGCCTGCACTAATAATCCACAGACCTGCACTAATAATCCACAGACCTGCACTAATAATCCAGAGGCCTGCACTAACAATCCACAGACCTGCATTAATAAACCACAGTCCTGCATTAATAATACACAGGCGTGCACTAATAATCCACAGATCTGCACTGATAATCCACAGGCCTGGACTAAAAATCCACAGGCCTGGACTAATAATCCACAGACCTGCACTAATAATCCACAGGCCTGCACTAATAATCCACAGGCCTGGACTAATAATCCACAGGCCTGGACTAATAATCCACAGGCCTGCCCTAATAATCCACAGGCCTTGACTAATAATCCACAGGCCTGCACTAATAATCCACAGACCTGCACTAATAATACACAGGCCTGCACTAATAATCCACAGACCTGCACTAATAATCCACAGACCTGCACTAATAATGCACAGGCCTGCACTAATAATCCACAGGCCTGGACTAATAATCCACAGGCCTGCACTAATAATCCTCCGATCTGCAGTAATAATCCACAGGCCTGCCCTAATAATTCAGAGACCTGCACTAATTATCTACAGGCCTGCACTAATAATCCACAGACCTGCACTAATAATCGACAGACGTGCATTACTAGTAGACAGGCCTGCACTAATAATGCACAGGCCTGCACTAATAATGCACAGGCCTTGACTAATAATCCACAGGCCTGCACTAATAATCGACAGACCTGCACTAATAATACAAAGTCCTGCACTAATAATCCACAGACCAGCACTAATAATCCACAGGCCTGCACTAATAATCCAGAGACCTGGACTAATTATGCACAGGCCTGGACTAATAATCCACAGGTTTGGAGTAATAATCCACAGGCCTGCACTAATAATCCACAGACCTGCACTAATAATTCACAGACCTGCACTAATAATACACAGGCCTGCACTAATAATCCACAGTCCTGCACTAATAATCCACAGACCTGCACTAATAATCCACAGTCCTGCACTAATAATCCACAGGCCTGGACTAATAATCCACACGCCTGGACTAATAATCCACAGGCCTGCCCTAATAATCCACAGGCCTGCACTAATAATCCACAGACCTGCACTAATAATACACTGGCCTGCACTAATAATCCAGAGACGTGGAGTAATAATCCACAGGCCTGGATTAATAATCCACAGGTCTGGATTAATAATCCACAGGCCTGCAATAATAATCCACAGACCAGCACTAATAATCCGCAGGCCTGCACTAATAATACAGAGGCCTGCACTAATGATCCACAGGCCTGCACTAATATTCCACAGAGCTGAACTAATAATCCAGAGGCCTGCACAAATGATCCACAGGCCTGCACTAATAATCCACAGACCTGCACTAATAGTACACAGGCCTGCACTAATAATCCACAGGCCTGGACTAATAATACACAGGCCTGCACAAATATTGCACAGACCTGCGCTAATAATCTACAGGCCTGCACTAATAATTCACCGGCCTGCATTAATAATCCACAGACCTGCGCTAATAATACACAGGCCTGCACTAATAATCCACAGGCCTGCACTAATAATCCACAGGCCTGCACTAATAATCCACAGACCTGCACTAATAATACACAGGCCTGCACTAATAATCCAAAGACCTGGACGAACAATCCAGAGGCCTGCACTAATAATCCACAGACCTGGACTAATAATCCACAGGCCTGGACTAATAATCCACAGTTCTGGACTAATAATCCACAGACCTGCACTAATAATCCACAGGCCTGCACTAATAATCCACAGACCTGCACTAATAATCCACAGGCCTGGACTAATAATCCACAGGCCTGCAATAATAATCCACAGAGCTGGACTAATAATCCACAGACCTGCACTAGTAACACACAGGCCTGCACTAATGATCCACCGACCTGGACTAATAATTCACAGGCCTGCACTAATAATCCACAGACCTGGACTAATTATCCACAGGCCTGGACTAATAATCCACAGCTCTGCACTAATAATCCAAAGGACTGCACTAATAATCCACAGACCTGTACTAATAATCGACAGACGTGCATTACTAGTAGACAGGCCTGCAATAATAATGCACAGGCCTGCACTAATAATGCACAGGCCTGCACTAATAATCCACTGGCCTGCACCAATAATCCACAGACCTGCACTAATAATGCACAGGCCTGCACTAATAATGCACAGGCCTTGACTAATAATCCACAGGCCTGCACTAATAATCGACAGACCTGCACTAATAATACACAGGCCTGCACTAATAATCCACAGACCAGCACTAATAATCCACAGGCCTGCACTAATAATCCAGAGAATTGGACTAATTATGCACAGGCCTGGAGAAATAATTCACAGGTCTGGAGTAATAATCCACAGGCCTGCACTAATAATCCACAGACCTGCACTAATAATACACAGACCTGCACTAATAATACACAGGCCTGCACGAATAATCCACTAACCTGTACTAATAATAGACAGACGTGCATTACTAGTAGACAGGCCTGCACTAATAATGCACAGGCCTGCACTAATAATGCACAGGCCTGCACTAATAATACACAGGCCTGCACTAATAATCAACAGACCTGCACTAATAATCCACAGGCCTGCACTAATAATCCAGAGAATTGGACTAATTATGCACAGGCCTGGACAAATAATCCACAGGTCTGGAGTAATAATCCACAGGCCTGCACTAATAATCCACAGACCTGGACTAATTATCCACAGGCCTGGACTAATAATCCATAGCTCTGCACTAATAATCCAAAGGCCTGCACTAATAATCCACAGACCTGCACTAATAATCGACAGACGTGCATTACTAGTAGACAGGACGGCACTAATAATGCAAAGGCCTGCACTAATAATGCACAGGCCTTGACTAATAATCCGCAGGCCTGCACCAATAATCCACAGACCTGCACTAATAATACACAGGCCTGCACTAATAATCCACAGAACTGCACTAATACTCCACAGGCCTGCACTAATAATCCAGAGACCTGGACTAATTATGCAAAGGCCTGGACAAATAATCCACAGGTCTGCAGTAATAATCCACAGGCATGCATTAATAATCCACAGACCTGCACTAATAATACACAGACCTGCACTAATAATACACAGGCCTGCACTAATAATCCACAGACCTGCACTAATAATCCACAGACCTGCACTAATAGTACACAGGCCTGCACTAACAATCCACAGGCCTGGACTAATAATCCACAGGCCTGCACTAATAATCCTCCGATCTGCAGTAATAATCCACAGGCCTGCCCTAATAATTCACAGACCTGCACTAATAATCCACAGACCTGCACTAATAATCCACAGACCTGCACTAATAATCCACAGGCCTGGACTAATAATCCACAGGCCTGCACTAATAATCCTCCGATCTGCAGTAATAATCCACAGGCCTGCCCTAATAATTCACAGACCTGCACTAATAATCTACAGGCCTGCACTAATAATCCACAGGCCTGCACTAAAAATACACAGAACAGGACTAATAATCCACAGGCCTGCACTAATAATCCAAAGGCCTGCACTAATAATCCACAGGCCTGCACTAATAATCAACAGGCCTGGACTAATTATCCACAGGCCTGGACTAATAATCCACAGGTCTGCACTAATATTCCAATGGCCTGCACTAATAATCCACAGACCTGCACTAATAATCGACAGACGTGCATTACTAGTAGACAGGCCTGCACTAATAATGCACAGGCCTGCACTAATAATGCACAGGCCTTGACTAATAATCCACAGGCCTGCACTAATAATCGACCGACCTGCACTAATAATACTCAGTCCTGCACTAATAATCCACAGACCAGCACTAATAATCCACAGGCCTGCACTAATAATCCAGAGACCTGGACTAATTATGCACAGGCCTGGACTAATAATCCACAGGTTTGGAGTAATAATCCACAGGCCTGCACTAATAATCCACAGACCTGCACTAATAATCCACAGACCTGCACTAATAATACACAGGCCTGAACTAATAATCCACAGACCTGCACTAATAATCCACAGACCTGCACTAATAATCCACAGGCCTGCACTAATAATCCACAGGCCTGGACTAATAATCCACAGGCCTGCACTAATAATCCACAGGCCTGCCCTAATAATCCACAGGCCTGCACTAATAATCCACAGACCTGCACTAATAATACACAGGCCTGCACTAATAATCCAGAGACGTGGAGTAATAATCCACAGGCCTGGATTAATAATCCACAGGTCTGGATTAATAATCCACAGGCCTGCAATAATAATCCACAGACATGCACTAATAATCCGCAGGCCTGCACTAATAATACAGAGGCCTGCACTAATGATCCACAGGCCTGCACTAATATTCCACAGAGCTGAACTAATAATCCAGAGGCCTGCACAAATGATCCACAGGCCTGCACTAATAATCCACAGACCTGCACTAATAGTACACAGGCCTGCACTAATAATCCACAGGCCTGGACTAATAATACACAGGCCTGCACAAATATTGCACAGACCTGCGCTAATAATCTACAGGCCTGCACTAATAATCCACAGGCCTGCAGTAATAATCCACAGGCCTGCACTAATAATCCACAGACCTGCACTAATAATACACAGGCCTGCACTAATAATCCACAGACCTGGACTAACAATCCAGAGGCCTGCACTAATAATCCACAGACTTGGACTAATAATCCACAGGCCTGGACTAATAATCCACAGGTCTGGACTAATAATCCACAGACCTGCACTAATAATCCACAGACCTGCACTAATAATCCACAGGCCTGGACTAATATTCCACAGGCTTGCAATAATAATCCACAGAGCTGGAGTAATAATCCACAGGCCTGGACTAATAATCCACAGACCTGCACTAGTAACACACAGGCCTGCACTAATAATCCACAGACCTGGACTAATTATCCACAGGCCTGGACTAATAATCCACAGCTCTGCACTAATAATCCAAAGGACTGCACTAATAATCCACAGACCTGTACTAATAATCGACAGACGTGCATTACTAGTAGACAGGCCTTCAATAATAATGCACAGGCCTGCACTAGTAATGCACAGGCCTGCACTAATAATCCACAGCCTGCACCAATAATCCACAGACCTGCACTAATAATGCACAGGCCTGCACTAATAATGCACAGGCCTTGACTAATAATCCACAGGCCTGCACTAATAATCGACAGACCTGCACTAATAATACACAGGCCTGCACTAATAATCCACAGACCAGCACTAATAATCCACAGGCCTGCACTAATAATCCAGAGACCTGGGCTAATTATGCACAGGCCTGGACTAATAATCCACAGGTTTGGAGTAATAATCCACAGGCCTGCACTAATAATCCACAGACCTGCACTAATAATCCACAGACCTGCACTAATAATACACAGGCCTGCACTAATAATCCACAGGCCTGCACTAATAATTCACCGGCCTGCATTAATAATCCACAGACCTGCGCTAATAATACACAGGCCTGCACTAATAATCCACAGGCCTGCACTAATAATCCACAGGCCTGCACTAATAATCCACAGACCTGCACTAATAATACACAGGCCTGCACTAATAATCCAAAGACCTGGACGAACAATCCAGAGGCCTGCACTAATAATCCACAGACCTGGACTAATAATCCACAGGCCTGGACTAATAATCCACAGTTCTGGACTAATAATCCACAGACCTGCACTAATAATCCACAGGCCTGCACTAATAATCCACAGACCTGCACTAATAATCCACAGGCCTGGACTAATAATCCACAGGCCTGCAATAATAATCCACAGAGCTGGACTAATAATCCACAGACCTGCACTAGTAACACACAGGCCTGCACTAATAATCCACCGACCTGGACTAATAATTCACAGGCCTGCACTAATAATCAACAGACCTGGACTAATTATCCACAGGCCTGGACTAATAATCCACAGCTCTGCACTAATAATCCAAAGGACTGCACTAATAATCCACAGACCTGTACTAATAATCGACAGACGTGCATTACTAGTAGACAGGCCTGCAATAATAATGCACAGGCCTGCACTAATAATGCACAGGCCTGCACTAATAATCCACTGGCCTGCACCAATAATCCACAGACCTGCACTAATAATGCACAGGCCTGCACTAATAATGCACAGGCCTTGACTAATAATCCACAGGCCTGCACTAATAATCGACAGACCTGCACTAATAATACACAGGCCTGCACTAATAATCCACAGACCAGCACTAATAATCCACAGGCCTGCACTAATAATCCAGAGAATTGGACTAATTATGCACAGGCCTGGAGAAATAATTCACAGGTCTGGAGTAATAATCCACAGGCCTGCACTAATAATCCACAGACCTGCACTAATAATACACAGACCTGCACTAATAATACACAGGCCTGCACGAATAATCCACTAACCTGTACTAATAATAGACAGACGTGCATTACTAGTAGACAGGCCTGCACTAATAATGCACAGGCCTGCACTAATAATGCACAGGCCTGCACTAATAATACACAGGCCTGCACTAATAATCAACAGACCTGCACTAATAATCCACAGGCCTGCACTAATAATCCAGAGAATTGGACTAATTATGCACAGGCCTGGACAAATAATCCACAGGTCTGGAGTAATAATCCACAGGCCTGCACTAATAATCCACAGACCTGGACTAATTATCCACAGGCCTGGACTAATAATCCACAGCTCTGCACTAATAATCCAAAGGCCTGCACTAATAATCCACAGACCTGCACTAATAATCGACAGACGTGCATTACTAGTAGACAGGACGGCACTAATAATGCAAAGGCCTGCACTAATAATGCACAGGCCTTGACTAATAATCCGCAGGCCTGCACCAATAATCCACAGACCTGCACTAATAATACACAGGCCTGCACTAATAATCCACAGAACTGCACTAATACTCCACAGGCCTGCACTAATAATCCAGAGACCTGGACTAATTATGCAAAGGCCTGGACAAATAATCCACAGGTCTGCAGTAATAATCCACAGGCATGCATTAATAATCCACAGACCTGCACTAATAATACACAGACCTGCACTAATAATACACAGGCCTGCACTAATAATCCACAGACCTGCACTAATAATCCACAGACCTGCACTAATAGTACACAGGCCTGCACTAACAATCCACAGGCCTGGACTAATAATCCACAGGCCTGCACTAATAATCCTCCGATCTGCAGTAATAATCCACAGGCCTGCCCTAATAATTCACAGACCTGCACTAATAATCCACAGACCTGCACTAATAATCCACAGACCTGCACTAATAATCCACAGGCCTGGACTAATAATCCACAGGCCTGCACTAATAATCCTCCGATCTGCAGTAATAATCCACAGGCCTGCCCTAATAATTCACAGACCTGCACTAATAATCTACAGGCCTGCACTAATAATCCACAGGCCTGCACTAAAAATACACAGACCAGGACTAATAATCCACAGGCCTGCACTAATAATCCAAAGGCCTGCACTAATAATCCACAGGCCTGCACTAATAATCAACAGGCCTGGACTAATTATCCACAGGCCTGGACTAATAATCCACAGGTCTGCACTAATATTCCAATGGCCTGCACTAATAATCCACAGACCTGCACTAATAATCGACAGACGTGCATTACTAGTAGACAGGCCTGCACTAATAATGCACAGGCCTGCACTAATAATGCACAGGCCTTGACTAATAATCCACAGGCCTGCACTAATAATCGACCGACCTGCACTAATAATACTCAGTCCTGCACTAATAATCCACAGACCAGCACTAATAATCCACAGGCCTGCACTAATAATCCAGAGACCTGGACTAATTATGCACAGGCCTGGACTAATAATCCACAGGTTTGGAGTAATAATCCACAGGCCTGCACTAATAATCCACAGACCTGCACTAATAATCCACAGACCTGCACTAATAATACACAGGCCTGAACTAATAATCCACAGACCTGCACTAATAATCCACAGACCTGCACTAATAATCCACAGGCCTGCACTAATAATCCACAGGCCTGGACTAATAATCCACAGGCCTGCACTAATAATCCACAGGCCTGCCCTAATAATCCACAGGCCTGCACTAATAATCCACAGACCTGCACTAATAATACACAGGCCTGCACTAATAATCCAGAGACGTGGAGTAATAATCCACAGGCCTGGATTAATAATCCACAGGTCTGGATTAATAATCCACAGGCCTGCAATAATAATCCACAGACATGCACTAATAATCCGCAGGCCTGCACTAATAATACAGAGGCCTGCACTAATGATCCACAGGCCTGCACTAATATTCCACAGAGCTGAACTAATAATCCAGAGGCCTGCACAAATGATCCACAGGCCTGCACTAATAATCCACAGACCTGCACTAATAGTACACAGGCCTGCACTAATAATCCACAGGCCTGGACTAATAATACACAGGCCTGCACAAATATTGCACAGACCTGCGCTAATAATCTACAGGCCTGCACTAATAATCCACAGGCCTGCAGTAATAATCCACAGGCCTGCACTAATAATCCACAGACCTGCACTAATAATACACAGGCCTGCACTAATAATCCACAGACATGGACTAACAATCCAGAGGCCTGCACTAATAATCCACAGACCTGGACTAATAATCCACAGGCCTGGACTAATAATCCACAGGTCTGGACTAATAATCCACAGACCTGGACTAATAATCCACAGACCTGCACTAATAATCCACAGGCCTGGACTAATATTCCACAGGCCTGCAATAATAATCCACAGAGCTGGAGTAATAATCCACAGGCCTGGACTAATAATCCACAGACCTGCACTAGTAACACACAGGCCTGCACTAATAATCCACAGACCTGGACTAATTATCCACAGGCCTGGACTAATAATCCACAGCTCTGCACTAATAATCCAAAGGACTGCACTAATAATCCACAGACCTGTACTAATAATCGACAGACGTGCATTACTAGTAGACAGGCCTTCAATAATAATGCACAGGCCTGCACTAGTAATGCACAGGCCTGCACTAATAATCCACAGCCTGCACCAATAATCCACAGACCTGCACTAATAATGCACAGGCCTGCACTAATAATGCACAGGCCTTGACTAATAATCCACAGGCCTGCACTAATAATCGACAGACCTGCACTAATAATACACAGGCCTGCACTAATAATCCACAGACCAGCACTAATAATCCACAGGCCTGCACTAATAATCCAGAGACCTGGGCTAATTATGCACAGGCCTTGACTAATAATCCACAGGTTTGGAGTAATAATCCAGAGGCCTGCACTAATAATCCACAGACCTGCACTAATAATCCACAGACCTGCACTAATAATACACAGGCCTGCACTAATAATCCACAGACATGCACTAATAATCCACAGGCCTGCACTAATAATCCACAGACCTGCACGAATAATCCACAGGCCTGCACTAATAATCCAGAGAACTGGACTAATTATGCACAGGGCTGGACAAATAATCCACAGACCTGGACTAATTATCCACAGGCCTGGACTAATAATCCACAGCTCTGCACTAATAATCCAAAGGACTGCACTAATAATCCACAGACCTGCACAAATAATCGACAGACGTGCATTACTAGTAGACAGGACAGCACTAATAATGCAAAGGCCTGCACTAATAATGCACAGGCCTTGACTAATAATCCACAGGCCTGCACCAATAATCCACAGACCTGCACTAATAATACACAGGCCTGCACTAATAATCCAAAGAACTGCACTAATAATCCATAGGCCTGCACTAATAATCCAGAGACCTGGACTAATTATGCACAGGCCTGGACAAATAATCCACAGGTCTGGAGTAATAATCCACAGGCCTGCATTAATAATCCACAGACCTGCACTAATAATACACAGACCTGCACTAATAATACACAGGCCTGCACTAATAATCCACAGACCTGCACTAATAATCCACAGATCTGCACTAATAGTACACAGGCCTGCACTAATAATCCACAGGCCTGCACTAATAATCCACAGGCCTGCACTAATAATCCTCCGATCTGCAGTAATAATCCACAGGCCTGCCCTAATAATTCACAGACCTGCACTAATAATCTACAGGCCTGCACTAATAATCCACAGGCCTGCACTAATAATCCACAGACCAGGACTAATAATCCACAGGCCTGGACTAATAATCCAAAGACCTGGACTAGTAATCCACAGGCCTGCACTAATAATCCTCCGATCTGCAGTAATAATCCACAGGCCTGCCCTAATAATTCACAGACCTGCACTAATAATCTACTGGCCTGCACTAATAATCCACAGACCAGGACTAATAATCCACAGGCCTGGACTAATTATCCACAGGCCTGGTCTAATAATCCACAGGTCTGCACTAATATTCCAATGGCCTGCACTAATAATCCACAGACCTGCACTAATAATCGACAGACGTGCATTACTAGTAGACAGGCCTGCACTAATAATGCACAGGCCTGCACTAATAATCCACAGGTTTGGAGTAATAATCCAGAGGCCTGCACTAATAATCCACAGACCTGCACTAATAATCCACAGACCTGCACTAATAATACACAGGCCTGCACTAATAATCCACAGACCTGCACTAATAATCCACAGGCCTGCACTAATAATCCACAGGCCTGGACTAATAATCCACAGGCCTGCACTAATAATCCACAGGCCTGCCCTAATAATCCACAGGCCTGCACTAATAATCCACAGACCTGCACTAATAATACACAGGCCTGCACTAATAATCCAGAGACGTGGAGTAATAATCCACAGGCCTGGATTAATAATCCACAGGTCTGGATTAATAATCCACAGGCCTGCAATAATAATCCACAGACCTGCACTAATAATCCGCAGGCCTGCACTAATAATACAGAGGCCTGCACTAATGATCCACAGGCCTGCACTAATATTCCACAGAGCTGAACTAATAATCCAGAGGCTTGCACAAATGATCCACAGGCCTGCACTAATAATCCACAGACCTGCACTAATAGTACACAGGCCTGCACTAATAATCCACAGGCCTGGACTAATAATACACAGGCCTGCACAAATATTGCACAGACCTGCGTTAATAATCTACAGGGCTGCACTAATAATCCAAAGGCCTGCATTAATAATCCACAGACCTGCGCTAATAATACACAGGCCTGCACTAATAATCCACAGGCCTGCTCAATAATCCACAGGCCTGCCCTAATAATCCACAGACCTGCACTAATAATACACAGGCCTGCACTAATAATCCACAGACCTGGACTAACAATCCAGAGGCCTGCACTAATAATCCACAACCTGGACTAATAATCCACAGGCCTGCATTAATAATCCACAGGTCTGGACTAATAATCCACAGACCTGCACTAATAATCCTCAGACCTGCACTAATAATCCACAGGCCTGGACTAATAATCCACAGGCCTGCAATTACAATCCACAGAGCTGGACTAATAATCCACAGGCCTGGACTAATAATCCACAGACCTGCACTAGTAACACACAGGCCTGCACTAATAATCCACAGACCTGGACTAATTATCCACAGGCCTGGACTAATAATCCACAGCTCTGCACTAATAATCCAAAGGACTGAACTAATAATCCACAGACCTGTACTAATAATCGACAGACGTGCATTACTAGTAGACAGGCCTGCAATAATAATGCACAGGCCTGCACTAATAATGCACAGGCCTGCACTAATAATCCACAGGCCTGCACCAATAATCCACAGACCTGCACTAATAATGCACAGGCCTGCACTAATAATGCACAGGCCTTGACTAATAATCCACAGGCCTGCACTAATAATCGACAGACCTGCACTAATAATACACAGGCCTGCACTAATAATCCACAGACCAGCACTAATAATCCACAGGCCTGCACTAATAATCCAGAGAGCTGGACTAATTATGCACAGGCCTGGACTAATAATCCACAGGTTTGGAGTAATAATCCACAGGCCTGCACTAATAATCCACAGACCTGCACTAATAATCCACAGACCTGCACTAATAATACACAGGCCTGCACTAATAATCCACAGGCCTGCACTAATAATCCAGAGAATCGGACTAATTATGCACAGGCCTGGACAAATAATCCACAGACCTGGACCAATTATCCACAGGCCTGGACTAATAATCCACAGCTCTGCACTAATAATCCAAAGGACTGCACTAATAATCCACAGACCTGCACTAATAATCGACAGACGTGCATTACTAGTAGACAGGACAGCACTAATAATGCAAAGGCCTGCACTAATAATGCACAGGCCTTGACTAATAATCCACAGGCCTGCACAAATAATCCACAGACCTGCACTAATAATACACAGGCCTGCACTAATAATCCACAGAACTGCACTAATAATCCACAGGCCTGCACTAATAATCCAGAGACCTGGACTAATTATGCACAGGCCTGGACAAATTATCCACAGGTCTGGAGTAATAATCCACAGGCCAGCATTAATAATCCACAGACCTGCACTAATAATACACAGACCTGCACTAATAATACACAGGCCTGCACTAATAATCCACAGACCTGCACTAATAATCCACAGACCTGCACTAATAGTACACAGGCCTGCACTAATAATCCACAGGCCTGGACTAATAATCCACAGGCCTGCACTAATAATCCTCCGATCTGCAGTAATAATCCACAGGCCTGCCCTAATAATTCACAGACCTGCACTAATAATCCACAGACCTGCACTAATAATCCACAGACCTGCACTTATAATACACAGGCCTGCACTAATAATCCACAGGCCTGGACTAATAATCCACAGGCCTGCACTAATAATCCTCCGATCTGCAGTAATAATCCACAGGCCTGCCCTAATAATTCACAGACCTGCACTAATAATCTACAGGCCTGCACTAATAATCCACAGGCCTGCACTAATAATCCACAGACCAGGACTAATAATGAACAGGCCTGGACTAATAATCCAAAGGCCTGCACTAATAATCCAAAGACCTGGACTAGTAATCCACAGGCCTGCACTAATAATCCACAGGCCTGCACTAATAATCCACAGGCCTGGACTAATTATCCACAGGCCTGGACTAATAATCCACAGGTCTGCACTAATATTCCAATGGCCTGCACTAATAATCCACAGACCTGCACTAATAATCGACAGACGTGCATTACTAGTAGACAGGCCTGCACTAATAATGCACAGGGCTGCACTAATAATGCACAGGCCTTGACTAATAATCCACAGGCCTGCACTAATAATCGACAGACCTGCACTAATAATACACAGTCCTGCACTAATAATCCACAGACCAGCACTAATAATCTACAGGCCTGCACTAATAATCCAGAGACCTGGACTAATTATGCACAGGCCTGGACTAATAATCCACAGGTTGGAGTAATAATCCACAGGCCTGCACCAATAATCCACAGACCAGCACTAATAATCCACAGACCTGCACTAATAATACACAGGCCTGCACTAATAATCCACAGACCTGCACTAATAATCCACAGACCTGCACTAATAATCCACAGGCCTGCACTAATAATCCACAGGCGTGGACTAATAATCCACAGGCCTGGACTAATAATCTACAGGCCTGCCCTAATAATCCACAGGCCTGCACTAATAATCCACAGACCTGCACTAATAATACACAGGCCTGCACTAATAATCCAGAGACGTGGAGTAATAATCCACAGGCCTGGATTAATAATCCACAGGTCTGGATTAATAATCCACAGGTCTGCAATAATAATCCACAGACCTGCACTAATAATCCGCAGGCCTGCGCTAATAATACAGAGGCCTGCACTAATGATCCACAGGCCTGCACTAATATTCCACAGAGCTGAACTAATAATCCAGAGGCCTGCACAAATGATCCACAGGCCTGCACTAATAATCCACAGACCTGGACTAATAGTACACAGGCCTGCACTAATAATCCACAGGCCTGGACTAATAATACACAGGCCTGCACAAATATTGCACAGACCTGCGCTAATAATCTACAGGCCTGCACTAATAATCCACAGGCCTGCATTAATAATCCACAGACCTGCGCTAATAATACACAGGTCTGCACTAATAATCCACAGGCCTGCACTAATAATCCACAGGCCAGCACTAATAATCCACAGACCTGCACTAAAAATAGACAGGCCTGCACTAATAATCCACAGACCTGGACTTACAATCCAGAGGCCTGCACTAATAATCCACAGACCTGGACTAATAATCCACAGGCCTGGACTAATAATCCACAGGTCTGGACTAATAATCCACAGACCTGCACTAATAATCCACAGACCTGCACTAATAATCCACAGGCCTGGACTAATAATCCACAGGCCTGCAATAATAATCCACAGAGCTGGACTAATAATCCACAGGCCTGGACTAATAATCCACAGACCTGCACTAGTAACACACAGGCCTGCACTAATAATCCACAGACCTGGACTAATAATCCACAGGCCTGCACTAATAATCCACAGACCTGGACTAATTATCCACAGTCCTGGACTGATAATCCACAGCTCTGCACTAATAATCCAAAGGACTGCACTAATAATCCACAGACCTGTACTAATAATCGACAGACGTGCATTACTAGTAGACAGGCCTGCAATAATAATGCACAGGCCTGCACTAATAATCCACAGGCCTGCACCAATAATCCACAGACCTGCACTAATAATGCACAGCCTGCACTAATAATGCACAGGCCTTGACTAATAATGCACAGGCCTGCACTAATAATCGACAGACCTGCACTAATAATACACAGGCCTGCACTAATAATCCACAGACCAGCACTAATAATCCACAGGCCTGCACTGATAATCCAGAGACCTGGACTAATTATGCACAGGCCTGGACTAATAATCCACAGGTTTGGAGTAATAATCCACAGGCCTGCTCTAATAATCCACAGACCTGCACTAATAATGCACAGCCTGCACTAATAATGCACAGGCCTTGACTAATAATGCACAGGCCTGCACTAATAATCGACAGACCTGCACTAATAATACACAGGCCTGCACTAATAATCCACAAACCAGCACTAATAATCCACAGGCCTGCACTGATAATCCAGACACCTGGACTAATTATGCACAGGCGTGGACTAATAATCCACAGGTTTGGAGTAATAATCCACAGGCCTGCTCTAATAATCCACAGACCTGCACTAATAATCCACAGACCTGCACTAATAATACACAGGCCTGCACTAATAATCCACAGACCTGCACTAATAATCCACAGGCCTGCACTAATAATCCACAGACCTGCACTAATAATCCACAGGCCTGCACTAATAATCCAGAGAATTGGACTAATTATGCACAGGCCTGGACAAATAATCCACAGGTCTGGAGAAATAATCCACAGGCCTGCACTAATAATCCACAGACCTGCACTAATAATACACAGACCTGCACTAATAATCCACTGACCTGTACTAATAATCGACAGACGTGCATTACTAGTAGACAGGCCTGCACTAATAATGCACAGGCCTGCACTAATAATGCACAGCCTGCACCAATAATCCACAGACCTGCACTAATAATGCACAGGCCTGCACTAATAATGCACAGGCCTTGACTAATAATCCACAGGCCTGCACTAATAATCGACAGACCTGCACTAATAATACACAGGCCTGCACTAATAATCCACAGACCAGCACTAATAATCCACAGGCCTGCACTAATAATCCAGAGACCTGGGCTAATTATGCACAGGCCTGGACTAATAATCCACAGGTTTGGAGTAATAATCCACAGGCCTGCACTAATAATCCACAGACCTGCACTAATAATCCACAGACCTGCACTAATAATACACAGGCCTGCACTAATAATCCACAGACATGCACTAATAATCCACAGGCCTGCACTAATAATCCACAGACCTGCACGAATAATCCACAGGCCTGCACTAATAATCCAGAGAACTGGACTAATTATGCACAGGGCTGGACAAATAATCCACAGACCTGGACTAATTATCCACAGGCCTGGACTAATAATCCACAGCTCTGCACTAATAATCCAAAGGACTGCACTAATAATCCACAGACCTGCACAAATAATCGACAGACGTGCATTACTAGTAGACAGGACAGCACTAATAATGCAAAGGCCTGCACTAATAATGCACAGGCCTTGACTAATAATCCACAGGCCTGCACCAATAATCCACAGACCTGCACTAATAATACACAGGCCTGCACTAATAATCCAAAGAACTGCACTAATAATCCACAGGCCTGCACTAATAATCCAGAGACCTGGACTAATTATGCACAGGCCTGGACAAATAATCCACAGGTCTGGAGTAATAATCCACAGGCCTGCATTAATAATCCACAGACCTGCACTAATAATACACAGACCTGCACTAATAATACACAGGCCTGCACTAATAATCCACAGACCTGCACTAATAATCCACAGATCTGCACTAATAGTACACAGGCCTGCACTAATAATCCACAGGCCTGCACTAATAATCCACAGGCCTGCACTAATAATCCTCCGATCTGCAGTAATAATCCACAGGCCTGCCCTAATAATTCACAGACCTGCACTAATAATCTACAGGCCTGCACTAATAATCCACAGGCCTGCACTAATAATCCACAGACCAGGACTAATAATCCACAGGCCTGGACTAATAATCCAAAGACCTGGACTAGTAATCCACAGGCCTGCACTAATAATCCTCCGATCTGCAGTAATAATCCACAGGCCTGCCCTAATAATTCACAGACCTGCACTAATAATCTACTGGCTTGCACTAATAATCCACAGACCAGGACTAATAATCCACAGGCCTGGACTGATTATCCACAGGCCTGGTCTAATAATCCACAGGTCTGCACTAATATTCCAATGGCCTGCACTAATAATCCACAGACCTGCACTAATAATCGACAGACGTGCATTACTAGTAGACAGGCCTGCACTAATAATGCACAGGCCTGCACTAATAATCCACAGGTTTGGAGTAATAATCCAGAGGCCTGCACTAATAATCCACAGACCTGCACTAATAATCCACAGACCTGCACTAATAATACACAGGCCTGCACTAATAATCCACAGACCTGCACTAATAATCCACAGGCCTGCACTAATAATCCACAGGCCTGGACTAATAATCCACAGGCCTGCACTAATAATCCACAGGCCTGCCCTAATAATCCACAGGCCTGCACTAATAATCCACAGACCTGCACTAATAATACACAGGCCTGCACTAATAATCCAGAGACGTGGAGTAATAATCCACAGGCCTGGATTAATAATCCACAGGTCTGGATTAATAATCCACAGGCCTGCAATAATAATCCACAGACCTGCACTAATAATCCGCAGGCCTGCACTAATAATACAGAGGCCTGCACTAATGATCCACAGGCCTGCACTAATATTCCACAGAGCTGAACTAATAATCCAGAGGCCTGCACAAATGATCCACAGGCCTGCACTAATAATCCACAGACCTGCACTAATAGTACACAGGCCTGCACTAATAATCCACAGGCCTGGACTAATAATACACAGGCCTGCACAAATATTGCACAGACCTGCGTGAATAATCTACAGGGCTGCACTAATAATCCAAAGGCCTGCATTAATAATCCACAGACCTGCGCTAATAATACACAGGCCTGCACTAATAATCCACAGGCCTGCTCAATAATCCACAGGCCTGCCCTAATAATCCACAGACCTGCACTAATAATACACAGGCCTGCACTAATAATCCACAGACCTGGACTAACAATCCAGAGGCCTGCACTAATAATCCACAACCTGGACTAATAATCCACAGGCCTGCATTAATAATCCACAGGTCTGGACTAATAATCCACAGACCTGCACTAATAATCCTCAGACCTGCACTAATAATCCACAGGCCTGGACTAATAATCCACAGGCCTGCAATTACAATCCACAGAGCTGGACTAATAATCCACAGGCCTGGACTAATAATCCACAGACCTGCACTAGTAACACACAGGCCTGCACTAATAATCCACAGACCTGGACTAATTATCCACAGGCCTGGACTAATAATCCACAGCTCTGCACTAATAATCCAAAGGACTGAACTAATAATCCACAGACCTGTACTAATAATCGACAGACGTGCATTACTAGTAGACAGGCCTGCAATAATAATGCACAGGCCTGCACTAATAATGCACAGGCCAGCACTAATAATCCACAGGCCTGCACCAATAATCCACAGACCTGCACTAATAATGCACAGGCCTGCACTAATAATGCACAGGCCTTGACTAATAATCCACAGGCCTGCACTAATAATCGACAGACCTGCACTAATAATACACAGGCCTGCACTAATAATCCACAGACCAGCACTAATAATCCACAGGCCTGCACTAATAATCCAGAGACCTGGACTAATTATGCACAGGCCTGGACTAATAATCCACAGGTTTGGAGTAATAATCCACAGGCCTGCACTAATAATCCACAGACCTGCACTAATAATCCACAGACCTGCACTAATAATACACAGGCCTGCACTAATAATCCACAGGCCTGCACTAATAATCCAGAGAATCGGACTAATTATGCACAGGCCTGGACAAATAATCCACAGACCTGGACCAATTATCCACAGGCCTGGACTAATAATCCACAGCTCTGCACTAATAATCCAAAGGACTGCACTAATAATCCACAGACCTGCACTAATAATCGACAGACGTGCATTACTAGTAGACAGGACAGCACTAATAATGCAAAGGCCTGCACTAATAATGCACAGGCCTTGACTAATAATCCACAGGCCTGCACAAATAATCCACAGACCTGCACTAATAATACACAGGCCTGCACTAATAATCCACAGAACTGCACTAATAATCCACAGGCCTGCACTAATAATCCAGAGACCTGGACTAATTATGCACAGGCCTGGACAAATAATCCACAGGTCTGGAGTAATAATCCACAGGCCAGCATTAATAATCCACAGACCTGCACTAATAATACACAGACCTGCACTAATAATACACAGGCCTGCACTAATAATCCACAGACCTGCACTAATAATCCACAGACCTGCACTAATAGTACACAGGCCTGCACTAATAATCCACAGGCCTGGACTAATAATCCACAGGCCTGCACTAATAATCCTCCGATCTGCAGTAATAATCCACAGGCCTGCCCTAATAATTCACAGACCTGCACTAATAATCCACAGACCTGCACTAATAATGCACAGACCTGCACTTATAATACACAGGCCTGCACTAATAATCCACAGGCCTGGACTAATAATCCACAGGCCTGCACTAATAATCCTCCGATCTGCAGTAATAATCCACAGGCCTGCCCTAATAATTCACAGACCTGCACTAATAATCTACAGGCCTGCACTAATAATCCACAGGCCTGCACTAATAATCCACAGACCAGGACTAATAATGAACAGGCCTGGACTAATAATCCAAAGGCCTGCACTAATAATCCAAAGACCTGGACTAGTAATCCACAGGCCTGCACTAATAATCCACAGGCCTGCACTAATAATCCACAGGCCTGGACTAATTATCCACAGGCCTGGACTAATAATCCACAGGTCTGCACTAATATTCCAATGGCCTGCACTAATAATCCACAGACCTGCACTAATAATCGACAGACGTGCATTACTAGTAGACAGGCCTGCACTAATAATGCACAGGGCTGCACTAATAATGCACAGGCCTTGACTAATAATCCACAGGCCTGCACTAATAATCGACAGACCTGCACTAATAATACACAGTCCTGCACTAATAATCCACAGACCAGCACTAATAATCTACAGGCCTGCACTAATAATCCAGAGACCTGGACTAATTATGCACAGGCCTGGACTAATAATCCACAGGTTGGAGTAATAATCCACAGGCCTGCACCAATAATCCACAGACCAGCACTAATAATCCACAGACCTGCACTAATAATACACAGGCCTGCACTAATAATCCACAGACCTGCACTAATAATCCACAGACCTGCACTAATAATCCACAGGCCTGCACTAATAATCCACAGGCGTGGACTAATAATCCACAGGCCTGGACTAATAATCTACAGGCCTGCCCTAATAATCCACAGGCCTGCACTAATAATCCACAGACCTGCACTAATAATACACAGGCCTGCACTAATAATCCAGAGACGTGGAGTAATAATCCACAGGCCTGGATTAATAATCCACAGGTCTGGATTAATAATCCACAGGTCTGCAATAATAATCCACAGACCTGCACTAATAATCCGCAGGCCTGCGCTAATAATACAGAGGCCTGCACTAATGATCCACAGGCCTGCACTAATATTCCACAGAGCTGAACTAATAATCCAGAGGCCTGCACAAATGATCCACAGGCCTGCACTAATAATCCACAGACCTGGACTAATAGTACACAGGCCTGCACTAATAATCCACAGGCCTGGACTAATAATACACAGGCCTGCACAAATATTGCACAGACCTGCGCTAATAATCTACAGGCCTGCACTAATAATCCACAGGCCTGCATTAATAATCCACAGACCTGCGCTAATAATACACAGGTCTGCACTAATAATCCACAGGCCTGCACTAATAATCCACAGGCCAGCACTAATAATCCACAGACCTGCACTAAAAATAGACAGGCCTGCACTAATAATCCACAGACCTGGACTTACAATCCAGAGGCCTGCACTAATAATCCACAGACCTGGACTAATAATCCACAGGCCTGGACTAATAATCCACAGGTCTGGACTAATAATCCACAGACCTGCACTAATAATCCACAGACCTGCACTAATAATCCACAGGCCTGGACTAATAATCCACAGGCCTGCAATAATAATCCACAGAGCTGGACTAATAATCCACAGGCCTGGACTAATAATCCACAGACCTGCACTAGTAACACACAGGCCTGCACTAATAATCCACAGACCTGGACTAATAATCCACAGGCCTGCACTAATAATCCACAGACCTGGACTAATTATCCACAGTCCTGGACTGATAATCCACAGCTCTGCACTAATAATCCAAAGGACTGCACTAATAATCCACAGACCTGTACTAATAATCGACAGACGTGCATTACTAGTAGACAGGCCTGCAATAATAATGCACAGGCCTGCACTAATAATCCACAGGCCTGCACCAATAATCCACAGACCTGCACTAATAATGCACAGCCTGCACTAATAATGCACAGGCCTTGACTAATAATGCACAGGCCTGCACTAATAATCGACAGACCTGCACTAATAATACACAGGCCTGCACTAATAATCCACAGACCAGCACTAATAATCCACAGGCCTGCACTGATAATCCAGAGACCTGGACTAATTATGCACAGGCCTGGACTAATAATCCACAGGTTTGGAGTAATAATCCACAGGCCTGCTCTAATAATCCACAGACCTGCACTAATAATGCACAGCCTGCACTAATAATGCACAGGCCTTGACTAATAATGCACAGGCCTGCACTAATAATCGACAGACCTGCACTAATAATACACAGGCCTGCACTAATAATCCACAAACCAGCACTAATAATCCACAGGCCTGCACTGATAATCCAGACACCTGGTCTAATTATGCACAGGCGTGGACTAATAATCCACAGGTTTGGAGTAATAATCCACAGGCCTGCTCTAATAATCCACAGACCTGCACTAATAATCCACAGACCTGCACTAATAATACACAGGCCTGCACTAATAATCCACAGACCTGCACTAATAATCCACAGGCCTGCACTAATAATCCACAGACCTGCACTAATAATCCACAGGCCTGCACTAATAATCCAGAGAATTGGACTAATTATGCACAGGCCTGGACAAATAATCCACAGGTCTGGAGAAATAATCCACAGGCCTGCACTAATAATCCACAGACCTGCACTAATAATACACAGACCTGCACTAATAATCCACTGACCTGTACTAATAATCGACAGACGTGCATTACTAGTAGACAGGCCTGCACTAATAATGCACAGGCCTGCACTAATAATGCACAGGCCTGCACTAATAATACACAGGCCTGCACTAATAATCAACAGACCTGCACTAATAATCCACAGGCCTGCACTAATAATCCAGAGAATTGGACTAATTATGCACAGGCCTGGACAAATGATCCACAGGTCTGGAGTAATAATCCACAGGCCTGCACTAATAATCCACAGACCTGGACTAATTATCCACAGGCCTGGACTAATAATCCACAGCTCTGCACTAATAATCCAAAGGACTGCACTAATAATCCACAGACCTGCACTAATAATCTACAGACGTGCATTACTAGTAGACAGGACAGCACTAATAATGCAAAGGCCTGCACTAATAATGCACAGGCCTTGACTAATAATCCACAGGCCTGCACCAATAATCCACAGACCTGCACTAATAATACACAGGCCTGCACTAATAATCCACAGACCTGCACTAATAATCCACAGGCCTGCACTAATAATCCAGAGAGCTGGACTAATTATGCACAGGCCTGGACAAATAATCCACAGGTCTGGAGTAATAATCCACAGGCCTGCATTAATAATCCACAGACCTGCACTAATAATACACAGACCTGCACTAATAATACACAGGCCTGCACTAATAATCCACAGACCTGCACTAATAATCCACAGACCTGGACTAATAGTACACAGGCCTGCACTAATAATCCACAGGCCTGGACTAATAATCCACAGGCCTGCACTAATAATCCTCCGATCTGCAGTAATAATCCACAGGCCTGCCCTAATAATTCACAGACCTGCACTAATAATCCACAGGCCTGCACTAATAATCCACAGACCTGCACTAATAATACACAGGCCTGCACTAATAATCCACAGGCCTGGACTAATAATCCACAGGCCTGCGCTAATAATCCTCCGATCTGCAGTAATAATCCACAGGCCTGCCCTAATAATTCACAGACCTGCACTAATAATCTACAGGCCTGCACTAATAATCCACAGGCCTGCACTAATAATCCACAGACCAGGACTAATAATCCACAGGCCTGGACTAATAATCCAAAGGCCTGCACTAATAATCCAAAGACCTGGACTAGTAATCCACAGGCCTGCACTAATAATCCTCCGATCTGCAGTAATAATCCACAGGCCTGCCCTTATAATTCACAGACCTGCACTAATAATCTACTGGCCTGCACTAATAATCCACAGACCAGGACTAATAATCCACAGGCCTGGACTAATTATCCACAGGCCTGGACTAATAATCCACAGGTCTGCACTAATATTCCAATGGCCTGCACAAATAATCCACAGACCTACACTAATAATCGACAGACGTGCATTACTAGTAGACAGGCCTGCACTAATAATGCACAGGCCTGCACTAATAATGCACAGGCCTTGACTAATAATCCACAGGCCTGCACTAATAATCGACAGACCTGCACTAATAATACACAGTCCTGCACTAATAATCCACAGACCAGCACTAATAATCCACAGGCCTGCACTAATAATCCAGAGACCTGGACTAATCATGCACAGGCCTGGACTAATAATCCACAGGTTTGGAGTAATAATCCAGAGGCCTGCACTAATAATCCACAGGCCTGCACTAATAATCCACAGACCTGCACTAATAATACACAGGCCTGCACTAATAATCCACAGACCTGCACTAATAATCCACAGACCTGCACTAATAATCCACAGGCCTGCACTAATAATCCAGAGGCCTGGACTAATAATCCACAGGCCTGGACTAATAATCCACAGGCCTGCCCTAATAATCCACAGGCCTGCACTAATAATCCACAGACCTGCATTAATAATACACAGGCCTGCACTAATAATCCAGAGACGTGGAGTAATAATCCACAGGCCTGGATTAATAATCCACAGGTCTGGATTAATAATCCACAGGCCTGCAATAATAATCCACAGACCTGCACTAATAATCCGCAGGCCTGCACTAATAATACAGAGGCCTGCACTAATGATCCACAGGCCTGCACTAATATTCCACAGAGCTGAACTAATAATCCAGAGGCCTGCACAAATGATCCACAGGCCTGCACTAATAATCCACAGACCTGCACTAATAGTACACAGGCCTGCACTAATAATCCACAGGCCTGGACTAATAATACACAGGCCTGCACAAATATTGCACAGACCTGCGTTAATAATCTACAGGCCTGCACTAATAATCCAAAGGCCTGCATTAATAATCCACAGACCTGCGCTAATAATCCACAGGCCTGCACTCATAATCCACAGGCCTGCACTAATAATCCACAGGCCTGCACTAATAATCCACAGTCCTGCACTAATAATACACAGGCCTGCACTAATAATCCACAGACCTGGACTAACAATCCAGAGGCCTGCACTAATAATCCACAGACCTGGACTAATAATCCACAGGCCTGGACTAATAATCCACAGGTCTGGACTAATAATCCACAGACCTGCACTAATAATCCACAGACCTGCACTAATAATCCACAGGCCTGGACTAATAATCCACAGGCCTGCAATAATAATCCACAGAGCTGGAATAATAATCCACAGGCCTGGACTAATAAACCACAGACCTGCACTAGTAACACACAGGCCTGCACTAATAATCCACAGACCTGGACTAATTATCCACAGGCCTGGACTAATAATCCACAGCTCTGCACTAATAATCCAAAGGACTGCACTAATAATCCACAGACCAGCACTAATAATCCACAGGCCTGCACAAATAATCCACAGACCTGCACTAATAATGCACAGGCCTGCACTAATAATGCACAGGCCTTGACTAATAATCCACAGGCCTGCACTAATAATCGACAGACCTGCACTAATAATACACAGGCCTGCACTAATAATCCACAGACCAGCACTAATAATCCACAGGCCTGCACTAATAATGCACAGGCCTGCACTAATAATGCACAGGCCTTGACTAATAATCCACAGGCCTGCACTAATAATCGACAGACCTGCACTAATAATACACAGGCCTGCACTAATAATCCACAGACCAGCACTAATAATCCACAGGCCTGCACAAATAATCCACAGACCTGCACTAATAATCCACAGGCCTGCACTAATAATCCAGAGAATTGGACTAATTATGCACAGGCCTGGACAAATAATCCACAGACCAGGACTAATTATCCACAGGCCTGGACGAATAATCCACAGCTCTGCACTAATAATCCAAAGGACTGCACTAATAATCCACAGACCTGCACTAATAATCGACAGACGTGCATTACTAGTAGACAGGACAGCACTAATAATGCAAAGGCCTGCAATAATAATGCACAGGCCTTGACTAATAATCCACAGGCCTGCACCAATAATCCACAGACCTGCACTAATAATACGCAGGCCTGCACTAATAATCCACAGAACTGCACTAATAATCCACAGGCCTGCACTAATAATCCAGAGACCTGGACTAATTATGCACAGGCCTGGACTAATAATCCACAGGTCTGGAGTAATAATCCACAGGCCAGCATTAATAATCCACAGACCTGCACTAATAATACACAGACCTGCACTAATAATACACAGGCCTGCACTAATAATCCACAGACCTGCACTAATAATCCACAGACCTGCACTAATAGTACACAGGCCTGCACTAATAATCCACAGGCCTGGACTAATAATCCACAGGCCTGCACTAATAATCCTCCGATCTGCAGTAATAATCCACAGGCCTGCCCTAATAATTCACAGACCTGCACTAATAATCCACAGACGTGCACTAATAATCCACAGACCTGCACTAATAATACACAGGCCTGCACAAATAATCCACAGACGCGCACTAATAATCCACAGGCCTGCCCTAATAATTCACAGACCTGCACTAATAATCTACAGGCCTGCACTAATAATCCACAGGCCTGCACTAATAATCCACAGACCAGGACTAATAATGAACAGGCCTGGACTAATAATCCAAAGGCCTGCACTAATAATCCAAAGAGCTGGACTAGTAATCCACAGGCCTGCACTAATAATCCACAGGCCTGCACTAATAATCCTCAGGCCTGGACTAATTATCCACAGGCCTGGACTAATAATCCACAGCTCTGCACTAATAATCCAAAGGCCTGCACTAATAATCCACAGACCTGCACTAATAATCGACAGACGTGCATTACTAGTAGACAGGCCTGCACTAATAATGCACAGGCCTGCACTAATAATGCACAGGCCTTGACTAATAATCCACAGGCCTGCACTAATAATCGACAGACCTGCACTAATAATACACAGTCCTGCACTAATAATCCACAGACCAGCACTAATAATCCACAGGCCAGCACTAATAATCCAGAGACCTGGACTAATTATGCACAGGCCTGGACTAATAATCCACAGGTTGGAGTAATAATCCACAGGCCTGCACTAATAATCCACAGACCAGCACTAATAATCCACAGACCTGCACTAATAATACACAGGCCTGCACTAATAATCCACAGACCAGCACTAATAATCCACAGACCTGCACTAATAATACACAGGCCTGCACTTATAATCCACAGGCCTGGACTAATAATCCACAGGCCTGCACTAATAATCCTCCGATCTGCAGTAATAATCCACAGGCCTGCCCTAATAATTCACAGACCTGCACTAATAATCTACAGGCCTGCACTAATAATCCACAGGCCTGCACTAATAATCCACAGACCAGGACTAATAATGAACAGGCCTGGACTAATAATCCAAAGGCCTGCACTAATAATCCAAAGACCTGGACTAGTAATCCACAGGCCTGCACTAATAATCCACAGGCCTGCACTAATAATCCACAGGCCTGCACTAATAATCCACAGACCTGCACTAATAATCCACAGGCCTGCACTAATAATCCACAGGCCTGGACTAATTATCCACAGGCCTGGACTAATAATCCACAGGTCTGCACTAATATTCCAATGGCTGCACTAATAATCCACAGACCTGCACTAATAATCGACAGACGTGCATTACTAGTAGACAGGCCTGCACTAATAATGCACAGGCCTGCACTAATAATGCACAGGCCTTGACTAATAATCCACAGGCCTGCACTAATAATCGACAGACCTGCACTAATAATACACAGTCCTGCACTAATAATCCACAGACCAGCACTAATAATCCACAGGCCAGCACTAATAATCCAGAGACCTGGACTAATTTTGCACAGGCCTGGACTAATAATCCACAGGTTGGAGTAATAATCCACAGGCCTGCACTAATAATCCACAGACCAGCACTAATAATCCACAGACCTGCACTAATAATACACAGGCCTGCACTAATAATCCACAGACCTGCACTAATAATCCACAGGCCTGGACTAATAATCCACAGGCCTGCCCTAATAATCCACAGGCCTGCACTAATAATCCACAGACCTGCACTAATAATACACAGGCCTGCACTAATAATCCAGAGACGTGGAGTAATAATCCACAGGCCTGGATTAATAATCCACAGGTCTGGATTAATAATCCACAGTCCTGCAATAATAATCCACAGACCTGCACTAATAATCAGCAGGCCTGCACTAATAATACAGAGGCCTGCACTAATGATCCACAGGCCTGCACTAATATTCCACACAGCTGAACTAATAATCCAGAGGCCTGCACAAATGATCCACAGGCCTGCACTAATAATCCACAGACCTGGACTAATAGTACACAGGCCTGCACTAATAATCCACAGGCCTGGACTAATAATACACAGGCCTGCGCAAATATTGCACAGACCTGCGCTAATAATCTACAGGCCTGCACAATTAATCCACAGGCCTGCATTAATAATCCACAGACCTGCGCTAATAATACACAGGTCTGCACTAATAATCCACAGGCCTGCACTAATAATCCACAGGCCTGCACTAATAATCCACAGACCTGCACTAAAAATACACAGGCCTGCACTAATAATCCACAGACCTGGACTATCAATCCAGAGGCCTGCACTAATAATCCACAGACCTGGACTAATAATCCACAGGCCTGGACTAATAATCCACAGGTCTGGACTAATAATCCACAGACCTGCACTAATAATCCACAGACCTGCACTAATAATCCACAGGCCTGGACTAATAATCCACAGTCCTGCAATAATAATCCACAGAGCTGGACTAATAATCCACAGGCCTGGACTAATAATCCACAGACCTGCACTAGTAACACACAGGCCTGCACTAATAATCCACAGACCTGGACTAATAATCCACAGGCCTGCACTAATAATCCACAGACCTGGACTAATTATCCACAGGCCTGGACTAATAATCCACAGCTCTGCACTAATAATCCAAAAGACTGCACTAATAATCCACAGACCTGTACTAATAATTGACAGACGTGCATTACTAGTAGAAAGGCCTGCAATAA
Source organism: Isurus oxyrinchus (assembly GCA_026770705.1). Classification (NCBI taxonomy): domain Eukaryota; kingdom Metazoa; phylum Chordata; class Chondrichthyes; order Lamniformes; family Lamnidae; genus Isurus; species Isurus oxyrinchus. The sequence goes on along the minus strand of JANJGN010000003.1, from coordinate 1,279,952 downwards.
TAATGCACAGGCCTGCACTAATAATGCACAGGCCTGCACTAATAATCCACAGGCCTGCACCAATAATCCACAGACCTGCACTAATAATGCACAGCCTGCACTAATAATGCACAGGCCTTGACTAATAATGCACAGGCCTGCACTAATAATCGACAGACCTGCACTAATAATACACAGGCCTGCACTAATAATCCACAGACCAGCACAAATAATCCACAGGCCTGCACTGATAATCCAGAGACCTGGACTAATTATGCACAGGCCTGGACTAATAATCCACAGGTTTGGAGTAATAATCCACAGGCCTGCTCTAATAATCCACAGACCTGCACTAATAATCCACAGACCTGCACTAATAATACACAGGCCTGCACTAATAATCCACAGACCTGCACTAATAATCCACAGGCCTGCACTAATAATCCACAGACCTGCACTAATAATCCACAGGCCTGCACTAATAATCCAGAGAATTGGACTAATTATGCACAGGCCTGGACAAATAATCCACAGGTCTGGAGAAATAATCCACAGGCCTGCACTAATAATCCACAGACCTGCACTAATAATACACAGACCTGCACTAATAATCCACTGACCTGTACTAATAATCGACAGACGTGCATTACTAGTAGACAGGCCTGCACTAATAATGCACAGGCCTGCACTAATAATGCACAGGCCTGCACTAATAATACACAGGCCTGCACTAATAATCAACAGACCTGCACTAATAATCCACAGGCCTGCACTAATAATCCAGAGAGCTGGACTAATTATGCACAGGCCTGGACAAATAATCCACAGGTCTGGAGTAATAATCCACAGGCCTACATTAATAATCCACAGACATGCACTAATAATACACAGACCTGCACTAATAATACACGGGCCTGCACTAATAATCCACAGACCTGCACTAATAATCCACAGACCTGCACTAATAATAAACAGGCCTGCACTAATAATCCACAGGCCTGGACTAATAATCCACAAGCCAGCACTAATAATCCTCCGATCTGCAGTAATAATCCACAGGCCTGCCCTAATAATTCACAGACCTGCACTAATAATCTACAGGCCTGCCCTAATAATCCACAGGCCTGCACTAATAATCCACAGACCAGGACTAATAATCCACAGGCCTGGACTAATAATCCACAGGCCTGCACTAATAATCCACAGGCCTGCAGTAATAATCCGTAGACCTGCACTAATAATACACAGGCCTGCACTAATAATCCAAAGGCCTGCACTAATAATGCAAAGACCTGCACTAATAATACACAGGCCTGCACTAATAATCCACAGACCTGCACTAATAGTACACAGGCCTGCACTAATAATCCACAGACCTGGACTAATAATCCACAGGCCTGGACTAATAATCCACAGGTCTGGACTAATAATACACAGGCCTGCACTAATAATCCACAGGCCTGCACTAATAATCCACAGACCTGCACTAATAATCCACAGGCCTGGACTAATAATACACAGGCCTGCACTAATAATCCACAGACCTGGACTAACAATCCAGAGGCCTGCACTAATAATCCGCAGACCTGGACTAATAATCCACAGGCCTGGACTAATAATCCACAGGTCTGGACTAATAATCCACAGACCTGCACTAGTAACACACAGGCCTGCACTAATAATCCACAGACCTGGACTAATAATCCACAGGCCTGCACTAATAATCCACAGACCTGGACTAATTATCCACAGGCCTGGACTAATAATCCACAGCTCTGCACTAATAATCCAAAGGACTGCACTAATAATCCACAGACCTGTACTAATAATCGACAGACGTGCATTACTAGTAGACAGGCCTGCAATAATAATGCACAGGCCTGCACTAATAATGCACAGGCCTGCACTAATAATCCACAGGCCTGCACCAATAATCCACAGACCTGCACTAATAATGCACAGGCCTGCACTAATAATGCACAGGCCTTGACTAATAATGCACAGGCCTGCACTAATAATCGACTGACCTGCACTAATAATACACAGTCCTGCACTAATAATCCACAGACCAGCACTAATAATCCCCAGGACTGCACTAATAATCCAGAGACCTGGACTAATTATGCACAGGCCTGGACTAATAATCCACAGGTTTGGAGTAATAATCCACAGGCCTGCACTAATAATCCACAGACCTGCACTAATAATCCACAGACCTGCACTAATAATTCACTGGCCTGCACTAATAATCCACAGACCTGCTCTAATAATCCACAGGCCTGCACTAATAATCCACAGACCTGCACTAATAATCCACAGGCCTGCACTAATAATCCAGAGAATTGGACTAATTATGCACAGGCCTGGACAAATAATCCACAGGTCTGGAGTAATAATCCACAGGCCTGCACTAATAATCCACAGACCTGCACTAATAATACACAAACCTGCACTAATAATACACAGGCCTGCCCGAATTATCCACAGACCTGTACTAATAATCGACAGACGTGCATTACTAGTAGACAGGCCTGCACTAATAATGCACAGGCCTGCACTAATAATGCACAGGCCTGCACTAATAATACACAGGCCTGCACTAATAATCAACAGACCTGCACTAATAATCCACAGGCCTGCACTAATAATCCAGAGAATTGGACTAATTATGCACAGGCCGGGACAAATAATCCACAGGTCTGGAGTAATAATCCACAGGCCTGCACTAATAATCCACAGACCTGTACTAATAATACACAGGCCTGCACGAAAAATCCACAGACCTGCACTAATAATCTTCAGACCTGCACTAATAATACACAGGCCTGCACTAATAATCCACAGGCCTGGACTAATAATCCACAGGCCTGCACTAATAATCCTCCGATCTGCTCTAATAATTCACAGGCCTGCCCAAATAATTCACAGACCTGCACTAATAATGTAAAGGCCTGCACTAATAATCCACAGGCCTGCACTAATAATCCACAGACCAGGACGAATAATCCACAGGCCTGCACTAATAATCCACAGGCCTGCACTAATAATCCACAGGCCTGCACTAATAATCCGCAGACCTGCACTAATAATACGCAGGCCTGCACTAATAATAGAAAGGCCTGCACTAATAATCCAAAGACCTGGACTAATAATTCACAGACCTGCACTAATAATCCACAGGCCTGCACTAATAATCCACAGGCCTGGACTAATAATCCACGGGCCTGCACTAATAATCCAAAGGCCTGCAATAATAACCCACAGGCCTGGACTAATAATCAACTGGACTGGGCTAATAATCCTCAGGTCTGCACTAATAATCCACAGACCTGCACTAATACTCCACAGGCATGCACTAATAATCCACAGGCCTTGACTAATAATCCACAGGCCTGCCCTAATAATCCACAGGCCTGCACTAATAATCCACAGACCTGCACTAATAATACTCAGGCTGCACTAATAATCCAGAGAAGTGGAGTAATAATCCAGAGGCCTGGATTAATAATCCACAGGTCTGGATTAATAATCCACAGGCCTGCAATAATAATCCACAGACCAGCACTAATAATCCGCAGGCCCGCACTAATAATACAGAGGCCTGCACTAATGATCCACAGGCCTGCACTAATATTCCACAGAGCTGAACTAATAAACCAGAGGCCTGCACAAATGATCCACAGGCCTCACTAATAATCCACAGACCTGGACTAATAATGCACAGGCCTGCACTAATAATGCACAGGCCTGCACTAATAATCCACAGGCCTGCACCAATAATCCACAGACCTGCACTAATAATGCACAGGCCTGCACTAATAATCCACAGGTTTGGAGTAATAATCCACAGGCCTGCACTAATAATCCACAGACCTGCACTAATAATCCACAGACCTGCACTAATAATACACAGGCCTGCACTAATAATCCACAGACCTGCACTAATAATCCACAGGCCTGCACTAATAATCCACAGAACTGAAGTAATAATCCACAGGCCTGCACTAATAATCCAGAGAATTGGACTAATTATGCACAGGCCTGGACAAATAATCCACAGGTCTGGAGTAATAATCCACAGGCCTGCACTAATAATCCACAGACCTGCACTAATAATACACAGACCTGCACTAATAATACACAGGCCTGCACGAATAATCCACAGACCTGTACTAATAATCGACAGACGTGCATTACTAGTAGACAGGCCTGCACTAATAATGCACAGGCCTGCACTAATAATGCAGAGGCCTGCACTAATAATACACAGGCCTGCACTAATAATCAACAGACCTGCACTAATAATCCACAGGCCTGCACTAATAATCCAGAGAATTTGACTAATTATGCACAGGCCTGGACAAATAATCCACAGGTCTGGATTAATAATCCACAGGCCCGCACTAATAATCCACAGACCTGCACTAATAATACACAGACCTGCACTAATAATACACAGGCCTGCACGAAAAATCCAAAGACCTGCACTAATAATCCACAGACCTGCATTAATAATACACAGGCCTGCACTAATAATCCACAGGCCTGGACTAATAATCCACTGGCCTGCACTAATAATCCTCCGATCTGCACTAATAATTCACAGGCCTGCCCTAATAATTCACAGACCTGCACTAATAATCTACAGGCCTGCACTAATAATCCACAGGCCTGCACTAATAATCCTCCGATCTGCACTAATAATTCACAGGCCTGCCCTAATAATTCACAGACCTGCACTAATAATCTACAGGCCTGGACTAATAATCCACAGGCCTGCACTAATAATCCACAGGCCTGCAGTAATAATCCGTAGACCTGCACTAATAATACACAGGCCTGCACTAATAATCCAAAGGCCTGCACTAATAATGCAAAGACCTGCACTAATAATACACAGGCCTGCACTAATAATCCACAGACCTGCACTAATAGTACACAGGCCTGCACTAATAATCCACAGACCTGGACTAATAATCCACAGGCCTGGACTAATAATCCACAGGTCTGGACTAATAATACACAGGCCTGCACTAATAATCCACAGGCCTGCACTAATAATCCACAGACCTGCACTAATAATCCACAGGCCTGGACTAATAATACACAGGCCTGCACTAATAATCCACAGACCTGGACTAACAATCCAGAGGCCTGCACTAATAATCCGCAGACCTGGACTAATAATCCACAGGCCTGGACTAATAATCCACAGGTCTGGACTAATAATCCACAGACCTGCACTAGTAACACACAGGCCTGCACTAATAATCCACAGACCTGGACTAATAATCCACAGGCCTGCACTAATAATCCACAGACCTGGACTAATTATCCACAGGCCTGGACTAATAATCCACAGCTCTGCACTAATAATCCAAAGGACTGCACTAATAATCCACAGACCTGTACTAATAATCGACAGACGTGCATTACTAGTAGACAGGCCTGCAATAATAATGCACAGGCCTGCACTAATAATGCACAGGCCTGCACTAATAATCCACAGGCCTGCACCAATAATCCACAGACCTGCACTAATAATGCACAGGCCTGCACTAATAATGCACAGGCCTTGACTAATAATGCACAGGCCTGCACTAATAATCGACTGACCTGCACTAATAATACACAGTCCTGCACTAATAATCCACAGACCAGCACTAATAATCCCCAGGACTGCACTAATAATCCAGAGACCTGGACTAATTATGCACAGGCCTGGACTAATAATCCACAGGTTTGGAGTAATAATCCACAGGCCTGCACTAATAATCCACAGACCTGCACTAATAATCCACAGACCTGCACTAATAATTCACTGGCCTGCACTAATAATCCACAGACCTGCTCTAATAATCCACAGGCCTGCACTAATAATCCACAGACCTGCACTAATAATCCACAGGCCTGCACTAATAATCCAGAGAATTGGACTAATTATGCACAGGCCTGGACAAATAATCCACAGGTCTGGAGTAATAATCCACAGGCCTGCACTAATAATCCACAGACCTGCACTAATAATACACAAACCTGCACTAATAATACACAGGCCTGCCCGAATTATCCACAGACCTGTACTAATAATCGACAGACGTGCATTACTAGTAGACAGGCCTGCACTAATAATGCACAGGCCTGCACTAATAATGCACAGGCCTGCACTAATAATACACAGGCCTGCACTAATAATCAACAGACCTGCACTAATAATCCACAGGCCTGCACTAATAATCCAGAGAATTGGACTAATTATGCACAGGCCGGGACAAATAATCCACAGGTCTGGAGTAATAATCCACAGGCCTGCACTAATAATCCACAGACCTGTACTAATAATACACAGGCCTGCACGAAAAATCCACAGACCTGCACTAATAATCCACAGACCTGCACTAATAATACACAGGCCTGCACTAATAATCCACAGGCCTGGACTAATAATCCACAGGCCTGCACTAATAATCCTCCGATCTGCTCTAATAATTCACAGGCCTGCCCAAATAATTCACAGACCTGCACTAATAATCTAAAGGCCTGCACTAATAATCCACAGGCCTGCACTAATAATCCACAGACCAGGACTAATAATCCACAGGCCTGCACTAATAATCCACAGGCCTGCACTAATAATCCACAGGCCTGCACTAATAATCCGCAGACCTGCACTAATAATACGCAGGCCTGCACTAATAATAGAAAGGCCTGCACTAATAATCCAAAGACCTGGACTAATAATTCACAGACCTGCACTAATAATCCACAGGCCTGCACTAATAATCCACAGGCCTGGACTAATAATCCACGGGCCTGCACTAATAATCCAAAGGCCTGCAATAATAACCCACAGGCCTGCACTAATAATTCGCAGGCCTGCACTAATAATCCACAGGCCTGCACTAATAATCCACAGACCAGGACTAATAATCCACAGGCCTGGACTAATAATCAACTGGACTGGGCTAATAATCCTCAGGCCTGCACTAATAATCCACAGACCTGCACTAATACTCCACAGGCATGCACTAATAATCCACAGGCCTTGACTAATAATCCACAGGCCTGCCCTAATAATCCACAGGCCTGCACTAATAATCCACAGACCTGCACTAATAATACTCAGGCTGCACTAATAATCCAGAGAAGTGGAGTAATAATCCAGAGGCCTGGATTAATAATCCACAGGTCTGGATTAATAATCCACAGGCCTGCAATAATAATCCACAGACCAGCACTAATAATCCGCAGGCCCGCACTAATAATACAGAGGCCTGCACTAATGATCCACAGGCCTGCACTAATATTCCACAGAGCTGAACTAATAAACCAGAGGCCTGCACAAATGATCCACAGGCCTCACTAATAATCCACAGACCTGGACTAATAATGCACAGGCCTGCACTAATAATGCACAGGCCTGCACTAATAATCCACAGGCCTGCACCAATAATCCACAGACCTGCACTAATAATGCACAGGCCTGCACTAATAATCCACAGGTTTGGAGTAATAATCCACAGGCCTGCACTAATAATCCACAGACCTGCACTAATAATCCACAGACCTGCACTAATAATACACAGGCCTGCACTAATAATCCACAGACCTGCACTAATAATCCACAGGCCTGCACTAATAATCCACAGAACTGAAGTAATAATCCACAGGCCTGCACTAATAATCCAGAGAATTGGACTAATTATGCACAGGCCTGGACAAATAATCCACAGGTCTGGAGTAATAATCCACAGGCCTGCACTAATAATCCACAGACCTGCACTAATAATACACAGACCTGCACTAATAATACACAGGCCTGCACGAATAATCCACAGACCTGTACTAATAATCGACAGACGTGCATTACTAGTAGACAGGCCTGCACTAATAATGCACAGGCCTGCACTAATAATGCAGAGGCCTGCACTAATAATACACAGGCCTGCACTAATAATCAACAGACCTGCACTAATAATCCACAGGCCTGCACTAATAATCCAGAGAATTTGACTAATTATGCACAGGCCTGGACAAATAATCCACAGGTCTGGATTAATAATCCACAGGCCCGCACTAATAATCCACAGACCTGCACTAATAATACACAGACCTGCACTAATAATACACAGGCCTGCACGAAAAATCCAAAGACCTGCACTAATAATCCACAGACCTGCATTAATAATACACAGGCCTGCACTAATAATCCACAGGCCTGGACTAATAATCCACTGGCCTGCACTAATAATCCTCCGATCTGCACTAATAATTCACAGGCCTGCCCTAATAATTCACAGACCTGCACTAATAATCTACAGGCCTGCACTAATAATATACAGGCCTGCACTAATAATCCACAGACCAGGACTAATAATCCACAGGCCTGCACTAATAATCCACAGGCCTGCACTAATAATCCACAGGCCTGCACTAATAATCCGCAGACCTGCACTAATAATACGCAGGCCTGCACAAATAATAGAAAGGCCTGCACTAATAATCCAAAGACCTGGACTAATAATTCACAGCCCTGCACTAATAATCCACAGGCCTGCACTAATAATCCACAGGCCTGGACTAATAATCCACAGGCCTGCACTAATAATCCAAAGGCCTGCAATAATAACCCACAGGCCTGCACTAATAATTCGCAGGCCTGCACTAATAATCCACAGGCCTGCACTAATAATCCACAGACCAGGACTAATAATCCACAGGCCTGGACTATTAATCAACAGGCCTGCACTAATAATCCACAGGCCTGCACTAATAATCCACAAACCTGCACTAATAATCCACAGGCATGCATTAATAATACACAGGCCTGCACTAATAATCCACAGACCTGCACTAATAATCCACAGACCTGCACTAATAATACACAGGCCTGCACTAATAATCCACAGACCTGCACTAATAATCCACAGGCCTGCACTAATAATCCACAGAACTGAAGTAATAATCCACAGGCCTGCACTAATAATCCAGAGAATTGGACTAATTATGCACAGGCCTGGACAAATAATCCACAGGTCTGGAGTAATAATCCACAGGCCTGCACTAATAATCCACAGACCTGCACTAATAATACACAGACCTGCACTAATAATACACAGGCCTGCACGAATAATCCACAGACCTGTACTAATAATCGACAGACGTGCATTACTAGTAGACAGGCCTGCACTAATAATGCACAGGCCTGCACTAATAATGCAGAGGCCTGCACTAATAATACACAGGCCTGCACTAATAATCAACAGACCTGCACTAATAATCCACAGGCCTGCACTAATAATCCAGAGAATTTGACTAATTATGCACAGGCCTGGACAAATAATCCACAGGTCTGGATTAATAATCCACAGGCCCGCACTAATAATCCACAGACCTGCACTAACAATACACAGACCTGCACTAATAATACACAGGCCTGCACGAAAAATCCAAAGACCTGCACTAATAATCCACAGACCTGCATTAATAATACACAGGCCTGCACTAATAATCCACAGGCCTGGACTAATAATCCACTGGCCTGCACTAATAATCCTCCGATCTGCACTAATAATTCACAGGCCTGCCCTAATAATTCACAGACCTGCACTAATAATCTACAGGCCTGCACTAATAATCCACAGGCCTGCACTAATAATCCTCCGATCTGCACTAATAATTCACAGGCCTGCCCTAATAATTCACAGACCTGCACTAATAATCTACAGGCCTGGACTAATAATCCACAGGCCTGCACTAATAATCCACAGGCCTGCAGTAATAATCCGTAGACCTGCACTAATAATACACAGGCCTGCACTAATAATCCAAAGGCCTGCACTAATAATGCAAAGACCTGCACTAATAATACACAGGCCTGCACTAATAATCCACAGACCTGCACTAATAGTACACAGGCCTGCACTAATAATCCACAGACCTGGACTAATAATCCACAGGCCTGGACTAATAATCCACAGGTCTGGACTAATAATACACAGGCCTGCACTAATAATCCACAGGCCTGCACTAATAATCCACAAACCTGCACTAATAATCCACAGGCATGCATTAATAATACACAGGCCTGCACTAATAATCCACAGACCTGCACTAATAATCCACAGACCTGCACTAATAATACACAGGCCTGCACTAATAATCCACAGACCTGCACTAATAATCCACAGGCCTGCACTAATAATCCACAGAACTGAAGTAATAATCCACAGGCCTGCACTAATAATCCAGAGAATTGGACTAATTATGCACAGGCCTGGACAAATAATCCACAGGTCTGGAGTAATAATCCACAGGCCTGCACTAATAATCCACAGACCTGCACTAATAATACACAGACCTGCACTAATAATACACAGGCCTGCACGAATAATCCACAGACCTGTACTAATAATCGACAGACGTGCATTACTAGTAGACAGGCCTGCACTAATAATGCACAGGCCTGCACTAATAATGCAGAGGCCTGCACTAATAATACACAGGCCTGCACTAATAATCAACAGACCTGCACTAATAATCCACAGGCCTGCACTAATAATCCAGAGAATTTGACTAATTATGCACAGGCCTGGACAAATAATCCACAGGTCTGGATTAATAATCCACAGGCCCGCACTAATAATCCACAGACCTGCACTAATAATACACAGACCTGCACTAATAATACACAGGCCTGCACGAAAAATCCAAAGACCTGCACTAATAATCCACAGACCTGCATTAATAATACACAGGCCTGCACTAATAATCCACAGGCCTGGACTAATAATCCACTGGCCTGCACTAATAATCCTCCGATCTGCACTAATAATTCACAGGCCTGCCCTAATAATTCACAGACCTGCACTAATAATCTACAGGCCTGCACTAATAATCCACAGGCCTGCACTAATAATCCTCCGATCTGCACTAATAATTCACAGGCCTGCCCTAATAATTCACAGACCTGCACTAATAATCTACAGGCCTGGACTAATAATCCACAGGCCTGCACTAATAATCCACAGGCCTGCAGTAATAATCCGTAGACCTGCACTAATAATACACAGGCCTGCACTAATAATCCAAAGGCCTGCACTAATAATGCAAAGACCTGCACTAATAATACACAGGCCTGCACTAATAATCCACAGACCTGCACTAATAGTACACAGGCCTGCACTAATAATCCACAGACCTGGACTAATAATCCACAGGCCTGGACTAATAATCCACAGGTCTGGACTAATAATACACAGGCCTGCACTAATAATCCACAGGCCTGCACTAATAATCCACAGACCTCCACTAATAATCCACAGGCCTGGACTAATAATACACAGGCCTGCACTAATAATCCACAGACCTGGACTAACAATCCAGAGGCCTGCACTAATAATCCGCAGACCTGGACTAATAATCCACAGGCCTGGACTAATAATCCACAGGTCTGGACTAATAATCCACAGACCTGCACTAGTAACACACAGGCCTGCACTAATAATCCACAGACCTGGACTAATAATCCACAGGCCTGCACTAATAATCCACAGACCTGGACTAATTATCCACAGGCCTGGACTAATAATCCACAGCTCTGCACTAATAATCCAAAGGACTGCACTAATAATCCACAGACCTGTACTAATAATCGACAGACGTGCATTACTAGTAGACAGGCCTGCAATAATAATGCACAGGCCTGCACTAATAATGCACAGGCCTGCACTAATAATCCACAGGCCTGCACCAATAATCCACAGACCTGCACTAATAATGCACAGGCCTGCACTAATAATGCACAGGCCTTGACTAATAATGCACAGGCCTGCACTAATAATCGACTGACCTGCACTAATAATACACAGTTCTGCACTAATAATCCACAGACCAGCACTAATAATCCCCAGGACTGCACTAATAATCCAGAGACCTGGACTAATTATGCACAGGCCTGGACTAATAATCCACAGGTTTGGAGTAATAATCCACAGGCCTGCACTAATAATCCACAGACCTGCACTAATAATCCACAGACCTGCACTAATAATTCACTGGCCTGCACTAATAATCCACAGACCTGCTCTAATAATCCACAGGCCTGCACTAATAATCCACAGACCTGCACTAATAATCCACAGGCCTGCACTAATAATCCAGAGAATTGGACTAATTATGCACAGGCCTGGACAAATAATCCACAGGTCTGGAGTAATAATCCACAGGCCTGCACTAATAATCCACAGACCTGCACTAATAATACACAAACCTGCACTAATAATACACAGGCCTGCCCGAATTATCCACAGACCTGTACTAATAATCGACAGACGTGCATTACTAGTAGACAGGCCTGCACTAATAATGCACAGGCCTGCACTAATAATGCACAGGCCTGCACTAATAATACACAGGCCTGCACTAATAATCAACAGACCTGCACTAATAATCCACAGGCCTGCACTAATAATCCAGAGAATTGGACTAATTATGCACAGGCCGGGACAAATAATCCACAGGTCTGGAGTAATAATCCACAGGCCTGCACTAATAATCCACAGACCTGTACTAATAATACACAGGCCTGCACGAAAAATCCACAGACCTGCACTAATAATCCACAGACCTGCACTAATAATACACAGGCCTGCACTAATAATCCACAGGCCTGGACTAATAATCCACAGGCCTGCACTAATAATCCTCCGATCTGCTCTAATAATTCACAGGCCTGCCCAAATAATTCACAGACCTGCACTAATAATCTAAAGGCCTGCACTAATAATCCACAGGCCTGCACTAATAATCCACAGACCAGGACTAATAATCCACAGGCCTGCACTAATAATCCACAGGCCTGCACTAATAATCCACAGGCCTGCACTAATAATCCGCAGACCTGCACTAATAATACGCAGGCCTGCACTAATAATAGAAAGGCCTGCACTAATAATCCAAAGACCTGGACTAATAATTCACAGACCTGCACTAATAATCCACAGGCCTGCACTAATAATCCACAGGCCTGGACTAATAATCCACGGGCCTGCACTAATAATCCAAAGGCCTGCAATAATAACCCACAGGCCTGCACTAATAATTCGCAGGCCTGCACTAATAATCCACAGGCCTGCACTAATAATCCACAGACCAGGACTAATAATCCACAGGCCTGGACTAATAATCAACTGGACTGGGCTAATAATCCTCAGGCCTGCACTAATAATCCACAGACCTGCACTAATACTCCACAGGCATGCACTAATAATCCACAGGCCTTGACTAATAATCCACAGGCCTGCCCTAATAATCCACAGGCCTGCACTAATAATCCACAGACCTGCACTAATAATACTCAGGCTGCACTAATAATCCAGAGAAGTGGAGTAATAATCCAGAGGCCTGGATTAATAATCCACAGGTCTGGATTAATAATCCACAGGCCTGCAATAATAATCCACAGACCAGCACTAATAATCCGCAGGCCCGCACTAATAATACAGAGGCCTGCACTAATGATCCACAGGCCTGCACTAATATTCCACAGAGCTGAACTAATAAACCAGAGGCCTGCACAAATGATCCACAGGCCTCACTAATAATCCACAGACCTGGACTAATAATGCACAGGCCTGCACTAATAATGCACAGGCCTGCACTAATAATCCACAGGCCTGCACCAATAATCCACAGACCTGCACTAATAATGCACAGGCCTGCACTAATAATCCACAGGTTTGGAGTAATAATCCACAGGCCTGCACTAATAATCCACAGACCTGCACTAATAATCCACAGACCTGCACTAATAATACACAGGCCTGCACTAATAATCCACAGACCTGCTCTAATAATCCACAGGCCTGCACTAATAATCCACAGAACTGAAGTAATAATCCACAGGCCTGCACTAATAATCCAGAGAATTGGACTAATTATGCACAGGCCTGGACAAATAATCCACAGGTCTGGAGTAATAATCCACAGGCCTGCACTAATAATCCACAGACCTGCACTAATAATACACAGACCTGCACTAATAATACACAGGCCTGCACGAATAATCCACAGACCTGTACTAATAATCGACAGACGTGCATTACTAGTAGACAGGCCTGCACTAATAATGCACAGGCCTGCACTAATAATGCAGAGGCCTGCACTAATAATACACAGGCCTGCACTAATAATCAACAGACCTGCACTAATAATCCACAGGCCTGCACTAATAATCCAGAGAATTTGACTAATTATGCACAGGCCTGGACAAATAATCCACAGGTCTGGATTAATAATCCACAGGCCCGCACTAATAATCCACAGACCTGCACTAATAATACACAGACCTGCACTAATAATACACAGGCCTGCACGAAAAATCCAAAGACCTGCACTAATAATCCACAGACCTGCATTAATAATACACAGGCCTGCACTAATAATCCACAGGCCTGGACTAATAATCCACTGGCCTGCACTAATAATCCTCCGATCTGCACTAATAATTCACAGGCCTGCCCTAATAATTCACAGACCTGCACTAATAATCTACAGGCCTGCACTAATAATCCACAGGCCTGCACTAATAATCCACAGACCAGGACTAATAATCCACAGGCCTGCACTAATAATCCACAGGCCTGCACTAATAATCCACAGGCCTGCACTAATAATCCGCAGACCTGCACTAATAATACGCAGGCCTGCACAAATAATAGAAAGGCCTGCACTAATAATCCAAAGACCTGGACTAATAATTCACAGACCTGCACTAATAATCCACAGGCCTGCACTAATAATCCACAGGCCTGGACTAATAATCCACAGGCCTGCACTAATAATCCAAAGGCCTGCAATAATAACCCACAGGCCTGCACTAATAATTCGCAGGCCTGCACTAATAATCCACAGGCCTGCACTAATAATCCACAGACCAGGACTAATAATCCACAGGCCTGGACTATTAATCAACAGGCCTGCACTAATAATCCACAGGCCTGCACTAATAATCCACAAACCTGCACTAATAATCCACAGGCATGCATTAATAATCCACAGGCCTTGACTAATAATCCACAGGCCTGCACTAGTAATCCACAGGCCTGCACTAATAATCCACAGACCTGCACTAATAATCCAAAGGCCTGCACTGATAATGCACAGGCCTGTACTAATAATCCACAGGCCTGGACTAATAATCCACAGGCCTGGACTAATAATCCACAGGACTGGACTATTAATCCACAGGCATGGACTTATAATGCACAGGCCTGCACTAATAATCCACAGGCCTGCACTAATAATCCACAGGCCTGAAATTATAATCCACAGGTTTGGATAAATAATCTACAGGCCTGCACTAATAATCCACAGACCTGCACTAATAATCCACAGGCCTGCACTAATAATCCAGTGAACTGCACTAATTATACACAGGCCTGCACTAATAATCCACAGCCCTGGACTTATAATCCACAGGCCTGCACTAATAATCCACAGACCAGCACTAATAATACACAGGCCTGCACTAATAATCCACAGACCTGCACTAATAATCCAGAGACCTGGATTAATAATCCACAGGCCTGCACTAATAATCCAAAGACCTGGACTAATAATCCACAGACCTGGATTAATAATCCACAGGCCTGCACTAATAATCCAAAGACCTGGACTAATAATCCACAGGCCTGGATTTTCATCCACAGGTCTGGACCAATAATCCACAGGCCTGCACTAATAATCCACAGACCTGCACTAATAATCCAGAGGCCTGCACTAACAATCCACAGACCTGCACTAATAATCCACAGTCCTGCATTAATAATACACAGGCGTGCACTAATAATGCACAGACCTGCACTAATAATCCACAGGCCTGGACTAAAAATCCACAGGCCTGCACTGATAATCCACAGACCTGCACTAATAATCCACAGGCCTGCACTAATAATCCACAGGCCTGGACTAATAATCCACAGGCCTGGACTAATAATCCTCTGGCCTGCCCTAATAATCCACAGGCCTGCCCTAATAATCCTCCGATCTGCACTAATAATTCACAGGCCTGCCCTAATAATTCACAGACCTGCACTAATAATCTACAGGCCTGGACTAATAATCCACAGGCCTGCACTAATAATCCACAGGCCTGCAGTAATAATCCGTAGACCTGCACTAATAATACACAGGCCTGCACTAATAATCCAAAGGCCTGCACTAATAATGCAAAGACCTGCACTAATAATACACAGGCCTGCACTAATAATCCACAGACCTGCACTAATAGTACACAGGCCTGCACTAATAATCCACAGACCTGGACTAATAATCCACAGGCCTGGACTAATAATCCACAGGTCTGGACTAATAATACACAGGCCTGCACTAATAATCCACAGGCCTGCACTAATAATCCACAGACCTCCACTAATAATCCACAGGCCTGGACTAATAATACACAGGCCTGCACTAATAATCCACAGACCTGGACTAACAATCCAGAGGCCTGCACTAATAATCCGCAGACCTGGACTAATAATCCACAGGCCTGGACTAATAATCCACAGGTCTGGACTAATAATCCACAGACCTGCACTAGTAACACACAGGCCTGCACTAATAATCCACAGACCTGGACTAATAATCCACAGGCCTGCACTAATAATCCACAGACCTGGACTAATTATCCACAGGCCTGGACTAATAATCCACAGCTCTGCACTAATAATCCAAAGGACTGCACTAATAATCCACAGACCTGTACTAATAATCGACAGACGTGCATTACTAGTAGACAGGCCTGCAATAATAATGCACAGGCCTGCACTAATAATGCACAGGCCTGCACTAATAATCCACAGGCCTGCACCAATAATCCACAGACCTGCACTAATAATGCACAGGCCTGCACTAATAATGCACAGGCCTTGACTAATAATGCACAGGCCTGCACTAATAATCGACTGACCTGCACTAATAATACACAGTTCTGCACTAATAATCCACAGACCAGCACTAATAATCCCCAGGACTGCACTAATAATCCAGAGACCTGGACTAATTATGCACAGGCCTGGACTAATAATCCACAGGTTTGGAGTAATAATCCACAGGCCTGCACTAATAATCCACAGACCTGCACTAATAATCCACAGACCTGCACTAATAATTCACTGGCCTGCACTAATAATCCACAGACCTGCTCTAATAATCCACAGGCCTGCACTAATAATCCACAGACCTGCACTAATAATCCACAGGCCTGCACTAATAATCCAGAGAATTGGACTAATTATGCACAGGCCTGGACAAATAATCCACAGGTCTGGAGTAATAATCCACAGGCCTGCACTAATAATCCACAGACCTGCACTAATAATACACAAACCTGCACTAATAATACACAGGCCTGCCCGAATTATCCACAGACCTGTACTAATAATCGACAGACGTGCATTACTAGTAGACAGGCCTGCACTAATAATGCACAGGCCTGCACTAATAATGCACAGGCCTGCACTAATAATACACAGGCCTGCACTAATAATCAACAGACCTGCACTAATAATCCACAGGCCTGCACTAATAATCCAGAGAATTGGACTAATTATGCACAGGCCGGGACAAATAATCCACAGGTCTGGAGTAATAATCCACAGGCCTGCACTAATAATCCACAGACCTGTACTAATAATACACAGGCCTGCACGAAAAATCCACAGACCTGCACTAATAATCCACAGACCTGCACTAATAATACACAGGCCTGCACTAATAATCCACAGGCCTGGACTAATAATCCACAGGCCTGCACTAATAATCCTCCGATCTGCTCTAATAATTCACAGGCCTGCCCAAATAATTCACAGACCTGCACTAATAATCTAAAGGCCTGCACTAATAATCCACAGGCCTGCACTAATAATCCACAGACCAGGACTAATAATCCACAGGCCTGCACTAATAATCCACAGGCCTGCACTAATAATCCACAGGCCTGCACTAATAATCCGCAGACCTGCACTAATAATACGCAGGCCTGCACTAATAATAGAAAGGCCTGCACTAATAATCCAAAGACCTGGACTAATAATTCACAGACCTGCACTAATAATCCACAGGCCTGCACTAATAATCCACAGGCCTGGACTAATAATCCACGGGCCTGCACTAATAATCCAAAGGCCTGCAATAATAACCCACAGGCCTGCACTAATAATTCGCAGGCCTGCACTAATAATCCACAGGCCTGCACTAATAATCCACAGACCAGGACTAATAATCCACAGGCCTGGACTAATAATCAACTGGACTGGGCTAATAATCCTCAGGCCTGCACTAATAATCCACAGACCTGCACTAATACTCCACAGGCATGCACTAATAATCCACAGGCCTTGACTAATAATCCACAGGCCTGCCCTAATAATCCACAGGCCTGCACTAATAATCCACAGACCTGCACTAATAATACTCAGGCTGCACTAATAATCCAGAGAAGTGGAGTAATAATCCAGAGGCCTGGATTAATAATCCACAGGTCTGGATTAATAATCCACAGGCCTGCAATAATAATCCACAGACCAGCACTAATAATCCGCAGGCCCGCACTAATAATACAGAGGCCTGCACTAATGATCCACAGGCCTGCACTAATATTCCACAGAGCTGAACTAATAAACCAGAGGCCTGCACAAATGATCCACAGGCCTCACTAATAATCCACAGACCTGGACTAATAATGCACAGGCCTGCACTAATAATGCACAGGCCTGCACTAATAATCCACAGGCCTGCACCAATAATCCACAGACCTGCACTAATAATGCACAGGCCTGCACTAATAATCCACAGGTTTGGAGTAATAATCCACAGGCCTGCACTAATAATCCACAGACCTGCACTAATAATCCACAGACCTGCACTAATAATACACAGGCCTGCACTAATAATCCACAGACCTGCTCTAATAATCCACAGGCCTGCACTAATAATCCACAGAACTGAAGTAATAATCCACAGGCCTGCACTAATAATCCAGAGAATTGGACTAATTATGCACAGGCCTGGACAAATAATCCACAGGTCTGGAGTAATAATCCACAGGCCTGCACTAATAATCCACAGACCTGCACTAATAATACACAGACCTGCACTAATAATACACAGGCCTGCACGAATAATCCACAGACCTGTACTAATAATCGACAGACGTGCATTACTAGTAGACAGGCCTGCACTAATAATGCACAGGCCTGCACTAATAATGCAGAGGCCTGCACTAATAATACACAGGCCTGCACTAATAATCAACAGACCTGCACTAATAATCCACAGGCCTGCACTAATAATCCAGAGAATTTGACTAATTATGCACAGGCCTGGACAAATAATCCACAGGTCTGGATTAATAATCCACAGGCCCGCACTAATAATCCACAGACCTGCACTAATAATACACAGACCTGCACTAATAATACACAGGCCTGCACGAAAAATCCAAAGACCTGCACTAATAATCCACAGACCTGCATTAATAATACACAGGCCTGCACTAATAATCCACAGGCCTGGACTAATAATCCACTGGCCTGCACTAATAATCCTCCGATCTGCACTAATAATTCACAGGCCTGCCCTAATAATTCACAGACCTGCACTAATAATCTACAGGCCTGCACTAATAATCCACAGGCCTGCACTAATAATCCACAGACCAGGACTAATAATCCACAGGCCTGCACTAATAATCCACAGGCCTGCACTAATAATCCACAGGCCTGCACTAATAATCCGCAGACCTGCACTAATAATACGCAGGCCTGCACAAATAATAGAAAGGCCTGCACTAATAATCCAAAGACCTGGACTAATAATTCACAGACCTGCACTAATAATCCACAGGCCTGCACTAATAATCCACAGGCCTGGACTAATAATCCACAGGCCTGCACTAATAATCCAAAGGCCTGCAATAATAACCCACAGGCCTGCACTAATAATTCGCAGGCCTGCACTAATAATCCACAGGCCTGCACTAATAATCCACAGACCAGGACTAATAATCCACAGGCCTGGACTATTAATCAACAGGCCTGCACTAATAATCCACAGGCCTGCACTAATAATCCACAAACCTGCACTAATAATCCACAGGCATGCATTAATAATCCACAGGCCTTGACTAATAATCCACAGGCCTGCACTAGTAATCCACAGGCCTGCACTAATAATCCACAGACCTGCACTAATAATCCAAAGGCCTGCACTGATAATGCACAGGCCTGTACTAATAATCCACAGGCCTGGACTAATAATCCACAGGCCTGGACTAATAATCCACAGGACTGGACTATTAATCCACAGGCATGGACTTATAATGCACAGGCCTGCACTAATAATCCACAGGCCTGCACTAATAATCCACAGGCCTGAAATTATAATCCACAGGTTTGGATAAATAATCTACAGGCCTGCACTAATAATCCACAGACCTGCACTAATAATCCACAGGCCTGCACTAATAATCCAGTGAACTGCACTAATTATACACAGGCCTGCACTAATAATCCACAGCCCTGGACTTATAATCCACAGGCCTGCACTAATAATCCACAGACCAGCACTAATAATACACAGGCCTGCACTAATAATCCACAGACCTGCACTAATAATCCAGAGACCTGGATTAATAATCCACAGGCCTGCACTAATAATCCAAAGACCTGGACTAATAATCCACAGACCTGGATTAATAATCCACAGGCCTGCACTAATAATCCAAAGACCTGGACTAATAATCCACAGGCCTGGATTTTCATCCACAGGTCTGGACCAATAATCCACAGGCCTGCACTAATAATCCACAGACCTGCACTAATAATCCAGAGGCCTGCACTAACAATCCACAGACCTGCACTAATAATCCACAGTCCTGCATTAATAATACACAGGCGTGCACTAATAATGCACAGACCTGCACTAATAATCCACAGGCCTGGACTAAAAATCCACAGGCCTGCACTGATAATCCACAGACCTGCACTAATAATCCACAGGCCTGCACTAATAATCCACAGGCCTGGACTAATAATCCACAGGCCTGGACTAATAATCCTCTGGCCTGCCCTAATAATCCACAGGCCTGCCCTAATAATCCACAGGCCTGAAATTATAATCCACAGGTTTGGATAAATAATCTACAGGCCTGCACTAATAATCCACAGACCTGCACTAATAATCCACAGGCCTGCACTAATAATCCAGAGAATTGGACTAATTATGCACAGGACTGGACAAATAATCCACAGGTCTGGAGTAATAATCCGCAGGCCTGCACTAATAATCCACAGACCTGCACTAATAATACACAGGCCTGCACTAATAATACACAGGCCTGCACTAATAATCCACAGACCTGTACTAATAATCGACAGACGTGCATTACTAGTAGACAGGCCTGCACTAATAATGCACAGGCCTGCACTAATGATGCACAGGCCTGCACTAATAATACACAGGCCTGCACTAATAATCCACAGGCCTGGATTTATAATCCACAGGTCTGGACCAATAATCCACAGGCCTGCACTAATAATCCACAGACCTGCACTAATAATCCACAGACCTGCACTAATAATCCAGAGGCCTGCACTAACAATCCACAGACCTGCACTAATAATCCACAGTCCTGCATTAATAATACACAGGCGTGCACTAATAATCCTCCGATCTGCACTAATAATTCACAGGCCTGCCCTAATAATTCACAGACCTGCACTAATAATTCACAGGCCTGCACTAATAATCCACAGACCTGCACTAATAATCCACAGACCAGGACTAATAATCCACAGGCCTGCACTAATAATCCACAGGCCTGCACTAATAATCCACAGGCCTGCACTAATAATCCGCAGACCTGCACTAATAATACGCAGGCCTGCACTAATAATAGAAAGGCCTGCACTAATAATCCAAAGACCTGGACTAATAATTCACAGCCCTCCACTAATAATCCACAGGCCTGCACTAATAATCCACAGGCCTGGACTAATAATCCACAGGCCTGCACTAATAATCCAAAGGCCTGCAATAATAACCCACAGGCCTCCACTAATAATTCGCAGGCCTGCACTAATAATCCACAGGCCTGCACTAATAATCCACAGACCAGGACTAATAATCCACAGGCCTGGACTATTAATCAACTGGACTGGACTAATAATCCACAGGCCTGCACTAATAATCCACAAACCTGCACTAATAATCCACAGGCATGCACTAATAATCCACAGGCCTTGACTAATAATCCACAGGCCTGCACTAGTAATCCACAGGCCTGCACTAATAATCCGCAGACCAGCACTAATAATACACAGGCCTGCACTAATAATCCAGAGACCTGGATTAATAATCCAGAGGCCTGCACTAATAATCCAAAGACCTGGACTAATAATCCACAGACCTGGATTAATAATCCACAGGCCTGCACTAATAATCCAAAGACCTGGACTAATAATCCACAGGCCTGGATTTATAATCCACAGGTCTGGACCAATAATCCACAGGCCTGCACTAATAATCCACAGACCTGCACTAATAATCCACAGACCTGCACTAATAATCCAGAGGCCTGCACTAACAATCCACAGACCTGCACTAATAATCCACAGGCCTGCATTAATAATACACAGGCGTGCACTAATAATCCTCCGATCTGCACTAATAATTCACAGGCCTGCCCTAATAATTCACAGACCTGCACTAATAATTCACAGGCCTGCACTAATAATCCACAGACCTGCACTAATAATCCACAGACCAGGACTAATAATCCACAGGCCTGCACTAATAATCCACAGGCCTGCACTAATAATCCACAGGCCTGCACTAATAATCCGCAGACCTGCACTAATAATACGCAGGCCTGCACTAATAATAGAAAGGCCTGCACTAATAATCCAAAGACCTGGACTAATAATTCACAGCCCTCCACTAATAATCCACAGGCCTGCACTAATAATCCACAGGCCTGGACTAATAATCCACAGGCCTGCAGTAATAATCCAAAAGCCTGCAATAATAACCCACAGGCCTGCACTAATAATTCGCAGGCCTGCACTAATAATCCACAGGCCTGCACTAATAATCCACAGACCAGGACTAATAATCCACAGGCCTGGACTATTAATCAACTGGAACAAAAACAGAATTACCTGGAAAAACTCAGTAGGTCTGGCAGCATCGGCGGAGGAGAAAAGAGTTGACGTTTCGAGTCCTCATGACCCTTCGACAGAACTTGATTTCGAGTCCAGGAAAGAGTTGAAATATAAGCTGGTTTAAGGTGTGTGGGGGGGGGGGGAAGGAGAGAGAGAGAGAGACAGAGGTGCTTGTGTAGACAAACAAGCAGTGATAGAAGCAGATCATTAAAAGATGTCAGTAACAATGGTACCAAAGAACACATAGGTGTTAAAGTTAAAGTTGGTGATATTATCTAAACGAATGTGCTAATTAAGAATGGATGGTAGGGCACTCAAGGTACAGCTCTAGTGGGGGTGGGGGGAGCATAAAGGATTTTAAAATATTTAAAAATAATGGAAATAGGTGGGAAAAGAAAAATCTATAAAATTTATAGGGAAAAAAAAAGGGGGAAAAAGGGGGAAACAGAAAGGGGGTGGGGATGGGGGAGGGAGCTCACGACCTAAAGTTATTGAATTCAATATTCAGACCGGAAGGCTGTAAGGTGCCTAGTCGGAAGATGAGGTGTTGTTCCTCCAGTTTGCGTTGGGCTTCACTGGAACAATGCAGTAAGCCAAGGACAGACATGTGGGCAAGAGAGCAGGGTGGAGTGTTAAAATGGCAAGCCACAGGGAGGTTTGGGTCATTCTTGCGGACAGACCGCAGGTGTTCTGCAAAGCGGTCGCCCAGTTTACGTTTGGTCTCTCCAATGTAGAGGAGACCACATTGGGAGCAACGAATGCAGTAGACTAAGTTGGGTGAAATGCAAGTGAAATGCTGCTTCACTTGAAAGGAATGTTTGGGCCCTTGGACGGTGAGGAGAGAGGAAGTGAAGGGGCAGGTGTTACATCTTTTGCGTGGGCATGGGGTGGTGCCATAGGAGGGGGTTGAGGAGTAGGGGGTGATGGAGGAGTGGACCAGGGTGTCCCGGAGGGAGCGATCTCTACGGAATGCCGATAAGGGGGGTGAAGGGAAGATGTGTTTGGTGGTGGCATCATGCTGGAGTTGGCGGAAATGGCGGAGGATGATCCTTTGAATGCGGAGGCTGGTGGGGTGATAAGTGAGGACAAGGGGGACCCTATCATGTTTCTGGGAGGGAGGAGAAGGCGTGAGGGCGGATGCGCGGGAGATGGGCCGGACACGGTTGAGGGCCCTGTCAACGACCGTGGGTGGAAAACCTCGGTTAAGGAAGAAGGAGGACATGTCAGAGGAACCGTTTTTGAAGGTAGCATCATCGGAACAGATGCGACGAAGGCGAAGGAACTGGGAGAATGGGATGGAGTCCTTACAGGAAGCGGGGTGTGAGGAGCTGTAGTCGAGGTAGCTGTGGGAGTCGGTGGGTTTGTAGTGGATATTGGTGGACAGTCTATCACCAGAGATTGAGACAGAGAGGTCAAGGAAGGGAAGGGAAGTGTCAGAGATGGACCACGTGAAAATGATGGAGGGGTGGAGATTGGAAGCAAAATTAATAAATTTTTCCAAGTCCCGACGAGAGCATGAAGCAGCACCGAAGTAATCATCGATGTACCGGAGAAAAAGTTGTGGAAGGGGGCCGGGGTAGGACTGCAACAAGGAATGTTCCACATATCCCATAAAGAGACAGGCATAGCTGGGGCCCATGCGGGTACCCATAGCCACACCTTTTATTTGGAGAAAGTGAGAGGAGTTGAAGGAGAAATTGTTCAACGTGAGAACAAGTTCAGCCAGACGGAGGAGAGTAGTGGTGGATGGGGATTGTTCGGGCCTCTGTTCGAGGAAGAAGCTAAGGGCCCTCAGACCATCCTGGTGGGGGATGGAGGTGTAGAGGGATTGGACGTCCATGGTGAAGAGGAAGCGGTTGGAGCCAGGGAACTGGAAATTGTTGATGTGACGTAAGGTGTCAGAGGAATCACGGATGTAGGTGGGAAGGGACTGGACAAGGGGAGAGAGAAGGGAGTCAAGATAACGAGAAATGAGTTCTGTGGGGCAGGAGCAAGCTGAGACGATCGGTCTACCAGGGCAGTTCTGTTTGTGGATTTTGGGTAGGAGATAGAAGCGGGCCGTCCGAGGTTGGGCGACTATCAGGTTGGAAGCTGTGGGAGGGAGATCCCCAGAGGAGATGAGGTCAGTGACAGTCCTGGAAACAATGGCTTGATGTTCAGTGGTGGGGTCATGGTCCAGGGAGAGGTAGGAGGAAGTGTCTGCGAGTTGACGCTCAGCCTCCGCGAGGTAGAGGTCAGTGCGCCAGACAACAACAGCACCACCCTTGTCAGCGGGTTTGATGACAATGTCAGGGTTGGACCTGAGAGAATGGAGTGCAGTAAGTTCAGAGAGAGACAGGTTAGAATGGGTGAGAGGAGTAGAGAAATTGAGACGACTAATGTCGCGCCGACAGTTCTCAATGAAAAGATCAAGAGAAGGTAAGAATCCAGAGGGAGGGGTCCAGGTGGAGGGAGAATATTGGAGATGGGTAAAAGGATCTGTTGAACTGGGAGAGGACTCCTGCCCAAAGAAGTGAGCCCGGAGACGAAGACGGCGAAAGAAGAGTTCAGCATCATGCCGAGCCCGAAATTCATTGAGGTGAGGGCGTAAGGGTATGAAACTAAGTCCTTTGCTGAGCTCAGCAAAGGACTTAGTTTCATACCCTTACGCCCTCACCTCAATGAATTTCGGGCTCGGCATGATGCTGAACTCTTCTTTCGCCGTCTTCGTCTCCGGGCTCACTTCTTTGGGCAGGAGTCCTCTCCCAGTTCAACAGATCCTTTTACCCATCTCCAATATTCTCCCTCCACCTGGACCCCTCCCTCTGGATTCTTACCTTCTCTTGATCTTTTCATTGAGAACTGTCGGCGCGACATTAGTCGTCTCAATTTCTCTACTCCTCTCACCCATTCTAACCTGTCTCTCTCTGAACTTACTGCACTCCATTCTCTCAGGTCCAACCCTGACATTGTCATCAAACCCGCTGACAAGGGTGGTGCTGTTGTTGTCTGGCGCACTGACCTCTACCTCGCGGAGGCTGAGCGTCAACTCGCAGACACTTCCTCCTACCTCTCCCTGGACCATGACCCCACCACTGAACATCAAGCCATTGTTTCCAGGACTGTCACTGACCTCATCTCCTCTGGGGATCTCCCTCCCACAGCTTCCAACCTGATAGTCGCCCAACCTCGGACGGCCCGCTTCTATCTCCTACCCAAAATCCACAAACAGAACTGCCCTGGTAGACCGATCGTCTCAGCTTGCTCCTGCCCCACAGAACTCATTTCTCGTTATCTTGACTCCCTTCTCTCTCCCCTTGTCCAGTCCCTTCCCACCTACATCCGTGATTCCTCTGACACCTTACGTCACATCAACAATTTCCAGTTCCCTGGCTCCAACCGCTTCCTCTTCACCATGGACGTCCAATCCCTCTACACCTCCATCCCCCACCAGGATGGTCTGAGGGCCCTTAGCTTCTTCCTCGAACAGAGGCCCGAACAATCCCCATCCACCACTACTCTCCTCCGTCTGGCTGAACTTGTTCTCACGTTGAACAATTTCTCCTTCAACTCCTCTCACTTTCTCCAAATAAAAGGTGTGGCTATGGGTACCCGCATGGGCCCCAGCTATGCCTGTCTCTTTATGGGATATGTGGAACATTCCTTGTTGCAGTCCTACCCCGGCCCCCTTCCACAACTTTTTCTCCGGTACATCGATGATTACTTCGGTGCTGCTTCATGCTCTCGTCGGGACTTGGAAAAATTTATTAATTTTGCTTCCAATCTCCACCCCTCCATCATTTTCACGTGGTCCATCTCTGACACTTCCCTTCCCTTCCTTGACCTCTCTGTCTCAATCTCTGGTGATAGACTGTCCACCAATATCCACTACAAACCCACCGACTCCCACAGCTACCTCGACTACAGCTCCTCACACCCCGCTTCCTGTAAGGACTCCATCCCATTCTCCCAGTTCCTTCGCCTTCGTCGCATCTGTTCCGATGATGCTACCTTCAAAAACGGTTCCTCTGACATGTCCTCCTTCTTCCTTAACCGAGGTTTTCCACCCACGGTCGTTGACAGGGCCCTCAACCGTGTCCGGCCCATCTCCCTCGCATCCGCCCTCACGCCTTCTCCTCCCTCCCAGAAACATGATAGAGTCCCCCTTGTCCTCACTTATCACCCCACCAGCCTCCGCATTCAAAGGATCATCCTCCGCCATTTCCGCCAACTCCAGCATGATGCCACCACCAAACACATCTTCCCTTCACCCCCCTTATCGGCATTCCGTAGAGATCGCTCCCTCCGGGACACCCTGGTCCACTCCTCCATCACCCCCTACTCCTCAACCCCCTCCTATGGCACCACCCCATGCCCACGCAAAAGATGTAACACCTGCCCCTTCACTTCCTCTCTCCTCACCGTCCAAGGGCCCAAACATTCCTTTCAAGTGAAGCAGCATTTCACTTGCATTTCACCCAACTTAGTCTACTGCATTCGTTGCTCCCAATGTGGTCTCCTCTACATTGGAGAGACCAAACGTAAACTGGGCGACCGCTTTGCAGAACACCTGCGGTCTGTCCGCAAGAATGACCCAAACCTCCCTGTGGCTTGCCATTTTAACACTCCACCCTGCTCTCTTGCCCACATGTCTGTCCTTGGCTTACTGCATTGTTCCAGTGAAGCCCAACGCAAACTGGAGGAACAACACCTCATCTTCCGACTAGGCACTTTACAGCCTTCCGGTCTGAATATTGAATTCAATAACTTTAGGTCGTGAGCTCCCTCCCCCATCCCCACCCCCTTTCTGTTTCCCCCTTTTTCCCCCTTTTTTTTTCCCTATAAATTTTATAGATTTTTCTTTTCCCACCTATTTCCATTATTTTTAAATATTTTAAAATCCTTTATGCTCCCCCCACCCCCACTAGAGCTGTACCTTGAGTGCCCTACCATCCATTCTTAATTAGCACATTCGTTTAGATAATATCACCAACTTTAACTTTAACACCTATGTGTTCTTTGGTACCATTGTTACTGACATCTTTTGATGATCTGCTTCTATCACTGCTTGTTTGTCTACACAAGCACCTCTGTCTCTCTCTCTCTCTCCTTCCCCCCCCCCCCCACACACCTTAAACCAGCTTATATTTCAACTCTTTCCTGGACTCGAAATCAAGTTCTGTCGAAGGGTCATGAGGACTCGAAACGTCAACTCTTTTCTCCTCCGCCGATGCTGCCAGACCTACTGAGTTTTTCCAGGTAATTCTGTTTTTGTTTTAGATTTCCAGCATCCGCAGTTTTCTTTGTTTTCAACTCTTATTAATCAACTGGACTGGACTAATAATCCACAGGCCTGCACTAATAATCCACAAACCTGCACTAATAATCCACAGGCATGCACTAATAATCCACAGGCCTTGACTAATAATCCACAGGCCTGCACTAGTAATCCACAGGCCTGCACTAATAATCCACAGACCTGCACTAATAATCCAACGGCCTGCACTGATAATGCACAGGCCTGTACTAATAATCCACAGGCCTGGACTAATAATCCACAGGCCTGCACTAATAATTCACAGGACTGGACTATTAATCCACAGGCCTGCACTAATAATCCACAGACCAGCACTAATAATCCACAGGCCTGCACTAATAATCCACAGGCCTGAAATTATAATCCACAGGTTTGGATAAATAATCTACAGGCCTGCACTAATAATCCACAGACCTGCACTAATAATCCACAGGCCTGCACTAATAATCCACAGGCCTGCACTAATAATCCACAGGCCTGAAATTATAATCCACAGGTTTGGATAAATAATCTACAGGCTTGCACTAATAATCCACAGACCTGCACTAATAATCCACAGGCCTGCACTAATAATCCAGTGAACTGCACTAATAATACACAGGCCTGCACTAATAATCCACAGGCCTGGACTTATAATCCACAGGCCTGCACTAATAATCCACAGACCTGCACTAATAATACACAGGCCTGCACTAATAATCCACAGACCTGCACTAATAATCCAGAGACCTGGATTAATAATCCACAGGCCTGCACTAATAATCCAAAGACCTGGACTAATAATCCACAGACCTGGATTAATAATCCACAGGCCTGCACTAATAATCCAAAGACCTGGAGTAATAATCCACAGGCCTGGATTTATAATCCACAGGTCTGTACCAATAATCCACAGGCCTGCACTAATAATCCACAGACCTGCACTAATAATCCACAGACCTGCACTAATAATCCAGAGGCCTGCACTAACAATCCACAGACCTGCACTAATAATCCACAGTCCTGCATTAATAATACACAGGCGTGCACTAATAATCCACAGACCTGCACTAATAATCCACAGGCCTGGACTAAAAATCCACAGGCCTGCACTAATAATCCACAGACCTGCACTAATAATCCACAGGCCTGCACTAATAATCCACAGGCCTTGACTAATAATCCACAGGCCTGGACTAATAATCCACAGGCCTGCCCTAATAATCCACAGGCCTGCCCTAATAATCCACAGGCCTGAACTAATAATCCACCGACGTGCACTAATAATACACAGGCCTGCACTAATAATCCAGAGACGTGGAGTAATAATCCACAGGCCTGGATTAATAATCCACAGCTCTGGATTAATAATACACAGGCCTGCAATAACAATCCACAGGCCTGCATTAATAATCCACAGGCCTGCACTAATAATACACAGGCCTGCACTAATGATCCACATGCCTGCACTAATATTCCACAGAGCTGAACTAATAATCCACAGGCCTGCACAATTGATCCACAGGCCTGCACTAATAATCCACAGACCTGCGCTAATAGTACACAGGCCTGCACTAATAATCCACAG
Source organism: Isurus oxyrinchus (assembly GCA_026770705.1). Taxonomy (NCBI): domain Eukaryota; kingdom Metazoa; phylum Chordata; class Chondrichthyes; order Lamniformes; family Lamnidae; genus Isurus; species Isurus oxyrinchus. The sequence continues at coordinate 1,249,885 of JANJGN010000003.1, read as the reverse complement.
GCCTGGACTAATAATACACAGGCCTGCACTAATATTGCACAGACCTGCGCTAATAATCTACAGGCCTGCACTAATAGTCCACAACCCTGCATTATTAATCCACAGACCTGCACTAATAATACACAGGCCTGCACTAATAATCCACAGGCCTGCACTTATAATCCACAGGCCTGCACTAATAATCTACTGACCTGCACTAATAATACAATGGCCTGCACTAATAATCCACAGACCTGCACTAACAATCCAGAGGCCTGCACTAGTAATCCACAGACCTTGACTAATAATCCACAGGTCTGGACTAATAATCCACAGGTCTGCACTAATAATCCACAGGCCTGCACTAATAATCCACAGACCTGCACTAATAATCCACAGGCCTGGACTAATAATCCACAGGCCTGCAATAATGATCCACAGACCTGGACTAATTATCCACAGGCCTGGACTAATAATCCACAGACCTGCACTAGTAATACACAGGCCTGCACTAATAATCCACAGACCTGGACTAATAATCCACAGGCTTGCACTAATAATACACAGGCCTGGACTAATAATCCACAGCTCTGCACTAATAATCCAAAGGCCTGCACTAATAATCCACAGACCTGCACTAATAATCGACAGACGTGCATTACTAGTAGACAGGACGGCACTAATAATGCAAAGGCCCGCACTAATAATGCACAGGCCTTGACTAATAATCCACAGGCCTGCACCAATAATCCACAGACATGCACTAATAATACACAGGCCTGCACTAATAATCCACAGACCTGCACTAATAATACACAGGCCTGCACTAATAATCCACAGGCCTGGACTAATAATCCACAGGCCTGCACTAATAATCCTCCGATCTGCACTAATAATTCACAAGCCTGCCCTAATAATTCACAGACCAGCACTAATAACCTACAGGCCTGCACTTATAAACCACAGGCCTGCACTAATAATCCACAGACCAGGACTAATAATCCAAAGGCCTGCACTAATAATCCAACGGCCTGCACTAATAATCCACAGGCCTGCACTAATAATCCGCAGACCTTCACTAATAATACGCAGGCCTGCACTAATAATCCAAAGGCCTGCAATAATAACCCTAAGGCCTGCACTAATAATTCGCAGGCCTGCACTAATAATCCACAGGCCTGCACTAATAATCCACAGACCAGGACTAATAATCCACAGGCCTGGACTAATAATCAACTGGTCTGGACTAATAATCCACAGGCCTGCACTAATAATCCACAGACCTGCACTAATAATCCACAGGCATGCACTAATAATCCACAGGCCTTGACTAATAATCCACAGGCCTGCACTAGTAATCCACAGGCCTGCACTAATAATCCGCAGACCTGCACTAATAATCCACAGGCCTGCGCTAATAATACACAGGCCTGCACTAATAATCCACAGGCCTGCACTAATAATCCACAGGCCTGCACTAATAATCCGCAGACCTGCACTAATAATACACAGGCCTGCACTAATAATCCACAGGCCTGCACTAATAATCCACAGGCCTGCACTAATAATCCGCAGACCTGCACTAATAATACACAGGCCTGCACTAATAATCCACAGACCTGGACTAAGAATCCAGAGGCCTGCACTAATAATCCACAGACCTGGACTAATAATCCACAGGCCTGGACTAATAATCCACAGGTCTGGACTAATAATACACAGACCTGCACTAATAATCCACAGGCCTGGACTAATAATCCACAGACCTGCACTAATAATCCACAGGCCTGGACTAATAATCCACAGGCCTGCAATAATAATCCACAGAGCTGGACTAATAATCCACAGGCCTGGACTAATAATCCACAGACCTGCACTAGTAACACACAGGCCAGCACTAATAATCCACAGACCTGGACTAATAATCCACAGGCCTGCACTAATAATCCACAGACCTGGACTAATTATCCACAGGCCTGGACTAATAATCCACAGCTCTGCACTAATAATCCAAAGGACTGCACTAATAATCCACAGACCTGTACTAATAATCGACAGACGTGCATTACTAGTAGACAGGCCTGCACTAATAATGCACAGGCCTGCACTAATAATGCACAGGCCTGCACTAATAATCCTCAGGCCTGCACCAATAATCCACAGACCTGCACTAATAATACACAGGCCTGCACTAATAATCAACAGACCAGCACAAATAATCCACAGGCCTGCACTAATAATCCAGAGAATTGGAATAATTATGCACAGGCCTGGACAAATAATCCACAGGTCTGGAGTAATAATCCACAGGCCTGCACTAATAATCCACAGACCTGCACTAATAATACACAGACCTGCACTAATAATACACAGGCCTGCACGAATAATCCACAGACCTGCACTAATAATCCACAGACCTGCACTAATAATACACAGGCCTGCACTAATAATCCACAGGCCTGGACTAATAATCCACAGGCCTGCACTAATAATCCTCCGATCTGCACTAATAATTCACAGGCCTGCCCTAATAATTCACAGACCAGCACTAATCATCTACAGGCCTGCACTAATAATCCACAGGCCTGCACTAATAATCCACAGGCCTGCACTAATAATCCACAGGCCTGAAATTATAATCCACAGGTTTGGATAAATAATCTACAGGCTTGCACTAATAATCCACAGACCTGCACTAATAATCCACAGGCCTGCACTAATAATCCAGTGAACTGCACTAATAATACACAGGCCTGCACTAATAATCCACAGGCCTGGACTTATAATCCACAGGCCTGCACTAATAATCCACAGACCTGCACTAATAATACACAGGCCTGCACTAATAATCCACAGACCTGCACTAATAATCCAGAGACCTGGATTAATAATCCACAGGCCTGCACTAATAATCCAAAGACCTGGACTAATAATCCACAGACCTGGATTAATAATCCACAGGCCTGCACTAATAATCCAAAGACCTGGAGTAATAATCCACAGGCCTGGATTTATAATCCACAGGTCTGTACCAATAATCCACAGGCCTGCACTAATAATCCACAGACCTGCACTAATAATCCACAGACCTGCACTAATAATCCAGAGGCCTGCACTAACAATCCACAGACCTGCACTAATAATCCACAGTCCTGCATTAATAATACACAGGCGTGCACTAATAATCCACAGACCTGCACTAATAATCCACAGGCCTGGACTAAAAATCCACAGGCCTGCACTAATAATCCACAGACCTGCACTAATAATCCACAGGCCTGCACTAATAATCCACAGGCCTTGACTAATAATCCACAGGCCTGGACTAATAATCCACAGGCCTGCCCTAATAATCCACAGGCCTGCCCTAATAATCCACAGGCCTGAACTAATAATCCACCGACGTGCACTAATAATACACAGGCCTGCACTAATAATCCAGAGACGTGGAGTAATAATCCACAGGCCTGGATTAATAATCCACAGCTCTGGATTAATAATACACAGGCCTGCAATAACAATCCACAGGCCTGCATTAATAATCCACAGGCCTGCACTAATAATACACAGGCCTGCACTAATGATCCACATGCCTGCACTAATATTCCACAGAGCTGAACTAATAATCCACAGGCCTGCACAATTGATCCACAGGCCTGCACTAATAATCCACAGACCTGCGCTAATAGTACACAGGCCTGCACTAATAATCCACAGGCCTGGACTAATAATACACAGGCCTGCACTAATATTGCACAGACCTGCGCTAATAATCTACAGGCCTGCACTAATAGTCCACAACCCTGCATTATTAATCCACAGACCTGCACTAATAATACACAGGCCTGCACTAATAATCCACAGGCCTGCACTTATAATCCACAGGCCTGCACTAATAATCTACTGACCTGCACTAATAATACAATGGCCTGCACTAATAATCCACAGACCTGCACTAACAATCCAGAGGCCTGCACTAGTAATCCACAGACCTTGACTAATAATCCACAGGTCTGGACTAATAATCCACAGGTCTGCACTAATAATCCACAGGCCTGCACTAATAATCCACAGACCTGCACTAATAATCCACAGGCCTGGACTAATAATCCACAGGCCTGCAATAATGATCCACAGACCTGGACTAATTATCCACAGGCCTGGACTAATAATCCACAGACCTGCACTAGTAATACACAGGCCTGCACTAATAATCCACAGACCTGGACTAATAATCCACAGGCTTGCACTAATAATACACAGGCCTGGACTAATAATCCACAGCTCTGCACTAATAATCCAAAGGCCTGCACTAATAATCCACAGACCTGCACTAATAATCGACAGACGTGCATTACTAGTAGACAGGACGGCACTAATAATGCAAAGGCCCGCACTAATAATGCACAGGCCTTGACTAATAATCCACAGGCCTGCACCAATAATCCACAGACATGCACTAATAATACACAGGCCTGCACTAATAATCCACAGACCTGCACTAATAATACACAGGCCTGCACTAATAATCCACAGGCCTGGACTAATAATCCACAGGCCTGCACTAATAATCCTCCGATCTGCACTAATAATTCACAAGCCTGCCCTAATAATTCACAGACCAGCACTAATAACCTACAGGCCTGCACTTATAAACCACAGGCCTGCACTAATAATCCACAGACCAGGACTAATAATCCAAAGGCCTGCACTAATAATCCAACGGCCTGCACTAATAATCCACAGGCCTGCACTAATAATCCGCAGACCTTCACTAATAATACGCAGGCCTGCACTAATAATCCAAAGGCCTGCAATAATAACCCTAAGGCCTGCACTAATAATTCGCAGGCCTGCACTAATAATCCACAGGCCTGCACTAATAATCCACAGACCAGGACTAATAATCCACAGGCCTGGACTAATAATCAACTGGTCTGGACTAATAATCCACAGGCCTGCACTAATAATCCACAGACCTGCACTAATAATCCACAGGCATGCACTAATAATCCACAGGCCTTGACTAATAATCCACAGGCCTGCACTAGTAATCCACAGGCCTGCACTAATAATCCGCAGACCTGCACTAATAATCCACAGGCCTGCGCTAATAATACACAGGCCTGCACTAATAATCCACAGGCCTGCACTAATAATCCACAGGCCTGCACTAATAATCCGCAGACCTGCACTAATAATACACAGGCCTGCACTAATAATCCACAGGCCTGCACTAATAATCCACAGGCCTGCACTAATAATCCGCAGACCTGCACTAATAATACACAGGCCTGCACTAATAATCCACAGACCTGGACTAAGAATCCAGAGGCCTGCACTAATAATCCACAGACCTGGACTAATAATCCACAGGCCTGGACTAATAATCCACAGGTCTGGACTAATAATACACAGACCTGCACTAATAATCCACAGGCCTGGACTAATAATCCACAGACCTGCACTAATAATCCACAGGCCTGGACTAATAATCCACAGGCCTGCAATAATAATCCACAGAGCTGGACTAATAATCCACAGGCCTGGACTAATAATCCACAGACCTGCACTAGTAACACACAGGCCAGCACTAATAATCCACAGACCTGGACTAATAATCCACAGGCCTGCACTAATAATCCACAGACCTGGACTAATTATCCACAGGCCTGGACTAATAATCCACAGCTCTGCACTAATAATCCAAAGGACTGCACTAATAATCCACAGACCTGTACTAATAATCGACAGACGTGCATTACTAGTAGACAGGCCTGCACTAATAATGCACAGGCCTGCACTAATAATGCACAGGCCTGCACTAATAATCCTCAGGCCTGCACCAATAATCCACAGACCTGCACTAATAATACACAGGCCTGCACTAATAATCAACAGACCAGCACAAATAATCCACAGGCCTGCACTAATAATCCAGAGAATTGGAATAATTATGCACAGGCCTGGACAAATAATCCACAGGTCTGGAGTAATAATCCACAGGCCTGCACTAATAATCCACAGACCTGCACTAATAATACACAGACCTGCACTAATAATACACAGGCCTGCACGAATAATCCACAGACCTGCACTAATAATCCACAGACCTGCACTAATAATACACAGGCCTGCACTAATAATCCACAGGCCTGGACTAATAATCCACAGGCCTGCACTAATAATCCTCCGATCTGCACTAATAATTCACAGGCCTGCCCTAATAATTCACAGACCAGCACTAATCATCTACAGGCCTGCACTAATAATCCACAGGCCTGCACTAATAATCCACAGACCAGGACTAATAATCCAAAGGCCTGCACTAATAATCCAACGGCCTGCACTAATAATCCACAGGCCTGCACTAATAATCCGCAGACCTTCACTAATAATACGCAGGCCTGCACTAATAATCCAAAGGCCGGCAATAATAACCCACAGGCCTGCACTAATAATTCGCAGGCCTGCACTAATAATCCACAGGCCTGCACTAATAATCCACAGACCAGGACTAATAATCCACAGGCCTGGACTAATAATCAATTGGTCTGGACTAATAATCCACAGGCCTGCACTAATAATCCACAGACCTGCACTAATAATCCACAGGCATGCACTAATAATCCACAGGCCTTGACTAATAATCCACAGGCCTGCACTAGTAATCCACAGGCATGCACTAATAATCCACAGACCTGCACTAATAATCCACAGGCCTGCACTAATAATGCACAGGCCTGTTCTAAAAATCCACAGGCCAGGACTAATAATCCACAGGCCTGCACTAATAATCCACAGGACTGGACTATTAATCCACAGGCCTGGACTAATAATGCCCAGGCCAGCACTAATAATCCAAAGGCCTGCACTAATAATCCAAAGACCTGGACTAATAATCCACAGGCCTGCACTAATAATACACAGGCCTGCACTAATAATCCACAGGCCTGGACTAATAATCCACGGGCCTGCACTAATAATCCAAAGGCCTGCAATAATAATCCGCAGGCCTGCACTAATAATTCAAAGGCCTGCACTAATAATCCACAGGCCTGCACTAATAATCCACAGACCAGGACTAATAATCCACAGGCCTGGACTATTAATCAACAGGTCTGGACTAATAATCCACAGGCCTGCACTAATAATCCACAGCCTGCACTAATAATCCAAAGACCTGCACGAATAATACTCAGGCCTGCACTAATAATCCACAGACCTGGATTAATAATCCACAGGCCTGCACTAATAATGCACAGACCTGCACTAATAATCCGCAGGCCTGCACTAATAATACAGAGGCCTGCACTAATGATCCACAGGCCTGCACTAATATTCCACAGAGCTGAACTAATAATCCAGAGGCCTGCACAAATGATTCACAGGCCTGCACAAATATTAAACAGACCTGCACTAATAGTACACAGGCCTGCACTAATAATCCACAGGCCTGGACTAATAATACACAGGCCTGCACAAATATTGCACAGACCTGCGCAAATAATCTACAGGCCTGCACTAATAATCCACAGGCCTGCATTAATAATCCACAGACCTGCGCTAATAATACACAGGCCTGCACTAATAATCCACAGGCCTGCACTAATAATCCACAGGCCTGCACTAATAATCCACAGACCTGCACTAATAATACACAGGCCTGCACTAATAATCCACAGACCTGGACTAATAATCCACAGGCCTGGACTAATAATCCACAGGTCTGGACTAATAATACACAGGCCTGCACTAATAATCCACAGGCCTGCACCAGTAATCCACAGACCTGCACTAATAATCCACAGGCCTGGACTAATAATCCACAGGCCTGCAATAATAATCCACAGAGCTGGACTAATAATCCACAGGCCTGGACTAATAATCAACAGACCTGCACTAGTAACACACAGGCCTGCACTAATAATCCACAGACCTGGACTAATAATCCACAGGCCTGCACTAATAATCCACAGACCTGGACTAATTATCCACAGGCCTGGACTAATAATCCACAGCTCTGCACTAATAATCCAAAGGACTGCACTAATAATCCACAGACCAGTACTAATAATCGACAGACGTGCATTACTAGTAGACAGGCCTGCACTAATAATGCAAAAGGCCTGCACTAATAATGCACAGGCCTGCACTAATAATCCACAGGCCTGCACCAATAATCCACAGACCTGCACTAATAATACACAGGCCTGCACTAATAATCAACAGACCTGCACAAATAATCCACAGGCCTGCACTAATAATCCAGAGAATTGGACTAATTATGCACAGGCCTGGACAAATAATCCACAGGTCTGGAGTAATAATCCACAGGCCTGCACTAATAATCCACAGACCTGCACTAATAATACACAGACCTGCACTAATAATACACAGGCCTGCACGAATAATCCACAGACCTGCACTAATAATCCAGAGACCTGCACTAATAATACAGAGGCCTGCACTAATAATCCACAGGCCTGGACTAATAATCCACAGGCCTGCACTAATAATCCTCCGATCTGCACTAATAATTCACAGGCCTGCCCTAATAATTCACAGACCAGCACTAATAATCTACAGGCCTGCACTAATAATCCACAGGCCTGCACTAATAATCCACAGACCAGGACTAATAATCCAAAGGCCTGCACTAATAATCCACAGGCCTGCACTAATAATCCACAGGCCTGCACTAATAATCCGCAGACCTTCACTAATAATACGCAGGCCTGCACTAATAATCCAAAGGCCTGCACTAATAATCCAAAGACCTGGACTAATAATCCACAGGCCTGCACTAATAATCCACAGACCTGCACTAATAATCCACAGGCCTGCACTAATAATCCACTGACCTGCACTAATAATCCACAGGCCTGCACTAATAATCCACAGGCCTGGACTAATAATCCACAGGCCTGGACTAATAATCCACAGGCCTGCCCTAATAATCCACAGGCCTGCCCTAATAATCCACAGGCCTGCACTAATAATCCACAGACCTGCATTAATAATACACAGGCCTGCACTAATAATCCAGAGACGTGGACTAATAATCCACAGGCCTGGATTAATAATCCACTGGTCTGGATTAATAATCCACAGGCCTGCAATAATAATCCACAGACCTGCACTATTAATCCGCAGTCCTGCACTAATAATACAGAGGCCTGCACTAATGATCCACAGGCCTGCACTAATATTCCACAGAGCTGAACTAATAATCCAGAGGCCTGCACAAATGATTCACAGGCCTGCACAAATATTAAACAGACCTGCACTAATAGTACACAGGCCTGCACTAATAATCCACAGGCCTGGACAAATAATACACAGGCCTGCACAAATATTGCACAGACCTGCGCTAATAATCTACAGGCCTGCACTAATAATCCACAGGCCTGCATTAATAATCCACAGACCTGCGCTAATAATACACAGGCCTGCACTAATAATCCACAGGCCTGCACTAATAATCCACAGGCCTGCACTAATAATCCACAGACCTGCACTAATAATACACAGGCCTGCACTAATAATCCACAGACCTGGACTAATAATCCACAGGCCTGGACTAATAATCCACAGGTCTGGACTAATAATACACAGGCCTGCACTAATAATCCACAGGCCTGCACTAATAATCCACAGACCTGCACTAATAATCCACAGGCCTGGACTAATAATCCACAGGCCTGCAATAATAATCCACAGAGCTGGACTAATAATCCACAGGCCTGGACTAATAATCCACAGACCTGCACTAGTAACACACAGGCCTGCACTAATAATCCACAGACCTGGACTAATAATCCACAGGCCTGCACTAATAATCCACAGACCTGGACTAATTATCCACAGGCCTGGACTAATAATCCACAGCTCTGCACTAATAATCCACAGACCAGTACTAATAATCGACAGCCGTGCATTACAAGTAGACAGGCCTGCACTAATAATGCAAAAGGCCTGCACTAATAATGCACAGGCCTGCACTAATAATCCACAGGCCTGCACCAATAATCCACAGACCTGCACTAATAATACACAGGCCTGCACTAATAATCAACAGACCTGCACAAATAATCCACAGGCCTGCACTAATAATCCAGAGAATTGGAATAATTATGCACAGGCCTGGACAAATAATCCACAGGTCTGGAGTAATAATCCACAGGCCTGCACTAGTAATCCACAGACCTGCACTAATAATACACAGACCTGCACTAATAATACACAGGCCTGCACGAATAATCCACAGACCTGCACTAATAATCCACAGACCTGCACTAATAATACACAGGCCTGCACTAATAATCCACAGGCCTGTACTAATAATCCACAGGCCTGCACTAATAATCCTCCGATCTGCACTAATAATTCACAGGCCTGCCCTAATAATTCACAGACCAGCACTAATAATCTACAGGCCTGCACTAATAATCCACAGGCCTGCACTAATAATCCACAGACCAGGACTAATAATCCAAAGGCCTGCACTAATAATCCACAGGCCTGCACTAATAATCCACAGGCCTACACTAATAATCCGCAGACCTTCGCTAATAATACGCAGGCCTGCACTAATAATCCAAAGGCCTGCACTAATAATCCAAAGACCTGGATTAATAATCCACAGGCCTGCACTAATAATCCACAGGCCTGCACTAGTAATCCACAGGCCTGGACTAATAATCCACAGGCCTGCACTAATGATCCAAAGGCCTGCAATAATAACCCACAGGCCTGCACTAATAATTCGCAGGCCTGCACTAATAATCCACAGGCCTGCACTAATAATCCACAGACCAGGACTAATCATCCACAGGCCTGGACTAATAATCAACTGGTCTGGACTAATAATCCACAGGCCTGCACTAATAATCCATAGACCTGCACTAATAATCCACAGGCATGCACTAATAATCCACAGGCCTTGACTAATATTCCACAGGCCTGCACTAGTAATCCACAGGCCTGCACTAATAATCCACAGACCTGCTCCAATAATCCACAGGCCTGCACTAATAATGCACAGGCCTGTACAAATAATCCACAGGCCTGGACTAATAATCCTCAGGCCTGCACTAATAATCCACAGGACTGCACTAGTAATCCACAGGCCTGGACTAATAATGCACAGGCCTGCACTAAAAATCCACAGGCCTGCACGAATAATCCACAGGCCTGAAATTATAATCCAATGGTTAGGATTAATAATCCACAGGCCTGCACTAATAATCCAAAGACCTGGACTAATAATCCAAAGGCCTGGATTTATAATAAACAGCTCTGCACTAATAATCCAAAGGCCTGCACTAATAATCCACAGACCTGCACTAATAATCGACAGACGTGCATTACAAGTAGACAGGACGGCACTAATAATGCAAAGGCCTGCACTAATAATGCACAGGCCTTGACTAATAATCCACAGGCCTGCACCAATAATCCACAGACCTGCACTAATAATACACAGGCCTGCACTAATAATCCACAGAACTGCACTAATAATCCACAGGCCTGCACTAATAATCCAGAGACCTGGACTAATTATGCACAGGCCTGGACTAATAATCCACAGGTCTGAAGTAATAATCCACAGGCCTGCATTAATAATCCACAGACCTGCACTAATAATACACAGACCTGCACTAATAATACACAGGCCTGCACTAATAATCCACAGACCTGAACTAATAATCCACAGACCTGCACTAATAGTACACAGGCCTGCACTAATAATCCACAGGCCTGGACTAATAATCCACAGGCCTGCACTAATAATCCTCCGATCTGCAGTAATAATCCACAGGCCTGCCCTAATAATTCACAGACCTGCACTAATAATCCACAGACCTGCACTAATAATCCACAGACCTGCACTAATAATCCACAGACCTGCACTGATAATCCACAGGCCTGGACTAAAAATCCACAGGCCTGGACTAATAATCCACAGGCCTGGACTAATAATCCACAGGCCTGGACTAAAAATCCACAGGCCTGGACTAATAATCCACAGACCTGCACTAATAATCCACAGACCTGCACTAATAATACACAGGCCTGCACTAATAATCCAGAGACGTGGAGTAATAATCCACAGGCCTGGATTAATAATCCACAGCTCTGGATTAATAATCCACAGGCCAGCAATAATAATCCACAGGCCTGCACTAATAATCCACAGGCCTGCACTAATAATACACAGGCCTGCACTAATGATCCACATGCCTGCACTAATATTCCACAGAGCTGAACTAATAATCCACAGGCCTGCACAAACGATCCACAGGCCTGCACTAATAATCCACAGACCTGCACAAATAGTACACAGGCCTGCACTTATAATCCACAGGCCTGGACTAATAATACACAGGCCTGCACAAATATTGCACAGACCTGCGCTAATAATCTACAGGCCTGCACTAATAATCCACAGGCCTGCATTATTAATTCACAGATCTGCACTAATAATACACAGGCCTGCACTAATAATCCACAGGCCGGCACTTATAATCCACAGGCCTGCACTAATAATCTACTGACCTGCACTAATAATAAATTGGCCTGCACTAATAATCCACAGACCTGCACTAACAATCCAGAGGCCTGCACTAATAATCCACAGACCTTGACTAATAATCCACAGGCCTGCACTAATAATGCACAGACCTGGACTAAAAATCCACAGGTCTGGACTGATAATCCGCAGGTCTGGACTAATAATCCACAGGCCTGCACTAATAATCCTCAGGCATGCACTTATAATCCAGAGGCCTGCACTAATTATCCACAGGCCTGCACTAATAATCCATAGGCCTGCACTAATAATCCACTGACCTGCACTAATAATCCACAGTCCTGCATTAATAATACACAGGCGTGCACTAATAATCCACAGACCTGCACTAATAATCCACAGGCCTGCACTAATAATCCACAGGCCTGCACTAATAATCCACAGAACTGCAGTAATAATCCACAGGCCTGCACTAATAATCCACAGGCCTGCCCTAATAATCCACAGGCCTGCACTAATAATCCACAGACCTGCATTAATAATACACAGGCCTGCACTAATAATCCAGAGACGTGGAGTAATAATCCACAGGCCTGGATTAATAATCCACAGGTCTGGATTAATAATCCACAGGCCTGCAATAATAATCCACAGACCAGCACTAATAATCCGCTGGCCTGCACTAGTAATACAGAGGCCTGCACTAATGATCCACAGGCCTGCACTAATATTCCACAGAGCTGAACTAATAATCCAGAGGCCTGCACAAATGATCCACAGGCCTGCACTAATAATCAACAGACCTGCACTAATAATCCACAGGCCTGGACTAAAAATCCACAGGCCTGGACTAAAAATCCACAGGCCTGCACTAATAATCCACAGACCTGCACTAATAATCCACAGTCCTGCATTAATAATACACAGGCGTGCACTAATAATCCACAGAACTGCACTAATAATCCACAGGCCTGCACTAATAATCCAGAGACCTGGACTAATTATGCACAGGCCTGGACTAATAATCCACAGGTCTGAAGTAATAATCCACAGGCCTGCATTAATAATCCACAGACCTGCACTAATAATACACAGACCTGCACTAATAATACACAGGCCTGCACTAATAATCCACAGACCTGAACTAATAATCCACAGACCTGCACTAATAGTACACAGGCCTGCACTAATAATCCACAGGCCTGGACTAATAATCCACAGGCCTGCACTAATAATCCTCCGATCTGCAGTAATAATCCACAGGCCTGCCCTAATAATTCACAGACCTGCACTAATAATCCACAGACCTGCACTAATAATCCACAGACCTGCACTAATAATCCACAGACCTGCACTGATAATCCACAGGCCTGGACTAAAAATCCACAGGCCTGGACTAATAATCCACAGGCCTGGACTAATAATCCACAGGCCTGGACTAAAAATCCACAGGCCTGGACTAATAATCCACAGACCTGCACTAATAATCCACAGACCTGCACTAATAATACACAGGCCTGCACTAATAATCCAGAGACGTGGAGTAATAATCCACAGGCCTGGATTAATAATCCACAGCTCTGGATTAATAATCCACAGGCCAGCAATAATAATCCACAGGCCTGCACTAATAATCCACAGGCCTGCACTAATAATACACAGGCCTGCACTAATGATCCACATGCCTGCACTAATATTCCACAGAGCTGAACTAATAATCCACAGGCCTGCACAAACGATCCACAGGCCTGCACTAATAATCCACAGACCTGCACAAATAGTACACAGGCCTGCACTTATAATCCACAGGCCTGGACTAATAATACACAGGCCTGCACAAATATTGCACAGACCTGCGCTAATAATCTACAGGCCTGCACTAATAATCCACAGGCCTGCATTATTAATTCACAGATCTGCACTAATAATACACAGGCCTGCACTAATAATCCACAGGCCGGCACTTATAATCCACAGGCCTGCACTAATAATCTACTGACCTGCACTAATAATAAATTGGCCTGCACTAATAATCCACAGACCTGCACTAACAATCCAGAGGCCTGCACTAATAATCCACAGACCTTGACTAATAATCCACAGGCCTGCACTAATAATGCACAGACCTGGACTAAAAATCCACAGGTCTGGACTGATAATCCGCAGGTCTGGACTAATAATCCACAGGCCTGCACTAATAATCCTCAGGCATGCACTTATAATCCAGAGGCCTGCACTAATTATCCACAGGCCTGCACTAATAATCCATAGGCCTGCACTAATAATCCACTGACCTGCACTAATAATCCACAGTCCTGCATTAATAATACACAGGCGTGCACTAATAATCCACAGACCTGCACTAATAATCCACAGGCCTGCACTAATAATCCACAGGCCTGCACTAATAATCCACAGACCTGCACTAATAATCCACAGGCCTGCACTAATAATCCACAGGCCTGCCCTAATAATCCACAGGCCTGCACTAATAATCCACAGACCTGCATTAATAATACACAGGCCTGCACTAATAATCCAGAGACGTGGAGTAATAATCCACAGGCCTGGATTAATAATCCACAGGTCTGGATTAATAATCCACAGGCCTGCAATAATAATCCACAGACCAGCACTAATAATCCGCTGGCCTGCACTAGTAATACAGAGGCCTGCACTAATGATCCACAGGCCTGCACTAATATTCCACAGAGCTGAACTAATAATCCAGAGGCCTGCACAAATGATCCACAGGCCTGCACTAATAATCAACAGACCTGCACTAATAATCCACAGGCCTGGACTAAAAATCCACAGGCCTGGACTAAAAATCCACAGGCCTGCACTAATAATCCACAGACCTGCACTAATAATCCACAGTCCTGCATTAATAATACACAGGCGTGCACTAATAATCCACAGACCTGCACTAATAATCCACAGGCCTGCATTAATAATCCACAGGCCTGCACTAATAATCCACTGACCTGCACTAATAATCCACAGGCCTGCACTAATAATCCACAGGCCTGGACTAAAAATCCACAGGCCTGCACTAATAATCCACAGACCTGCAGTAATAATCCACAGTCCTGCATTAATAATACACAGGCCTGCACTAATAATCCACTGACCTGCACTAATAATCCACAGGCCTGCACTAATAATCCACAGGCCTGGACTAATAATCCACAGGCCTGGACTAATAATCCACAGGCCTGCCCTAATAATCCACAGGCCTGCCCTAATAATCCACAGGCCTGCACTAATAATCCACAGACCTGCATTAATAATACACAGGCCTGCACTAATAATCCAGAGACGTGGAGTAATAATCCACAGGCCTGGATTAATAATCCACAGGTCTGGATTAATAATCCACAGGCCTGCAATAATAATCCACAGACCTGCACTAATAATCCGCAGGCCTGCACTAATAATACAGAGGCCTGCACTAATGATCCACAGGCCTGCACTAATATTCCACAGAGCTGAACTAATAATCCAGAGGCCTGCACAAATGATTCACAGGCCTGCACAAATATTAAACAGACCTGCACTAATAGTACACAGGCCTGCACTAATAATCCACAGGCCTGGACTAATAATACACAGGCCTGCACAAATATTGCACAGACCTGCGCAAATAATCTACAGGCCTGCACTAATAATCCACAGGCCTGCATTAATAATCCACAGACCTGCGCTAATAATACACAGGCCTGCACTAATAATCCACAGGCCTGCACTAATAATCCACAGGCCTGCACTAATAATCCACAGACCTGCACTAATAATACACAGGCCTGCACTAATAATCCACAGACCTGGACTAATAATCCACAGGCCTGGACTAATAATCCACAGGTCTGGACTAATAATACACAGGCCTGCACTAATAATCCACAGGCCTGCACCAGTAATCCACAGACCTGCACTAATAATCCACAGGCCTGGACTAATAATCCACAGGCCTGCAATAATAATCCACAGAGCTGGACTAATAATCCACAGGCCTGGACTAATAATCAACAGACCTGCACTAGTAACACACAGGCCTGCACTAATAATCCACAGACCTGGACTAATAATCCACAGGCCTGCACTAATAATCCACAGACCTGGACTAATTATCCACAGGCCTGGACTAATAATCCACAGCTCTGCACTAATAATCCAAAGGACTGCACTAATAATCCACAGACCAGTACTAATAATCGACAGACGTGCATTACTAGTAGACAGGCCTGCACTAATAATGCAAAAGGCCTGCACTAATAATGCACAGGCCTGCACTAATAATCCACAGGCCTGCACCAATAATCCACAGACCTGCACTAATAATACACAGGCCTGCACTAATAATCAACAGACCTGCACAAATAATCCACAGGCCTGCACTAATAATCCAGAGAATTGGAATAATTATGCACAGGCCTGGACAAATAATCCACAGGTCTGGAGTAATAATCCACAGGCCTGCACTAATAATCCACAGACCTGCACTCATAATACACAGACCTGCACTAATAATAAATAGGCCTGCACGAATAATCCACAGACCTGCACTAATAATCCAGAGACCTGCACTAATAATACACAGGCCTGCACTAATAATCCACAGGCCTGGACTAATAATCCACAGGCCTGCACTAATAATCCTCCGATCTGCACTAATAATTCACAGGCCTGCCCTAATAATTCACAGACCAGCACTAATAATCTACAGGCCTGCACTAATAATCCACAGGCCTGCACTAATAATCCACAGACCAGGACTAATAATCCAAAGGCCTGCACTAATAATCCACAGGCCTGCACTAATAATCCACAGGCCTGCACTAATAATCCGCAGACCTTCACTAATAATACGCAGGCCTGCACTAATAATCCAAAGGCCTGCACTAATAATCCAAAGAACTGGACTAATAATCCACAGGCCTGCACTAATAATCCACAGACCTGCACTAATAATCCACAGGCCTGCACTAATAATCCACTGACCTGCACTAATAATCCACAGGCCTGCACTAATAATCCACAGGCCTGGACTAATAATCCACAGGCCTGGACTAATAATCCACAGGCCTGCCCTAATAATCCACAGGCCTGCCCTAATAATCCACAGGCCTGCACTAATAATCCACAGACCTGCATTAATAATACACAGGCCTGCACTAATAATCCAGAGACGTGGACTAATAATCCACAGGCCTGGATTAATAATCCACTGGTCTGGATTAATAATCCACAGGCCTGCAATAATAATCCACAGACCTGCACTATTAATCCGCAGTCCTGCACTAATAATACAGAGGCCTGCACTAATGATCCACAGGCCTGCACTAATATTCCACAGAGCTGAACTAATAATCCAGAGGCCTGCACAAATGATTCACAGGCCTGCACAAATATTAAACAGACCTGCACTAATAGTACACAGGCCTGCACTAATAATCCACAGGCCTGGACAAATAATACACAGGCCTGCACAAATATTGCACAGACCTGCGCTAATAATCTACAGGCCTGCACTAATAATCCACAGGCCTGCATTAATAATCCACAGACCTGCGCTAATAATACACAGGCCTGCACTAATAATCCACAGGCCTGCACTAATAATCCACAGGCCTGCACTAATAATCCACAGACCTGCACTAATAATACACAGGCCTGCACTAATAATCCACAGACCTGGACTAATAATCCACAGGCCTGGACTAATAATCCACAGGTCTGGACTAATAATACACAGACCTGCACTAATAATCCACAGGCCTGCACTAATAATCCACAGACCTGCACTAATAATCCACAGGCCTGGACTAATAATCCACAGACCTGCACTAGTAACACACAGGCCTGCACTAATAATCCACAGACCTGGACTAATAATCCACAGGCCTGCACTAATAATCCACAGACCTGGACTAATTATCCACAGGCCTGGACTAATAATCCACAGCTCTGCACTAATAATCCAAAGGACTGCACTAATAATCCACAGACCAGTACTAATAATCGACAGACGTGCATTACAAGTAGACAGGCCTGCACTAATAATGCAAAAGGCCTGCACTAATAATGCACAGGCCTGCACTAATAATCCACAGGCCTGCACCAATAATCCACAGACCTGCACTAATAATACACAGGCCTGCACTAATAATCAACAGACCTGCACAAATAATCCACAGGCCTGCACTAATAATCCAGAGAATTGGAATAATTATGCACAGGCCTGGACAAATAATCCACAGGTCTGGAGTAATAATCCACAGGCCTGCACTAATAATCCACAGACCTGCACTAATAATACACAGACCTGCACTAATAATACACAGGCCTGCACGAATAATCCACAGACCTGCACTAATAATCCACAGACCTGCACTAATAATACACAGGCCTGCACTAATAATCCACAGGCCTGTACTAATAATCCACAGGCCTGCACTAATAATCCTCCGATCTGCACTAATAATTCACAGGCCTGCCCTAATAATTCACAGACCAGCACTAATAATCTACAGGCCTGCACTAATAATCCACAGGCCTGCACTAATAATCCACAGACCAGGACTAATAATCCAAAGGCCTGCACTAATAATCCACAGGCCTGCACTAATAATCCACAGGCCTGCACTAATAATCCGCAGACCTTCACTAATAATACGCAGGCCTGCACTAATAATCCAAAGGCCTGCACTAATAATCCAAAGACCTGACTAATAATCCACAGGCCTGCACTAATAATCCACAGGCCTGCACTAGTAATCCACAGGCCTGGACTAATAATCCACAGGCCTGCACTAATGATCCAAAGGCCTGCAATAATAACCCACAGGCCTGCACTAATAATTCGCAGGCCTGCACTAATAATCCACAGGCCTGCACTAATAATCCACAGACCAGGACTAATAATCCACAGGCCTGGACTAATAATCAACTTGTCTGGACTAATAATCCACAGGCCTGCACTAATAATCCACAGACCTGCACTAATAATCCACAGGCATGCACTAATAATCCACAGGCCTTGACTAATATTCCACAGGCCTGCACTAGTAATCCACAGGCCTGCACTAATAATCCACAGACCTGCTCCAATAATCCACAGGCCTGCACTAATAATGGACAGGCCTGTACAAATAATCCACAGGCCTGGACTAATAATCCTCAGGCCTGCACTAATAATCCACAGGACTGCACTAGTAATCCACAGGCCTGGACTAATAATGCACAGGCCTGCACTAAAAATCCACAGGCCTGCACGAATAATCCACAGGCCTGAAATTATAATCCAATGGTTAGGATTAATAATCCACAGGCCTGCACTAATAATCCAAAGACCTGGACTAATAATCCAAAGGCCTGGATTTATAATCCACAGCTCTGCACTAATAATCCAAAGGCTTGCACTAATAATCCACAGACCTGCACTAATAATCGACAGACGTGCATGACTAGTAGACAGGACGGCACTAATAATGCAAAGGCCTGCACTAATAATGCACAGGCCTTGACTAATAATCCACAGGCCTGCACCAATAATCCACAGACCTGCACTAATAATACACAGGCCTGCACTAATAATCCAGAGAACTGCACTAATAATCCACAGGCCTGCACTAATAATCCAGAGACCTGGACTAATTATGCACAGGCCTGGACTAATAATCCACAGGCCTGCATTAATAATCCACAGACCTGCACTAATAATACACAGACCTGCACTAATAATACACAGGCCTGCACTAATAATCCACAGACCTGAACTAATAATCCAGAGACCTGCACTAATAGTACACAGGCCTGCACTAATAATCCACAGGCCTGGACTAATAATCCACAGGCCTGCACTAATAATCCTCCGATCTGCAGTAATAATCCACAGGCCTGCCCTAATAATTCACAGACCTGCACTAATAATCCACAGACCTGCACTAATAATCCACAGACCTGCACTAATAATCCACAGACCTGCACTGATAATCCACAGGCCTGGACTAAAAATCCACAGGCCTGGACTAATAATCCACAGGCCTGGACTAATAATCCACAGGCCTGGACTAAAAATCCACAGGCCTGGACTAATAATCCACAGACCTGCACTAATAATCCACAGACCTGCACTAATAATACACAGGCCTGCACTAATAATCCAGAGACGTGGAGTAATAATCCACAGGCCTGGATTAATAATCCACAGCTCTGGATTAATAATCCACAGGCCAGCAATAATAATCCACAGGCCTGCACTAATAATCCACAGGCCTGCACTAATAATACACAGGCCTGCACTAATGATCCACATGCCTGCACTAATATTCCACAGAGCTGAACTAATAATCCACAGGCCTGCACAAACGATCCACAGGCCTGCACTAATAATCCACAGACCTGCACAAATAGTACACAGGCCTGCACTTATAATCCACAGGCCTGGACTAATAATACACAGGCCTGCACAAATATTGCACAGACCTGCGCTAATAATCTACAGGCCTGCACTAATAATCCACAGGCCTGCATTATTAATCCACAGATCTGCACTAATAATACACAGGCCTGCACTAATAATCCACAGGCCGGCACTTATAATCCACAGGCCTGCACTAATAATCTAATGACCTGCACTAATAATAAATTGGCCTGCACTAATAATCCACAGACCTGCACTAACAATCCAGAGGCCTGCACTAATAATCCACAGACCTTGACTAATAATCCACAGGCCTGGACTAATAATCCACAGGTCTGGACTAATAAACCACAGGCCTGCACTAATAATCCACAGGCCTGCACTAATAATCCACAGACCTGCACTAATAATCCACAGGCCTGGACTAATAATCCACAGGCCTGCAATAATGATCCACAGACCTGGACTAATAATCCACAGGCCTGGACTAATAATCCACAGACCTGCACTAGTAATACACAGGCCTGCACTAATAATCCACAGACCCGGACTAATAATCCACAGGCTTGCACTAATAATCCACAGACCTGCACTAATAATCCACAGGCCTGCACTAATAATCCGCAGACCTTCACTAATAATACGCAGGCCTGCACTAATAATCCAAAGGCCTGCACTAATAATCCAAAGACCTGGACTAATAATCCACAGGCCTGCACTAATAATCCACAGGCCTGCAGTAGTAATCCACAGGCCTGGACTAATAATCCACAGGCCTGCACTAATGATCCAAAGGCCTGCAATAATAACCCACAGGCCTGCACTAATAATTCGCAGGCCTGCACTAATAATCCACAGGCCTGCACTAATAATCCACAGACCAGGACTAATAATCCACAGGCCTGGACTAATAATCAACTGGTCTGGACTAATAATCCACAGGCCTGCACTAATAATCCACAGACCTGCACTAATAATCCACAGGCATGCACTAATAATCCACAGGCCTTGACTAATATTCCACAGGCCTGCACTAGTAATCCACAGGCCTGCACTAATAATCCACAGACCTGCTCCAATAATCCACAGGCCTGCACTAATAATGCACAGGCCTGTACAAATAATCCACAGGCCTGGACTAATAATCCTCAGGCCTGCACTAATAATCCACAGGACTGCACTAGTAATCCACAGGCCTGGACTAATAATGCACAGGCCTGCACTAAAAATCCACAGGCCTGCACGAATAATCCACAGGCCTGAAATTATAATCCAAAGGTTAGGATTAATAATCCACAGGCCTGCACTAATAATCCAAGGACCTGGACTAATAATCCAAAGGCCTGGATTTATAATCCACAGCTCTGCACTAATAATCCAAAGGCCTGCACTAATAATCCACAGACCTGCACTAATAATCGACAGACGTGCATTACTAGTAGACAGGACGGCACTAATAATGCAAAGGCCTGCACTAATAATGCACAGGCCTTGACTAATAATCCACAGGCCTGCACCAATAATCCACAGACCTGCACTAATAATACACAGGCCTGGACTAATAATCCACAGAACTGCACTAATAATCCACAGGCCTGCACTAATAATCCAGAGACCTGGACTAATTATGCACAGGCCTGGACTAATAATCCACAGGTCTGAAGTAATAATCCACAGGCCTGCATTAATAATCCACAGACCTGCACTAATAATACACAGACCTGCACTAATAATACACAGGCCTGCACTAATAATCCACAGACCTGAACTAATAATCCACAGACCTGCACTAATAGTACACAGGCCTGCACTAATAATCCACAGGCCTGGACTAATAATCCACAGGCCTGCACTAATAATCCTCCGATCTGCAGTAATAATCCACAGGCCTGCCCTAATAATTCACAGACCTGCACTAATAATCCACAGAACTGCACTAATAATCCACAGACCTGCACTAATAATCCACAGACCTGCACTGATAATCCACAGGCCTGGACTAAAAATCCACAGGCCTGGACTAATAATCCACAGGCCTGGACTAATAATCCACAGGCCTGGACTAAAAATCCACAGGCCTGGACTAATAATCCACAGACCTGCACTAATAATACACAGGCCTGCACTAATAATCCAGAGACGTGGAGTAATAATCCACAGGCCTGGATTAATAATCCACAGCTCTGGATTAATAATCCACAGGCCAGCAATAATAATCCACAGGCCTGCACTAATAATCCACAGGCCTGCACTAATAATACACAGGCCTGCACTAATGATCCACATGCCTGCACTAATATTCCACAGAGCTGAACTAATAATCCACAGGCCTGCACAAACGATCCACAGGCCTGCACTAATAATCCACAGACCTGCACAAATAGTACACAGGCCTGCCCTTATAATCCACAGGCCTGGACTAATAATACACAGGCCTGCACAAATATTGCACAGACCTGCGCTAATAATCTACAGGCCTGCACTAATAATCCACAGGCCTGCATTATTAATCCACAGATCTGCACTAATAATACACAGGCCTGCACTAATAATCCACAGGCCGGCACTTATAATCCACAGGCCTGCACTAATAATCTACTGACCTGCACTAATAATAAATTGGCCTGCACTAATAATCCACAGACCTGCACTAACAATCCAGAGGCCTGCACTAATAATCCACAGACCTTGACTAATAATCCACAGGCCTGGACTAATAATCCACAGGTCTGGACTAATAAACCACAGGCCTGCACTAATAATCCACAGGCCTGCACTAATAATCCACAGACCTGCACTAATAATCCACAGGCCTGGTCTAATAATCCACAGGCCTGCAATAATGATCCACAGACCTGGACTAATAATCCAAAGGCCTGGACTAATAATCCACAGACCTGCACTAGTAATACACAGGCCTGCACTAATAATCCACAGACCCGGACTAATAATCCACAGGCTTGCACTAATAATCCACAGACCTGGACTAATTATCCACAGGCCTGGTCTAATAATCCACAGCTCTGCACTAATAATCCAAAGGTCTGCACTAATAATCCACAGACCTGCACTAATAATCGACAGACGTGCATTACTAGTAGACAGGACGGCACTAATAATGCAAAGGCCTGCACTAATAATGCACAGGCCTTGACTAATAATCCACAGGCCTGCACCAATAATCCACAGACCTGCACTAATAATACACAGGCCTGCACTAATAATCCACAGAACTGCACTAATAATCCACAGGCCTGCACTAATAATCCAGAGACCTGGACTAATTATGCACAGGCCTGGACTAATAATCCACAGGTCTGAAGTAATAATCCACAGGCCTGCATTAATAATCCACAGACCTGCACTAATAATACACAGACCTGCACTAATAATACACAGGCCTGCACTAATAATCCACAGACCTGAACTAATAATCCACAGACCTGCACTAATAGTACACAGGCCTACACTAATAATCCACAGGCCTGGACTAATAATCCACAGGCCTGCACTAATAATCCTCCGATCTGCAGTAATAATCCACAGGCCTGCCCTAATAATTCACAGACCTGCACTAATAATCCACAGACCTGCACTAATAATCCACAGACCTGCACTAATAATCCAAAGACCTGCACTGATAATCCACAGGCCTGGACTAAAAATCCACAGGCCTGGACTAATAATCCACAGGCCTGGACTAATAATCCACATGCCTGGACTAAAAATCCACAGGCCTGGACTAATAATCCACAGACCTGCACTGATAATCCACAGTCCTGGACTAAAAATCCACAGGCCTGGACTAATAATCCACAGGCCTGGACTAATAATCCACAGGCCTGGACTAAAAATCCACAGGCCTGGACTAATAATCCACAGACCTGCACTAATAATCCACAGACCTGCACTAATAATACACAGGCCTGCACTAATAATCCAGAGACGTGGAGTAATAATCCACAGGCCTGGATTAATAATCCACAGCTCTGGATTAATAATCCACAGGCCAGCAATAATAATCCACAGGCCTGCACTAATAATCCACAGGCCTGCACTAATAATACACAGGCCTGCACTAATGATCCACATGCCTGCACTAATATTCCACAGAGCTGAACTAATAATCCACAGGCCTGCACAAACGATCCACAGGCCTGCACTAATAATCCACAGACCTGCACAAATAGTACACAGGCCTGAACTTATAATCCACAGGCCTGGACTAATAATACACAGGCCTGCACAAATATTGCACAGACCTGCGCTAATAATCTACAGGCCTGCACTAATAATCCACAGGCCTGCATTATTAATCCACAGATCTGCACTAATAATACACAGGCCTGCACTAATAATCCACAGGCCGGCACTTATAATCCACAGGCCTGCACTAATAATCTACTGACCTGCACTAATAATAAATTGGCCTGCACTAATAATCCACAGACCTGCACTAACAATCCAGAGGCCTGCACTAATAATCCACAGACCTTGACTAATAATCCACAGGCCTGGACTAATAATCCACAGGTCTGGACTAATAAACCACAGTCCTGCACTAATAATCCACAGGCCTGCACTAATAATCCACAGACCTGCACTAATAATCCACAGGCCTGGACTAATAATCCACAGGCCTGCAATAATGATCCACAGACCTGGACTAATAATCCACAGGCCTGGACTAATAATCCACAGACCTGCACTAGTAATACACAGGCCTGCACTAATAATCCACAGACCCGGACTAATAATCCACAGGCTTGCACTAATAATCCACAGACCTGGACTAATTATCCACAGGCCTGGACTAATAATCCACAGCTCTGTACTAATAATCCAAAGGCCTGCACTAATAATCCACAGACCTGCACTAATAATCGACAGACGTGCATTACTAGTAGACAGGACGGCACGAATAATGCAAAGGCCTGCACTAATAATGCACAGGCCTTGACTAATAATCCACAGGCCTGCACCAATAATCCACAGACCTGCACTAATAATACACAGGCCTGCAGTAATAATCCACAGACCTGCACTAATAATCCACAGGCCTGCACTAATAATCCAGAGAACTGGACTAATTATGCACAGGCCTGGACAAATAAACCACAGGTCTGGAGTAATAATCCACAGACCTGCATTAATAATCCACAGACCTGCACTAATAATACACAGACCTGCTCTAATAATACACAGGCCTGCACTAATAATCCACAGACCTGCACTAATAATCCACAGACCAGCACTAATAATGCACAGGCCTGCACTAATAATCCACAGGCCTGGACTAATAATCCACAGGACTGCACTAATAATACTCCGATCTGCAGTAATAATCCACAGGCCTGCCCTAATAATTCACAGACCTGCACTAATAACCTACAGGCCTGCACTAATAATCCACAGGCCTGCACTAATAATCCACAGACCAGGACTAATAATCCACAGGCCTGGACTAATAATCCACAGGCTTGCACTAATAATCCACAGGCCTGCAGTAATAATCCGCAGACCTGCACTAATAATACACAGGCCTGCACTAATAATCCAAAGGCCTGCACTAATAATCCAAAGACCTGGACTAATAATCCACAGGCCAGCACTAATAATCCACAGGCCTGCACTAATAATCCACAGGCCTGGACCAATTATCCACAGGCCTGGACTAATAATCCACAGGTCTGCACTAATATTCCAATGGCCTGCACTAATAATCCACAGACCTGCACAAATAATCGACAGACGTGCATTACTAGTAGACAGGCCTGCACTAATAATGCACAGGCCTGCACTAATAATGCACAGGCCTTGACTAATAATCCACAGTCCTGCACTAATAATCCAAAGATCAGCACTAATAATCCACAGGCCTGCACTAATAATCCAGAGACCTGGACTAATTATGCACAGGCCTGGACTAATAATCCACAGGTTTGGAGTAATAATCCACAGGCCTGCACTAATAATCCACAGACCTGCACTAATAATCCACAGACCTGCACTAATAATACACAGGCCTGCACTAATAATCCACAGACCTGCACTAATAATCCACAGACCTGCACTAATAATCCACAGGCCTGCACTAATAATCCACAGGCCTGGACTAATAATCCACAGGCCTGGACTAATAATCCACAGGCCTGCCCTAATAATCCACAGGCCTGCACTAATAATCCACAGACCTGCACTAATAATACACAGGCCTGCACTAATAATCCAGAGACGTGGAGTAATAATCCACAGGCCTGGATTAATAATCCACAGGCCTGCAATAATAATCCACAGACCTGCACTAATAATCCGCAGGCCTGCACTAATAATACAGAGGCCTGCACTAATGATCCACAGGCCTGCACTAATATTCCACAGAGCTGAACTAATAATCCAGAGGCCTGCACAAATGATCCACAGGCCTGCACTAATAATCCACAGACCTGCACTAATAGTACACAGGCCTGCACTAATAATCCACAGGCCTGGACTAATAATACACAGGCCTGCACAAATATTGCACAGACCTGCGCTACTAATCTACAGGCCTGCACTAATAATCCACAGGCCTGCATTAATAATCCACAGACCTGCGCTAATAATACACAGGCCTGCACTAATAATCCACTGGCCTGCACTAATAATCCACAGGCCTGCACTAATAATCCACAGACCTGCACTAATAATACACAGGCCTGCACTAATAATCCACAGACCTGGACTAACAATCCAGAGGCCTGCACTGATAATCCACAGACCTGGACTAATAATCCACAGGCCTGGACTAATAATCCACAGGTCTGGACTAATAATCCACAGACCTGCACTAATAATCCACAGGCCTGCACTAATAATCCACAGACCTGCACTAATAATCCACAGGCCTGGACTAATAATCCACAGGCCTGCAATAATAATCCACAGAGCTGGACTAATAATCCACAGGCCTGGACTAATAATCCACAGACCTGCACTAGTAACACACAGGCCTGCACTAATAATCCACAGGCCTGCACTAATAATCCACAGGCCTGCACTAATAATACACAGGCCTGCACTAATGATCCACATGCCTGCACTAATATTCCACAGAGCTGAACTAATAATCCACAGGCCTGCACAAACGATCCACAGGCCTGCACTAATAATCCACAGACCTGCACAAATAGTACACAGGCCTGCACTTATAATCCACAGGCCTGGACTAATAATACACAGGCCTGCACAAATATTGCACAGACCTGCGCTAATAATCTACAGGCCTGCACTAATAATCCACAGGCCTGCATTATTAATCCACAGATCTGCACTAATAATACACAGGCCTGCACTAATAATCCACAGGCCGGCACTTATAATCCACAGGCCTGCACTAATAATCTACTGACCTGCACTAATAATAAATTGGCCTGCACTAATAATCCACAGACCTGCACTAACAATCCAGAGGCCTGCACTAATAATCCACAGACCTTGACTAATAATCCACAGGCCTGGACTAATAATCCACAGGTCTGGACTAATAAACCACAGGCCTGCACTAATAATCCACAGGCCTGCACTAATAATCCACAGACCTGCACTAAGAATCCACAGGCCTGGACTAATAATCCACAGGCCTGCAATAATGATCCACAGACCTGGACTAATAATCCACAGGCCTGGACTAATAATCCACAGACCCGGACTAATAATCCACAGGCTTGCACTAATAATCCACAGACCTGGACTAATTATCCACAGGCCTGTACTAATAATCCAAAGGCCTGCACTAATAATCCACAGACCTGCACTAATAATCGACAGACGTGCATTACTAGTAGACAGGACGGCACGAATAATGCAAAGGCCTGCACTAATAATGCACAGGCCTTGACTAATAATCCACAGGCCTGCACCAATAATCCACAGACCTGCACTAATAATACACAGGCCTGCAGTAATAATCCACAGACCTGCACTAATAATCCACAGGCCTGCACTAATAATCCAGAGAACTGGACTAATTATGCACAGGCCTGGACAAATAAACCACAGGTCTGGAGTAATAATCCACAGGCCTGCATTAATAATCCACAGACCTGCACTAATAATACACAGACCTGCACTAATAATACACAGGCCTGCACTAATAATCCACAGATCTGCACTAATAATCCACAGACCTGCACTAATAATGCACAGGCCTGCACTAATAATCCACAGGCCTGGACTAATAATCCACAGGACTGCACTAATAATCCTCCGATCTGCAGTAATAATCCACAGGCCTGCCCTAATAATTCACAGACCTGCACTAATAATCTACAGGCCTGCACTAATAATCCACAGGCCTGCACTAATAATCCACAGACCAGGACTAATAATCCACAGGCCTGGACTAATAATCCACAGGCTTGCACTAATAATCCACAGGCCTGCAGTAATAATCCGCAGACCTGCACTAATAATACACAGGCCTGCACTAATAATCCAAAGGCCTGCACTAATAATCCAAAGACCTGGACTAATAATCCACAGGCCAGCACTAATAATCCACAGGCCTGCACTAATAATCCACAGGCCTGGACCAATTATCCACAGGCCTGGACTAATAATCCACAGGTCTGCACTAATATTCCAATGGCCTGCACTAATAATCCAAAGACCTGCACAAATAATCGACAGACGTGCATTACTAGTAGACAGGCCTGCACTAATAATGCACAGGCCTGCACTAATAATGCACAGGCCTTGACTAATAATCCACAGTCCTGCACTAATAATCCAAAGACCAGCACTAATAATCCACAGGCCTGCACTAATAATCCAGAGACCTGGACTAATTATGCACAGGCCTGGACTAATAATCCACAGGTTTGGAGTAATAATCCACAGGCCTGCACTAATAATCCACAGACCTGCACTAATAATCCACAGACCTGCACTAATAATACACAGGCCTGCACTAATAATCCACAGACCTGCACTAATAATCCACAGACCTGCACTAATAATCCACAGGCCTGCACTAATAATCCACAGGCCTGGACTAATAATCCACAGGCCTGGACTAATAATCCACAGGCCTGCCCTAATAATCCACAGGCCTGCACTAATAATCCACAGACCTGCACTAATAATACACAGGCCTGCACTAATAATCCAGAGACGTGGAGTAATAATCCACAGGCCTGGATTAATAATCCACAGGTCTGGATTAATAATCCACAGGCCTGCAATAATAATCCACAGACGTGCACTAATAATCCGCAGGCCTGCACTAATAATACAGAGGCATGCACTAATGATCCACAGGCCTGCACTAATATTCCACAGAGCTGAACTAATAATCCAGAGGCCTGCACAAATGATCCACAGGCCTGCACTAATAATCCACAGACCTGCACTAATAGTACACAGGCCTGCACTAATAATCCACAGGCCTGGACTAATAATACACAGGCCTGCACAAATATTGCACAGACCTGCGCTAATAATCTACAGGCCTGCACTAATAATCCACAGGCCTGCATTAATAATCCACAGACCTGCGCTAATAATACACAGGCCTGCACTAATAATCCACTGGCCTGCACTAATAATCCACAGGCCTGCACTAATAATCCACAGACCTGCACTAATAATACACAGGCCTGCACTAATAATCCACAGACCTGGACTAACAATCCAGAGGCCTGCACTAATAATCCACAGACCTGGACTAATAATCCACAGGCCTGGACTAATAATCCACAGGTCTGGACTAATAATCCACAGACCTGCACTAATAATCCACAGGCCTGCACTAATAATCCACAGACCTGCACTAATAATCCACAGGCCTGGACTAATAATCCACAGGCCTGCAATAATAATCCACAGAGCTGGACTAATAATCCACAGGCCTGGACTAATAATCCACAGACCTGCACTAGTAACACACAGGCCTGCACTAATAATCCACAGACCTGGACTAATAATCCACAGGCCTGCACTAATAATCCACAGACCTGGACTAATTATCCACAGGCCTGGACTAATAATCCACAGCTCTGCACTAATAATCCAAAGGACTGCACTAATAATCCACAGACCTGTACTAATAATCGACAGACGTGCATTACTAGTAGACAGGCCTGCAATAATAATGCACAGGCCTGCACTAATAATGCACAGGCCTGCACTAATAATCCACAGGCCTGCACCAATAATCCACAGACCTGCACTAATAATGCACAGGCCTGCACTAATAATGCCCAGGCCTTGACTAATAATCCACAGGCCTGCACTAATAATCGACAGACCTGCACTAATAATACACAGGCCTGCACTAATAATCCACAGACCAGCACTAATAAGCCACAGGCCTGCACTAATAATCCAGAGACCTGGACTAATTATGCACAGGCCTGGACTAATAATCCACAGGTTTGGAGTAATAATCAACAGGCCTGCACTAATAATCCACAGACCTGCACTAATAATCCACAGACCTGCACTAATAATACACAGGCCTGCACTAATAATCCACAGACCTGCACTAATAATCCACAGGCCTGCACTAATAGTCCACAGACCTGCACTAATAATCCACAGGCCTGCACTAATAATCCAGAGAATTGGACTAATTATGCACAGGCCAGGACAAATAATCCACAGGTCTGGAGTAATAATCCACAGGCCTGCACTAATAATCCACAGACCTGCACTAATAATACACAGACCTGCACTAATAATACACAGGCCTGCACGAATAATCCACTGACCTGTACTAATAATCGACAGACGTGCATTACTAGTAGACAGGCCTGCACTAATAATGCACAGGCCTGCACTAATAATGCACAGGCCTGCACTAATAATACACAGGCCTGCACTAATAATCAACAGACCTGCACTAATAATCCACAGGCCTGCACTAATAATCCAGAGAATTGGACTAATTATGCACAGGCCTGGACAAATAATCCACAGGTTTGGAGTAATAATCCACAGGCCTGCACTAATAATCCACAGACCTGCACTAATAATCCACAGACCTGCACTAATAATACACAGGCCTGCAATAATAATCCACAGACCTGCACTAATAATCCACAGACCTGCACTAATAATCCACAGGCCTGCACTAATAATCCACAGGCCTGGACTAATAATCCACAGGCCTGGACTAATAATCCACAGGCCTGCCCTAATAATCCACAGGCCTGCACTAATAATCCACAGACCTGCACTAATAATACACAGGCCTGCACTAATAATCCAGAGACGTGGAGTAATAATCCACACGCCTGGATTAATAATCCACAGGTCTGGATTAATAATCCACAGGCCTGCAATAATAATCCACAGACCTGCACTAATAATCTGCAGGCCTGCACTAATAATACAGAGACCTGCACTAATAATCCACAGACCTGCACTAATAATACACAGGCCTGCACTAATAATCCACAGACCTGCACTAATAATCCACAGGCCTGCACTAATAATCCACAGACCTGCACTAATAATCCACAGGCCGGCACTAATAATCCAGAGAATTGGACTAATTATGCACAGGCCAGGACAAATAATCCACAGGTCTGGAGTAATAATCCACAGGCCTGCACTAATAATCCACAGACCTGCACTAATAATACACAGACCTGCACTAATAATACACAGGCCTGCACGAATAATCCACTGACCTGTACTAATAATCGACAGACGTGCATTACTAGTAGACAGGCCTGCACTAATAATGCACAGGCCTGCACTAATAATGCACAGGCCTGCACTAATAATACACAGGCCTGCACTAATAATCCACAGGCCTGCACTAATAATCCAGAGAATTGGACTAATTATGCACAGGCCTGGACAAATAATCCACAGGTCTGGAGTAATAATCCACAGGCCTGCACTAATAATCCACAGACCTGGACTAATTATCCACAGGCCTGGACTAATAATCCACAGCTCTGCACTAATAATCCAAAGGCCTGCACTAATAATCCACAGACCTGCACTAATAATCGACAGACGTGCATTACTAGTAGACAGGACGGCACTAATAATGCAAAGGCCTGCACTAATAATGCACAGGCCTTGACTAATAATCCACAGGCCTGCACCAATAATCCACAGACCTGCACTAATAATACACAGGCCTGCACTAATAATCCACAGAACTGCACTAATAATCCACAGGCCTGCACTAATAATCCAGAGACCTGGACTAATTATGCACAGGCCTGGACTAATAATCCACAGGTCTGGAGTAATAATCCACAGGCCTGCATTAATAATCCACAGACCTGCACTAATAATACACAGACCTGCACTAATAACACACAGGCCTGCACTAATAATCCACAGACCTGAACTAATAATCCACAGACCTGCACTAATAGTACACAGGCCTGCACTAATAATCCACAGGCCTGGACTAATAATCCACAGGCCTGCACTAATAATCCTCCGATCTGCAGTAATAATCCACAGGCCTGCCCTAATAATTCACAGACCTGCACTAATAATCCACAGACCTGCACTGATAATCCACAGGCCTGGACTAAAAATCCACAGGCCTGGACTAATAATCCACAGACCTGCACTAATAATCCACAGGCCTGCACTAATAATCCACAGGCCTGGACTAATAATCCACAGGCCTGGACTAATAAACCACAGGCCTGCCCTAATAATCCACAGGCCTGCCCTAATAATCCACAGGCCTGCACTAATATTCCACAGACCTGCACTAATAATACACAGGCCTGCACTAATAATACAGAGACGTGGAGTAATAATCCACAGGCCTGGATTAATAATCCACAGCTCTGGATTAATAATCCACAGGCCAGCAATAATAATCCACAGGCCTGCACTAAAAATCCACAGGCCTGCACTAATAATACACAGGCCTGCACTAATGATCCACATGCCTGCACTAATATTCCACAGAGCTGAACTAATAATCCACAGGCCTGCATAAACGATCCACAGGCCTGCACTAATAATCCACAGCCCTGCACAAATAGTACACAGGCCTGCACTTATAATCCACAGGCCTGGACTAATAATACACAGGCCTGCACAAATATTGCACAGACCTGCGCTAATAATCTACAGGCCTGCACTAATAATCCACAGGCCTGCATTATTAATCCACAGATCTGCACTAATAATACACAGGCCTGCACTAATAATCCACAGGCCGGCACTTATAATCCACAGGCCTGCACTAATAATCTACTGACCTGCACTAATAATAAATTGGCCTGCACTAATAATCCACAGACCTGCACTAACAATCCAGAGGCCTGCACTAATAATCCACAGACCTTGACTAATAATCCACAGGCCTGCACTAATAATCCACAGGTCAGGACTAATAAACCACAGGCCTGCACTAATAATCCACAGGCCTGCACTAATAATCCACAGACCTGCACTAATAATCCACAGGCCTGGACTAATAATCCACAGGCCTGCAATAATGATCCACAGACCTGGACTAATAATCCACAGGCCTGGACTAATAATCCACAGACCTGCACTAGTAATACACAGGCTTGCACTAATAATCCACAGACCTGGACTAATTATCCACAGGCCTGGACTAATATTCCACAGCTCTGCACTAATAATCCAAAGGCCTGCACTAATAATCCACAGACCTGCACTAATAATCGACAGACGTGCATTACTAGTAGACAGGGCGGCACTAATAATGCAAAGGCCTGCACTAATAATGCACAGGCCTTGACTAATAATCCACAGGCCTGCACCAATAATCCACAGACCTGCACTAATAATACACAGGCCTGCACTAATAATCCACAGACCTGCACTAATAATCCACAGGCCTGCACTAATAATCCAGAGACCTGGACTAATTATGCACAGGCCTGGACAAATAATCCACAGGTCTGGAGTAATAATCCACAGGCCTGCATTAATAATCCACAGACCTGCACTAATAATACACAGACCTGCACTAATAATACACAGGCCTGCACTAATAATCCACAGACCTGCACTAATAATCCACAGACCTGCACTAATAATGCACAGGCCTGCACTAATAATCCAGAGGCCTGGACTAATAATCCACAGGCCTGCTCTAATAATCCTCCGATCTGCAGTAATAATCCACAGGCCTGCCCTAATAATTCACAGACCTGCACTAATAATCTACAGGCCTGCACTAATAATCCACAGGCCTGCACAAATAATCCACAGACCAGGACTAATAATCCACAGGCCTGGACTAATAATCCACAGGCTTGCACTAATAATCAACAGGCCTGCAGTAATAATCCGCAGACCTGCACTAATAATACACAGGCCTGCACTAATAATCCAAAGGCCTGCACTAATAATCCAAAGACCTGGACTAATAATCCACAGGCCTGCACTAATAATCCACAGGCCTGCACTAATAATCCACAGGCCTGGACTAATTATCCACAGGCCTGGACTAATAATCCACAGGTCTGCACTAATATTCCAATGGCCTGCACTAATAATCCACAGACCTGCACTAATAATCGACAGACGTGCATTACTAGTAGACAGGCCTGCACTAATAATGCACAGGCCTGCACTAATAATGCACAGGCCTTGACTAATAATCCACAGGCCTGCACTAATAATCGACAGACCTGCACTAATAATACACAGTCCTGCACTAATAATCCACAGACCAGCACTAATAATCCACAGGCCTGCACTAATAATCCAGAGACCTGGACTAATTATGCACAGGCCTGGACTAATAATCCACAGGTTTGGAGTAATAATCCATAGGCCTGCACTAATAATCCACAGACCTGCACTAATAATCCACAGACCTGCACTAATAATACACAGGCCTGCACTAATAATCCACAGACCTGCACTAATAATCCACAGGCCTGCACTAATAATCCACAGGCCTGCACTAATAATCCACAGGCCTGGACTAATAATCCACAGGCCTGGACTAATAATCCACAGGCCTGCCCTAATAATCCACAGGCCTGCACTAATAATCCACAGACCTGCACTAATAATACACAGGCCTGCACTAATAATCCAGAGACGTGGAGTAATAATCCACAGGCCTGGATTAATAATCCACAGGTCTGGATTAATAATCCACAGGCCTGCAATAATAATCCACAGACCTGCACTAATAATCCGCAGGCCTGGACTAATAATACAGAGGCCTGCACTAATGATCCACAGGCCTGCACTAATATTCCACAGAGCTGAACTAATAATCCAGAGGCCTGCACAAATGATCCACAGGCCTGCACTAATAATCCACAGACCTGCACTAATAGTACACAGGCCTGCACTAATAATCCACAGGCCTGGACTAATAATACAGAGGCCTGCACAAATATTGCACAGACCTGCGCTAATAATCTACAGGCCTGCACTAATAATCCACAGGCCTGCATTAATAATCCACAGACCTGCGCTAATAATACACAGGCCTGCACTAATAATCCACAGGCCTGCACTAATAATCCACAGGCCTGCACTAATAATCCACAGACCTGCACTAATAATACACAGGCCTGCACTAATAATCCACAGACCTGGACTAACAATCCAGGGGCATGCACTAATAATCCACAGACATGGACTAATAATCCAGAGGCCTGGACGAATAATCCACAGGTCTGGACTAATAATCCACAGACCTGCACTAATAATCCACAGGCCTGCACTAATAATCCACAGACCTGCACTAATAATCCACAGGCCTGGACTAATAATCCACAGGCCTGCAATAATAATCCACAGAGCTGGACTAATAATCCACAGGCCTGGACTAATAATCCACAGACCTGCACTAGTAACACACAGGCCTGCACTAATAATCCACAGACCTGCACTAATAATCCACAGACCTGCACTGATAATCCACAGGCCTGGACTAAAAATCCACAGGCCTGGACTAATAATCCACAGACCTGCACTAATAATCCACAGGCCTGCACTAATAATCCACAGGCCTGGACTAATAATCCACAGGCCTGGACTAATAAACCACAGGCCTGCCCTAATAATCCACAGGCCTGCCCTAATAATCCACAGGCCTGCACTAATAATCCACAGACCTGCACTAATAATACACAGGCCTGCACTAATAATCCAGAGACGTGGAGTAATAATCCACAGGCCTGGATTAATAATCCACAGCTCTGGATTAATAATCCACAGGCCAGCAATAATAATCCACAGGCCTGCACTAAAAATCCACAGGCCTGCACTAATAATACACAGGCCTGCACTAATGATCCACATGCCTGCACTAATATTCCACAGAGCTGAACTAATAATCCACAGGCCTGCACAAACGATCCACAGGCCTGCACTAATAATCCACAGACCTGCACAAATAGTACACAGCCCTGCACTTATAATCCACAGGCCTGGACTAATAATACACAGGCCTGCACAAATATTGCACAGACCTGCGCTAATAATCTACAGGCCTGCACTAATAATCCACAGGCCTGCATTATTAATCCACAGATCTGCACTAATAATACACAGGCCTGCACTAATAATCCACAGGCCGGCACTTATAATCCACAGGCCTGCACTAATAATCTACTGACCTGCACTAATAATAAATTGGCCTGCACTAATAATCCACAGACCTGCACTAACAATCCAGAGGCCTGCACTAATAATCCACAGACCTTGACTAATAATCCACAGGCCTGCACTAATAATCCACAGGTCAGGACTAATAAACCACAGGCCTGCACTAATAATCCACAGGCCTGCACTAATAATCCACAGACCTGCACTAATAATCCACAGGCCTGGACTAATAATCCACAGGCCTGCAATAATGATCCACAGACCTGGACTAATAATCCACAGGCCTGGACTAATAATCCACAGACCTGCACTAGTAATACACAGGCCTGCACTAATAATCCACAGACCCGGACAATTAATCCACAGGCTTGCACTAATAATCCACAGACCTGGACTAATTATCCACAGGCCTGGACTAATATTCCACAGCTCTGCACTAATAATCCAAAGGCCTGCACTAATAATCCACAGACCTGCACTAATAATCGACAGACGTGCATTACTAGTAGACAGGGCGGCACTAATAATGCAAAGGCCTGCACTAATAATGCACAGGCCTTGACTAATAATCCACAGGCCTGCACCAATAATCCACAGACCTGCACTAATAATACACAGGCCTGCACTAATAATCCACAGACCTGCACTAATAATCCACAGGCCTGCACTAATAATCCAGAGACCTGGACTAATTATGCACAGGCCTGGACAAATAATCCACAGGTCTGGAGTAATAATCCACAGGCCTGCATTAATAATCCACAGACCTGCACTAATAATACACAGACCTGCACTAATAATACACAGGCCTGCACTAATAATCCACAGACCTGCACTAATAATCCACAGACCTGCACTAATAATGCACAGGCCTGCACTAATAATCCAGAGGCCTGGACTAATAATCCACAGGCCTGCACTAATAATCCTCCGATCTGCAGTAATAATCCACAGGCCTGCCCTAATAATTCACAGACCTGCACTAATAATCCACAGACCTGCACTAATAATCCACAGACCTGCACTAATAATCCACAGACCTGCACTGATAATCCACAGGCCTGGACTAAAAATCCACAGGCCTGGACTAATAATCCACAGACCTGCACTGATAATCCACAGGCCTGGACTAAAAATCCACAGGCCTGGACTAATAATCCACAGGCCTGGACTAATAATCCACAGGCCTGGACTAAAAATCCACAGGCCTGGACTAATAATCCACAGACCTGCACTAATAATCCACAGACCTGCACTAATAATACACAGGCCTGCACTAATAATCCAGAGACGTGGAGTAATAATCCACAGGCCTGGATTAATAATCCACAGCTCTGGATTAATAATCCACAGGCCAGCAATAATAATCCACAGGCCTGCACTAATAATCCACAGGCCTGCACTAATAATACACAGGCCTGCACTAATGATCCACATGCCTGCACTAATATTCCACAGAGCTGAACTAATAATCCACAGGCCTGCACAAACGATCCACAGGCCTGCACTAATAATCCACAGACCTGCACAAATAGTACACAGGCCTGCACTTATAATCCACAGGCCTGGACTAATAATACACAGGCCTGCACAAATTTTGCACAGACCTGCGCTAATAATCTACAGGCCTGCACTAATAATCCACAGGCCTGCATTATTAATCCACAGATCTGCACTAATAATACACAGGCCTGCACTAATAATCCACAGGCCGGCACTTATAATCCACAGGCCTGCACTAATAATCTACTGACCTGCACTAATAATAAATTGGCCTGCACTAATAATCCACAGACCTGCACTAACAATCCAGAGGCCTGCACTAATAATCCACAGACCTTGACTAATAATCCACAGGCCTGGACTAATAATCCACAGGTCTGGACTAATAAACCACAGGCCTGCACTAATAATCCACAGGCCTGCACTAATAATCCACAGACCTGCACTAATAATCCACAGGCCTGGACTAATAATCCACAGGCCTGCAATAATGATCCACAGACCTGGACTAATAATCCACAGGCCTGGACTAATAATCCACAGACCTGCACTAGTAATACACAGGCCTGCACTAATAATCCACAGACCCGGACTAATAATCCACAGGCTTGCACTAATAATCCACAGACCTGGACTAATTATCCACAGGCCTGGACTAATAATCCACAGCTCTGTACTAATAATCCAAAGGCCTGCACTAATAATCCACAGACCTGCACTAATAATCGACAGACGTGCATTACTAGTAGACAGGACGGCACGAATAATGCAAAGGCCTGCACTAATAATGCACAGGCCTTGACTAATAATCCACAGGCCTGCACCAATAATCCACAGACCTGCACTAATAATACACAGGCCTGCAGTAATAATCCACAGACCTGCACTAATAATCCACAGGCCTGCACTAATAATCCAGAGAACTGGACTAATTATGCACAGGCCTGGACAAATAAACCACAGGTCTGGAGTAATAATCCACAGGCCTGCATTAATAATCCACAGACCTGCACTAATAATACACAGACCTGCACTAATAATACACAGGCCTGCACTAATAATCCACAGACCTGCACTAA
Organism: Isurus oxyrinchus; assembly: GCA_026770705.1. Taxonomy (NCBI): domain Eukaryota; kingdom Metazoa; phylum Chordata; class Chondrichthyes; order Lamniformes; family Lamnidae; genus Isurus; species Isurus oxyrinchus. The sequence goes on along the minus strand of JANJGN010000003.1, from coordinate 1,209,783 downwards.
TAATCCACAGACCTGCACTAATAATGCACAGGCCTGCACTAATAATCCACAGGCCTGGACTAATAATTCACAGGACTGCACTAATAATCCTCCGATCTGCAGTAATAATCCACAGGCCTGCCCTAATAATTCACAGACCTGCACTAATAATCTACAGGCCTGCACTAATAATCCACAGGCCTGCACTAATAATCCACAGACCAGGACTAATAATCCACAGGCCTGGACTAATAATCCACAGGCTTGCACTAATAATCCACAGGCCTGCAGTAATAATCCGCAGACCTGCACTAATAATACACAGGCCTGCACTAATAATCCAAAGGCCTGCACTAATAATCCAAAGACCTGGACTAATAATCCACAGGCCAGCACTAATAATCCACAGGCCTGCACTAATAATCCACAGGCCTGGACCAATTATCCACAGGCCTGGACTAATAATCCACAGGTCTGCACTAATATTCCAATGGCCTGCACTAATAATCCACAGACCTGCACAAATAATCGACAGACGTGCATTACTAGTAGACAGGCCTGCACTAATAATGCACAGGCCTGCACTAATAATGCACAGGCCTTGACTAATAATCCACAGGCCTGCACTAATAATCGACAGACCTGCACTAATAATACACAGTCCTGCACTAATAATCCAAAGACCAGCACTAATAATCCACAGGCCTGCACTAATAATCCAGAGACCTGGACTAATTATGCACAGGCCTGGACTAATAATCCACAGGTTTGGAGTAATAATCCACAGGCCTGCACTAATAATCCACAGACCTGCACTAATAATCCACAGACCTGCACTAATAATACACAGGCCTGCACTAATAATCCACAGACCTGCACTAATAATCCACAGACCTGCACTAATAATCCACAGGCCTGCACTAATAATCCACAGGCCTGGACTAATAATCCACAGGCCTGGACTAATAATCCACAGGCCTGCCCTAATAATCCACAGGCCTGCACTAATAATCCACAGACCTGCAATAATAATACACAGGCCTGCACTAATAATCCAGAGACGTGGAGTAATAATCCACAGGCCTGGATTAATAATCCACAGGTCTGGATTAATAATCCACAGGCCTGCAATAATAATCCACAGACCTGCACTAATAATCCGCAGGCCTGCACTAATAATACAGAGGCCTGCACTAATGATCCACAGGCCTGCACTAATATTCCACAGAGCTGAACTAATAATCCAGAGGCCTGCACAAATGATCCACAGGCCTGCACTAATAATCCACAGACCTGCACTAATAGTACACAGGCCTGCACTAATAATCCACAGGCCTGGACTAATAATACACAGGCCTGCACAAATATTGCACAGACCTGCGCTAATAATCTACAGGCCTGCACTAATAATCCACAGGCCTGCATTAATAATCCACAGACCTGCGCTAATAATACACAGGCCTGCACTAATAATCCACTGGCCTGCATTAATAATCCACAGGCCTGCACTAATAATCCACAGACCTGCACTAATAATACACAGGCCTGCACTAATAATCCACAGACCTGGACTAACAATCCAGAGGCCTGCACTAATAATCCACAGACCTGGACTAATAATCCACAGGCCTGGACTAATAATCCACAGGTCTGGACTAATAATCCACAGACCTGCACTAATAATCCACAGGCCTGCACTAATAATCCACAGACCTGCACTAATAATCCACAGGCCTGGACTAATAATCCACAGGCCTGCAATAATAATCCACAGAGCTGGACTAATAATCCACAGGCCGGGACTAATAATCCACAGACCTGCACTAGTAACACACAGGCCTGCACTAATAATCCACAGACCTGGACTAATAATCCACAGGCCTGCACTAATAATCCACAGACCTGGACTAATTATCCACAGGCCTGGACTAATAATCCACAGCTCTGCACTAATAATCCAAAGGACTGCACTAATAATCCACAGACCTGTACTAATAATCGACAGACGTGCATTACTAGTAGACAGGCCTGCAATAATAATGCACAGGCCTGCACTAATAATGCACAGGCCTGCACTAATAATCCACAGGCCTGCACCAATAATCCACAGACCTGCACTAATAATGCACAGGCCTGCACTAATAATGCCCAGGCCTTGACTAATAATCCACAGGCCTGCACTAATAATCGACAGACCTGCACTAATAATACACAGGCCTGCACTAATAATCCACAGACCAGCACTAATAAGCCACAGGCCTGCACTAATAATCCAGAGACCTGGACTAATTATGCACAGGACTGGACTAATAATCCACAGGTTTGGAGTAATAATCAACAGGCCTGCACTAATAATCCACAGACCTGCACTAATAATCCACAGACCTGCACTAATAATACACAGGCCTGCACTAATAATCCACAGACCTGCACTAATAATCCACAGGCCTGCACTAATAGTCCACAGACCTGCACTAATAATCCACAGGCCTGCACTAATAATCCAGAGAATTGGACTAATTATGCACAGGCCAGGACAAATAATCCACAGGTCTGGAGTAATAATCCACAGGCCTGCACTAATAATCCACAGACCTGCACTAATAATACACAGACCTGCACTAATAATACACAGGCCTGCACGAATAATCCACTGACCTGTACTAATAATCGACAGACGTGCATTACTAGTAGACAGGCCTGCACTAATAATGCACAGGCCTGCACTAATAATGCACAGGCCTGCACTAATAATACACAGGCCTGCACTAATAATCAACAGACCTGCACTAATAATCCACAGGCCTGCACTAATAATCCAGAGAATTGGACTAATTATGCACAGGCCTGGACAAATAATCCACAGGTTTGGAGTAATAATCCACAGGCCTGCACTAATAATCCACAGACCTGCACTAATAATCCACAGACCTGCACTAATAATACACAGGCCTGCACTAATAATCCACAGACCTGCACTAATAATCCACAGACCTGCACTAATAATCCACAGGCCTGCACTAATAATCCACAGGCCTGGACTAATAATCCACAGGCCTGGACTAATAATCCACAGGCCTGCCCTAATAATCCACAGGCCTGCAGTAATAATCCACAGACCTGCACTAATAATACACAGGCCTGCACTAATAATCCAGAGACGTGGAGTAATAATCCACACGCCTGGATTAATAATCCACAGGTCTGGATTAATAATCCACAGGCCTGCAATAATAATCCACAGACCTGCACTAATAATCTGCAGGCCTGCACTAATAATACAGAGACCTGCACTAATAATCCACAGACCTGCACTAATAATACACAGGCCTGCACTAATAATCCACAGACCTGCACTAATAATCCACAGGCCTGCACTAATAATCCACAGACCTGCACTAATAATCCACAGGCCGGCACTAATAATCCAGAGAATTGGACTAATTATGCACAGGCCAGGACAAATAATCCACAGGTCTGGAGTAATAATCCACAGGCCTGCACTAATAATCCACAGACCTGCACTAATAATACACAGACCTGCACTAATAATACACAGGCCTGCACGAATAATCCACTGACCTGTACTAATAATCGACAGACGTGCATTACTAGTAGACAGGCCTGCACTAATAATGCACAGGCCTGCACTAATAATGCACAGGCCTGCACTAATAATACACAGGCCTGCACTAATAATCCACAGGCCTGCACTAATAATCCAGAGAATTGGACTAATTATGCACAGGCCTGGACAAATAATCCACAGGTCTGGAGTAATAATCCACAGGCCTGCACTAATAATCCACAGACCTGGACTAATTATCCACAGGCCTGGACTAATAATCCACAGCTCTGCACTAATAATCCAAAGGCCTGCACTAATAATCCACAGACCTGCACTAATAATTGACAGACGTGCATTACTAGTAGACAGGACGGCACTAATAATGCAAAGGCCTGCACTAATAATGCACAGGCCTTGACTAATAATCCACAGGCCTGCACCAATAATCCACAGACCTGCACTAATAATACACAGGCCTGCACTAATAATCCACAGAACTGCACTAATAATCCACAGGCCTGCACTAATAATCCAGAGACCTGGACTAATTATGCACAGGCCTGGACTAATAATCCACAGGTCTGGAGTAATAATCCACAGGCCTGCATTAATAATCCACAGACCTGCACTAATAATACACAGACCTGCACTAATAATACACAGGCCTGCACTAATAATCCACAGACCTGAACTAATAATCCACAGACCTGCACTAATAGTACACAGGCCTGCACTAATAATCCACAGGCCTGGACTAATAATCCACAGGCCTGCACTAATAATCCTCCGATCTGCAGTAATAATCCACAGGCCTGCCCTAATAATTCACAGACCTGCACTAATAATCCACAGACCTGCACTAATAATCCATAGACCTGCACTAATAATCCACAGACCTGCACTGATAATCCACAGGCCTGGACTAAAAATACACAGGCCTGGACTAATAATCCACAGACCTGCACTAATAATCCACAGGCCTGCACTAATAATCCACAGGCCTGGACTAATAATCCACAGGCCTGGACTAATAAACCACAGGCCTGCCCTAATAATCCACAGGCCTGCCCTAATAATCCACAGGCCTGCACTAATAATCCACAGACCTGCACTAATAATACACAGGCCTGCACTAATAATCCAGAGACGTGGAGTAATAATCCACAGGCCTGGATTAATAATCGACAGCTCTGGATTAATAATCCACAGGCCAGCAATAATAATCCACAGGCCTGCACTAAAAATCCACAGGCCTGCACTAATAATACACAGGCCTGCACTAATGATCCACATGCCTGCACTAATATTCCACAGAGCTGAACTAATAATCCACAGGCCTGCATAAACGATCCACAGGCCTGCACTAATAATCCACAGCCCTGCACAAATAGTACACAGGCCTGCACTTATAATCCACAGGCCTGGACTAATAATACACAGGCCTGCACAAATATTGCACAGACCTGCGCTAATAATCTACAGGCCTGCACTAATAATCCACAGGCCTGCATTATTAATCCACAGATCTGCACTAATAATACACAGGCCTGCACTAATAATCCACAGGCCGGCACTTATAATCCACAGGCCTGCACTAATAATCTACTGACCTGCACTAATAATAAATTGGCCTGCACTAATAATCCACAGACCTGCACTAACAATCCAGAGGCCTGCACTAATAATCCACAGACCTTGACTAATAATCCACAGGCCTGCACTAATAATCCACAGGTCAGGACTAATAAACCACAGGCCTGCACTAATAATCCACAGGCCTGCACTAATAATCCACAGACCTGCACTAATAATCCACAGGCCTGGACTAATAATCCACAGGCCTGCAATAATGATCCACAGACCTGGACTAATAATCCACAGGCCTGGACTAATAATCCACAGACCTGCACTAGTAATACACAGGCTTGCACTAATAATCCACAGACCTGGACTAATTATCCACAGGCCTGGACTAATATTCCACAGCTCTGCACTAATAATCCAAAGGCCTGCACTAATAATCCACAGACCTGCACTAATAATCGACAGACGTGCATTACTAGTAGACAGGGCGGCACTAATAATGCAAAGGCCTGCACTAATAATGCACAGGCCTTGACTAATAATCCACAGGCCTGCACCAATAATCCACAGACCTGCACTAATAATACACAGGCCTGCACTAATAATCCACAGACCTGCACTAATAATCCACAGGCCTGCACTAATAATCCAGAGACCTGGACTAATTATGCACAGGCCTGGACAAATAATCCACAGGTCTGGAGTAATAATCCACAGGCCTGCATTAATAATCCACAGACCTGCACTAATAATACACAGACCTGCACTAATAATACACAGGCCTGCACTAATAATCCACAGACCTGCACTAATAATCCACAGACCTGCACTAATAATGCACAGGCCTGCACTAATAATCCAGAGGCCTGGACTAATAATCCACAGGCCTGCACTAATAATCCTCCGATCTGCAGTAATAATCCACAGGCCTGCCCTAATAATTCACAGACCTGCACTAATAATCTACAGGCCTGCACTAATAATCCACAGGCCTGCACAAATAATCCACAGACCAGGACTAATAATCCACAGGCCTGGACTAATAATCCACAGGCTTGCACTAATAATCCACAGGCCTGCAGTAATAATCCGCAGAACTGCACTAATAATACACAGGCCTGCACTAATAATCCAAAGGCCTGCACTAATAATCCAAAGACCTGGACTAATAATCCACAGGCCTGCACTAATAATCCACAGGCCTGCACTAATAATCCACAGGCCTGGACTAATTATCCACAGGCCTGGACTAATAATCCACAGGTCTGCACTAATATTCCAATGGCCTGCACTAATAATCCACAGACCTGCACTAATAATCGACAGACGTGCATTACTAGTAGACAGGCCTGCACTAATAATGCACAGGCCTGCACTAATAATGCACAGGCCTTGACTAATAATCCACAGGCCTGCACTAATAATCGACAGACCTGCACTAATAATACACAGTCCTGCACTAATAATCCACAGACCAGCACTAATAATCCACAGGCCTGCACTAATAATCCAGAGACCTGGACTAATTATGCACAGGCCTGGACTAATAATCCACAGGTTTGGAGTAATAATCCATAGGCCTGCACTAATAATCCACAGACCTGCACTAATAATCCACAGACCTGCACTAATAATACACAGGCCTGCACTAATAATCCACAGACCTGCACTAATAATCCACAGGCCTGCACTAATAATCCACAGGCCTGCACTAATAATCCACAGGCCTGGACTAATAATCCACAGGCCTGGACTAATAATCCACAGGCCTGCCCTAATAATCCACAGGCCTGCACTAATAATCCACAGACCTGCACTAATAATACACAGGCCTGCACTAATAATCCAGAGACGTGGAGTAATAATCCACAGGCCTGGATTAATAATCCACAGGTCTGGATTAATAATCCACAGGCCTGCAATAATAATCCACAGACCTGCACTAATAATCCGCAGGCCTGGACTAATAATACAGAGGCCTGCACTAATGATCCACAGGCCTGCACTAATATTCCACAGAGCTGAACTAATAATCCAGAGGCCTGCACAAATGATCCACAGGCCTGCACTAATAATCCACAGACCTGCACTAATAGTACACAGGCCTGCACTAATAATCCACAGGCCTGGACTAATAATACAGAGGCCTGCACAAATATTGCACAGACCTGCGCTAATAATCTACAGGCCTGCACTAATAATCCACAGGCCTGCATTAATAATCCACAGACCTGCGCTAATAATACACAGGCCTGCACTAATAATCCACAGGCCTGCACTAATAATCCACAGGCCTGCACTAATAATCCACAGACCTGCACTAATAATACACAGGCCTGCACTAATAATCCACAGACCTGGACTAACAATCCAGGGGCCTGCACTAATAATCCACAGACCTGGACTAATAATCCAGAGGCCTGGACGAATAATCCACAGGTCTGGACTAATAATCCACAGACCTGCACTAATAATCCACAGGCCTGCACTAATAATCCACAGACCTGCACTAATAATCCACAGGCCTGGACTAATAATCCACAGGCCTGCAATAATAATCCACAGAGCTGGACTAATAATCCACAGGCCTGGACTAATAATCCACAGACCTGCACTAGTAACACACAGGCCTGCACTAATAATCCACAGACCTGGACTAATAATCCACAGGCCTGCACTAATAATCCACAGACCTGGACTAATTATCCACAGGCCTGGCCTAATAATCCACAGCTCTGCAGTAATAATGCAAAGGACTGCACTAATAATCCACAGACCTGTACTAATAATCGACAGACGTGCATTACTAGTAGACAGGCCTGCAATAATAATGCACAGGCCTGCACTAATAATCCACAGGCCTGCACCAATAATCCACAGACCTGCACTAATAATGCACAGGCCTGCACTAATAATGCACAGGCCTTGACTAATAATCCACAGGCCTGCACTAATAATCGACAGACCTGCACTAATAATACACAGGCCTGCACTAATAATCCACAGACCAGCACTAATAAGCCACAGGCCTGCACTAATAATCCCGAGACCTGGACTAATTATGCACAGGCCTGGACTAATAATCCACAGGTTTGGAGTAATAATCAACAGGCCTGCACTAATAATCCACAGACCTGCACTAATAATCCACAGACCTGCACTAATAATACACAGGCCTGCACTAATAATCCACAGACCTGCACTAATAATCCACAGGCCTGCACTAATAATCCACAGACCTGCACTAATAATCCACAGGCCTGCACTAATAATCCAGAGAATTGGACTAATTATGCACAGGCCAGGACAAATAATCCACAGGTCTGGAGTAATAATCCACAGGCCTGCACTAATAATCCACAGACCTGCACTAATAATACACAGACCTGCACTAATAATACACAGGCCTGCACGAATAATCCACTGACCTGTACTAATAATCGACAGACGTGCATTACTAGTAGACAGGCCTGCACTAATAATGCACAGGCCTGCACTAATAATGCACAGGCCTGCACTAATAATACACAGGCCTGCACTAATAATCAACAGACCTGCACTAACAATCCACAGGCCTGCACTAATAATCCAGAGAATTGGACTAATTATGCACAGGCCTGGACAAATAATCCACAGGTCTGGAGTAATAATCCACAGGCCTGCACTAATAATCCACAGACCTGGACTAATTATCCACAGGCCTGGACTAATAATCCACAGGCCTGCACTAATAATCCAAAGGCCTGCACTAATAATCCACAGACCTGCACTAATAATCGACAGACGTGCATTACTAGTAGACAGGACGGCACTAATAATGCAAAGGCCTGCACTAATAATGCACAGGCCTTGACTAATAATCCACAGGCCTGCACCAATAATCCACAGACCTGCACTAATAATACACAGGCCTGCACTAATAATCCACAGAGCTGCACTAATAATCCACAGGCCTGCACTAATAATCCAGAGACCTGGACTAATTATGCACAGGCCTGGACAAATAATCCACAGGTCTGGAGTAATAATCCACAGGCCTGCATTAATAATCCACAGACCTGCACTAATAATACACAGACCTGCACTAATAATACACAGGCCTGCACTAATAATCCACAGACCTGAACTAATAATCCACAGACCTGCACTAATAGTACACAGGCCTGCACTAATAATCCACAGGCCTGGACTAATAATCCACAGGCCTGCACTAATAATCCTCCGATCTGCAGTAATAATCCACAGGCCTGCCCTAATAATTCACAGACCTGCACTAATAATCCACAGACCTGCACTAATAATCCATAGACCTGCACTAATAATCCACAGACCTGCACTGATAATCCACAGGCCTGGACTAAAAATACACAGGCCTGGACTAATAATCCACAGACCTGCACTAATAATCCACAGGCCTGCACTAATAATCCACAGGCCTGGACTAATAATCCACAGGCCTGGACTAATAAACCACAGGCCTGCCCTAATAATCCACAGGCCTGCCCTAATAATCCACAGGCCTGCACTAATAATCCACAGACCTGCACTAATAATACACAGGCCTGCACTAATAATCCAGAGACGTGGAGTAATAATCCACAGGCCTGGATTAATAATCGACAGCTCTGGATTAATAATCCACAGGCCAGCAATAATAATCCACAGGCCTGCACTAAAAATCCACAGGCCTGCACTAATAATACACAGGCCTGCACTAATGATCCACATGCCTGCACTAATATTCCACAGAGCTGAACTAATAATCCACAGGCCTGCATAAACGATCCACAGGCCTGCACTAATAATCCACAGCCCTGCACAAATAGTACACAGGCCTGCACTTATAATCCACAGGCCTGGACTAATAATACACAGGCCTGCACAAATATTGCACAGACCTGCGCTAATAATCTACAGGCCTGCACTAATAATCCACAGGCCTGCATTATTAATCCACAGATCTGCACTAATAATACACAGGCCTGCACTAATAATCCACAGGCCGGCACTTATAATCCACAGGCCTGCACTAATAATCTACTGACCTGCACTAATAATAAATTGGCCTGCACTAATAATCCACAGACCTGCACTAACAATCCAGAGGCCTGCACTAATAATCCACAGACCTTGACTAATAATCCACAGGCCTGCCCTAATAATCCACAGGCCTGCACTAATAATCCACAGACCTGCACTAATAATACACAGGCCTGCACTAATAATCCAGAGACGTGGAGTAATAATCCACAGGCCTGGATTAATAATCCACAGGTCTGGATTAATAATCCACAGGCCTGCAATAATAATCCACAGACCTGCACTAATAATCCGCAGGCCTGGACTAATAATACAGAGGCCTGCACTAATGATCCACAGGCCTGCACTAATATTCCACAGAGCTGAACTAATAATCCAGAGGCCTGCACAAATGATCCACAGGCCTGCACTAATAATCCACAGACCTGCACTAATAGTACACAGGCCTGCACTAATAATCCACAGGCCTGGACTAATAATACAGAGGCCTGCACAAATATTGCACAGACCTGCGCTAATAATCTACAGGCCTGCACTAATAATCCACAGGCCTGCATTAATAATCCACAGACCTGCGCTAATAATACACAGGCCTGCACTAATAATCCACAGGCCTGCACTAATAATCCACAGGCCTGCACTAATAATCCACAGACCTGCACTAATAATACACAGGCCTGCACTAATAATCCACAGACCTGGACTAACAATCCAGGGGCCTGCACTAATAATCCACAGACCTGGACTAATAATCCAGAGGCCTGGACGAATAATCCACAGGTCTGGACTAATAATCCACAGACCTGCACTAATAATCCACAGGCCTGCACTAATAATCCACAGACCTGCACTAATAATCCACAGGCCTGGACTAATAATCCACAGGCCTGCAATAATAATCCACAGAGCTGGACTAATAATCCACAGGCCTGGACTAATAATCCACAGACCTGCACTAGTAACACACAGGCCTGCACTAATAATCCACAGACCTGGACTAATAATCCACAGGCCTGCACTAATAATCCACAGACCTGGACTAATTATCCACAGGCCTGGCCTAATAATCCACAGCTCTGCAGTAATAATGCAAAGGACTGCACTAATAATCCACAGACCTGTACTAATAATCGACAGACGTGCATTACTAGTAGACAGGCCTGCAATAATAATGCACAGGCCTGCACTAATAATCCACAGGCCTGCACCAATAATCCACAGACCTGCACTAATAATGCACAGGCCTGCACTAATAATGCACAGGCCTTGACTAATAATCCACAGGCCTGCACTAATAATCGACAGACCTGCACTAATAATACACAGGCCTGCACTAATAATCCACAGACCAGCACTAATAAGCCACAGGCCTGCACTAATAATCCCGAGACCTGGACTAATTATGCACAGGCCTGGACTAATAATCCACAGGTTTGGAGTAATAATCAACAGGCCTGCACTAATAATCCACAGACCTGCACTAATAATCCACAGACCTGCACTAATAATACACAGGCCTGCACTAATAATCCACAGACCTGCACTAATAATCCACAGGCCTGCACTAATAATCCACAGACCTGCACTAATAATCCACAGGCCTGCACTAATAATCCAGAGAATTGGACTAATTATGCACAGGCCAGGACAAATAATCCACAGGTCTGGAGTAATAATCCACAGGCCTGCACTAATAATCCACAGACCTGCACTAATAATACACAGACCTGCACTAATAATACACAGGCCTGCACGAATAATCCACTGACCTGTACTAATAATCGACAGACGTGCATTACTAGTAGACAGGCCTGCACTAATAATGCACAGGCCTGCACTAATAATGCACAGGCCTGCACTAATAATACACAGGCCTGCACTAATAATCAACAGACCTGCACTAACAATCCACAGGCCTGCACTAATAATCCAGAGAATTGGACTAATTATGCACAGGCCTGGACAAATAATCCACAGGTCTGGAGTAATAATCCACAGGCCTGCACTAATAATCCACAGACCTGGACTAATTATCCACAGGCCTGGACTAATAATCCACAGGCCTGCACTAATAATCCAAAGGCCTGCACTAATAATCCACAGACCTGCACTAATAATCGACAGACGTGCATTACTAGTAGACAGGACGGCACTAATAATGCAAAGGCCTGCACTAATAATGCACAGGCCTTGACTAATAATCCACAGGCCTGCACCAATAATCCACAGACCTGCACTAATAATACACAGGCCTGCACTAATAATCCACAGAGCTGCACTAATAATCCACAGGCCTGCACTAATAATCCAGAGACCTGGACTAATTATGCACAGGCCTGGACAAATAATCCACAGGTCTGGAGTAATAATCCACAGGCCTGCATTAATAATCCACAGACCTGCACTAATAATACACAGACCTGCACTAATAATACACAGGCCTGCACTAATAATCCACAGACCTGAACTAATAATCCACAGACCTGCACTAATAGTACACAGGCCTGCACTAATAATCCACAGGCCTGGACTAATAATCCACAGGCCTGCACTAATAATCCTCCGATCTGCAGTAATAATCCACAGGCCTGCCCTAATAATTCACAGACCTGCACTAATAATCCACAGACCTGCACTAATAATCCATAGACCTGCACTAATAATCCACAGACCTGCACTGATAATCCACAGGCCTGGACTAAAAATACACAGGCCTGGACTAATAATCCACAGACCTGCACTAATAATCCACAGGCCTGCACTAATAATCCACAGGCCTGGACTAATAATCCACAGGCCTGGACTAATAAACCACAGGCCTGCCCTAATAATCCACAGGCCTGCCCTAATAATCCACAGGCCTGCACTAATAATCCACAGACCTGCACTAATAATACACAGGCCTGCACTAATAATCCAGAGACGTGGAGTAATAATCCACAGGCCTGGATTAATAATCGACAGCTCTGGATTAATAATCCACAGGCCAGCAATAATAATCCACAGGCCTGCACTAAAAATCCACAGGCCTGCACTAATAATACACAGGCCTGCACTAATGATCCACATGCCTGCACTAATATTCCACAGAGCTGAACTAATAATCCACAGGCCTGCATAAACGATCCACAGGCCTGCACTAATAATCCACAGCCCTGCACAAATAGTACACAGGCCTGCACTTATAATCCACAGGCCTGGACTAATAATACACAGGCCTGCACAAATATTGCACAGACCTGCGCTAATAATCTACAGGCCTGCACTAATAATCCACAGGCCTGCATTATTAATCCACAGATCTGCACTAATAATACACAGGCCTGCACTAATAATCCACAGGCCGGCACTTATAATCCACAGGCCTGCACTAATAATCTACTGACCTGCACTAATAATAAATTGGCCTGCACTAATAATCCACAGACCTGCACTAACAATCCAGAGGCCTGCACTAATAATCCACAGACCTTGACTAATAATCCACAGGCCTGCACTAATAATCCACAGGTCAGGACTAATAAACCACAGCCCTGCACTAATAATCCACAGGCCTGCACTAATAATCCACAGACCTGCACTAATAATCCACAGGCCTGGACTAATAATCCACAGGCCTGCAATAATGATCCACAGACCTGGACTAATAATCCACAGGCCTGGACTAATAATCCACAGACCTGCACTAGTAATACACAGGCTTGCACTAATAATCCACAGACCTGGACTAATTATCCACAGGCCTGGACTAATATTCCACAGCTCTGCACTAATAATCCAAAGGCCTGCACTAATAATCCACAGACCTGCACTAATAATCGACAGACGTGCATTACTAGTAGACAGGGCGGCACTAATAATGCAAAGGCCTGCACTAATAATGCACAGGCCTTGACTAATAATCCACAGGCCTGCACCAATAATCCACAGACCTGCACTAATAATACACAGGCCTGCACTAATAATCCACAGACCTGCACTAATAATCCACAGGCCTGCACTAATAATCCAGAGACCTGGACTAATTATGCACAGGCCTGGACAAATAATCCACAGGTCTGGAGTAATAATCCACAGGCCTGCATTAATAATCCACAGACCTGCACTAATAATACACAGACCTGCACTAATAATACACAGGCCTGCACTAATAATCCACAGACCTGCACTAATAATCCACAGACCTGCACTAATAATGCACAGGCCTGCACTAATAATCCAGAGGCCTGGACTAATAATCCACAGGCCTGCACTAATAATCCTCCGATCTGCAGTAATAATCCACAGGCCTGCCCTAATAATTCACAGACCTGCACTAATAATCTACAGGCCTGCACTAATAATCCACAGGCCTGCACAAATAATCCACAGACCAGGACTAATAATCCACAGGCCTGGACTAATAATCCACAGGCTTGCACTAATAATCCACAGGCCTGCAGTAATAATCCGCAGAACTGCACTAATAATACACAGGCCTGCACTAATAATCGACAGACGTGCATTACTAGTAGACAGGCCTGCACTAATAATGCACAGGCCTGCACTAATAATGCACAGGCCTTGACTAATAATCCACAGGCCTGCACTAATAATCGACAGACCTGCACTAATAATACACAGTCCTGCACTAATAATCCACAGACCAGCACTAATAATCCACAGGCCTGCACTAATAATCCAGAGACCTGGACTAATTATGCACAGGCCTGGACTAATAATCCACAGGTTTGGAGTAATAATCCATAGGCCTGCACTAATAATCCACAGACCTGCACTAATAATCCACAGACCTGCACTAATAATACACAGGCCTGCACTAATAATCCACAGACCTGCACTAATAATCCACAGGCCTGCACTAATAATCCACAGGCCTGCACTAATAATCCACAGGCCTGGACTAATAATCCACAGGCCTGGACTAATAATCCACAGGCCTGCCCTAATAATCCACAGGCCTGCACTAATAATCCACAGACCTGCACTAATAATACACAGGCCTGCACTAATAATCCAGAGACGTGGAGTAATAATCCACAGGCCTGGATTAATAATCCACAGGTCTGGATTAATAATCCACAGGCCTGCAATAATAATCCACAGACCTGCACTAATAATCCGCAGGCCTGGACTAATAATACAGAGGCCTGCACTAATGATCCACAGGCCTGCACTAATATTCCACAGAGCTGAACTAATAATCCAGAGGCCTGCACAAATGATCCACAGGCCTGCACTAATAATCCACAGACCTGCACTAATAGTACACAGGCCTGCACTAATAATCCACAGGCCTGGACTAATAATACAGAGGCCTGCACAAATATTGCACAGACCTGCGCTAATAATCTACAGGCCTGCACTAATAATCCACAGGCCTGCATTAATAATCCACAGACCTGCGCTAATAATACACAGGCCTGCACTAATAATCCACAGGCCTGCACTAATAATCCACAGGCCTGCACTAATAATCCACAGACCTGCACTAATAATACACAGGCCTGCACTAATAATCCACAGACCTGGACTAACAATCCAGGGGCCTGCACTAATAATCCACAGACCTGGACTAATAATCCAGAGGCCTGGACGAATAATCCACAGGTCTGGACTAATAATCCACAGACCTGCACTAATAATCCACAGGCCTGCACTAATAATCCACAGACCTGCACTAATAATCCACAGGCCTGGACTAATAATCCACAGGCCTGCAATAATAATCCACAGAGCTGGACTAATAATCCACAGGCCTGGACTAATAATCCACAGACCTGCACTAGTAACACACAGGCCTGCACTAATAATCCACAGACCTGGACTAATAATCCACAGGCCTGCACTAATAATCCACAGACCTGGACTAATTATCCACAGGCCTGGCCTAATAATCCACAGCTCTGCAGTAATAATGCAAAGGACTGCACTAATAATCCACAGACCTGTACTAATAATCGACAGACGTGCATTACTAGTAGACAGGCCTGCAATAATAATGCACAGGCCTGCACTAATAATCCACAGGCCTGCACCAATAATCCACAGACCTGCACTAATAATGCACAGGCCTGCACTAATAATGCACAGGCCTTGACTAATAATCCACAGGCCTGCA
This sequence comes from Isurus oxyrinchus, assembly GCA_026770705.1. Lineage (NCBI taxonomy): Eukaryota > Metazoa > Chordata > Chondrichthyes > Lamniformes > Lamnidae > Isurus > Isurus oxyrinchus. The sequence continues at coordinate 1,193,491 of JANJGN010000003.1, read as the reverse complement.
CTAATAATCGACAGACCTGCACTAATAATACACAGGCCTGCACTAATAATCCACAGACCAGCACTAATAAGCCACAGGCCTGCACTAATAATCCCGAGACCTGGACTAATTATGCACAGGCCTGGACTAATAATCCACAGGTTTGGAGTAATAATCAACAGGCCTGCACTAATAATCCACAGACCTGCACTAATAATCCACAGACCTGCACTAATAATACACAGGCCTGCACTAATAATCCACAGACCTGCACTAATAATCCACAGGCCTGCACTAATAATCCACAGACCTGCACTAATAATCCACAGGCCTGCACTAATAATCCAGAGAATTGGACTAATTATGCACAGGCCAGGACAAATAATCCACAGGTCTGGAGTAATAATCCACAGGCCTGCACTAATAATCCACAGACCTGCACTAATAATACACAGACCTGCACTAATAATACACAGGCCTGCACGAATAATCCACTGACCTGTACTAATAATCGACAGACGTGCATTACTAGTAGACAGGCCTGCACTAATAATGCACAGGCCTGCACTAATAATGCACAGGCCTGCACTAATAATACACAGGCCTGCACTAATAATCAACAGACCTGCACTAACAATCCACAGGCCTGCACTAATAATCCAGAGAATTGGACTAATTATGCACAGGCCTGGACAAATAATCCACAGGTCTGGAGTAATAATCCACAGGCCTGCACTAATAATCCACAGACCTGGACTAATTATCCACAGGCCTGGACTAATAATCCACAGGCCTGCACTAATAATCCAAAGGCCTGCACTAATAATCCACAGACCTGCACTAATAATCGACAGACGTGCATTACTAGTAGACAGGACGGCACTAATAATGCAAAGGCCTGCACTAATAATGCACAGGCCTTGACTAATAATCCACAGGCCTGCACCAATAATCCACAGACCTGCACTAATAATACACAGGCCTGCACTAATAATCCACAGAGCTGCACTAATAATCCACAGGCCTGCACTAATAATCCAGAGACCTGGACTAATTATGCACAGGCCTGGACAAATAATCCACAGGTCTGGAGTAATAATCCACAGGCCTGCATTAATAATCCACAGACCTGCACTAATAATACACAGACCTGCACTAATAATACACAGGCCTGCACTAATAATCCACAGACCTGCACAAATAATCCACAGACCTGCGCTAATAGTACACAGGCCTGCACTAATAATCCACAGGCCTGGACTAATAATCCACAGGCCTGCACTAATAATCCTCCGATCTGCAGTAATAATCCACAGGCCTGCCCTAATAATTCACAGACCTGCACTAATAATCCACAGACCTGCACTAATAATCCACAGACCTGCACTAATAATCCACAGACCTGCACTGATAATCCACAGGCCTGGACTAAAAATCCACAGGCCTGGACTAATAATCCACAGACCTGCACTAATAATCCACAGTCCTGCACTAATAATCCACAGGCCTGGACTAATAATCCACAGGCCTGGACTAATAATCCACAGGCCTGCCCTAATAATCCACAGGCCTGCCCTAATAATCCACAGGCCTGCACTAATAATCCACAGACCTGCACTAATAATACACAGGCCTGCACTAATAATCCAGAGACGTGGAGTAATAATCCACAGGCCTGGATTAATAATCCACAGCTCTGGATTAATAATCCACGGGCCAGCAATAATAATCCACAGGCCTGCACTAATAATCCACAGGCCTGCACTAATAATACACAGGCCTGCACTAATGATCCACATGCCTGCACTAATATTCCACAGAGCTGAAGTAATAATCCACAGGCCTGAACAAATGATCCACAGGCCTGCACTAATAATCCACAGACCTGCACAAATAGTACACAGGCCTGCACTTATAATCCACAGGCCTCGACTAATAATACACAGGCCTGCACAAATATTGCACAGACCTGCACTAATAATCTACAGGCCTGCACTAATAATCCACAGGCCTGCATTATTAATCCACAGATCTGCACTAATAATGCACAGGCCTGCACTAATAATCCACAGGCCGGCACTTATAATCCACAGGCCTGCACTAATAATCTACTGACCTGCACTAATAATATATTGGCCTGCACTAATAATCCACAGACCTGCACTAACAATCCAGAGGCCTGCACTAATAATCCACAGACCTTGACTAATAATCCACAGGCCTGGACTAATAATCCACAGATCTGGACTAATAAACCACAGGCCTGCACTAATAATCCACAGGACTGCACTAATAATCCACAGACCTGCACTAATAATCCACAGGCCTGGACTAATAATCCACAGGCCTGCAATAATGATCCACAGAGCTGGACTAATAATCCACAGGCCTGGACTAATAATCCACAGACCTGCACTAGTAATACACAGGCCTGCACTAATAATCCACAGACCCGGACTAATAATCCACAGGCTTGCACTAATAATCCACAGACCTGGACTGATTATCCACAGGCCTGGACTAATAATCCACAGCTCTGCACTAATAATCCAAAGGCCTGCACTTATAATCCACAGACCTGCACTAATAATCGACAGACGTGGATTACTAGTAGACAGGACGGCACTAATAATGCAAAGGCCTGCACTAATAATGCACAGGCCTTGACTAATAATCCACAGGCCTGCACCAATAATCCACAGACCTGCACTAATAATACACAGGCCTGCACTAATAATCCACAGACCTGCACTAATAATCCACAGGCCTGCACTAATAATCCAGAGACCTGGACTAATTATGCACAGGCCTGGACTAATAATCCACAGGTTTGGAGTAATAATCCACAGGCCTGCACTAATAATCCACAGACCTGCACTAATAATCCACAGACCTGCACTAATAATACACAGGCCTGCACTAATAATCCACAGACCTGCACTAATAATCCACAGGCCTGCACTAATAGTCCACAGACCTGCAGTAATAATCCACAGGCCTGCACTAATAATCCAGAGAATTGGACTAATTATGCACAGGCCAGGACAAATAATCCACAGGTCTGGAGTAATAATCCACAGGCCTGCACTAATAATCCACAGACCTGCACTAATAATACACAGACCTGCACTAATAATACACAGGCCTGCACTAATAATCCACAGACCTGCACTAATAATCCACAGGCCTGGACTAATAATCCACAGGCCTGCACTAATAATCCTCCGATCTGCAGTAATAATCCACAGGCCTGCCCTAATAATTCACAGACCTGCACTAATAATCCACAGACCTGCACTAATAATCCACAGACCTGCACTAATAATACACAGACCTGCACTGATAATCCACAGGCCTGGACTAAAAATCCACAGGCCTGGACTAATAATCCACAGACCTGCACTAATAATCCACAGGCCTGCACTAATAATCCACAGGCCTGGACTAATAATCCACAGGCCTGGACTAATAATCCACAGGCCTGCCCTAATAATCCACAGGCCTGCCCTAATAATCCACAGGCCTGCACTAATAATCCACAGACCTGCACTAATAATACACAGGCCTGCACTAATAATCCAGAGACGTGGAGTAATAATCCACAGGCCTGGATTAATAATCCACAGCTCTGGATTAATAATCCACGGGCCAGCAATAATAATCCACAGGCCTGCACTAATAATCCACAGGCCTGCACTAATAATACACAGGCCTGCACTAATGATCCACATGCCTGCACTAATATTCCACAGAGCTGAAGTAATAATCCACAGGCCTGAACAAATGATCCACAGGCCTGCACTAATAATCCACAGACCTGCACAAATAGTACACAGGCCTGCACTTATAATCCACAGGCCTCGACTAATAATACACAGGCCTGCACAAATATTGCACAGACCTGCACTAATAATCTACAGGCCTGCACTAATAATCCACAGGCCTGCATTATTAATCCACAGATCTGCACTAATAATGCACAGGCCTGCACTAATAATCCACAGGCCGGCACTTATAATCCACAGGCCTGCACTAATAATCTACTGACCTGCACTAATAATATATTGGCCTGCACTAATAATCCACAGACCTGCACTAACAATCCAGAGGCCTGCACTAATAATCCACAGACCTTGACTAATAATCCACAGGCCTGGACTAATAATCCACAGATCTGGACTAATAAACCACAGGCCTGCACTAATAATCCACAGGACTGCACTAATAATCCACAGACCTGCACTAATAATCCACAGGCCTGGACTAATAATCCACAGGCCTGCAATAATGATCCACAGAGCTGGACTAATAATCCACAGGCCTGGACTAATAATCCACAGACCTGCACTAGTAATACACAGGCCTGCACTAATAATCCACAGACCCGGACTAATAATCCACAGGCTTGCACTAATAATCCACAGACCTGGACTAATTATCCACAGGCCTGGACTAATAATCCACAGCTCTGCACTAATAATCCAAAGGCCTGCACTTATAATCCACAGACCTGCACTAATAATCGACAGACGTGGATTACTAGTAGACAGGACGGCACTAATAATGCAAAGGCCTGCACTAATAATGCACAGGCCTTGACTAATAATCCACAGGCCTGCACCAATAATCCACAGACCTGCACTAATAATACACAGGACTGCACTAATAATCCACAGACCTGCACTAATAATCCACAGGCCTGCACTAATAATCCAGAGACCTGGACTAATTATGCACAGGCCTGGACTAATAATCCACAGGTTTGGAGTAATAATCCACAGGCCTGCACTAATAATCCACAGACCTGCACTAATAATCCACAGACCTGCACTAATAATACACAGGCCTGCACTAATAATCCACAGACCTGCACTAATAATCCACAGGCCTGCACTAATAGTCCACAGACCTGCAGTAATAATCCACAGGCCTGCACTAATAATCCAGAGAATTGGACTAATTATGCACAGGCCAGGACAAATAATCCACAGGTCTGGAGTAATAATCCACAGGCCTGCACTAATAATCCACAGACCTGCACTAATAATACACAGACCTGCACTAATAATACACAGGCCTGCACGAATAATCCACTGACCTGTACTAATAATCGACAGACGTGCATTACTAGTAGACAGGCCTGCACTAATAATGCACAGGCCTGCACTAATAATGCACAGGCCTGCACTAATAATACACAGGCCTGCACTAATAATCAACAGAACTGCACTAATAATCCACAGGCCTGCACTAATAATCCAGAGAATTGGACTAATTATGCACAGGCCTGGACAAATAATCCACAGGTTTGGAGTAATAATCCACAGGCCTGCACTAATAATCCACAGACCTGCACTAATAATCCACAGACCTGCACTAATAATACACAGGCCTGCACTAATAATCCACAGACCTGCACTAATAATCCACAGACCTGCACTAATAATCCACAGGCCTGCACTAATAATCCACAGGCCTGGACTAATAATCCACAGGCCTGGACTAATAATCCACAGGCCTGCCCTAATAATCCACAGGCCTGCACTAATAATCCACAGACCTGCACTAATAATACACAGGCCTGCACTAATAATCCAGAGACGTGGAGTAATAATCCACAGGCCTGGATTAATAATCCACAGGTCTGGATTAATAATCCACAGGCCTGCAATAATAATCCACAGACCTGCACTAATAATCCTCAGACCTGCACTAATAATCCACAGACCTGCACTAATAATCTGCAGGCCTGCACTAATAATACAGAGGCCTGCACTAATGATCCACAGGCCTGCACTAAAATTCCACAGAGCTGAACTAATAATCCAGAGGCCTGAACAAATGATCCACAGGCCTGCACTAATAATCCACAGACCTGCACTAATAGTACACAGGCCTGCACTAATAATCCACAGGCCTGGACTAATAATACACAGGCCTGCACAAATATTGCACAGACCTGCGCTAATAATCTACAGGCCTGCACTAATAATCCACAGGCCTGCATTAATAATCCACAGACCTGCGCTAATAATACACAGGCCTGCACTAATAATCCACTGGCCTGCACTAATAATCCACAGGCCTGCACTAATAATCCACAGACCTGCACTAATAATACACAGGCCTGCACTAATAATCCACAGACCTGGACTAGCAATCCAGAGACCTGCACTAATAATCCACAGACCTGGACTAATAATCCACAGGCCTGGACTAATAATCCACAGGTCTGGACTAATAATCCACAGACCTGCACTAATAATCCACAGGCCTGCACTAATAATCCACAGACCTGCACTAATAATCCACAGGCCTCGACTAATAATCCACAGGCCTGCAATAATAATCCACAGAGCTGGACTAATAATCCACAGGCCTGGACTAATAATCCACAGACCTGCACTAGTAACACACAGGCCTGCACTAATAATCCACAGACCTGGACTAATAATTCACAGGCCTGCACTAATAATCCACAGACCTGGACTAATTATCCACAGGCCTGGACTAATAATCCACAGCTCTGCACTAATAATCCAAAGGACTGCACTAATAATCCACAGACCTGTACTAATAATCGACAGACGTGCATTAGTAATAGACAGGCCTGCAATAATAATGCACAGGCCTGCACTAATAATGCACAGGCCTGCACTAATAATCCACAGGCCTGCACCAATAATCCACAGACCTGCACTAATAATGCACAGGCCTGCACTAATAATGCACAGGCCTTGACTAATAATCCACAGGCCTGCACTAATAATCGACAGACCTGCACTAATAATACACAGGCCTGCACTAATAATCCACAGACCAGCACTAATAAGCCACAGGCCTGCACTAATAATCCAGAGACCTGGACTAATTATGCACAGGCCTGGACTAATAATCCACAGGTTTGGAGTAATAATCAACAGGCCTGCACTAATAATCCAAAGACCTGCACTAATAATCCACAGACCTGCACTAATAATACACAGGCCTGCACTAATAATCCACAGACCTGCACTAATAATCCACAGGCCTGCACTAATAATCCACAGACCTGCACTAATAATCCAAAGGCCTGCACTAATAATCCAGAGAATTGGACTAATTATGCACAGGCCAGGACAAATAATCCACAGGTCTGGAGTAATAATCCACAGGCCTGCACTAATAATCCACAGACCTGCACTAATAATACACAGACCTGCACTAATAATACACAGGCCTGCACGAATAATCCACTGACCTGTACTAATAATCGACAGACGTGCATTACTAGTAGACAGGCCTGCACTAATAATGCACAGGCCTGCACTAATAATGCACAGGCCTGCACTAATAATACACAGGCCTGCACTAATAATCCACAGGCCTGCACTAATAATCCAGAGAATTGGACTAATTATGCACAGGCCTGGACAAATAATCCACAGGTCTGGAGTAATAATCCACAGGCCTGCACTAAAAATCCACAGACCTGGACTAATTATCCACAGGCCTGGACTAATAATCCACAGCTCTGCACTAATAATCCAAAGGCCTGCACTAATAATCCACAGACCTGCACTAATAATCGACAGACGTGCATGACTAGTAGAGAGGACGGCACTAATAATGCAAAGGCCTGCACTAATAATGCACAGGCCTTGACTAATAATCCACAGGCCAGCACCAATAATCCACAGACCTGCACTAATAATACACAGGTCTGCACTAATAATCCACAGAACTGCACTAATAATCCACAGGCCTGCACTAATAATCCAGAGACCTGGACTAATTATGCACAGGCCTGGACAAATAATCCACAGGTCTGGAGTAATAATCCACAGGCCTGCATTAATAATCCACAGACCTGCACTAATAATACACAGACCTGCACAAATAATACACAGGCCTGCACTAATAATCCACAGACCTGAACTAATAATCCACAGACCTGCACTAATAGTACACAGGCCTGCACTAATAATCCACAGGCCTGGACTAATAATCCACAGGCCTGCACTAATAATCCTCCGATCTGCAGTAATAATCCAAAGGCCTGCCCTAATAATTCACAGACCTGCACTAATAATCCACAGACCTGCACTAATAATCCACAGACCTGCACTAATAATCCACAGACCTGCACTGATAATCCACAGGCCTGGACTAAAAATCCACAGGCCTGGACTAATAATCCACAGACCTGCACTAATAATTCACAGGCCTGCACTAATAATCCACAGGCCTGGACTAATAAACCACAGGGCTGGACTAATAATCCACAGGCCTGCCCTAATAATCCACAGGCCTGCCCTAATAATCCACAGGCCTGCACTAATAATCCACAGACCTGCACTAATAATACACAGGCCGGCACTAATAATCCAGAGACGTGGAGTAATAATCCACAGGCCTGGATTAATAATCCACAGCTCTGGATTAATAATGCACAGGCCAGCAATAATAATCCACAGGCCTGCACTAATAATCCACAGGCCTGCACTAATAATACACAGGCCTGCACTAATGATCCACATGCCTGCACTAATATTCCACAGAGCTGAACTAATAATCCACAGGCCTGCACAAATGATCCACAGGCCTGCACTAATAATCCACAGACCTGCACTAATAGTACACAGGCCTGCACTTATAATCCACAGGCCTGGACTAATAATACACAGGCCTGCACAAATATTGCACAGACCTGCGCTAATAATCTACAGGCCTGCACTAATAATCCACAGGCCTGCATTATTAATCCACAGATCTGCACTAATAATACACAGGCCTGCACTAATAATCCACAGGCCGGCACTTATAATCCACAGGCCTGCACTAATAATCTACTGACCTGCACTAATAATAAATTGGCCTGCACTAATAATCCACAGACCTGCACTAACAATCCAGAGGCCTGCACTAATAATCCACAGACCTTGACTAATAATCCACAGGCCTGGACTAATAATACACAGGTCAGGACTAATAAACCACAGGCCTGCACTAATAATCCACAGGCCTGCACTAATAATCCACAGACCTGCACTAATAATCCACAGGCCTGGACTAATAATCCACAGGCCTGCAATAATGATCCACAGACCTGGACTAATAATCCACAGGCCTGGACTAATAATCCACAGACCTGCACTAGTAATACACAGGCCTGCACTAATAATCCACAGACCCGGACTAATAATCTACAGGCTTGCACTAATAATCCACAGACCTGGACTAATTATCCACAGGCCTGGACTAATAATCCACAGCTCTGCACTAATAATCCAAAGGACTGCACTAATAATCCACAGACCTGCACTAATAATCGACAGACGTGCATTACTAGTAGACAGGGCGGCACTAATAATGCAAAGGCCTGCACTAATAATGCACAGGCCTTGACTAATAATCCACAGGCCTGCACCAATAATCCACAGACCTGCACTAATAATACACAGGCCTGCACTAATAATCCACAGACCTGCACTAATAATCCACAGGCCTGCACTAATAATCCAGAGACCTGGACTAATTATGCACAGGCCTGGACAAATAATCCACAGGTCTGGAGTAATAATCCACAGGCCTGCATTAATAATCCACAGACCTGCACTAATAATACACAGACCTGCACTAATAATACACAGGCCTGCACTAATAATCCACAGACCTGCACTAATAATCCACAGACCTGCACTAATAATGCACAGGCCTGCACTAATAATCCAGAGGCCTGGACTAATAATCCACAGGCCTGCACTAATAATCCTCCGATCGGCAGTAATAATCCACAGGCCTGCCCTAATAATTCACAGACCTGCACTAATAATCTACAGGCCTGCACTAATAATCCACAGGCCTGCACAAATAATCCACAGACCAGGACTAATAATCCACAGGCCTGGACTAATAATCCGCAGGCTTGCACTAATAATCCACAGGCCTGCAGTAATAATCCGCAGACCCGCACTAATAATACACAGGCCTGCACTAATAATCCAAAGGCCTGCACTAATAATCCAAAGACCTGGACTAATAATCCACAGGCCTGCACTAATAATCCACAGGCCTGCACTAATAATCCACAGGCCTGGACTAATTATCCACAGGCCTGGACTAATAATCCACAGGTCTGCACTAATATTCCAATGGCCTGCACTAATAATCCAAAGACCTGCACTAATAATCGACAGACGTGCATTACTAGTAGACAGGCCTGCACTAATAATGCACAGGCCTGCACTAATAATGCACAGGCCTTGACTAATAATCCACAGGCCTGCACTAATAATCGACAGACCTGCACTAATAATACACAGTCCTGCACTAATAATCCACAGACCAGCACTAATAATCCACAGGCCTGCACTAATAATCCAGAGACCTGGACTAATTATGCACAGGCCTGGACTAATAATCCACAGGTTTGGAGTAATAATCCATAGGCCTGCACTAATAATCCACAGACCTGCACTAATAATCCACAGACCTGCACTAATAATACACAGGCCTGCACTAATAATCCACAGACCTGCACTAATAATCCACAGGCCTGCACTAATAATCCACAGGCCTGCACTAATAATCCACAGGCCTGGACTAATAATCCACAGGCCTGGACTAATAATCCACAGGCCTGCCCTAATAATCCACAGGCCTGCACTAATAATCCACAGACCTGCACTAATAATCTACAGGCCTGGACTAATAATCCACAGGCCTGCAATAATGATCCACAGACCTGGACTAATAATCCACAGGCCTGGACTAATAATCCACAGACCTGCACTAGTAATACACAGGCCTGCACTAATAATCCACAGACCCGGACTAATAATCCACAGGCTTGCACTAATAATCCACAGACCTGGACTAATTATCCACAGGCCTGGACTAATAATCCACAGCTCTGCACTAATAATCCAAAGGCCTGCACTAATAATCCACAGACCTGCACTAATAATCGACAGACGTGCATTACTAGTAGACAGGGCGGCACTAATAATGCAAAGGCCTGCACTAATAATGCACAGGCCTTGACTAATAATCCACAGGCCTGCACCAATAATCCACAGACCTGCACTAATAATACACAGGCCTGCACTAATAATCCACAGACCTGCACTAATAATCCACAGGCCTGCACTAATAATCCAGAGACCTGGACCAATTATGCACAGGCCTGGACAAATAATCCACAGGTCTGGAGTAATAATCCACAGGCCTGCATTAATAATCCACAGACCTGCACTAATAATACACAGACCTGCACTAATAATACACAGGCCTGCACTAATAATCCACAGACCTGCACTAATAATCCACAGACCTGCACTAATAATGCACAGGCCTGCACTAATAATCCAGAGGCCTGGACTAATAATCCACAGGCCTGCACTAATAATCCTCCGATCTGCAGTAATAATCCACAGGCCTGCCCTAATAATTCACAGACCTGCACTAATAATCTACAGGCCTGCACTAATAATCCACAGGCCTGCACAAATAATCCACAGACCAGGACTAATAATCCACAGGCCTGGACTAATAATCCACAGGCTTGCACTAATAATCCACAGGCCTGCAGTAATAATCCGCAGACCTGCACTAATAATACACAGGCCTGCACTAATAATCCAAAGGCCTGCACTAATAATCCAAAGACCTGGACTAATAATCCACAGGCCTGCACTAATAATCCACAGGCCTGGACTAATTATCCACAGGCCTGGACTAATAATCCACAGGTCTGCACTAATATTCCAATGGCCTGCACTAATAATCCAAAGACCTGCACTAATAATCGACAGACGTGCATTACTAGTAGACAGGCCTGCACTAATAATGCACAGGCCTGCACTAATAATGCACAGGCCTTGACTAATAATCCACAGGCCTGCACTAATAATCGACAGACCTGCACTAATAATACACAGTCCTGCACTAATAATCCACAGACCAGCACTAATAATCCACAGGCCTGCACTAATAATCCAGAGACCTGGACTAATTATGCACAGGCCTGGACTAATAATCCACAGGTTTGGAGTAATAATCCATAGGCCTGCACTAATAATCCACAGACCTGCACTAATAATCCACAGACCTGCACTAATAATACACAGGCCTGCACTAATAATCCACAGACCTGCACTAATAATCCACAGGCCTGCACTAATAATCCACAGGCCTGCACTAATAATCCACAGGCCTGGACTAATAATCCACAGGCCTGGACTAATAATCCACAGGCCTGCCCTAATAATCCACAGGCCTGCACTAATAATCCACAGACCTGCACTAATAATACACAGGCCTGCACTAATAATCCAGAGACGTGGAGTAATAATCCACAGGCCTGGATTAATAATCCACAGGTCTGGATTAATAATCCACAGGCCTGCAATAATAATCCACAGACCTGCACTAATAATCCGCAGGCCTGGACTAATAATACAGAGGCCTGCACTAATGATCCACAGGCCTGCACTAATATTCCACAGAGCTGAACTAATAATCCAGAGGCCTGCACAAATGATCCACAGGCCTGCACTAATAATCCACAGACCTGCACTAATAGTACACAGGCCTGCACTAATAATCCACAGGCCTGGACAAATAATACAGAGTCCTGCACAAATATTGCACAGACCTGCGCTAATAATCTACAGGCCTGCACTAATAATCCACAGGCCTGCATTAATAATACACAGACCTGCGCTAATAATACACAGGCCTGCACTAATAATCCACAGGCCTGCACTAATAATCCACAGGCCTGCACTAATAATCCACAGACCTGCACTAATAATACACAGGCCTGCACTAATAATCCACAGAACTGGACTAACAATCCAGGGGCCTGCACTAATAATCCACAGACCTGGACTAATAATCCAGAGGCCTGGACGAATAATCCACAGGTCTGGACTAATAATCCACAGACCTGCACTAATAATCCACAGGCCTGCACTAATAATCCACAGACCTGCACTAATAATCCACAGGCCTGGACTAATAATCCACAGGCCTGCAATAATAATCCACAGAGCTGGACTAATAATCCACAGGCCTGGACTAATAATCCACAGACCTGCACTAGTAACACACAGGCCTGCACTAATAATCCACAGACCTGGACTAATAATCCACAGGCCTGCACTAATAATCCACAGACCTGGACTAATTATCCACAGGCCTGGACTAATAATCCACAGCTCTGCACTAATAATCCAAAGGACTGCACTAATAATCCACAGACCTGTACTAATAATCGACAGACGTGCATTACTAGTAGACAGGCCTGCAATAATAATGCACAGGCCGGCACTAATAATGCACAGGCCTGCACTAATAATCCACAGGCCTGCACCAATAATCCACAGACCTGCACTAATAATGCACAGGCCTGCACTAATAATGCACAGGCCTTGACTAATAATCCACAGGCCTGCACTAATAATCGACAGACCTGCACTAATAATACACAGGCCTGCACTAATAATCCACAGACCAGCACTAATAAGCCACAGGCCTGCACTAATAATCCAGAGACCTGGACTAATTATGCACAGGCCTGGACTAATAATCCACAGGTTTGGAGTAATAATCAACAGGCCTGCACTAATAATCCACAGACCTGCACTAATAATCCACAGACCTGCACTAATAATACACAGGCCTGCACTAATAATCCACAGACCTGCACTAATAATCCACAGGCCTGCACTAATAATCCACAGACCTGCACTAATAATCCACAGGTTTGCACTAATAATCCAGAGAATTGGACTAATTATGCACAGGCCAGGACAAATAATCCACAGGTCTGGAGTAATAATCCACAGGCCTGCACTAATAATCCACAGACCTGCACTAATAATACACAGACCTGCACTAATAATACACAGGCCTGCACGAATAATCCACTGACCTGTACTAATAATCGACAGACGTGCATTACTAGTAGACAGGCCTGCACTAATAATGCACAGGCCTGCACTAATAATGCACAGGCCTGCACTAATAATACACAGGCCTGCACTAATAATCAACAGACCTGCACTAATAATCCACAGGCCTGCAGTAATAATCCAGAGAATTGGACTAATTATGCACAGGCCTGGACAAATAATCCACAGGTCTGGAGTAATAATCCACAGGCCTGCACTAATAATCCACAGGCCTGCATTAATAATACACAGACCTGCGCTAATAATACACAGGCCTGCACTAATAATCCACAGGCCTGCACTAATAATCCACAGGCCTGAACTAATAATCCACAGACCTGCACTAATAATACACAGGCCTGCACTAATAATCCACAGAACTGGACTAACAATCCAGGGGCCTGCACTAATAATCCACAGACCTGGACTAATAATCCAGAGGCCTGGACGAATAATCCACAGGCCTGGACTAATAATCCACAGGCCTGGACTAATAATCCACAGGCCTGCCCTAATAATCCACAGGCCTGCACTAATAATCCACAGACCTGCACTAATAATACACAGGCCTGCACTAATAATCCAGAGACGTGGAGTAATAATCCACAGGCCTGGATTAATAATCCACAGGTCTGGATTAATAATCCACAGGCCTGCAATAATAATCCACAGACCTGCACTAATAATCCGCAGGCCTGGACTAATAATACAGAGGCCTGCACTAATGATCCACAGGCCTGCACTAATATTCCACAGAGCTGAACTAATAATCCAGAGGCCTGCACAAATGATCCACAGGCCTGCACTAATAATCCACAGACCTGCACTAATAGTACACAGGCCTGCACTAATAATCCACAGGCCTGGACAAATAATACAGAGTCCTGCACAAATATTGCACAGACCTGCGCTAATAATCTACAGGCCTGCACTAATAATCCACAGGCCTGCATTAATAATACACAGACCTGCGCTAATAATACACAGGCCTGCACTAATAATCCACAGGCCTGCACTAATAATCCACAGGCCTGCACTAATAATCCACAGACCTGCACTAATAATACACAGGCCTGCACTAATAATCCACAGAACTGGACTAACAATCCAGGGGCCTGCACTAATAATCCACAGACCTGGACTAATAATCCAGAGGCCTGGACGAATAATCCACAGGTCTGGACTAATAATCCACAGACCTGCACTAATAATCCACAGGCCTGCACTAATAATCCACAGACCTGCACTAATAATCCACAGGCCTGGACTAATAATCCACAGGCCTGCAATAATAATCCACAGAGCTGGACTAATAATCCACAGGCCTGGACTAATAATCCACAGACCTGCACTAGTAACACACAGGCCTGCACTAATAATCCACAGACCTGGACTAATAATCCACAGGCCTGCACTAATAATCCACAGACCTGGACTAATTATCCACAGGCCTGGACTAATAATCCACAGCTCTGCACTAATAATCCAAAGGACTGCACTAATAATCCACAGACCTGTACTAATAATCGACAGACGTGCATTACTAGTAGACAGGCCTGCAATAATAATGCACAGGCCGGCACTAATAATGCACAGGCCTGCACTAATAATCCACAGGCCTGCACCAATAATCCACAGACCTGCACTAATAATGCACAGGCCTGCACTAATAATGCACAGGCCTTGACTAATAATCCACAGGCCTGCACTAATAATCGACAGACCTGCACTAATAATACACAGGCCTGCACTAATAATCCACAGACCAGCACTAATAAGCCACAGGCCTGCACTAATAATCCAGAGACCTGGACTAATTATGCACAGGCCTGGACTAATAATCCACAGGTTTGGAGTAATAATCAACAGGCCTGCACTAATAATCCACAGACCTGCACTAATAATCCACAGACCTGCACTAATAATACACAGGCCTGCACTAATAATCCACAGACCTGCACTAATAATCCACAGGCCTGCACTAATAATCCACAGACCTGCACTAATAATCCACAGGTTTGCACTAATAATCCAGAGAATTGGACTAATTATGCACAGGCCAGGACAAATAATCCACAGGTCTGGAGTAATAATCCACAGGCCTGCACTAATAATCCACAGACCTGCACTAATAATACACAGGCCTGCACGAATAATCCACTGACCTGTACTAATAATCGACAGACGTGCATTACTAGTAGACAGGCCTGCACTAATAATGCACAGGCCTGCACTAATAATGCACAGGCCTGCACTAATAATACACAGGCCTGCACTAATAATCAACAGACCTGCACTAATAATCCACAGGCCTGCAGTAATAATCCAGAGAATTGGACTAATTATGCACAGGCCTGGACAAATAATCCACAGGTCTGGAGTAATAATCCACAGGCCTGCACTAATAATCCACAGACCTGGACTAATTATCCACAGGCCTGGACTAATAATCCACAGCTCTGCACTAATAATCCAAAGGCCTGCACTAATAATCCACAGACCTGCACTAATAATCGACAGACGTGCATTACTAGTAGACAGGACGGCACTAATAATGCAAAGGCCTGCACTAATAATGCACAGGCCTTGACTAATAATCCACAGGCCTGCACCAATAATCCACAGACCTGCACTAATAATAAACAGGCCTGCACTAATAATCCACAGAACTGCACTAATAATCCACAGGCCTGCACTAATAATCCAGAGACCTGGACTAATTATGCACAGGCCTGGACAAATAATCCACAGGTCTGGAGCAATAATCCACAGGCCTGCATTAATAATCCACAGACCTGCACTAATAATACACAGACCTGCACTAATAATACACAGGCCTGCACTAATAATCCACAGACCTGCACTAATAATCCACAGACCTGCGCTAATAGTACACAGGCCGGCACTAATAATCCACAGGCCTGGACTAATAATCCACAGGCCTGCACTAATAATCCTCCGATCTGCAGTAATAATCCACAGGCCTGGACTAATTATCCACAGGCCTGGACTAATAATCCACAGGTCTGCACTAATATTCCAATGGCCTGCACTAATAATCCAAAGACCTGCACTAATAATCGACAGACGTGCATTACTAGTAGACAGGCCTGCACTAATAATGCACAGGCCTGCACTAATAATGCACAGGCCTTGACTAATAATCCACAGGCCTGCACTAATAATCGACAGACCTGCACTAATAATACACAGTCCTGCACTAATAATCCACAGACCAGCACTAATAATCCACAGGCCTGCACTAATAATCCAGAGACCTGGACTAATTATGCACAGGCCTGGACTAATAATCCACAGGTTTGGCGTAATAATCCATAGGCCTGCACTAATAATCCACAGACCTGCACTAATAATCCACAGACCTGCACTAATAATACACAGGCCTGCACTAATAATCCACAGACCTGCACTAATAATCCACAGGCCTGCACTAATAATCCACAGGCCTGCACTAATAATCCACAGGCCTGGACTAATAATCCACAGGCCTGGACTAATAATCCACAGGCCTGCCCTAATAATCCACAGGCCTGCACTAATAATCCACAGACCTGCACTAATAATCTACCGGCCTGGACTAATAATCCACAGGCCTGCAATAATGATCCACAGACCTGGACTAATAATCCACAGGCCTGGACTAATAATCCACAGACCTGCACTAGTAATACACAGGCCTGCACTAATAATCCACAGACCCGGACTAATAATCCACAGGCTTGCACTAATAATCCACAGACCTGGACTAATTATCCACAGGCCTGGACTAATAATCCACAGCTCTGCACTAATAATCCAAAGGCCTGCACTAATAATCCACAGACCTGCACTAATAATCGACAGACGTGCATTACTAGTAGACAGGGCGGCACTAATAATGCAAAGGCCTGCACTAATAATGCACAGGCCTTGACTAATAATCCACAGGCCTGCACCAATAATCCACAGACCTGCACTAATAATACACAGGCCTGCACTAATAATCCACAGACCTGCACTAATAATCCACAGGCCAGCACTAATAATCCAGAGACCTGGACCAATTATGCACAGGCCTGGACAAATAATCCACAGGTCTGGAGTAATAATCCACAGGCCTGCATTAATAATCCACAGACCTGCACTAATAATACACAGACCTGCACTAATAATACACAGGCCTGCACTAATAATCCACAGACCTGCACTAATAATCCACAGACCTGCACTAATAATGCACAGGCCTGCACTAATAATCCAGAGGCCTGGACTAATAATCCACAGGCCTGCACTAATAATCCTCCGATCTGCAGTAATAATCCACAGGCCTGCCCTAATAATTCACAGACCTGCACTAATAATCTACAGGCCTGCACTAATAATCCACAGGCCTGCACAAATAATCCACAGACCAGGACTAATAATCCACAGGCCTGGACTAATAATCCACAGGCTTGCACTAATAATCCACAGGCCTGCAGTAATAATCCGCAGACCTCCACTAATAATACACAGGCCTGCACTAATAATCCAAAGGCCTGCACTAATAATCCAAAGACCTGGACTAATAATCCACAGGCCTGCACTAATAATCCACAGGCCTGCACTAATAATCCACAGGCCTGGACTAATTATCCACAGGCCTGGACTAATAATCCACAGGTCTGCACTAATATTCCAATGGCCTGCACTAATAATCCAAAGACCTGCACTAATAATCGACAGACGTGCATTACTAGTAGACAGGCCTGCACTAATAATGCACAGGCCTGCACTAATAATGCACAGGCCTTGACTAATAATCCACAGGCCTGCACTAATAATCGACAGACCTGCACTAATAATACACAGTCCTGCACTAATAATCCACAGACCAGCACTAATAATCCACAGGCCTGCACTAATAATCCAGAGACCTGGACTAATTATGCACAGGCCTGGACTAATAATCCACAGGTTTGGAGTAATAATCCATAGGCCTGCACTAATAATCCACAGACCTGCACTAATAATCCACAGACCTGCACTAATAATACACAGGCCTGCACTAATAATCCACAGACCTGCACTAATAATCCACAGGCCTGCACTAATAATCCACAGGCCTGCACTAATAATCCACAGGCCTGGACTAATAATCCACAGGCCTGGACTAATAATCCACAGGCCTGCCCTAATAATCCACAGGCCTGCACTAATAATCCACAGACCTGCACTAATAATACACAGGCCTGCACTAATATTCCAGAGACGTGGAGTAATAATCCACAGGCCTGGATTAATAATCCACAGGTCTGGATTAATAATCCACAGGCCTGCAATAATAATCCACAGACCTGCACTAATAATCCGCAGGCCTGGACTAATAATACAGAGGCCTGCACTAATGATCCACAGGCCTGCACTAATATTCCACAGAGCTGAACTAATAATCCAGAGGCCTGCACAAATGATCCACAGGCCTGCACTAATAATCCACAGACCTGCACTAATAGTACACAGGCCTGCACTAATAATCCACAGGCCTGGACAAATAATACAGAGTCCTGCACAAATATTGCACAGACCTGCGCTAATAATCTACAGGCCTGCACTAATAATCCACAGGCCTGCATTAATAATACACAGACCTGCGCTAATAATACACAGGCCTGCACTAATAATCCACAGGCCTGCACTAATAATCCACAGGCCTGCACTAATAATCCACAGACCTGCACTAATAATACACAGGCCTGCACTAATAATCCACAGAACTGGACTAACAATCCAGGGGCCTGCACTAATAATCCACAGACCTGGACTAATAATCCAGAGGCCTGGACGAATAATCCACAGGTCTGGACTAATAATCCACAGACCTGCACTAATAATCCACAGGCCTGCACTAATAATCCACAGACCTGCACTAATAATCCACAGGCCTGGACTAATAATCCACAGGCCTGCAATAATAATCCACAGAGCTGGACTAATAATCCACAGGCCTGGACTAATAATCCACAGACCTGCACTAGTAACACACAGGCCTGCACTAATAATCCACAGACCTGGACTAATAATCCACAGGCCTGCACTAATAATCCACAGACCTGGACTAATTATCCACAGGCCTGGACTAATAATCCACAGCTCTGCACTAATAATCCAAAGGACTGCACTAATAATCCACAGACCTGTACTAATAATCGACAGACGTGCATTACTAGTAGACAGGCCTGCAATAATAATGCACAGGCCGGCACTAATAATGCACAGGCCTGCACTAATAATCCACAGGCCTGCACCAATAATCCACAGACCTGCACTAATAATGCACAGGCCTGCACTAATAATGCACAGGCCTTGACTAATAATCCACAGGCCTGCACTAATAATCGACAGACCTGCACTAATAATACACAGGCCTGCACTAATAATCCACAGACCAGCACTAATAAGCCACAGACCTGCACTAATAATCCACAGGACTGCACTAATAATCCACAGGCCTGGACTAATAATCCACAGGCCTGGACTAATAATCCACAGGCCTGCCCTAATAATCCACAGGCCTGCACTAATAATCCACAGACCTGCACTAAAATACACAGGCCTGCACTAATAATCCAGAGACGTGGAGTAATAATCCACAGGCCTGGATTAATAATCCACAGGTCTGGATTAATAATCCACAGGCCTGCAATAATAATCCACAGACCTGCACTAATAATCCGCAGGCCTGCACTAATAATACAGAGGCCTGCACTAATGATCCACAGGCCTGCACTAATATTCCACAGAGCTGAACTAATAATCCAGAGGCCTGCACAAATGATCCACAGGCCTGCACTAATAATCCACAGACCTGCACTAATAGTAAAAAGGCCTGCACTAATAATCCACAGGCCTGGACTAATAATACACAGGCCTGCACAAATATTGCACAGACCTGCGCTAATAATCCACAGGCCAGCACTAATAATCCACAGGCCTGCATTAATAATCCACAGACCTGCGCTAATAATACACAGGCCTGCACTAATAATCCACAGGCCTGCACTAATAATCCACAGGCCTGCACTAATAATCCACAGACCTGCACTAATAATACACAGGCCTGCACTAATAATCCACAGACCTGGACTAACAATCCAGAGGCCTGCACTAATAATCCACAGACCTGGACTAATAATCCACAGGCCTGGACTAATAATCCACAGGTCTGGACTAATAATCCACAGACCTGCACTAATAATCCACAGGCCTGCACTAATAATCCACAGACCTGGACTAATAATCCACAGGCATGCACTAATAATCCACAGACCTGGACTAATTATTCACAGGCCTGGACTAATAATCCACAGCTCTGCACTAATAATCCAAAGGACTGCACGAATAATCCACAGACCTGTACTAATAATCGACAGACGTGCATTACTAGTATACAGGCCTGCAATAATAATGCACAGGCCTGCACTAATAATGCACAGGCCTGCACTAATAATCCACAGGCCTGCACCAATAATCCACAGACCTGCACTAATAATCCACAGGCCTGCACTAATAATGCACAGGCCTTGAATAATAATCCACAGGCCTGCACTAATAATCGGCAGACCGGCACTAATAATACACAGGCATGCAATAATAATCCACAGACCAGCACTAATAATCCACAGGCCTGCACTAATAATCCACAGACCTGCACTAATAATCCACAGACCTGCACTAATAATACACAGACCTGCACTAATAATCCACAGACCTGCACTAATAATCCACAGACCTGCACTAATAATCCACAGGTCTGCAGTAATAATCGAGAGAATTGGACTAATTATGCAGAGGCCTGGACAAATAATCCACAGGTCTGGAGTAATAATCCACAGGCCTGCACTAATAATCCAGAGACCTGCACTAATAATACACAGACCTGCACTAATAATACAAAGGCCTGCACGAATAATCCACTGACCTGTACTAAGAATCGACAGACGTGCATTACTAGTAGACAGGCCTGCACTAATAATGCACAGGCCTGCACTAATAATGCACAGGCCTGCACCAATAATCCACAGGCCTGCACTAATATTCAACAGACCTGCACTAATAATCCACAGGCCTGCACTAATAATCCAGAGAATTGGACTAATTATGCACAGGCCTGGACAAATAATCCACAGTTCTGGAGTAATAATCCACAGGCCTGCACTAATAATCCACAGGCCTGCACTAATAATCCACAGACCTGCACTAATAATACACAGGCCTGCACTAATAATCCACAGACCTGGACTAACAATCCAGAGGCCTGCACTAATAATCCACAGACCTGGACTAATAATCCACAGGCCTGGACTAATAATCCACAGGTCTGGACTAATAATCCACAGACCTGCACTAATAATCCACAGGCCTGCACTAATAATCCACAGACCTGGACTAATAATCCACAGGCATGCACTAATAATCCACAGACCTGGACTAATTATTCACAGGCCTGGACTAATAATCCACAGCTCTGCACTAATAATCCAAAGGACTGCACGAATAATCCACAGACCTGTACTAATAATCGACAGACGTGCATTACTAGTATACAGGCCTGCAATAATAATGCACAGGCCTGCACTAATAATGCACAGGCCTGCACTAATAATCCACAGGCCTGCACCAATAATCCACAGACCTGCACTAATAATCCACAGGCCTGCACTAATAATGCACAGGCCTTGAATAATAATCCACAGGCCTGCACTAATAATCGGCAGACCTGCACTAATAATACACAGGCATGCAATAATAATCCACAGACCAGCACTAATAATCCACAGGCCTGCACTAATAATCCACAGACCTGCACTAATAATCCACAGACCTGCACTAATAATACACAGACCTGCACTAATAATCCACAGACCTGCACTAATAATCCACAGACCTGCACTAATAATCCACAGGCCTGCAGTAATAATCGAGAGAATTGGACTAATTATGCAGAGGCCTGGACAAATAATCCACAGGTCTGGAGTAATAATCCACAGGCCTGCACTAATAATCCAGAGACCTGCACTAATAATACACAGACCTGCACTAATAATACAAAGGCCTGCACGAATAATCCACTGACCTGTACTAATAATCGACAGACGTGCATTACTAGTAGACAGGCCTGCACTAATAATGCACAGGCCTGCACTAATAATGCACAGGCCTGCACTAATAATACACAGGCCTGCACTAATAATCAACAGACCTGCACTAATAATCCACAGGCCTGCACTAATAATCCAGAGAATTGGACTAATTATGCACAGGCCTGGACAAATAATCCACAGTTCTGGAGTAATAATCCACAGGCCTGCACTAATAATCCACAGACCTGGACTAATTATCCACAGGCCTGGACTAATAATCCACAGCTCTGCACTAATAATCCAAAGGCCTGCACTAATAATCCACAGACCTGCACTAATAATCGACAGACGTGCATTACTAGTAGACCGGACGGCACTAATAATGCAAAGGCCTGCACTAATAATGCACAGGCCTTGACTAATAATCCACAGGCCTGCACCAATAATCCACAGACCTGCACTAATAATACACAGACCTGCAGTAATAATACACAGGCCTGCACTAATAATCCACAGGCCTGCACTAATAATCCACAGACCTGCACTAATAATCCACAGGCCTGCACTAATAATCCAGAGAATTGGACTAATTATGCACAGGCCCGGACAAATAATCCACAGGTCTGGAGTAATAATCCACAGGCCTGCACTAATAATCCACAGACCTGCACTAATAATACACAGACCTGCACTAATAATACACAGGCCTGCACGAATAATCCACTGACCTGTACTAATAATCGACAGACGTGCATTACTAGTAGAAAGGCCTGCACTAATAATGCACAGGCCTGCACTAATAATGCACAGGCCTGCACTAATAATACACAGGCCTGCACTAATAATCAACAGACCTGCACTAATAATCCACAGGCCTGCACTAATAATCCAGAGAATTGGACTAATTATGCACAGGCCTGGACAAATAATCCACAGGTCTGGAATAATAATCCACAGGCCTGCACTAATAATCCACAGACCTGGACTAATTATCCACAGGCCTGGACTAATAATCCACAGCTCTGCACTAATAATCCAAAGGCCTGCACTAATAATCCACAGACCTGCACTAATAATCGACAGACGTGCATTACTAGTAGACAGGACGGCACTAATAATGCAAAGGCCTGCACTAATAATGCACAGGCCTTGACTAATAATCCACAGGCCTGCACCAATAATCCACAGACCTGCACTAATAATACACAGGCCTGCACTAATAATCCACAGACCAGGACTAATAATCCACAGGCCTGCACTAATAATCCAGAGACCTGGACTAATTATGCACAGGCCTGGACAAATAATCCACAGGTCTGGAGTAATAATCCACAGGCCTGCATTAATAATCCACAGACCTGCACTAATAATACACAGACCTGCACTAATAATACACAGGCCTGCACTAATAATCCACAGACCTGCACTAATAATCCACAGACCTGCACTAATAGTACACAGGCCTGCACTAATAATCCACAGGCCTGGACTAATAATCCACAGGCCTGCACTAATAATCCTCCGATCTGCAGTAATAATCCACAGGCCTGCCCTAATAATTCACAGACCTGCACTAATAATCCACAGACCTGCACTAATAATCCACAGACCTGCACTAATAATCCACAGGCCTGCACTTATAATCCACAGGCCTGGACTAATAATCCACAGGCCTGGACTAATAATCCACAGGCCTGCCCTAATAATCCACAGGCCTGCCCTAATAATCCACAGGCCTGCACTAACAATCCACAGACCTGCACAAATAGTACACAGGCCTGCACTTATAATCCACAGGCCTGGACTAATAATACACAGGCCTGCACAAATATTGCACAGACCTGCGCTAATAATCTACAGGCCTGCACTAATAATCCACAGGCCTGCATTATTAATCCACAGATCTGCACTAATAATACACAGGCCTGCACTAATAATCCACAGGCCGGCACTTATAATCCACAGGCCTGCACTAATAATCTACTGACCTGCACTAATAATAAATTGGCCTGCACTAATAATCCACAGACCTGCACTAACAATCCAGAGGCCTGCACTAATAATCCACAGACCTTGACTAATAATCCACAGGCCTGGACTAATAATCCACAGGTCTGGACTAATAAACCACAGGCCTGCACTAATAATCCACAGGCCTGCACTAATAATCCACAGGCCTGCACTAATAATCCACAGACCTGCACTAATAATACACAGGCCGGCACTAATAATCCAGAGACGTGGAGTAATAATCCACAGGCCTGGATTAATAATCCACAGCTCTGGATTAATAATCCACAGGCCTGCAATAATAATCCACAGGCCTGCACTAATAATCCACATGCCTGCACTAATAATACACAGGCCTGCACTAATGATGCACATGCCTGCACTAATATTCCACAGAGCTGAACTAATAATCCACAGGCCTGCACAAATGATCCACAGGCCTGCACTAATAATCCACAGACCTGCACAAATAGTACACAGGCCTGCACTTATAATCCACAGGCCTGGACTAATAATACACAGGCGTGCACAAATATTGCACAGACCTGCGCTAATAATGTACAGGCCTGCACTAATAATCCACAGGCCTGCATTATTAATCCACAGATCTGCACTAATAATACACAGGCCTGCACTAATAATCCACAGGCCGGCACTTATAATCCACAGGCCTGCACTAATAATCTACTGACCTGCACTAATAATATATTGGCCTGCACTAATAATCCACAGACCTGCACTAGCAATCCAGAGGCCTGCACGAATAATCCACTGACCTTGACTAATAATCCACAGGCCTGGACTAATAATCCACAGGTCTGGACTAATAATTCACAGGCCCGGACTAATAATCCACAGGCTTGCACTAATAATCCACAGACCTGGACTAATTATCCAGAGGCCTGGACTAATAATCCACAGCTCAGCACTAATAATCCAAAGGCCTGCACTAATAATCCACAGACCTGCACTAATAATCGACAGACGTGCATTACTAGTAGACAGGACGGCACTAATAATGCAAAGGTCTGCACTAATAATGCACAGGCCTTGACTAATAATCCACAGGCCTGCACCAATAATCCACAGACCTGCACTAATAATACACAGGCCTGCACTAATAATCCACAGACCTGCACTAATAATCCACAGGCCTGCACTAATAATCCAGAGAATTGGACTAATTATGCACAGGCCTGGACAAATAATCCACAGGTCTGGAGTAATAATCCACAGGCCTGCATTAATAATCCACAGACCTGCACTAATAATACACAGGCCTGCACTAATAATCCACAGACCTGCACTAATAATCCACAGACCTGCACTAATAATGCACAGGCCTGCACTAATAATCCACAGGCCTGGACTAATAATCCACAGGCCTGCACTAATAATCCTCCGATCTGCAGTAATAATCCACAGGCCTGCCCTAATAATTCACAGACCTGCACTAATAATCTACAGGCCTGCACTAATAATCCACAGGCCTGCACTAATAATCCACAGACCAGGACTAATAATC
Source organism: Isurus oxyrinchus (assembly GCA_026770705.1). NCBI lineage: Eukaryota > Metazoa > Chordata > Chondrichthyes > Lamniformes > Lamnidae > Isurus > Isurus oxyrinchus. The sequence continues at coordinate 1,166,918 of JANJGN010000003.1, read as the reverse complement.
CACAGGCCTGGACTAATAATCCACAGGCTTGCACTAATAATCCACAGGCCTGCAGTAATAATCCGCAGACCTGCACTAATAATACACAGGCCTGCACTAATAATCCAAAGGCCTGCACTAATAATCCAAAAACCTGGACTAATAATCCAAAGGCCTGCACTAATAATCCACAGGCCTGCACTAATAATCCACAGGCCTGGACTAATTATCCACAGGCCTGGACTATTAATCCACAGGTCTGCACTAATATTCCAATGGCATGCACTAATAATCCACAGACCTGCACTAATAATCGACAGACGTGCATTACTAGTAGGCAGGCCTGCACTAATAATGCACAGGCCTGCACTAATAATGCACAGGCCTTGACTAATAATCCACAGGCCTGCACTAATAATCGACAGACCAGCACTAATAATACACAGTCCTGCACTAATAATCCACAGACCAGCACTAATAATCCACAGGCCTGCACTAATAATCCAGAGACCTGGACTAATTATGCACAGGCCTGGACTAATAATCCACAGGTTTGGAGTAATAATCCACAGGCCTGCACTAATAATCCACAGACCTGCACTAATAATCCACAGACCTGCACTAATAATACACAGGCCTGCACTAATAATCCACAGACCTGCACTAATAATCCACAGGCCTGCACTAATAATCCACAGGCCTGCACTAATAATCCACAGGCCTGGACTAATAATCCACAGGCCTGGACTAATAATCCACAGGCCTGCCCTAATAATCCACAGGCCTGCACTAATAATCCACAGACCTGCACTAATAATACACAGGCCTGCACTAATAATCCAGAGACGTGGAGTAATAATCCACAGGCCTGGATTAATAATCCACAGGTCTGGATTAATAATCCACAGGCCTGCAATAATAATCCACAGACCTGCACTAATAATCCGCAGGCCTGCACTAATAATACAGAGGCCTGCACTAATGATCCACAGGCCTGCACTAATATTCCACAGAGCTGAACTAATAATCCAGAGGCCTGCACAAATGATCCACAGGCCTGCACTAATAATCCACAGACCTGCACTAATAGTACACAGGCCTGCACTAATAATCCACAGGCCTGGACTAATAATACACAGGCCTGCACAAATATTGCACAGACCTGCACTAATAATCTACAGGCCTGCACTAATAATCCACAGGCCTGCATTAATAATCCACAGACCTGAGCTAATAATACACAGGCCTGCACTAATAATCCACAGGCCTGCACTAATAATCCACAGGCCTGCACTAATAATCCACAGACCTGCACTAATAATACACAGGCCTGCACTAATAATCCACAGACCTGGACTAACAATCCAGAGGCCTGCACTAATAATCCACAGACCTGGACTAATAATCCACAGGCCTGGACTAATAATCCACAGGTCTGGACTAATAATCCACAGACCTGCACTAATAATCCACAGGCCTGCACTAATAATCCACAGACCTGCACTAATAATCCACAGGCCTGGACTAATAATCCACAGGCCTGCAATAATAATCCACAGAGCTGGACTAATAATCCACAGGCCTGGACTAATAATCCACAGACCTGCACTAGTAACACACAGGCCTGCACTAATAATCCACAGACCTGGACTAATAATCCACAGGCTTGCACTAATAATCCACAGACCTGGACTAATTATCCACAGGCCTGGACTAATAATCCACAGCTCTGCACTAATAATCCAAAGGCCTGCACTAATAATCCACAGACCTGCACTAATAATCGACAGACGTGCATTACTAGTAGACAGGACGGCACTAATAATGCAAAGGCCTGCACTAATAATGCACAGGCCTTGACTAATAATCCATAGGCCTGCACCAATAATCCACAGACCTGCACTAATAATACACAGGCCTGCACTAATAATCCACAGACCTGCACTAATAATCCACAGGCCTGCACTAATAATCCACAGACCTGCACTAATAATCCACAGGCCTGGACTAATAATCCACAGGCCTGCAATAATGATCCACAGACCTGGAATAATAATCCACAGGCCTGGACTAATAATCCACAGACCTGCACTAGTAATACACAGGCCTGCACTAATAATCCACAGACCCGGACTAATAATCCACAGGCTTGCACTAATAATCCACAGACCTGGACTAATTATCCACAGGCCTGGACTAATAATCCACAGCTCTGCACTAATAATCCAAAGGCCTGCACTAATAATGCACAGGCGTTGACTAATAATCCACAGGCCTGCACCAATAATCCACAGACCTGCACTAATAATACACAGGCCTGCACTAATAATCCACAGACCTGCACTAATAATCCACAGGCCTGCACTAATAATCCAGAGAATTGGACTAATTATGCACAGGCCTGGACAAATAATCCACAGGTCTGGAGTAATAATCCACAGGCCTGCATTAATAATCCACAGACCTGCACTAATAATACACAGGCCTGCACTAATAATCCACAGACCTGCACTAATAATCCACAGAGCTGCACTAATAATGCACAGGCCTGCACTAATAATCCACAGGCCTGGACTAATAATCCACAGGCCTGCACTAATAATCCTCCGATCTGCAGTAATAATCCACAGGCCTGCCCTAATAATTCACAGACCTGCACTAATAATCTACAGGCCTGCACTAATAATCCACAGGCCTGCACTAATAATCCACAGACCAGGACTAATAATCCACAGGCCTGGACTAATAATCCACAGGCTTGCACTAATAATCCACAGGCCTGCAGTAATAATCCGCAGACCTGCACTAATAATACACAGGCCTGCACTAATAATCCAAAGGCCTGCACTAATAATCCAAAGACCTGGACTAATAATCCAAAGGCCTGCACTAATAATCCACAGGCCTGCACTAATAATCCACAGGCCTGGACTAATTATCCACAGGCCTGGACTAATAATCCACAGGTCTGCACTAATATTCCAATGGCATGCACTAATAATCCACAGACCTGCACTAATAATCGACAGACGTGTATTACTAGTAGGCAGGCCTGCACTAATAATGCACAGGCCTGCACTAATAATGCACAGGCCTTGACTAATAATCCACAGGCCTGCACTAATAATCGACAGACCTGCACTAATAATACACAGTCCTGCACTAATAATCCACAGACCAGCACTAATAATCCACAGGCCTGCACTAATAATCCACAGGCCTGCACTAATAATCCACAGGCCCGCACTAATAATCCACAGGCCTGGACTAATAATCCACAGGCCTGGACTAATAATCCACAGGCCTGCCCTAATAATCCACAGGCATGCACTAATAATCCACAGACCTGCACTAATAATGCACAGGCCTGCACTAATAATCCAGAGACGTGGAGTAATAATCCACAGGCCTGGATTAATAATCCACAGGTCTGGATTAATAATCCACAGGCCTGCAATAATAATCCACAGACCTGCACTAATAATCCGCAGGCCTGCACTAATAATACAGAGGCCTGCACTAATGATCCACAGGCCTGCACTAATATTCCACAGAGCTGAACTAATAATCCAGAGGCCTGCACAAATGATCCACAGGCCTGCACTAATAATCCACAGACCTGCACTAATAGTACACAGGCCTGCACTAATAATCCACAGGCCTGGACTAATAATACACAGGCCTGCACAAATATTGCACAGACCTGCACTAATAATCTACAGGCCTGCACTAATAATCCACAGGCCTGCATTAATAATCCACAGACCTGCGCTAATAATACACAGGCCTGCACTAATAATCCACAGGCCTGCACTAATAATCCACAGGCCTGCACTAATAATCCACAGACCTGCACTAATAATACACAGGCCTGCACTAATAATCCACAGACCTGGACTAACAATCCAGAGGCCTGCACTAATAATCCACAGACCTGGACTAATAATCCACAGGCCTGGACTAATAATCCACAGGTCTGGACTAATAATCCACAGACCTGCACTAATAATCCACAGGCCTGCACTAATAATCCACAGACCTGCACTAATAATCCACAGGCCTGGACTAATAATCCACAGGCCTGCAATAATAATCCACAGAGCTGGACTAATAATCCACAGGCCTGGACTAATAATCCACAGACCTGCACTAGTAACACACAGGCCTGCACTAATAATCCACAGACCTGGACTAATAATCCACAGGCTTGCACTAATAATCCACAGACCTGGACTAATTATCCACAGGCCTGGACTAATAATCCACAGCTCTGCACTAATAATCCAAAGGCCTGCACTAATAATCCACAGACCTGCACTAATAATCGACAGACGTGCATTACTAGTAGACAGGACGGCACTAATAATGCAAAGGCCTGCACTAATAATGCACAGGCCTTGACTAATAATCCATAGGCCTGCACCAATAATCCACAGACCTGCACTAATAATACACAGGCCTGCACTAATAATCCACAGACCTGCACTAATAATCCACAGGCCTGCACTAATAATCCACAGGCCTGCACTAATAATCCACAGACCTGCACTAATAATCCACAGGCCTGGACTAATAATCCACAGGCCTGCAATAATGATCCACAGACCTGGAATAATAATGCACAGGCCTGGACTAATAATCCACAGACCTGCACTAGTAATACACAGGCCTGCACTAATAATCCACAGACCCGGACTAATAATCCACAGGCTTGCACTAATAATCCACAGACCTGGACTAATTATCCACAGGCCTGGACTAATAATCCACAGCTCTGCACTAATAATCCAAAGGCCTGCACTAATAATGCACAGGCCTTGACTAATAATCCACAGGCCTGCACCAATAATCCACAGGCCTGCACTAATAATACACAGGCCTGCACTAATAATCCACAGACCTGCACTAATAATCCACAGGCCTGCACTAATAATCCAGAGAATTGGACTAATTATGCACAGGCCTGGACAAATAATCCACAGGTCTGGAGTAATAATCCACAGGCCTGCATTAATAATCCACAGACCTGCACTAATAATACACAGGCCTGCACTAATAATCCACAGACCTGCACTAATAATCCACAGAGCTGCACTAATAATGCACAGGCCTGCACTAATAATCCACAGGCCTGGACTAATAATCCACAGGCCTGCACTAATAATCCTCCGATCTGCAGTAATAATCCACAGGCCTGCCCTAATAATTCACAGACCTGCACTAATAATCTACAGGCCTGCACTAATAATCCACAGGCCTGCACTAATAATCCACAGACCAGGACTAATAATCCACAGGCCTGGACTAATAATCCACAGGCTTGCACTAATAATCCACAGGCCTGCAGTAATAATCCGCAGACCTGCACTAATAATACACAGGCCTGCACTAATAATCCAAAGGCCTGCACTAATAATCCAAAGACCTGGACTAATAATCCAAAGGCCTGCACTAATAATCCACAGGCCTGCACTAATAATCCACAGGCCTGGACTAATTATCCACAGGCCTGGACTAATAATCCACAGGTCTGCACTAATATTCCAATGGCATGCACTAATAATCCACAGACCTGCACTAATAATCGACAGACGAGTATTACTAGTAGGCAGGCCTGCACTAATAATGCACAGGCCTGCACTAATAATGCACAGGCCTTGACTAATAATCCACAGGCCTGCACTAATAATCGACAGACCTGCACTAATAATACACAGTCCTGCACTAATAATCCACAGACCAGCACTAATAATCCACAGGCCTGCACTAATAATCCAGAGACCTGGACTAATTATGCACAGGCCTGGACTAATAATCCACAGGTTTGGAGTAATAATCCACAGGCCTGCACTAATAATCCACAGACCTGCACTAATAATCCACAGACCTGCACTAATAATACACAGGCCTGCACTAATAATCCACAGACCTGCACTAATAATCCACAGGCCTGCACTAATAATCCACAGGCCTGCACTAATAATCCACAGGCCTGGACTAATAATCCACAGGCCTGGACTAATAATCCACAGGCCTGCCCTAATAATCCACAGGCCTGCACTAATAATCCACAGACCTGCACTAATAATACACAGGCCTGCACTAATAATCCAGAGACGTGGAGTAATAATCCACAGGCCTGGATTAATAATCCACAGGTCTGGATTAATAATCCACAGGCCTGCAATAATAATCCACAGACCTGCACTAATAATCCGCAGGCCTGCACTAACAATACAGAGGCCTGCACTAATGATCCACAGGCCTGCACTAATATTCCACAGAGCTGAACTAATAATCCAGAGGCCTGCACAAATGATCCACAGGCCTGCACTAATAATCCACAGACCTGCACTAATAGTACACAGGCCTGCACTAATAATCCACAGGCCTGGACTAATAATACACAGGCCTGCACAAATATTGCACAGACCTGCACTAATAATCTACAGGCCTGCACTAATAATCCACAGGCCTGCATTAATAATCCACAGACCTGCGCTAATAATACACAGGCCTGCACTAATAATCCACAGGCCTGCACTAATAATCCACAGGCCTGCACTAATAATCCACAGACCTGCACTAATAATACACAGGCCTGCACTAATAATCCACAGACCTGGACTAACAATCCAGAGGCCTGCACTAATAATCCACAGACCTGGACTAATAATCCACAGGCCTGGACTAATAATCCACAGGTCTGGACTAATAATCCACAGACCTGCACTAATAATCCACAGGCCTGCACTAATAATCCACAGACCTGCACTAATAATCTACAGGCCTGGACTAATAATCCACAGGCCTGCAATAATAATCCACAGAGCTGGACTAATAATCCACAGGCCTGGACTAATAATCCACAGACCTGCACTAGTAACACACAGGCCTGCACTAATAATCCACAGACCTGGACTAATAATCCACAGGCTTGCACTAATAATCCACAGACCTGGACTAATTATCCACAGGCCTGGACTAATAATCCACAGCTCTGCACTAATAATCCAAAGGCCTGCACTAATAATCCACAGACCTGCACTAATAATCGACAGACGTGCATTACTAGTAGACAGGACGGCACTAATAATGCAAAGGCCTGCACTAATAATGCACAGGCCTTGACTAATAATCCATAGGCCTGCACCAATAATCCACAGACCTGCACTAATAATACACAGGCCTGCACTAATAATCCACAGACCTGCACTAATAATCCACAGGCCTGCACTAATAATCTACAGACCTGCACTAATAATCCACAGGCCTGGACTAATAATCCACAGGCCTGCAATAATGATCCACAGACCTGGAATAATAATCCACAGGCCTGGACTAATAATCCACAGACCTGCACTAGTAATACACAGGCCTGCACTAATAATCCACAGACCCGGACTAATAATCCACAGGCTTGCACTAATAATCCACAGACCTGGACTAATTATCCACAGGCCTGGACTAATAATCCACAGCTCTGCACTAATAATCCAAAGGCCTGCACTAATAATCCACAGACCTGCACTAATAATCGACAGACGTGCATTACTAGAAGACAGGACGGCACTAATAATGCAAAGGCCTGCACTAATAATGCACAGGCCTTGACTAATAATCCACAGGCCTGCACCAATAATCCACAGACCTGCACTAATAATACACAGGCCTGCACTAATAATCCACAGAACTGCACTAATAATCCACAGGCCTGCACTAATAATCCACAGACCTGCAATAATAATCCACAGGCCTGGACTAATAATCCACAGGCCTGCAATAATGATCCACAGACCTGCACTAACAATCCACAGGCCTGGACTAATAATCCACAGACCTGCACTAGTAATACACAGGCCTGCACTAATAATCCACAGACCCGGACTAATAATCCACAGGCTTGCACTAATAATCCACAGACCTGGACTAATTATCCACAGGCCTGGACTAATAATCCACAGCTCTGCACTAATAATCCAAAGGCCTGCACTAATAATCCACAGACCTGCACTAATAATCGACAGACGTGCATTACTAGTAGACAGGACGGCAATAATAATGCAAAGGCCTGCACTAATAATCCACAGACCTGCACTAATAATACACAGGCCTGCACTAATAATCCAGAGACGTGGAGTAATAATCCACAGGCCTGGATTAATAATCCACAGGTCTGGATTAATAATCCACAGGCCTGCAATAATAATCCACAGACCTGCACTAATAATCCGCAGGCCTGCACTAACAATACAGAGGCCTGCACTAATGATCCACAGGCCTGCACTAATATTCCACAGAGCTGAACTAATAATCCAGAGGCCTGCACAAATGATCCACAGGCCTGCACTAATAATCCACAGACCTGCACTAATAGTACACAGGCCTGCACTAATAATCCACAGGCCTGGACTAATAATACACAGGCCTGCACAAATATTGCACAGACCTGCACTAATAATCTACAGGCCTGCACTAATAATCCACAGGCCTGCATTAATAATCCACAGACCTGCGCTAATAATACACAGGCCTGCACTAATAATCCACAGGCCTGCACTAATAATCCACAGGCCTGCACTAATAATCCACAGACCTGCACTAATAATACACAGGCCTGCACTAATAATCCACAGACCTGGACTAACAATCCAGAGGCCTGCACTAATAATCCACAGACCTGGACTAATAATCCACAGGCCTGGACTAATAATCCACAGGTCTGGACTAATAATCCACAGACCTGCACTAATAATCCACAGGCCTGCACTAATAATCCACAGACCTGCACTAATAATCTACAGGCCTGGACTAATAATCCACAGGCCTGCAATAATAATCCACAGAGCTGGACTAATAATCCACAGGCCTGGACTAATAATCCACAGACCTGCACTAGTAACACACAGGCCTGCACTAATAATCCACAGACCTGGACTAATAATCCACAGGCTTGCACTAATAATCCACAGACCTGGACTAATTATCCACAGGCCTGGACTAATAATCCACAGCTCTGCACTAATAATCCAAAGGCCTGCACTAATAATCCACAGACCTGCACTAATAATCGACAGACGTGCATTACTAGTAGACAGGACGGCACTAATAATGCAAAGGCCTGCACTAATAATGCACAGGCCTTGACTAATAATCCATAGGCCTGCACCAATAATCCACAGACCTGCACTAATAATACACAGGCCTGCACTAATAATCCACAGACCTGCACTAATAATCCACAGGCCTGCACTAATAATCTACAGACCTGCACTAATAATCCACAGGCCTGGACTAATAATCCACAGGCCTGCAATAATGATCCACAGACCTGGAATAATAATCCACAGGCCTGGACTAATAATCCACAGACCTGCACTAGTAATACACAGGCCTGCACTAATAATCCACAGACCCGGACTAATAATCCACAGGCTTGCACTAATAATCCACAGACCTGGACTAATTATCCACAGGCCTGGACTAATAATCCACAGCTCTGCACTAATAATCCAAAGGCCTGCACTAATAATCCACAGACCTGCACTAATAATCGACAGACGTGCATTACTAGAAGACAGGACGGCACTAATAATGCAAAGGCCTGCACTAATAATGCACAGGCCTTGACTAATAATCCACAGGCCTGCACCAATAATCCACAGACCTGCACTAATAATACACAGGCCTGCACTAATAATCCACAGAACTGCACTAATAATCCACAGGCCTGCACTAATAATCCACAGACCTGCAATAATAATCCACAGGCCTGGACTAATAATCCACAGGCCTGCAATAATGATCCACAGACCTGCACTAACAATCCACAGGCCTGGACTAATAATCCACAGACCTGCACTAGTAATACACAGGCCTGCACTAATAATCCACAGACCCGGACTAATAATCCACAGGCTTGCACTAATAATCCACAGACCTGGACTAATTATCCACAGGCCTGGACTAATAATCCACAGCTCTGCACTAATAATCCAAAGGCCTGCACTAATAATCCACAGACCTGCACTAATAATCGACAGACGTGCATTACTAGTAGACAGGACGGCAATAATAATGCAAAGGCCTGCACTAATAATGCACAGGCCTTGACTAATAATCCACAGGCCTGCACCAATAATCCACAGACCTGCACTAATAATACACAGGCCTGCACTAATAATCCACAGACCTGCACTAATAATCCACAGGCCTGCACTAATAATCCAGAGACCTGGACTAATTATGCACAGGCCTGGACAAATAATCCACAGGTCTGGAGTAATAATCCACAGGCCTGCATTAATAATCCACAGACCTGCACTAATAATCCACAGACCTGCACTAATAATACACAGGCCTGCACTAATAATCCACAGACCTGCACTAATAATCCACAGACCTGCACTAATAATGCACAGGCCTGCACTAATAATCCACAGGCCTGGACTAATAATCCACAGGCCTGCACTAATAATCCTCCGATCTGCAGTAATAATCCACAGGCCTGCCCTAATAATTCACAGACCTGCACTAATAATCTACAGGCCTGCACTAATAATCCACAGGCCTGCACTAATAATCCACAGACCAGGACTAATAATCCACAGGCCTGGACTAATAATCCACAGGCTTGCACTAATAATCCACAGGCCTGCAGTAGTAATCCGCAGACCTGCACTAATAATACACAGGCCTGCACTAATAATCCAAAGGCCTGCACTAATAATCCAAAGACCTGGACTAATAATCCAAAGGCCTGCACTAATAATCCACAGGCCTGCACTAATAATCCACAGGCCTGGACTAATTATCCACTGGCCTGGACTAATAATCCACAGGTCTGCACTAATATTCCAATGGCCTGCACTAATAATCCACAGACCTGCACTAATAATCGACAGACGTGCATTACTAGTAGACAGGCCTGCACTAATAATGCACAGGCCTGCACTAATAATGCACAGGCCTTGACTAATAATCCACAGGCCTGCACTAATAATCGACAGACCAGCACTAATAATACACAGTCCTGCACTAATAATCCACAGACCAGCACTAATAATCCACAGGCCTGCACTAATAATCCAGAGACCTGGACTAATTATGCACAGGCCTGGACTAATAATCCACAGGTTTGGAGTAATAATCCACAGGCCTGCACTAATAATCCACAGACCTGCACTAATAATCCACAGACCTGCACTAATAATACACAGGCCTGCACTAATAATCCACAGACCTGCACTAATAATCCACAGCCCTGCACTAATAATCCACAGGCCTGCACTAATAATCCACAGGCCTGGACTAATAATCCACAGGCCTGGACTAATAATCCACAGGCCTGCCCTAATAATCCACAGGCCTGCACTAATAATCCACAGACCTGCACTAATAATACACAGGCCTGCACTAATAATCCAGAGACGTGGAGTAATAATCCACAGGCCTGGATTAATAATCCACAGGTCTGGATTAATAATCCACAGGCCTGCAATAATAATCCACAGACCTGCACTAATAATCCGCAGGACTGCACTAATAATACAGAGGCCTGCACTAATGATCCACAGGCCTGCACTAATATTCCACAGAGCTGAACTAATAATCCAGAGGCCTGCACAAATGATCCACAGGCCTGCACTAATAATCCACAGACCTGCACTAATAGTACACAGGCCTGCACTAATAATCCACAGGCCTGGACTAATAATACACAGGCCTGCACAAATATTGCACAGACCTGCACTAATAATCTACAGGCCTGCACTAATAATCCACAGGCCTGCATTAATAATCCACAGACCTGCACTAATAATACACAGGCCTGCACTAATAATCCACAGGCCTGCACTAATAATCCACAGGCCTGCACTAATAATCCACAGACCTGCACTAATAATACACAGGCCTGCACTAATAATCCACAAACCTGGACTAACAATCCAGAGGCCTGCACTAATAATCCACAGACCTGGACTAATAATCCACAGGCCTGGACTAATAATCCACAGGTCTGGACTAATAATCCACAGACCTGCACTAATAATCCACAGGCCTGCACTAATAATCCACAGACCTGCACTAATAATACACAGGCCTGGACTAATAATCCACAGGCCTGCAATAATAATCCACAGAGCTGGACTAATAATCCACAGGCCTGGACTAATAATCCACAGACCTGCACTAGTAACACACAGGCCTGCACTAATAATCCAGAGACCTGGACTAATAATCCACAGGCTTGCACTAATAATCCACAGACCTGGACTAATTATCCACAGGCCTGGACTAATAATCCACAGCTCTGCACTAATAATCCAAAGGCCTGCACTAATAATCCACAGACCTGCACTAATAATCGACAGACGTGCATTACTAGTAGACAGGACGGCACTAATAATGCAAAGGCCTGCACTAATAATGCACAGGCCTTGACTAATAATCCACAGGCCTGCACCAATAATCCACAGACCTGCACTAATAATACACAGGCCTGCACTAATAATCCACAGACCTGCACTAATAATCCACAGGCCTGCACTAATAATCCACAGACCTGCACTAATAATCCACAGGCCTGGACTAATAATCCACAGGCCTGCAATAATGATCCACAGACCTGGACTAATAATCCACAGGCCCGGACTAATAATCCACAGACCTGCACTAGTAATACACAGGCCTGCACTAATAATCCACAGACCCGGACTAATAATCCACAGGCTTGCACTAATAATCCACAGACCTGGACTAATTATCCACAGGCCTGGACTAATAATCCACAGCTCTGCACTAATAATCCAAAGGCCTGCACTAATAATCCACAGACCTGCACTAATAATCGACAGACGTGCATTACTAGTAGACAGGACGGCACTAATAATGCAAAGGCCTGCACTAATAATGCACAGGCCTTGACTAATAATCCACAGGCCTGCACCAATAATCCACAGACCTGCACTAATAATACACAGGCCTGCACTAATAATCCACAGACCTGCACTAATAATCCACAGGCCTGCACTAATAATCCACAGACCTGCACTAATAATCCACAGGCCTGGACTAATAATCCACAGGCCTGCAATAATGATCCACAGACCTGGACTAATAATCCACAGGCCTGGACTAATAATCCACAGACCTGCACTAGTAATACACAGGCCTGCACTAATAATCCACAGACCCGGACTAATAATCCACAGGCTTGCACTAATAATCCACAGACCTGGACTAATTATCCACAGCTCTGCACTAATAATCCAAAGGCCTGCACTAATAATCCACAGACCTGCACTAATAATCGACAGACGTGCATTACTAGTAGAGAGGACGGCACTAATAATGCAAAGGCCTGCACTAATAATGCACAGGCCTTGACTAATAATCCACAGGCCTGCACCAATAATCCACAGACCTGCACTAATAATACACAGGCCTGCACTAATAATCCACAGACCTGCACTAATAATCCACAGGCCTGCACTAATAATCCAGAGACCTGGACTAATTATGCACAGGACTGGACAAATAATCCACAGGTCTGGAGTAATAATCCACAGGCCTGCATTAATAATCCACAGACCTGCACTAATAATACACAGACCTGCACTAATAATACACAGGCCTGCACTAATAATCCACAGACCTGCACTAATAATCCACAGACCTGCACTAATAATGCACAGGCCTGCACTAATAATCCACAGGCCTGGACTAATAATCCACAGGCCTGCACTAATAATCCTCCGATCTGCAGTAATAATCCACAGGCCTGCCCTAATAATTCACAGACCTGCACTAATAATCGACAGGCCTGCACTAATAATCCACAGGCCTGCACTAATAATCCACAGACCAGGACTAATAATCCACAGGCCTGGACTAATAATCCACAGGCTTGCACTAATAATCCACAGGCCTGCAGTAATAATCCGCAGACCTGCACTAATAATACACAGGCCTGCACTAATAATCCAAAGGCCTGCACTAATAATCCAAAGACCTGGACTAATAATCCAAAGGCCTGCACTAATAATCCACAGGCCTGCACTAATAATCCACAGGCCTGGACTAATTATCCACCGGCCTGGACTAATAATCCACAGGTCTGCACTAATATTCCAATGGCCTGCACTAATAATCCACAGACCTGCACTAATAATCGACAGACGTGCATTACTAGTAGACAGGCCTGCACTAATAATGCACAGGCCTGCACTAATAATGCACAGGCCTTGACTAATAATCCACAGGCCTGCACTAATAATCGACAGACCTGCACTAATAATACACAGTCCTGCACTAATAATCCACAGACCAGCACTAATAATCCACAGGCCTGCACTAATAATCCGGAGACCTGCACTAATAATACACAGGCCTGCACTAATAATCCACAGACCTGCACTAATAATCCACAGGCCTGCACTAATAATCCACAGGCCTGCACTAATAATCCACAGGCCTGGACTAATAATCCACAGGCCTGGACTAATAATCCACAGGCCTGCCCTAATAATCCACAGGCCTGCACTAATAATCCACAGACCTGCACTAATAATACACAGGCCTGCACTAATAATCCAGAGACGTGGAGTAATAATCCACAGGCCTGGATTAATAATCCACAGGTCTGGATTAATAATCCACAGGCCTGCAATAATAATCCACAGACCTGCACTAATAATCCGCAGACCTGCACTAATAATACAGAGGCCTGCACTAATGATCCACAGGCCTGCACTAATATTCCACAGAGCTGAACTAATAATCCAGAGGCCTGCACAAATGATCCACAGGCCTGCACTAATAATCCACAGACCTGCACTAATAGTACACAGGCCTGCACTAATAATCCACAGGCCTGGACTAATAATCCACAGGCCTGCACAAATATTGCACAGACCTGCACTAATAATCTACAGGCCTGCACTAATAATCCACAGGCCTGCATTAATAATCCACAGACCTGCGCTAATAATACACAGGCCTGCACTAATAATCCACAGGCCTGCACTAATAATCCACAGGCCTGCACTAATAATCCACAGACCTGCACTAATAATACACAGGCCTGCACTAATAATCCACAGACCTGGACTATCAATCCAGAGGCCTGCACTAATAATCCACAGACCTGGACTAATAATCCACAGGCCTGGACTAATAATCCACAGGTCTGGACTAATAATCCACAGACCTGCACTAATAATCCACAGGCCTGCACTAATAATCCACAGACCTGCACTAATAATCCACAGGCCTGGACTAATAATCCACAGGCCTGCAATAATAATCCACAGAGCTGGACTAATAATCCACAGGCCTGGACTAATAATCCACAGACCTGCACTAGTAACACACAGGCCTGCACTAATAATCCACAGACCTGGACTAATAATCCACAGGCCTGCACTAATAATCCACAGACCTGGACTAATTATCCACAGGCCTGGACTAATAATCCACAGCTCTGCACTAATAATCCAAAGGACTGCACTAATAATCCACAGACCTGTACTAATAATCGACAGACGTGCATTACTAGTAGACAGGCCTGCAATAATAATGCACAGGCCTGCACTAATAATGCACAGGCCTGCACTAATAATCAACAGGCCTGCACCAATAATCCACAGACCTGCACTAATAATCCACAGGCCTGCACTAATAATGCACAGGCCTTGAATAATAATCCACAGGCCTGCACTAATAATCGACAGACCTGCACTAATAATACACAGGCCTGCACTAATAATCCACAGACCAGCACTAATAATCAACCGGCCTGCACTAATAATCCAGAGACCTGGACTAATTATGCACAGGCCTGGACTAATAATCCACAGGTTTGGAGTAATAATCCACAGGCCTGCACTAATAATCCACAGACCTGCACTAATAATCCACAGACCTGCACTAATAATACACAGGCCTGCACTAATAATCCACAGACCTGCACTAATAATCCACAGGCCTGCACTAATAATCCACAGACCTGCACTAATAATCCACAGGCCTGCACTAATAATCCAGAGAATTGGACTAATTATGCAGAGGCCTGGACAAATAATCCACAGGTCTGGAGTAATAATCCACAGGCCTGCACTAATAATCCACAGACCTGCACTAATAATACACAGACCTGCACTAATAATACAAAGGCCTGCACGAATAATCCACTGACCTGCACTAATAATCGACAGATGTGCATTACTAGTAGACAGGCCTGCACTAATAATGCACAGGCCTGCACTAATAATGCACAGGCCTGCACTAATAATACACAGGCCTGCACTAATTATCAACAGACCTGCACTAATAATCCACAGGCCTGCACTAATAATCCAGAGAATTGGACTAATTATGCACAGGCCTGGACAAATAATCCACAGGTCTGGAGTAATAATCCACAGGCCTGCACTAATAATCCACAGACCTGGACTAATTATCCAAAGGCCTGGACTAATAATCCACAGCTCTGCACTAATAATCCAAAGGCCTGCACTAATAATCCACAGACCTGCACTAATAATCGACAGACGTCCATTACTAGTAGACCGGACGGCACTAATAATGCAAAGGCCTGCACTAATAATGCACAGGCCTTGACTAATAATCCACAGGCCTGCAACAATAATCCACAGACCTGCACTAATAATACACAGGCCTGCACTAATAATCCACAGAATTGCACTAATAATCCACAGGCCAGCACTAATAATCCAGAGACCTGGACTAATTATGCACAGGCCTGGACAAATAATCCACAGGTCTGGAGTAATAATCCACAGGCCTGCATTAATAATCCACAGACCTGCACTAATAATACACAGACCTGCACTAGTAATACACAGGCGTGCACTAATAATCCACAGACCTGCACTAATAATCCACAGACCTGCAGTAATAGTACACAGGCCTGCACTAATAATCCACAGGCCTGGACTAATAATCCACAGGCCTGCACTAATAATCCTCCGATCTGCAGTAATAATCCACAGGCCTGCCCTAATAATTCACAGACCTGCACTAATAATCCACAGACCTGCACTAATAATCCACAGACCTGCACTAATAATACACAGGCCTGCACTAATAATCAACAGGCCTGGACTAATAATCCACAGGCCTGCACTAATAATCCTCCGAAGTGCAGTAATAATCCACAGGCCTGCCCTAATAATTCACAGACCTGCACTAATAATCTACAGGCCTGCACTAATAATCCACAGGCCTGCACTAATAATCCACAGACCAGGACTAATAATCCACAGGCCTGGACTAATAATTCACAGGCCTGCACTAATAATCCACAGGACTGCAGTAATAATCCGCAGACCTGCACTAATAGTACACAGGCCTGCACTAATAATCCAAAGACCTGGACTAGTAATCCACAGGCCTGCACTAATAATCCACAGGCCTGCACTAATAATCCACAGGCCTGGACTAATTATCCACAGGCCTGGACTAATAATCCACAGGTCTGCACTAATATTCCAATGGCCTGCACTAATAATCCACAGACCTGCACAAATAATCGACAGACGTGCATTACTAGTAGACAGGCCTGCACTAATAATGCACAGGCCTGCACTAATAATGCACAGGCCTTGACTAATAATCCACAGGCCTGCACTAATAATCGACAGACCTGCACTAATAAAACACAGTCCTGCACTAATAATCCACAGACCAGCACTAATAATCCACAGGCCTGCACTAATAATCCAGAGACCTGGACTAATTATGCACAGGCCTAGACTAATAATCCACAGGTTTGGAGTAATAATCCACAGGCCTGCACTAATAATCCACAGACCTGCACTAATAATCCACAGACCTGCACTAATAATACACAGGCCTGCACTAATAATCCACAGACCTGCACTAATAATCCACAGGCCTGGACTAATAATCCACAGGCCTGGACTAATAATCCACAGGCCTGCCCTAATAATCCACAGGCCTGCACTAATAATCCACAGACCTGCACTAATAATACACAGGCCTGCACTAATAATCCAGAGACGTGGAGTAATAATCCACAGGCCTGGATTAATAATCCACAGGTCTGGATTAATAATCCACAGGCCTGCAATAATAATCCACAGACCTGCACTAATAATCCGCAGGCCTGCACTAATAATACCGAGGCCTGCACTAATGATCTACAGGCCTGCACTAATAATCCACAGACCTGCACTAATAATAGACAGGCCTGCACTAATAATCCACAGGCCTGGACTAACAATCCAGAGGCCTGCACTAATAATCCACATGCCTGCACTAATATTCCACAGAGCTGAACTAATAATCCACAGGCCTGCACAAATGATCCACAGGCCTGCACTAATAATCCACAGACCTGCACAAATAGTACACAGGCCTGCACTTATAATCCACAGGCCTGGACTAATAATACACAGGCCTGCACAAATATTGCAGAGACCTGCGCTAATAATCTACAGGCCTGCACTAATAATCCACAGGCCTGCATTATTAATCCACAGATCTGCACTAATAATACACAGGCCTGCACTAATAATCCACAGGCCGGCCCTTATAATCCACAGGCCTGCACTAATAATCTACTGACCTGCACTAATAATATATTGGCCTGCAACTAATAATCCACAGACCTGCACTAACAATCCAGAGGCCTGCACTAATAATCCACAGACCTTGACTAATAATCCACAGGCCTGGACTAATAATCCACAGGTCTGGACTAATAATTCACAGGCCTGCACTAATAATCCACAGGCCTGCACTAATAATCCACAGACCTGCACTAATAATCCACAGGCCTGGACTAATAATCCACAGGCCTGCAATAATGATCCACAGACCTGGACTAATAATCCACAGGCCTGGACTAATAATCCACAGACCTGCACTAGTAATACACAGGCCTACACTAATAATCCACAGACCCGGACTAATAATCCACAGGCTTGCACTAATAATCCACAGACCTGGACTAATTATCCACAGGCCTGGACTAATAATCCACAGCTCTGCACTAATAATCCAAAGGCCTGCACTAATAATCCACAGACCTGCACTAATAATCGACAGACGTGCATTACTAGTAGACAGGACGGCACTAATAATGCAAAGGCCTGCACTAATAATGCACAGGCCTTGACTAATAATCCACAGGCCTGCACCAATAATCCACAGACCTGCACTAATAATACACAGGCCTGCACTAATAATCCACAGACCTGCACTAATAATCCACAGGCCTGCACTAATAATCCAGAGACCTGGACTAATTATGCACAGGCCTGGTCAAATAATCCACAGGTCTGGAGTAATAATCCACAGGCCTGCATTAATAATCCACAGACCTGCACTAATAATACACAGACCTGCACTAATAATACACAGGCCTGCACTAATAATCCACAGACCTGCACTAATAATCCACAGACCTGCACGAATAATGCACAGGCCTGCACTAATAATCCACAGGCCTGGACTAATAATCCACAGGCCTGCACTAATAATCCTCCGATCTGCAGTAATAATCCACAGGCCTGCCCTAATAATTCACAGACCTGCACTAATAATCTACAGGCCTGCACTAATAATCCACAGGCCTGCACTAATAATCCACAGACCAGGACTAATAATCCACAGGCCTGGACTAATAATCCACAGGCTTGCACTAATAATCCACAGGCCTGCAGTAATAATCCGCAGACCTGCACTAATAATACACAGGCCTGCACTAATAATCCAAAGGCCTGCACTAATAATCCAAAGACCTGGACTAATAATCCAAAGGCCTGCACTAATAATCCACAGGCCTGCACTAATAATCCACAGGCCTGGACAATTAATCCACAGGTCTGCACTAATATTCCAATGGCCTGCACTAATAATCCACAGACCTGCACTAATAATCGACAGACGTGCATTACTAGTAGACAGGCCTGCACTAATAATGCACAGGCCTGCACTAATAATGCACAGGCCTTGACTAATAATCCACAGGCCTGCACTAATAATCGACAGACCTGCACTAATAATACAGAGTCCTGCACTAATAATCCACAGACCAGCACTAATAATCCACAGGCCTGCACTAATAATCCAGAGACCTGGACTAATTATGCACAGGCCTGGACTAATAATCCACAGGTTTGGAGTAATAATCCACAGGCCTGCACTAATAATCCACAGACCTGCACTAATAATCCACAGACCTGCACTAATAATACACAGGCCTGCACTAATAATCCACAGACCTGCACTAATAATCCACAGGCCTGCACTAATAATCCACAGGCCTGCACTAATAATCCACAGGCCTGGACTAATAATCCACAGGCCTGGACTAATAATCCACAGGCCTGCCCTAATAATCCACAGGCCTGCACTAATAATCCACAGACCTGCACTAATAATACACAGGCCTGCACTAATAATCCAGAGACGTGGAGTAATAATCCACAGGCCTGGATTAATAATCCACAGGTCTGGATTAATAATCCACAGGCATGCAATAATAATCCACAGACCTGCACTAATAATCCGCAGACCTGCACTAATAATACAGAGGCCTGCACTAATGATCCATAGGCCTGCACTAATATTCCACAGAGCTGAACTAATAATCCAGAGGCCTGCACAAATGATCCACAGGCCTGCACTAATAATCCACAGACCTGCACTAATAGTACACAGGCCTGCACTAATAATCCACAGGCCTGGACTAATAATATACAGGCCTGCACAAATATTGCACAGACCTGCACTAATAATCTACAGGCCTGCACTAATAATCCACAGGCCTGCATTAATAATCCACAGACCTGCGCTAATAATACACAGGCCTGCACTAATAATCCACAGGCCTGCACTAATAATCCACAGGCCTGCACTAATAATCCACAGACCTGCACTAATAATACACACGCCTGCACTAATAATCCACAGACCTGGACAAACAATCCAGAGGCCTGCACTAATAATCCACAGACCTGGACTAATAATCCACAGGCCTGGACTAATAATCCACAGGTCTGGACTAATAATCCACAGACCTGCACTAATAATCCACAGGCCTGCACTAATAATCCACAGACCTGCACTAATAATCCATAGGCCTGGACTAATAATCCACAGGCCTGCAATAATAATCAACAGAGCTGGACTAATAATCCACAGGCCTGGACTAATAATCCACAGACCTGCACTAGTAACACACAGGCCTGCACTAATAATCCACAGACCTGGACTAATAATCCACAGGCCTGCACTAATAATCCACAGACCTGGAATAATTATTCACAGGCCTGGACTAATAATCCACAGCTCTGCACTAATAATCCAAAGGACTGCACTAATAATCCACAGACCTGTACTAATAATCGACAGACGTGCATTACTAGTAGACAGGCCTGCAATAATAATGCACAGGCCTGCACTAATAATGCACAGGCCTGCACTAATAATCCACAGGCCTGCACCAATAATCCACAGACCTGCACTAATAATCCACAGGCCTGCACTAATAATGCACAGGCCTTGAATAATAATCCACAGGCCTGCACTAATAATCGACAGACCTGCACTAATAATACACAGGCCTGCACTAATAATCCACAGACCAGCACTAATAATCCACAGGCCTGCACTAATAATCCAGAGACCTGGACTAATTATGCACAGGCCTGGACTAATAATCCACAGGTTTGGAGTAATAATCCACAGGCCTGCACTAATAATCCACAGACCTGCACTAATAATCCACAGAGCTGCACTAATAATACACAGGCCTGCACTAATAATCCACAGACCTGCACTAATAATCCACAGGCCTGCACTAATAATCCACAGACCTGCACTAATAATCCACAGGCCTGCACTAATAATCCAGAGAATTGGACTAATTATGCAGAGGCCTGGACAAATAATCCACAGGTCTGGAGTAATAATCCACAGGCCTGCACTAATAATCCACAGACCTGCACTAATAATACACAGACCTGCACTAATAATACAAAGGCCTGCACGAATAATCCACTGACCTGTACTAATAATCGACAGATGTGCATTACTAGTAGACAGGCCTGCACTAATAATGCACAGGCCTGCACTAATAATGCACAGGCCTGCACTAATAATACACAGGCCTGCACTAATAATCAACAGACCTGCACTAATAATCCACAGGCCTGCACTAATAATCCAGAGAATTGGACTAATTATGCACAGGCCTGGACAAATAATCCACAGGTCTGGAGTAATAATCCACAGGCCTGCACTAATAATCCACAGACCTGGACTAATTATCCACAGGCCTGGACTAATAATCCGCAGCTCTGCACTAATAATCCAAAGGCCTGCACTAATAATCCACAGACCAGCACTAATAATCGACAGACGTCCATTACTAGTAGACCGGACGGCACTAATAATGCAAAGGCCTGCACTAATAATGCACAGGCCTTGACTAATAATCCACAGGCCTGCAACAACAATCCACAGACCTGCACTAATAATACACAGGCCGGCACTAATAATCCACAGAACTGCACTAATAATCCACAGGCCAGCACTAATAATCCAGAGACCAGGACTAATTATGCACAGGCCTGGACAAATAATCCACAGGTCTGGAGTAATAATCCACAGGCCTGCATTAATAATCCACAGACCTGCACTAATAATACACAGACCTGCACTAGTAATACACAGGCGTGCACTAATAATCCACAGACCTGCACTAATAATCCACAGACCTGCAGTAATAGTACACAGGCCTGCACTAATAATCCACAGGCCTGGACTAATAATCCACAGGCCTGCACTAATAATCCTCCGATCTGCAGTAATAATCCACAGGCCTGCCCTAATAATTCACAGACCTGCACTAATAATCCACAGACCTGCACTAATAATCCACAGACCTGCACTAATAATACACAGGCCTGCACTAATAATCAACAGGCCTGGACTAATAATCCACAGGCCTGCACTAATAATCCTCCGATGTGCAGTAATAATCCACAGGCCTGCCCTAATAATTCACAGACCTGCACTAATAATCTACAGGCCTGCACTAATAATCCACAGGCCTGCACTAATAATCCACAGACCAGGACTAATAATCCACAGGCCTGGACTAATAATTCACAGGCCTGCACTAATAATCCACAGGCCTGCAGTAATAATCCGCAGACCTGCACTAATAGTACACAGGCCTGCACTAATAATCCAAAGACCTGGACTAGTAATCCACAGGCCTGCACTAATAATCCACAGGCCTGCACTAATAATCCACAGGCCTGGACTAATTATCCACAGGCCTGGACTAATAATCCACAGGTCTGCACTAATATTCCAATGGCCTGCACTAATAATCCACAGACCTGCACTAATAATCGACAGACGTGCATTACTAGTAGACAGGCCTGCACTAATAATGCACAGGCCTGCACTAATAATGCACAGGCCTTGACTAATAATCCACAGGCCTGCACTAATAATCGACAGACCTGCACTAATAAAACACAGTCCTGCACTAATAATCCACAGACCAGCACTAATAATCCACAGGCCTGCACTAATAATCCAGAGACCTGGACTAATTATGCACAGGCCTGGACTAATAATCCACAGGTTTGGAGTAATAATCCACAGGCCTGCACTAATAATCCACAGACCTGCACTAATAATCCACAGACCTGCACTAATAATACACAGGCCTGCACTAATAATCCACAGACCTGCACTAATAATCCACAGGCCTGGACTAATAATCCACAGGCCTGGACTAATAATCCACAGGCCTGCCCTAATAATCCACAGGCCTGCACTAATAATCCACAGACCTGCACTAATAATACACAGGCCTGCACTAATAATCCAGAGACGTGGAGTAATAATCCACAGGCCTGGATTAATAATCCACAGGTCTGGATTAATAATCCACAGGCCTGCAATAATAATCCACAGACCTGCACTAATAATCCGCAGGCCTGCACTAATAATACAGAGGCCTGCACTAATGATCTACAGGCCTGCACTAATAATCCACAGACCTGCACTAATAATAGACAGGCCTGCACTAATAATCCACAGACCTGGACAAACAATCCAGAGGCCTGCACTAATAATCCACAGACCTGGACTAATAATCCACAGGCCTGGACTAATAATCCACAGGTCTGGACTAATAAACCACAGGCCTGCACTAATAATCCACAGGCCTGCACTAATAATCCACAGGCCTGCACTAATAATCCACAGACCTGCACTAATAATACACAGGCCGGCACTAATAATCCAGAGACGTGGAGTAATAATCCACAGGCCTGGATTAATAATCCACAGCTCTGGATTAATAATCCACAGGCCTGCAATAATAATCCACAGGCCTGCACTAATAATCCACAGGCCTGCACTAATAATACACAGGCCTGCACTAATGATCCACATGCCTGCACTAATATTCCACAGAGCTGAACTAATAATCCACAGGCCTGCACAAATGATCCACAGGCCTGCACTAATAATCCACAGACCTGCACAAATAGTACACAGGCCTGCACTTATAATCCACAGGCCTGGACTAATAATACACAGGCCTGCACAAATATTGCAGAGACCTGCGCTAATAATCTACAGGCCTGCACTAATAATCCACAGGCCTGCATTATTAATCCACAGATCTGCACTAATAATACACAGGCCTGCACTAATAATCCACAGGCCGGCACTTATAATCCACAGGCCTGCACTAATAATCTACTGACCTGCACTAATAATATATTGGCCTGCAACTAATAATCCACAGACCTGCACTAACAATCCAGAGGCCTGCACTAATAATCCACAGACCTTGACTAATAATCCACAGGCCTGGACTAATAATCCACAGGTCTGGACTAATAATTCACAGGCCTGCACTAATAATCCACAGGCCTGCACTAATAATCCACAGACCTGCACTAATAATCCACAGGCCTGGACTAATAATCCACAGGCCTGCAATAATGATCCACAGACCTGGACTAATAATCCACAGGCCTGGACTAATAATCCACAGACCTGCACTAGTAATACACAGGCCTACACTAATAATCCACAGACCCGGACTAATAATCCACAGGCTTGCACTAATAATCCACAGACCTGGACTAATTATCCACAGGCCTGGACTAATAATCCACAGCTCTGCACTAATAATCCAAAGGCCTGCACTAATAATCCACAGACCTGCACTAATAATCGACAGACGTGCATTACTAGTAGACAGGACGGCACTAATAATGCAAAGGCCTGCACTAATAATGCACAGGCCTTGACTAATAATCCACAGGCCTGCACCAATAATCCACAGACCTGCACTAATAATACACAGGCCTGCACTAATAATCCACAGACCTGCACTAATAATCCACAGGCCTGCACTAATAATCCAGAGACCTGGACTAATTATGCACAGGCCTGGTCAAATAATCCACAGGTCTGGAGTAATAATCCACAGGCCTGCATTAATAATCCACAGACCTGCACTAATAATACACAGACCTGCACTAATAATACACAGGCCTGCACTAATAATCCACAGACCTGCACTAATAATCCACAGACCTGCACGAATAATGCACAGGCCTGCACTAATAATCCACAGGCCTGGACTAATAATCCACAGGCCTGCACTAATAATCCTCCGATCTGCAGTAATAATCCACAGGCCTGCCCTAATAATTCACAGACCTGCACTAATAATCTACAGGCCTGCACTAATAATCCACAGGCCTGCACTAATAATCCACAGACCAGGACTAATAATCCACAGGCCTGGACTAATAATCCACAGGCTTGCACTAATAATCCACAGGCCTGCAGTAATAATCCGCAGACCTGCACTAATAATACACAGGCCTGCACTAATAATCCAAAGGCCTGCACTAATAATCCAAAGACCTGGACTAATAATCCAAAGGCCTGCACTAATAATCCACAGGCCTGCACTAATAATCCACAGGCCTGGAATAATTATCCACAGGCCTGGACAATTAATCCACAGGTCTGCACTAATATTCCAATGGCCTGCACTAATAATCCACAGACCTGCACTAATAATCGACAGACGTGCATTACTAGTAGACAGGCCTGCACTAATAATGCACAGGCCTGCACTAATAATGCACAGGCCTTGACTAATAATCCACAGGCCTGCACTAATAATCGACAGACCTGCACTAATAATACAGAGTCCTGCACTAATAATCCACAGACCAGCACTAATAATCCACAGGCCTGCACTAATAATCCAGAGACCTGGACTAATTATGCACAGGCCTGGACTAATAATCCACAGGTTTGGAGTAATAATCCACAGGCCTGCACTAATAATCCACAGACCTGCACTAATAATCCACAGACCTGCACTAATAATACACAGGCCTGCACTAATAATCCACAGACCTGCACTAATAATCCACAGGCCTGCACTAATAATCCACAGGCCTGCACTAATAATCCACAGGCCTGGACTAATAATCCACAGGCCTGGACTAATAATCCACAGGCCTGCCCTAATAATCCACAGGCCTGCACTAATAATCCACAGACCTGCACTAATAATACACAGGCCTGCACTAATAATCCAGAGACGTGGAGTAATAATCCACAGGCCTGGATTAATAATCCACAGGTCTGGATTAATAATCCACAGGCATGCAATAATAATCCACAGACCTGCACTAATAATCCGCAGACCTGCACTAATAATACAGAGGCCTGCACTAATGATCCATAGGCCTGCACTAATATTCCACAGAGCTGAACTAATAATCCAGAGACCTGCACAAATGATCCACAGGCCTGCACTAATAATCCACAGACCTGCACTAATAGTACACAGGCCTGCACTAATAATCCACAGGCATGGACTAATAATACACAGGCCTGCACAAATATTGCACAGACCTGCACTAATAATCTACAGGCCTGCACTAATAATCCACAGGCCTGCATTAATAATCCACAGACCTGCGCTAATAATACACAGGCCTGCACTAATAATCCACAGGCCTGCACTAATAATCCACAGGCCTGCACTAATAATCCACAGACCTGCACTAATAATACACAGGCCTGCACTAATAATCCACAGACCTGGACTAACAATCCAGAGGCCTGCACTAATAATCCACAGACCTGGACTAATAATCCACAGGCCTGGACTAATAATCCACAGGTCTGGACTAATAATCCACAGACCTGCACTAATAATCCACAGGCCTGCACTAATAATCCACAGACCTGCACTAATAATCCATAGGCCTGGACTAATAATCCACAGGCCTGCAATAATAATCAACAGAGCTGGACTAATAATCCACAGGCCTGGACTAATAATCCACAGACCTGCACTAGTAACACACAGGCCTGCACTAATAATCCACAGACCTGGACTAATAATCCACAGGCCTGCACTAATAATCCACAGACCTGGAATAATTATTCACAGGCCTGGACTAATAATCCACAGCTCTGCACTAATAATCCAAAGGACTGCACTAATAATCCACAGACCTGTACTAATAATCGACAGACGTGCATTACTAGTAGACAGGCCTGCAATAATAATGCACAGGCCTGCACTAATAATGCACAGGCCTGCACTAATAATCCACAGGCCTGCACCAATAATCCACAGACCTGCACTAATAATCCACAGGCCTGCACTAATAATGCACAGGCCTTGAATAATAATCCACAGGCCTGCACTAATAATCGACAGACCTGCACTAATAATACACAGGCCTGCACTAATAATCCACAGACCAGCACTAATAATCCACAGGCCTGCACTAATAATCCAGAGACCTGGACTAATTATGCACAGGCCTGGACTAATAATCCACAGGTTTGGAGTAATAATCCACAGGCCTGCACTAATAATCCACAGACCTGCACTAATAATCCACAGACCTGCACTAATAATACACAGGCCTGCACTAATAATCCACAGACCTGCACTAATAATCCACAGGCCTGCACTAATAATCCACAGACCTGCACTAATAATCCACAGGCCTGCACTAATAATCCAGAGAATTGGACTAATTATGCAGAGGCCTGGACAAATAATCCACAGGTCTGGAGTAATAATCCACAGGCCTGCACTAATAATCCACAGACCTGCACTAATAATACACAGACCTGCACTAATAATACAAAGGCCTGCACGAATAATCCACTGACCTGTACTAATAATCGACAGATGTGCATTACTAGTAGACAGGCCTGCACTAATAATGCACAGGCCTGCACTAATAATGCACAGGCCTGCACTAATAATACACAGGCCTGCACTAATAATCAACAGACCTGCACTAATAATCCACAGGCCTGCACTAATAATCCAGAGAATTGGACTAATTATGCACAGGCCTGGACAAATAATCCACAGGTCTGGAGTAATAATCCACAGGCCTGCACTAATAATCCACAGACCTGGACTAATTATCCACAGGCCTGGACTAATAATCCGCAGCTCTGCACTAATAATCCAAAGGCCTGCACTAATAATCCACAGACCAGCACTAATAATCGACAGACGTCCATTACTAGTAGACCGGACGGCACTAATAATGCAAAGGCCTGCACTAATAATGCACAGGCCTTGACTAATAATCCACAGGCCTGCAACAACAATCCACAGACCTGCACTAATAATACACAGGCCTGCACTAATAATCCACAGAACTGCACTAATAATCCACAGGCCAGCACTAATAATCCAGAGACCAGGACTAATTATGCACAGGCCTGGACAAATAATCCACAGGTCTGGAGTAATAATCCACAGGCCTGCATTAATAATCCACAGACCTGCACTAATAATACACAGACCTGCACTAATAATACACAGGCGTGCACTAATAATCCACAGACCTGCACTAATAATCCACAGACCTGCAGTAATAGTACACAGGCCTGCACTAATAATCTACAGGCCTGGACTAATAATCCACAGGCCTGCACTAATAATCCTCCGATCTGCAGTAATAATCCACAGGCCTGCCCTAATAATTCACAGACCTGCACTAATAATCCACAGACCTGCACTAATAATCCACAGACCTGCACTAATAATACACAGGCCTGCACTAATAATCCAAAGGCCTGGACTAATAATCCACAGGCCTGCACTAATAATCCTCCGATGTGCAGTAATAATCCACAGGCCTGCCCTAATAATTCACAGACCTGCACTAATAATCTACAGGCCTGCACTAATAATCCACAGGCCTGCACTAATAATCCACAGACCAGGACTAATAATCCACAGACTGGACTAATAATTCACAGGCCTGCACTAATAATCCACAGGCCTGCAGTAATAATCCGCAGACCTGCACTAATAATACACAGGCCTGCACTAATAATCCAAAGACCTGGACTAGTAATCCACAGGCCTGCACTAATAATCCACAGACCTGCACTAATAATCCAGAGGCCTGGACTAATTATCCACAGGCCTGGACAAATAATCCACAGGTCTGCACTAATATTCCAATGGCCTGCACTAATAATCCACAGACCTGCACTAATAATCGACAGACGTGCATTACTAGTAGACAGGCCTGCACTAATAATGCACAGGCCTGCACTAATAATGCACAGGCCTTGACTAATAATCCACAGACCTGCACTAATAATCCACAGGCCTGGACTAATTATCCACAGGCCTGGACAAATAATCCACAGGTCTGCACTAATATTCCAATGGCCTGCACTAATAATACACAGTCCTGCACTAATAATCCACAGACCAGCACTAATAATCCACAGGCCTGCACTAATAATCCAGAGACCTGGACTAATTATGCACAGGACTGGACTAATAATCCACAGGTTTGGAGTAATAATCCACAGGCCTGCACTAATAATCCACAGACCTGCACTAATAATCCACAGACCTGCACTAATAATACACAGGCCTGCACTAATAATCCACAGACCTGCACTAATAATCCACAGACCTGCACTAATAATCCACAGGCCTGCACTAATAATGCACAGGCCTGGACTAATAATCCACAGGCCTGGACTAATAATCCACAGGCCTGCCCTAATATTCCACAGGCTTGCACTAATAATCCACAGACCTGCACTAATAATACACAGGCCTGCACTAATAATCCAGAGACGTGGAGTAATAATCCACAGGCCTGGATTAATAATCCACAGGTCTGGATTAATAATCCACAGGCCTGCAATAATAATCCACAGACCTACACTAATAATCCACAGGCCTGCACTAATAATACAGAGGCCTGCACTAATGATCCACAGGCCTGCACTAATATTCCACAGAGCTGAACTAATAATCCAGTGGCCTGCACAAATGATCCACAGGCCTGCACTAATAATCCACAGAACTGCACTAATAGTACACAGGCCTGCACTAATAATCCACAGGCCTGGACTAATAATACACAGGCCTGCACAAATATTGCACAGACCTGCGCTAATAATCTACAGGCCTGCACTAATAATCCACAGGCCTGCATTAATAATCCACAGACCTGCGCTAATAATACACAGGCCTGCAATAATAATCCACAGGCCTGCACTAATAATCCACAGGCCTGCACTAATAATCCACAGACCTGCACTAATAATACACAGGCCTGCACTAATAATCCACAGACCTGGACTAACAATCCAGAGGCCTGCACTAATAATCCACAGACCTGGACTAATAATCCACAGGCCTGGACTAATAATCCACAGGTCTGGACTAATAATCCACAGACCTGCACTAATAATCCACAGACCTGCACTAATAATCCACAGGCCTGGACTAATAATCCACAGGCCTGCAATAATAATCCACAGAGCTGGACTTATAATCCACAGGCCTGGACTAATAATCCACAGACCGGCACTAGTAACACACAGGCCTGCACTAATAATCCACAGACCTGGACTAATAATGGACAGGCCTGCACTAATAATCCACAGACCTGGACTAATTATCCACAGGCCTGCACTAATAATGCACAGGCCTGCACTAATAATCCACAGGCCTGCACCAAAAATCCACAGACCTGCACTAATAATGCACAGGCCTGCACTAATAATGCACAGGCCTTGACTAATAATCCACAGGCCTGCACTAATAATCCACAGACCTGCACTAATAATACACAGGCCTGCGCTAATAATCCACAGACCTGCACTAATAATCCAAAGGCCTGCACTAATAATCCACAGACCTGCACTAATAATCCACAGGCCTGCACTAATAATCCAGAGAATTGGACTAATTATGCACAGGCCTGGACAAATAATCCACAGGTCTGGAGTAATAATCCACAGGCCTGCACTAATAATCCACAGACCTGCACTAATAATACACAGACCTGCACTAATAATCCACAGACCTGGACTAATTATCCACAGGCCTGGACTAATAATCCACAGCTCTGCACTAATAATCCAAAGGACTGCACTAATAATCCACAGACCTGCACTAATAATACACAGACCTGCACAAATAATACACGGGCCTGCACTAATAATCCACAGACCTGCACTAATAATCCAGAGACCTGCACTAATAATACACAGGCCTGCACTAATAATCCACAGGCCTGGACTAATAATCCACAGGCCTGCACTAATAATCCTCCGATCTGCAGTAATAATAAACAGGCGTGCCCTAATAATTCACAGACCTGCACTAATAATCTACAGGCCTGCACTAATAATCCACAGGCCTGCACTAATAATCCACAGACCAGGACTAATAATCCACAGGCCTGCACTAATAATCCACAGGCCTGCACTAATAATCCACAGGCCTGCAGTAATAATCCGTAGACCTGCACTAATAATCTACAGGCCTGCACTAATAATCCAATGACCTGGACTAATAATCCACAGGCCTGCACTGATAATCCACAGGCCTGCACTAATAATCCACAGGCCTGGACTAATTATCCACAGGCCTGGACTAATAATCCACAGGTCTGCACTAATATTCCAATGGCCTGCACTAATAATCCACAGACCTGCACTGATAATCGACAGACGTGCATTACTAGTAGTCAGGCCTGCACTAATAATGCACAGGCCTGCACTAATAATGCACAGGCCTTGACTAATAATCCACTGGCCTGCACTAATAATCGACAGACCTGCACTAATAATACACAGTCCTGCACTAATAATCCACAGACCAGCACTAATAATCCACAGGCCTGCACTAATAATCCAGAGACCTGGACTAATTATGCAGAGGCCTGGACTAATAATCCACTGGTTTGGAGTAATAATCCACAGGCCTGCACTAATAATCCACAGACCTGCACTAATAATCCACAGACCTGCACTAATAATCCACAGACCTGCACTAATAATCCACAGACCTGCACTAATAATCCACATGCCTGCACTAATAATCCACAGACCTGGACTAATAATCCACAGGCCTGGACTAATAATCCACAGGCCTGCCCTAATAATCCACAGGCCTGCACTAATAATCCACAGACCTGCACTAATAATACACAGGCTGCACTAATAATCCAGAGACGTGGAGTAATAATCCACAGGCCTCGATTTATAATCCACAGGTCTGGATTAATAATCCACAGGCCTGCAATAATAATCCACAGACCTGCACTAATAATCCGCAGGCCTGCACTAATAATACAGAGGCCTGCACTAATGATCCACAGGCCTGCACTAATATTCCACAGAGCTGAACTAATAATCCAGAGGCCTGCACAAATGATCCACAGGCCTGCACTAATAATCCACAGACCTGCACTAATAATACACAGACCTGCACTAATAATCCCCTGACCTGTACTAATAATCGACAGACGTGCATTACTAGTAGACAGGCCTGCACTAATAATGCACAGGCCTGCACTAATAATGCACAGGCCTGCGCTAATAATACACAGGCCTGCACTAATAATCAACAGACCTGCACTAATAATCCACAGGCCTGCACTAATAATCCAGAGAATTGGACTAATTATGCACAGGCCTGGACAAATAATCCACAGGTCTGGAGTAATAATCCATAGGCCTGCACTTATAATCCACAGACCTGGACTAATTATCCACAGGCCTGGACTAATAATCCACAGCTCTGCACTAATAATCCAAAGGACTGCACTAATAATCCACAGACCTGCACTAATAATCGACAGACGTGCATTACTAGTAGACAGGACAGCACTAATAATGCAAAGGCCTGCACTAATAATGCACAGGCCTTGACTAATAATCCACAGGCCTGCACCAATAATCCACAGACCTGCACAAATAATACACAGGCCTGCACTAATAATCCACAGACCTGCACTAATAATCCACAGGCCTGCACTAATAATCCAGGGACCTGGACTAATTATGCACAGGCCCGGACAAATAATCCACAGGTCTGGAGTAATAATCCACAGGCCTGCATTAATAATCCACAGACCTGCACTAATAATACACAGACCTGCACAAATAATACATGGGCCTGCACTAATAATCCACAGACCTGCACTAATAATCCAGAGACCTGCACTAATAATACACAGGCCTGCACTAATAATCGACAGGCCTGGACTAATAATCCACAAGCCTGCACTAATAATCCTCCGATCTGCAGTAATAATCCACAGGCGTGCCCTAATAATTCACAGACCTGCACTAATAATCTACAGGCCTGCACTAATAATCCACAGGCCTGCACTAATAATCCACAGACCAGGACTAATAATCCACAGGCCTGCACTAATAATCCACAGGCCTGCACTAATAATCCACAGGCCTGCAGTAATAATCCGTAGACCTGCATTAATAATACACAGGCCTGCACTAATAATCCAAAGACCTGGACTAATAATCCACAGGCCTGCACTAATAATCCACAGGCCTGCACTAATAATCCACAGGCCTGGACTAATTATCCACAGGCCTGGACTAATAATCCACAGGTCTGCACTAATATTCCAATGGCCTGCACTAATAATCCACAGACCTGCACTAATAATCGACAGACGTGCATTACTAGTAGTCAGGCCTGCACTAATAATGCACAGGCCTGCACTAATAATGCACAGGCCTTGACTAATAATCCACAGGCCTGCACTAATAATCGACAGACCTGCACTAATAATCCACAGACCTGCACTAATAATCCACAGACCTGCACTAATAATCCACAGACCTGCACTAATAATCCACAGACCTGGACTAATAATCCACAGGCCTGGACTAATAATCCACAGGCCTGCCCTAATAATCCACAGGCCTGCACTAATAATCCACAGACATGCACTAATAATACACAGGCTGCACTAATAATCCAGAGACGTGGAGTAATAATCCACAGGCCTCAATTTATAATCCACAGGTCTGGATTAATAATCCACAGGCCTGCAATAATAATCCACAGACCTGCACTAATAATCCGCAGGCCTGCACTAACAATATAGAGGCCTGCACTAATGATCCACAGGCCTGCACTAATATTCCACAGAGCTGAACTAATAATCCAGAGGCCTGCACAAATGATCCACAGGCCTGCACTAATAATCGACAGACCTGCACTAATAGTACACAGGCCTGCACTAATAATCCACAGGCCTGGACTAATAATACACAGGCCTGCACAAATATTGCACAGACCTGCGCTAATAATACACAGGCCTGCACTAATAATCCACAGACCTGCACTAATAATACACAGGCCTGCACTAATAATCCATAGACCTGGACTAACAATCCTGAGGCCTGCACTAATAATCCACAGACCTGGACTAATAATCCACAGGCCTGGACTAATAATCCACAGTTCTGGACTAATAATACACAGGCCTGCACTAATAATCCACAGGCCTGCACTAACAATCCACAGACCTGCACTAATAATCCACAGGCCTGGACTAATAATACACAGGCCTGCACTAATAATCCACAGACCTGGACTAACAATCCAGAGGCCTGCACTAATAATCCACAGACCTGGACTAATAATCCATAGGCCTGGACTAATAATCCACAGGTCTGGACTAATAATCCACAGACCTGCACTAGTAACACACAGGCCTGCACTAATAATCCACAGACCTGGACTAATAATCCACAGGCCTGCACTAATAATCCACAGACCTGGACTAATTATCCACAGGCCTGGACTAATAATCCACAGCTCTGCACTAATAATCCAAAGGACTGCACTAATAATCCACAGACCTGTACTAATAATCGACAGACGTGCATTACTAGTAGACAGGCCTGCAATAATAATGCACAGGCCTGCACTAATAATGCACAGGCCTGCACTAATAATCCACAGGCCTGCACCAATAATCCACAGACCTGCACTAATAATGCACAGGCCTGCACTAATAATGCACAGGCCTTGACTAATAATCCACAGGCCTGCACTAATAATCGAGAGACCTGCACTAATAATACACACTCCTGCACTAATAATCCACAGACCAGCACTAATAATCCACAGGCCTGCACTAATAATCCAGAGACCTGGACTAATTATGCACAGGCCTGGACTAATAATCCACAGGTTTGGAGTAATAATCCACAGGCCTGCACTAATAATCCCCAGACCTGCCCTAATAATCCACAGATCTGCACTAATAA
Source organism: Isurus oxyrinchus (assembly GCA_026770705.1). NCBI lineage: Eukaryota > Metazoa > Chordata > Chondrichthyes > Lamniformes > Lamnidae > Isurus > Isurus oxyrinchus. The sequence goes on along the minus strand of JANJGN010000003.1, from coordinate 1,131,263 downwards.
TACACAGGCCTGCACTAATAATCCACAGACCTGCACTAATAATCCACAGGCCTGCACTAATAATCCACAGACCTGCACTAATAATCCACAGGCCTGCACTAATAATCCAGAGAATTGGACTAATTATGCACAGGCCTGGACAAATAATCCACAGGTCTGGAGTAATAATCCACAGGCCTGCACTAATAATCCACAGACCTGCGCTAATAATACACAAACCTGCACTAATAATACACAGGCCTGCCCGAATAATCCACAGACCTGTACTAATATTCGACAGACGTGCATTACTAGTAGACAGGCCTGCACTAATAATGCACAGGCCTGCACTAATAATGCACAGGCCTGCACTAATAATACAGAGGCCTGCACTAATAATACACAGGCCTGCACTAATAATCCACAGGCCTGCACTAATAATCCACAGGCCTGGACTAATTATCCACAGGCCTGGACTAATAATCCATAGGTCTGCACTAATATTCCAATGGCCTGCACTAATAATCCACAGACCCGCACTAATAATCGACAGACGTGCATTACTAGTAGTCAGGCCTGCACTAATAATGCACAGGCCTGCACTAATAATGCACAGGCCTTGACTAATAATCCACAGGCCTGCACTAATAATCGACAGCCCTGCACTAATAATACACAGTCCTGCACTAATAATCCACAGACCAGCACTAATAATCCACAGGCCTGCACTAATAATCCAGAGACCTGGACTAATTATGCAGAGGCCTGGACTAATAATCCACAGGTTTGGAGTAATAATCCACAGGCCTGCACTAATAATCCACAGACCTGCACTAATAATCCACAGACCTGCACTAATAATCCACAGACCTGCACTAATAATCCACAGACCTGCACTAATAATCCACATGCCTGCACTAATAATCCACAGGCCTGGACTAATAATCCACAGGCCTGGACTAATAATCCACAGGCCTGCCCTAATAATCCACAGGCCTGCACTAATAATCCACAGACCTGCACTAATAATACACAGGCTGCACTAATAATCCAGAGACGTGGAGTAATAATCCACAGGCCTCGATTTATAATCCACAGGTCTGGATTAATAATCCACAGGCCTGCAATAATAATCCACAGACCTGCACTAATAATCCGCAGGCCTGCACTAATAATACAGAGGCCTGCACTAATGATCCACAGGCCTGCACTAATATTCCACAGAGCTGAACTAATAATCCAGAGGCCTGCACAAATGATCCACAGGCCTGCACTAATAATCCACAGACCTGCACTAATAGTACACAGCCTGCACTAATAATCCACAGGCCTGGACTAATAATACACAGGCCTGCACAAATATTGCACAGACCTGCGCTAATAATCTACAGGCCTTCACTAATAATCCACAGGCCTGCATTAATAATCCACAGACCTGCGCTAATAATACACAGACCTGCACTAATAATCCAAAGGCCTGCACTAATAATCCACAGGCCTGCACTAATAATCCACAGACCTGCACTAATAATACACAGGCCAGCACTAATAATCCACAGACCTGGACTAACAATCCTGAGGCCTGCACTAATAATCCACAGACCTGGACTAATAATCCACAGGCCTGGACTAATAATCCACAGGTCTGGACTAATAATACACAGGCCTGCACTAATAATCCACAGGCCTGCACTAACAATCCACAGACCTGCACTAATAATCCACAGGCCTGGACTAATAATACACAGGCCTGCACTAATAATCCACAGACCTGGACTAACAATCCAGAGGCCTGCACTAATAATCCACAGACCTGGACTAATAATCCACAGGCCTGGACTAATAATCCACAGGTCTGGACTAATAATCCATAGACCTGCACTAGTAACACACAGGCCTGCACTAATAATCCACAGACCTGGACTAATAATCCACAGGCCTGCACTAGTAATCCACAGACCTGGACTAATTATCCACAGGCCTGGACTAATAATCCACAGCTCTGCACTAATAATCCAAAGGACTGCACTAATAATCCACAGACCTGTACTAATAATCGACAGACGTGCATTACTAGTAGACAGGCCTGCAATAATAATGCACAGGCCTGCACTAATAATGCACAGGCCTGCACTAATAATCCACAGGCCTGCACCAATAATCCACAGACCTGCACTAATAATGCACAGGCCTGCACTAATAATGCACAGGCCTTGACTAATAATCCACAGGCCTGCACTAATAATCGACAGACCTGCACTAATAATACACAGTCCTGCACTAATAATCCACAGACCAGCACTAATAATCCACAGGCCTGCACTAATAATCCAGAGACCTGGACTAATTATGCACAGGCCTGGACTAATAATCCACAGGATTGGAGTAATAATCCACAGGCCTGCACTAATAATCCACAGACCTGCACTAATAATCCACAGATCTGCACTAATAATACACAGGCCTGCACTAATAATCCACAGACCTGCACTAATAATCCACAGGCCTGCACTAATAATCCACAGACCTGCACTAATAATCCACAGGCCTGCACTAATAATCCAGAGAATTGGACTAATTATGCACAGGCCTGGACAAATAATCCACAGGTCTGGAGTAATAATCCACAGGCCTGCACTAATAATCCACAGACCTGCACTAATAATACACAAACCTGCACTAATAATACACAGGCCTGCCCGAATAATCCACAGACCTGTACTAATAATCGACAGACGTGCATTACTAGTAGTCAGGCCTGTACTAATAATGCACAGGCCTGCACTAATAATGCACAGGCCTGCACTTATAATCAACAGACCTGCACTAATAATCCACAGGCCTGCACTAATAATCCAGAGAATTAGACTAATTATGCACAGGCCTGGACAAATAATCCACAGGTCTGGAGTAATAATCCACAGGCCTGCACTAATAATCCACAGACCTGCACTAATAATACACAGACCTGCACTAATAATACACAGGCCTGCACTAATAATCCACAGACCAGGACTAATAATCCACAGGCCTGCACTAATAATCCACAGGCCTGCACTAATAATCCACAGGCCTGCACTAATAATCCGCAGACCTGCACTAATAATACGCAGGCCTGCACTAATAATAGAAAGGCCTGCACTAATAATCCAAAGACCTGGACTAATAATTCACAGGCCTGCACTAATAATCCACAGGCCTGCACTAATAATCCACAGGCCTGGACTAATAATCCACAGGCCTGCACTAATAATCCAAAGGCCTGCAATAATAACCCATAGGCCTGCACTAATAATCCACAGGCCAGCACTAATAATCCACAGACCAGGACTAATAATCCACAGGCCTGGACTAATAATCAACTGGACTGGACTAATAATCAACAGGCCTGCTGTAATAATCCACAGACCTGCACTAATGCTCCACAGGCATGCACAATAATCCACAGGCCTTGACTAATAATCCACAGGCCTGCCCGAATAATCCACAGGCCTGCACTAATAATCCACAGACCTGCACTAATAATACACAGGCTGCACTAGTAATCCAGAGACGTGGAGTAATAATCCGCAGGCCTGGATTAATAATCCACAGGTCTGGATTAATAATCCACTGGCCTGCAATAATAATCCACAGACCTGCACTAATAATCCGCAGGCCTGCACTAATAATACAGAGGCCTGCACTAATGATCCACAGGCCTGCACTAATATTCCACAGAGCTGAACTAATAATCCAGAGGCCTGCACAAATGATCCACAGGCCTGCACTAATAATCCACAGACCGGCACTAATAGTACACAGGCCTGCACTAATAATCCACAGGCCTGGACTAATAATACACAGGCCTGCACAAATATTGCACAGACCTGCGCTAATAATCTACAGGCCTGCACTAATAATCCACAGGTCTGCATTAATAATCCACAGACCTGCGCTAATAATACACAGGCCTGCACTAATAATCCACAGGCCTGCACTAATAATCCACAGGCCTGCACTAATAATCCACAGACCACCACTAATAATACACAGGCCTGCACTAATAATCCACAGACCTGGACTAACAATCCAGAGGCCTGCACTAATAATCCACAGACCTGGACTAATAATCCACAGGCCCGGACTAATAACCACAGGTCTGGACTAATAATACAAAGGCCTGCACTAATAATCCACAGGCCTGCACTAATAATCCACAGACCTGGACTAATAATCCACAGGTCTGGACAAATATTCCACAGACCTGCACTAGTAACACACAGGCCTGCACTAATAATCCACAGACCTGGACTAATAATCCACAGGCCTGCACTAATAATCCACAGACCTGCACTAATAATACACAGACCTGCACTAATAATCCACTGACCTGTACTAATAATCGACAGACGTGCATTACTAGTAGACAGGCCCGCACTAACAAAGCACAGGCCTGCACTAATAATGCACAGGCCTGCACTAATAATACACAGGGCTGCACTAATAATCCACAGACCTGCACTAATAATCCACAGGCCTGCACTAATAATCCAGAGAATTGGACTAATTATGCACAGGCCTGGACAAATAATCCACAGGTCTGGAGTAATAATCCACAGGCCTGCACTAATAATCCACAGACCTGCACTAATAATCCACAGACCTGCACTAATAATCGACAGACGTGCATTACTAGTAGACAGGACAGCACTAATAATGCAAAGGCCTGCACTAATAATGCACAGGCCTTGACTAATATTCCACAGGGCTGCACCAATAATCCACAGACCTGCACAAATAATACACAGGCCTGCACTAATAATCCACAGACCTGCACTAATAATCCACAGGCCTGCACTAATAATCCAGGGACCTGGACTAATTATGCACAGGCCCGGACAAATAATCCACAGGTCTGGAGTAATAATCCACAGGCCTGCATTAATAATCCACAGACCTGCACTAATAATACACAGACCTGCACAAATAATACATGGGCCTGCACTAATAATCCACAGACCTGCACTAATAATCCAGAGACCTGCACTAATAATACACAGGCCTGCACTAATAATCGACAGGCCTGGACTAATAATCCACAAGCCTGCACTAATAATCCTCCGATCTGCAGTAATAATCCACAGGCGTGCCCTAATAATTCACAGACCTGCACTAATAATCTACAGGCCTGCACTAATAATCCACAGGCCTGCACTAATAATCCACAGACCAGGACTAATAATCCACAGGCCTGCACTAATAATCCACAGGCCTGCACTAATAATCCACAGGCCTGCAGTAATAATCCGTAGACCTGCATTAATAATACACAGGCCTGCACTAATAATCCAAAGACCTGGACTAATAATCCACAGGCCTGCACTAATAATCCACAGGCCTGCACTAATAATCCACAGGCCTGGACTAATTATCCACAGGCCTGGACTAATAATCCACAGGTCTGCACTAATATTCCAATGGCCTGCACTAATAATCCACAGACCTGCACTAATAATCGACAGACGTGCATTACTAGTAGTCAGGCCTGCACTAATAATGCACAGGCCTGCACTAATAATGCACAGGCCTTGACTAATAATCCACAGGCCTGCACTAATAATCGACAGACCTGCACTAATAATCCACAGACCTGCACTAATAATCCACAGACCTGCACTAATAATCCACAGACCTGCACTAATAATCCACAGACCTGGACTAATAATCCACAGGCCTGGACTAATAATCCACAGGCCTGCCCTAATAATCCACAGGCCTGCACTAATAATCCACAGACATGCACTAATAATACACAGGCTGCACTAATAATCCAGAGACGTGGAGTAATAATCCACAGGCCTCAATTTATAATCCACAGGTCTGGATTAATAATCCACAGGCCTGCAATAATAATCCACAGACCTGCACTAATAATCCGCAGGCCTGCACTAACAATATAGAGGCCTGCACTAATGATCCACAGGCCTGCACTAATATTCCACAGAGCTGAACTAATAATCCAGAGGCCTGCACAAATGATCCACAGGCCTGCACTAATAATCGACAGACCTGCACTAATAGTACACAGGCCTGCACTAATAATCCACAGGCCTGGACTAATAATACACAGGCCTGCACAAATATTGCACAGACCTGCGCTAATAATACACAGGCCTGCACTAATAATCCACAGACCTGCACTAATAATACACAGGCCTGCACTAATAATCCATAGACCTGGACTAACAATCCTGAGGCCTGCACTAATAATCCACAGACCTGGACTAATAATCCACAGGCCTGGACTAATAATCCACAGTTCTGGACTAATAATACACAGGCCTGCACTAATAATCCACAGGCCTGCACTAACAATCCACAGACCTGCACTAATAATCCACAGGCCTGGACTAATATTACACAGGCCTGCACTAATAATCCACAGACCTGGACTAACAATCCAGAGGCCTGCACTAATAATCCACAGACCTGGACTAATAATCCATAGGCCTGGACTAATAATCCACAGGTCTGGACTAATAATCCACAGACCTGCACTAGTAACACACAGGCCTGCACTAATAATCCACAGACCTGGACTAATAATCCACAGGCCTGCACTAATAATCCACAGACCTGGACTAATTATCCACAGGCCTGGACTAATAATCCACAGCTCTGCACTAATAATCCAAAGGACTGCACTAATAATCCACAGACCTGTACTAATAATCGACAGACGTGCATTACTAGTAGACAGGCCTGCAATAATAATGCACAGGCCTGCACTAATAATGCACAGGCCTGCACTAATAATCCACAGGCCTGCACCAATAATCCACAGACCTGCACTAATAATGCACAGGCCTGCACTAATAATGCACAGGCCTTGACTAATAATCCACAGGCCTGCACTAATAATCGAGAGACCTGCACTAATAATACACAGTCCTGCACTAATAATCCACAGACCAGCACTAATAATCCACAGGCCTGCACTAATAATCCAGAGACCTGGACTAATTATGCACAGGCCTGGACTAATAATCCACAGGTTTGGAGTAATAATCCACAGGCCTGCACTAATAATCCCCAGACCTGCCCTAATAATCCACAGATCTGCACTAATAATACACAGGCCTGCACTAATAATCCACAGACCTGCACTAATAATCCACAGGCCTGCACTAATAATCCACAGACCTGCACTAATAATCCACAGGCCTGCACTAATAATCCAGAGAATTGGACTAATTATGCACAGGCCTGGACAAATAATCCACAGGTCTGGAGTAATAATCCACAGGCCTGCACTAATAATCCACAGACCTGCGCTAATAATACACAAACCTGCACTAATAATACACAGGCCTGCCCGAATAATCCACAGACCTGTACTAATATTCGACAGACGTGCATTACTAGTAGACAGGCCTGCACTAATAATGCACAGGCCTGCACTAATAATGCACAGGCCTGCACTAATAATACAGAGGCCTGCACTAATAATACACAGGCCTGCACTAATAATCCACAGGCCTGCACTAATAATCCACAGGCCTGGACTAATTATCCACAGGCCTGGACTAATAATCCATAGGTCTGCACTAATATTCCAATGGCCTGCACTAATAATCCACAGACCCGCACTAATAATCGACAGACGTGCATTACTAGTAGTCAGGCCTGCACTAATAATGCACAGGCCTGCACTAATAATGCACAGGCCTTGACTAATAATCCACAGGCCTGCACTAATAATCGACAGCCCTGCACTAATAATACACAGTCCTGCACTAATAATCCACAGACCAGCACTAATAATCCACAGGCCTGCACTAATAATCCAGAGACCTGGACTAATTATGCAGAGGCCTGGACTAATAATCCACAGGTTTGGAGTAATAATCCACAGGCCTGCACTAATAATCCACAGACCTGCACTAATAATCCACAGACCTGCACTAATAATCCACAGACCTGCACTAATAATCCACAGACCTGCACTAATAATCCACATGCCTGCACTAATAATCCACAGGCCTGGACTAATAATCCACAGGCCTGGACTAATAATCCACAGGCCTGCCCTAATAATCCACAGGCCTGCACTAATAATCCACAGACCTGCACTAATAATACACAGGCTGCACTAATAATCCAGAGACGTGGAGTAATAATCCACAGGCCTCGATTTATAATCCACAGGTCTGGATTAATAATCCACAGGCCTGCAATAATAATCCACAGACCTGCACTAATAATCCGCAGGCCTGCACTAATAATACAGAGGCCTGCACTAATGATCCACAGGCCTGCACTAATATTCCACAGAGCTGAACTAATAATCCAGAGGCCTGCACAAATGATCCACAGGCCTGCACTAATAATCCACAGACCTGCACTAATAGTACACAGGCCTGCACTAATAATCCACAGGCCTGGACTAATAATACAAAGGCCTGCACAAATATTGCACAGACCTGCGCTAATAATCTACAGGCCTGCACTAATAATCCACAGGCCTGCATTAATAATCCACAGACCTGCGCTAATAATACACAGACCTGCACTAATAATCCACAGGCCTGCACTAATAATCCACAGGCCTGCACTAATAATCCACAGACCTGCACTAATAATACACAGGCCAGCACTAATAATCCACAGACCTGGACTAACAATCCTGAGGCCTGCACTAATAATCCACAGACCTGGACTAATAATCCACAGGCCTGGACTAATAATCCACAGGTCTGGACTAATAATACACAGGCCTGCACTAATAATCCACAGGCCTGCACTAACAATCCACAGACCTGCACTAATAATCCACAGGCCTGGACTAATAATACACAGGCCTGCACTAATAATCCACAGACCTGGACTAACAATCCAGAGGCCTGCACTAATAATCCACAGACCTGGACTAATAATCCACAGGCCTGGACTAATAATCCACAGGTCTGGACTAATAATCCATAGACCTGCACTAGTAACACACAGGCCTGCACTAATAATCCACAGACCTGGACTAATAATCCACAGGCCTGCACTAGTAATCCACAGACCTGGACTAATTATCCACAGGCCTGGACTAATAATCCACAGCTCTGCACTAATAATCCAAAGGACTGCACTAATAATCCACAGACCTGTACTAATAATCGACAGACGTGCATTACTAGTAGACAGGCCTGCAATAATAATGCACAGGCCTGCACTAATAATGCACAGGCCTGCACTAATAATCCACAGGCCTGCACCAATAATCCACAGACCTGCACTAATAATGCACAGGCCTGCACTAATAATGCACAGGCCTTGACTAATAATCCACAGGCCTGCACTAATAATCGACAGACCTGCACTAATAATACACAGTCCTGCACTAATAATCCACAGACCAGCACTAATAATCCACAGGCCTGCACTAATAATCCAGAGACCTGGACTAATTATGCACAGGCCTGGACTAATAATCCACAGGATTGGAGTAATAATCCACAGGCCTGCACTAATAATCCACAGACCTGCACTAATAATCCACAGATCTGCACTAATAATACACAGGCCTGCACTAATAATCCACAGACCTGCACTAATAATCCACAGGCCTGCACTAATAATCCACAGACCTGCACTAATAATCCACAGGCCTGCACTAATAATCCAGAGAATTGGACTAATTATGCACGGGCCTGGACAAATAATCCACAGGTCTGGAGTAATAATCCACAGGCCTGCACTAATAATCCACAGACCTGCACTAATAATACACAAACCTGCACTAATAATACACAGGCCTGCCCGAATAATCCACAGACCTGTACTAATAATCGACAGACGTGCATTACTAGTAGTCAGGCCTGTACTAATAATGCACAGGCCTGCACTAATAATGCACAGGCCTGCACTTATAATCAACAGACCTGCACTAATAATCCACAGGCCTGCACTAATAATCCAGAGAATTAGACTAATTATGCACAGGCCTGGACAAATAATCCACAGGTCTGGAGTAATAATCCACAGGCCTGCACTAATAATCCACAGACCTGCACTAATAATACACAGACCTGCACTAATAATACACAGGCCTGCACTAATAATCCACAGACCAGGACTAATAATCCACAGGCCTGCACTAATAATCCACAGGCCTGCACTAATAATCCACAGGCCTGCACTAATAATCCGCAGACCTGCACTAATAATACGCAGGCCTGCACTAATAATAGAAAGGCCTGCACTAATAATCCAAAGACCTGGACTAATAATTCACAGGCCTGCACTAATAATCCACAGGCCTGCACTAATAATCCACAGGCCTGGACTAATAATCCACAGGCCTGCACTAATAATCCAAAGGCCTGCAATAATAACCCATAGGCCTGCACTAATAATTCGCAGGCCTGCACTAATAATCCACAGGCCAGCACTAATAATCCACAGACCAGGACTAATAATCCACAGGCCTGGACTAATAATCAACTGGACTGGACTAATAATCAACAGGCCTGCTGTAATAATCCACAGACCTACACTAATGCTCCACAGGCATGCACAATAATCCACAGGCCTTGACTAATAATCCACAGGCCTGCCCGAATAATCCACAGGCCTGCACTAATAATCCACAGACCTGCACTAATAATACACAGGCTGCACTAGTAATCCAGAGACGTGGAGTAATAATCCGCAGGCCTGGATTAATAATCCACAGGTCTGGATTAATAATCCACAGGCCTGCAATAATAATCCACAGACCTGCACTAATAATCCGCAGGCCTGCACTAATAATACAGAGGCCTGCACTAATGATCCACAGGCCTGCACTAATATTCCACAGAGCTGAACTAATAATCCAGAGGCCTGCACAAATGATCCACAGGCCTGCACTAATAATCCACAGACCGGCACTAATAGTACACAGGCCTGCACTAATAATCCACAGGCCTGGACTAATAATACACAGGCCTGCACAAATATTGCACAGACCTGCGCTAATAATCTACAGGCCTGCACTAATAATCCACAGGTCTGCATTAATAATCCACAGACCTGCGCTAATAATACACAGGCCTGCACTAATAATCCACAGGCCTGCACTAATAATCCACAGGCCTGCACTAATAATCCACAGACCACCACTAATAATACACAGGCCTGCACTAATAATCCACAGACCTGGACTAACAATCCAGAGGCCTGCACTAATAATCCACAGACCTGGACTAATAATCCACAGGCCCGGACTAATAACCACACGTCTGGACTAATAATACAAAGGCCTGCACTAATAATCCACAGGCCTGCACTAATAATCCACAGACCTGGACTAATAATCCACAGGTCTGGACAAATATTCCACAGACCTGCACTAGTAACACACAGGCCTGCACTAATAATCCACAGACCTGGACTAATAATCCACAGGCCTGCACTAATAATCCACAGACCTGCACTAATAATACACAGACCTGCACTAATAATCCACTGACCTGTACTAATAATCGACAGACGTGCATTACTAGTAGACAGGCCCGCACTAACAAAGCACAGGCCTGCACTAATAATGCACAGGCCTGCACTAATAATACACAGGGCTGCACTAATAATCCACAGACCTGCACTAATAATCCACAGGCCTGCACTAATAATCCAGAGAATTGGACTAATTATGCACAGGCCTGGACAAATAATCCACAGGTCTGGAGTAATAATCCACAGGCCTGCACTAATAATCCACAGACCTGCACTAATAATACACAGACCTGCACTAATAATCCACTGACCTGTACTAATAATCGACCGACGTGCATTAGTAGTAGACAGGCCCGCACTAATAAAGCACAGGCCTGCACTAATAATGCACAGGCCTGCACTAATAATACACAGGCCTGCACTAATAATCAACAGACCTGCACTAATAATCCACAGGCCTGCACTAATAATCCAGAGAATTGGACTAATTATGCACAGGCCTGGACAAATAACCCACAGGTCTGGAGAAATAATCCATAGGCCTGCACTAATAATCCACAGACCTGGACTAATTATCCACAGGCCTGGACTAATAATCCACAGCTCTGCACGAATAATCCAAAGGACTGCACTAATAATCCACAGACCTGCACTAATAATCGACAGACGTGCATTACTAGTAGACAGGACAGCACTAATAATGCAAAGGCCTGCACTAATAATGCACAGGCCTTGACTAATAATCCACAGGCCTGCAGCAATAATCCACAGACCTGCACTAATAATACACAGGCCTGCACTAATAATCCACAGACCTGCACTAATAATCCACAGGCCTGCACTAATAATCCAGAGACCTGGACTAATTATGCACAGGCTTGGACAAATAATCCACAGGTCTGGAATAATAATCCACAGGCCTGCATTAATAATCCACAGACCTGCACTAATAATACACAGACCTGCACTAATAATACACGGGCCTGCACTAATAATCCACAGACCTGCACTAATAATCCACAGACCTGCACTAATAATACACAGGCCTGCACTAATAATCCACAGGCCTGGACTAATAATCCACAGACCTGCACTGATAATCTTCAGGCCTGCACTAATAATCCACAGGCCTGCACTAATAATCCACAGACCAGGACTAATAATCCACAGGCCTGGACTAATAATCCACAGGCCTGCACTAATAATCCACAGGCCTGCAGTAATAATCCGTAGACCTGCACTAATAATACACAGGCCTGCACTAATAATCCAAAGGCCTGCACTAATAATCCAAAGACCTGGACTAATAATCCACAGGCCTGCACTAATAATCCACAGGCCTGCACTAATAATCCACAGGACTGGACTAATTATCCACAGGCCTGGACTAATAATCCAAAGGTCTGCACTAATATTCCAATGGCCTGCACTAATAATCCACAGACCTGCACTAATAATCGACAGACGTGCATTAGTAGTAGTCAGGCCTGCACTAATAATGCACAGGCCTGCACTAATAATGCACAGGCCTTGACTAATAATCCACAGGCCTGCGTTAATAATCGACAGACCTGCACTAATAATACACAGTCCTGCACTAATAATCCACAGACCAGCACTAATAATCCACAGGCCTGCACTAATAATCCAGAGACCTGGACTAATTATGCACAGACCAGGACTAATAATCCACAGGTTTGGAGTAATAATCCACAGGCCTGCACTAATAATCCACAGACCTGCACTAATAATCCACAGACCTGCACTAATAATCCACAGACCTGCACTAATAATCCAAAGACCTGCACTAATAATCCACAGGCCTGCACTAATAATCCACAGGCCTGGACTAATAATCCACAGGCCTGGACTAATAATCCACAGGCCTGCCCTAATAATCCACAGGCCTGCACTAATAATCCACAGACCTGCACTAATAATACACAGGCTGCACTAATAATCCAGAGACGTGGAGTAATAATCCACAGGCCTCGATTTATAATCCACAGGTCTGGATTAATAATCCACAGGCCTGCAATAATAATCAACAGACCTGCACTAATAATCCGCAGGCCTGCACTAATAATACAGAGGCCTGCACTAATGATCCACAGGCCTGCACTAATATTCCACAGAGCTGAACTAATAATCCAGAGGCCTGCACAAATTATCCACAGGCCTGCACTAATAATCCACAGACCTGCACTAATAGTACACAGGCCTGCACTAATAATCCACAGGCCTCGACTAATAATACACAGGCCTGCACAAATATTGCACAGACATGCACTAATAATCTACAGGCCTGCACTAATAATCCACAGGCCTGCATTAATAATCCACAGACCTGCGCTAATAATACACAGGCCTGCACTAATAATCCACAGACCTGCACTAATAATCCAAAGACCTGCACTAATAATCCACAGACCTGCACTAATAATACACAGGCTGCACTAATAATCCAGAGACGTGGAGTAATAATCCACAGGCCTCGATTTATAATCCACAGGTCTGGATTAATAATCCACAGGCCTGCAATAATAATCCACAGACCTGCACTAATAATCCGCAGGCCTGCACTAATAATACAGAGGCCTGCACTAATGTTCCACAGGCCTGCACTAATATTCCACAGAGCTGAACTAATAATCCAGAGGCCTGCACAAATGATCCACAGGCCTGCACTAATAATCCACAGACCTGCACTAATAGTACACAGGCCTGCACTAATAATCCACAGGCCTGGATTAATAATACACAGGCCTGCACAAATATTGCACAGACCTGCACTAATAATCTACAGGCCTGCACTAATAATCCACAGGCCTGCATTAATAATCCACAGACCTGCGCTAATAATACACAGGCCTGCACTAATAATCCACAGGCCTGCACTAATAATCCACAGGCCTGCACTAATAATCCACAGACCTGCACTAATAATACACAGGCCTGCACTAATAATCCACAGACGTGGACTAACAATCCTGAGGCCTGCACTAATAATCCACAGACCGGGACTAATAATCCACAGGCCTGGACTAATAATCCACAGGTCTGGACTAATAATACACAGGCCTGCACTAATAATCCACAGGCCTGCACTAATAATCCACAGACCTGCACTAATAATCCAAAGGCCTGGACAAATAATACACAGGCCTGCACTAATAATCCACAGACCTGGACTAACAATCCAGAGGCCTGCACTAATAATCCACAGACCTGGACTAATAATCCACAGGCCTGGACTAATAATCCACAGGTCTGGACTAATAATCCACAGACCTGAACTAGTAACACACAGGCCTGCACTAATAATCCAAAGACCTGGACTAATAATCCACAGGCCTGCACTAATAATCCACAGACCTGGACTAATTATCCACAGGCCTGGACAAATAATCCACAGCTCTGCACTAATAATCCAAAGGACTGCACTAATAATCCACAGACCTGCACTAATAATCGACAGACTTGCATTACTAGTAGACAGGCTTGCAATAATAATGCACAGGCCTGCACTAATAATGCACAGGCCTGCACTAATAATCCACAGGCCTGCACCAATAATCCACAGACCTGCACTAATAATGCACAGGCCTGCACTAATAATGCACAGGCCTTGACTAATAATCCACAGGCCTGCACTAATAATCGACAGACCTGCACTAATAATACACAGTCCTGCACTAATAATCCACAGACCAGCACTAATAATCCACAGGCCTGCACTAATAATCCAGAGACCTGGACTAATTATGCACAGGCCTGGACTAATAATCCACAGGTT
Source organism: Isurus oxyrinchus (assembly GCA_026770705.1). Taxonomy (NCBI): domain Eukaryota; kingdom Metazoa; phylum Chordata; class Chondrichthyes; order Lamniformes; family Lamnidae; genus Isurus; species Isurus oxyrinchus. The sequence continues at coordinate 1,116,019 of JANJGN010000003.1, read as the reverse complement.
TGGAGTAATACTCCACAGGCCTGCACTAATAATCCACAGACCTGCACTAATAATCCACAGACCTGCACTAATAATACACAGGCCTGCACTAATAATCCACAGACCTGCACTAATAATCCACAGGCCTGCACTAATAATCAACAGACCTGCACTAATAATCCACAGGCCTGCACTAATAATCCAGAGAATTGGACTAATTATGCACAGGCCTGGACAAATAATCCACAGGTCTGGAGTAATAATCCACAGGCCTGCACTAATAATCCACAGACCTGCACTAATAATACACAAACCTGCACTAATAATACACAGGCCCGCCCGAATAATCCACAGACCTGTACTAATAATCGACAGACGTGCATTAGTAGTAGACAGGCCTGCACTAATAATGCACAGGCCTGCACTAATAATGCACAGGCCTGCACTAATAATACACAGGCCTGCACTAATAATCAACAGACCTGCACTAATAATCCACAGGCCTGCACTAATAATCCAGAGAATTGGACTAATTATGCACAGGCCTGGACAAATAATCCACAGGTCTGGAGTAATAATCCACAGGCCTGCACTAATAATCCACAGACCTGCACTAATAATACACAGACATGCACTAATAATACACAGGCCTGCACTAATAATCCACAGACCAGGACTTATAATCCACAGGCCTGCACTAATAATCCACAGGCCTGCACCAATAATCCACAGACCTGCACTAATAATGCACAGGCCTGCACTAATAATGCACAGGCCTGCACTAATAATACACAGGCCTGCACTAATAATCGACAGACCTGCACTAATAATACACAGGCCTGCACTAATAATCCACAGACCAGCACTGATAATCCACAGGCCTGCACTAATAATCCAGAGACCTTTACTAATTATGCACAGGCCTGGACTAATAATCCACAGGTTTGGAGTAATAATCCACAGGCCTGCACCCATAATCCACAGACCTGCACTAATAATCCACAGACCTGCACTAATAATACACAGGCCTGCACTAATAATCCACAGACCTGCACTAATAATCCATAGGCCTGCAATAATAATCCACAGACCTGCACTAATAATCCACAGGCCTGCACTAATAATCCAGAGAATTGGACTAATTATGCACAGGCCTGGACAAATAATCCACAGGTCTGGAGTAATAATCCACACGCCTGCACTAATAATCCACAGACCTGCACTAATAATACACAGACCTGCACAAATAATCCACTGACCTGTACTAATAATCGACAGACGTGCATTACTAGTAGACAGGCCTGCACGAATAATGCACAGGCCTGCACTAATAATGCACAGGCCTGCACTAATAATCCACAGGCCTGCACTAATAATCAACAGACCTGCACTAATATTCCACAGGCCTGCACTAATAATCCAGAGAATTGGACTAATTGTGCACAGGCCTGGACAAATAATCCACAGGTCTGGAGTAATAATCCATAGGCCTGCACTAATAATCCACAGACCTGGACGAATTATCCACAGGCCTGGACTAATAATCCACAGCTCTGCACTAATAATCCAAAGGACTGCACTAATAATCCACAGACCTGCTCTAATAATCGACAGACGTGCATTACTAGTAGACAGGACAGCACTAATAATGCAAAGGCCTGCACTAATAATGCACAGGCCTTGACTTATAATCCACAGGCCTGCACCAATAATCCACAGACCTGCACTAATAATACACAGGCCTGCACTAATAATCCACAGACCTGCACTAATAATCCAAAGACCTGCACTAATAATCCACAGGCCTGCACTAATAATCCTCCGCTCTGCAGTAATAATCCACAGGCGTGCCCTAGTAATTCACAGACCTGCACTAATAATCTACAGGCCTGCACTAATAATCCACAGGCCTGCACTAATAATCCACAGACCAGGACTAATAATCCACATGCCTGGACTAATAATCCACAGGCCTGCACTAATAATCCACACGCCTGCAGTAATAATCCGTAGACCTGCACTAATAATACACAGGCCTGCACTAATAATCCAAAGGCCTGCACTAATAATCCAAAGACCTGGACTAATAATCCACAGGCCTGCACTTATAATCCACAGGCCTGCACTAATAATCCACAGGCCTGGACTAATTATCCACAGGCCTGGATTAATAATCCATAGGTCTGCACTAATGTTCCAATGGCCTGCACTAATAATCCACAGACCTGCACTAATAATCGACAGACGTGCATTACTAGTAGACAGGCCTGCAATAATAATGCACAGGCCTGCACTAATAATGCACAGGCCTGCACTAATAATCCACAGGCCTGCACCAATAATCCACAGACCTGCACTAATAATGCACAGGCCTGCACTAATAATGCACAGGCCTTGACTAATAATCCACAGGCCTGCACTAATAATCGAGAGACCTGCACTAATAATACACAGTCCTGCACTAATAATCCACAGACCAGCACTAATAATCCACAGGCCTGCACTAATAATCCAGAGACCTGGACTAATTATGCACAGGCCTGGACTAATAATCCACAGGTTTGGAGTAATAATCCACAGGCCTGCACTAATAATCCACAGACCTGCACTAATAATCCACAGACCTGCACTAATAATCCACAGACCTGCACTAATAATCCACAGACCTGCACTAATAATCCACAGGCCTGGACTAATAATCCACAGGCCTGGACTAATAATCCACAGGCCTGGACTAATAATCCACAGGCCTGCCCTAATAATCCACAGCCCTGCACTAATAATCCACAGACCTGCCCTAATAATACACAGGCTGCACTAATAATCCAGAGACGTGGAGTAATAATCCACAGGCCTCGATTTATAATCCACAGGTCTGGATTAATAATCCACAGGCCTGCAATAATAATCCACAGACCTGCATTAATAATCCGCAGGCCTGCACTAATAATACAGAGGCCTGCACTAATGATCCACAGGCCTGCACTAATATTCCACAGAGCTGAACTAATAATCCAGAGGCCTGCACAAATGATCCACAGGCCTGCACTAATAATCGACAGACCTGCACTAATAGTACACAGGCCTGCACTAATAATCCACAGGCCTGGACTAATAATACACAGGCCTGCACAAATATTGCACAGACCTGCGCTAATAATCTACAGGCCTGCACTAATAATCCACAGGCCTGCATTAATAATCCACAGACCTGCGCTAATAATACACAGGCCTGCACTAATAATCCACAGGCCTGCACTAATAATCCACAGGCCTGCACTAATAATCCACAGACCTGCACTAATAATACACAGGCCTGCACTAATAATCCACAGACGTGGACTAACAATCCTGAGGCCTGCACTAATAATCCACAGACCAGGACTAATAATCCACAGGCCTGGACTAATAATCCACAGGTCTGGACTAATAATACACAGGCCTGCACTAATAATCCACAGGCCTGCACTAATAATCCACAGACCTGCACTAATAATCCACAGGCCTGGACTAATAATACACAGGCCTGCACTAATAATCCACAGACCTGGACTAACAATCCAGAGGCCTGCATTAATAATCGACAGACCTGGACTAATAATCCACAGGCCTGGACTAATAATCCACAGGTCTGGACTAATAATCCACAGACCTGCACTAGTAACACACAGGCCTGCACTAGTAACACACAGGCCTGCACTAATAATCCACAGGTCTGGACTAATAATACACAGGCCTGCAATAATAATCCACAGGCCTGCACTAATAATCCGCAGACCTGCACTAATAATCGACAGACGTGCATTACTAGTAGACAGGCCTGCAATAATAATGCACAGGCCTGCACTAATAATGCACAGGTACCACTAATAATCCACAAGCCTGCACCAATAATCCACAGACCTGCACTAATAATGCACAGGCCTGCACTAATAATGCACAGGCCTTGACTAATAATCCACAGGCCTGCACTAATAATCGACAGACCTGCACTAATAATACACAGTCCTGCACTAATAATCCACAGACCAGCACTAATAATCCACAGGCCTGCACTAATAATCCAGAGACCTGGACTAATTATGCACAGGCCTGGACTAATAATCCACAGGTTTGGAGTAATAATCCACAGGCCTGCACTAATAATCCACAGACCTGCACTAATAATCCACAGACCTGCACTAATAATACACAGGCCTGCACTAATAATCCACAGACCTGCACTAATAATCCACAGGCCTGCACTAATAATCCACAGACCTGCACTAATAATCCACAGGCCTGCACTAATAATCCAGAGAATTGGACTAATTATGCACAGGCCTGGACAAATAATCCACAGGTCTGGAGTAATAATCCACAGGCCTGCACTAATAATCCACAGACCTGCACTAATAATACACAAACCTGCACTAATAATACACAGGCCTGCCCGAATAATCCACAGACCTGTACTAATAATCGACAGACGTGCATTACTAGTAGACAGGCCTGCACTAATAATGCACAGGCCTGCACTAATAATGCACAGGCCTGCACTAATAATACACAGGCCTGCACTAATAATCAACAGACCTGCACTAATAGTCCACAGGCCTGCACTAATAATCCAGAGATTTGGACTAATTATGCACAGGCCTGGACAAATAATCCACAGGTCTGGAGTAATAATCCACAGGCCTGCACTAATAATCCACAGACCTGCACTAATAATACACAGACCTGCACTAATAATACACAGGCCTGCACTAATAATCCACAGACCAGGACTAATAATCCACAGGCCTGCACTAATAATCCACAGGCCTGCACTAATAATCCACAGGCCTGCATTAATAATCCACAGAGCTGTACTAATAATCGACAGACGTGCATTACTAGTAGACAGGCCTGCACTAATAATGCACAGGCCTGCACTAATAATGCACAGACATGCACTAATAATACACAGGCCTGCACTAATAATCAACAGACCTGCACTAATAATCCACAGGCCTGCACTAATAAACCAGAGAATTGGACTAATTATGCACAGGCCTGGACAAATAATCCACAGGTCTGGAGTAATAATCCATAGGCCTGCACTAATAATCAACAGACCTGGACTAATTATCCACAGGCCTGGACTAATAATCCACAGCTCTGCACTAATAATCCAAAGGACTGCACTAATAATCCACAGACCTGCTCCAATAATCGACAGACGTGCATTACTAGTAGACAGGACAGCACTAATAATGCAAAGGCCTGCACTAATAATGCACAGGCCTTGACTAATAATCCACAGGCCTGCACCAATAATCCACAGACCTGCACTAATAATACACAGGCCTGCACTAATAATCCACAGACCTGCACTAATAATCCACAGGCCTGCACTAATAATCCAGAGACCTGGACTAATTATGCACAGGCCTGGACAAATAATCCACAGGTCTGGAGTAATAATCCACAGGCCTGCATTAATAATCCACAGACCTGCACTAATAATCCACAGACCTGCACTAATAAACAACAGACCTGCACTAATAATACACAGGCCTGCACTAATAATCCACAGGCCTGGACTAATAATCCACAGGCCTGCACTAATAATCCTCCGATCTGCAGTAATAATCCACAGGCGTGCCCTAGTAATTCACAGACCTGCACTAATAATCTACAGGCCTGCACTAATAATCCACAGGCCTGCACTAATAATCCACAGACCAGGACTAATAATCCACATGCCTGGACTAATAATCCACAGGCCTGCACTAATAATCCACACGCCTGCAGTAATAATCCGTAGACCTGCACTAATAATACACAGGCCTGCACTAATAATCCAAAGGCCTGCACTAATAATCCAAAGACCTGGACTAATAATCCACAGGCCTGCACTTATAATCCACAGGCCTGCACTAATAATCCACAGGCCTGGACTAATTATCCACAGGCCTGGATTAATAATCCATAGGTCTGCACTAATGTTCCAATGGCCTGCACTAATAATCCACAGACCTGCACTAATAATCCACAGACGTGCATTACTAGTAGACAGGCCTGCAATAATAATGCACAGGCCTGCACTAATAATGCACAGGCCTGCACTAATAATCCACAGGCCTGCACCAATAATCCACAGACCTGCACTAATAATGCACAGGCCTGCACTAATAATGCACAGGCCTTGACTAATAATCCACAGGCCTGCACTAATAATCGAGAGACCTGCACTAATAATACACAGTCCTGCACTAATAATCCGCAGACCAGCACTAATAATCCACAGGCCTGCACTAATAATCCAGAGACCTGGACTAATTATGCACAGGCCTGGACTATTAATCCACAGGTTTGGAGTAATAATCCACAGGCCTGCACTAATAATCCACAGACCTGCACTAATAATCCACAGACCTGCACTAATAATCCACAGACCTGCACTAATAATCCACAGACCTGCACTAATAATCCACAGGCCTGGACTAATAATCCACAGGCCTGGACTAATAATCCACAGGCCTGGACTAATAATCCACAGGCCTGCCCTAATAATCCACAGCCCTGCACTAATAATCCACAGACCTGCCCTAATAATACACAGGCTGCACTAATAATCCAGAGACGTGGAGTAATAATCCACAGGCCTCGATTTATAATCCACAGGTCTGGATTAATAATCCACAGGCCTGCAATAATAATCCACAGACCTGCATTAATAATCCGCAGGCCTGCACTAATAATACAGAGGCCTGCACTAATGATCCACAGGCCTGCACTAATATTCCACAGAGCTGAACTAATAATCCAGAGGCCTGCACAAATGATCCACAGGCCTGCACTAATAATCGACAGACCTGCACTAATAGTACACAGGCCTGCACTAATAATCCACAGGCCTGGACTAATAATACACAGGCCTGCACAAATATTGCACAGACCTGCGCTAATAATCTACAGGCCTGCACTAATAATCCACAGGCCTGCATTAATAATCCACAGACCTGCGCTAATAATACACAGGCCTGCACTAATAATCCACAGGCCTGCACTAATAATCCACAGGCCTGCACTAATAATCCACAGACCTGCACTAATAATACACAGGCCTGCACTAATAATCCACAGACGTGGACTAACAATCCTGAGGCCTGCACTAATAATCCACAGACCAGGACTAATAATCCACAGGCCTGGACTAATAATCCACAGGTCTGGACTAATAATACACAGGCCTGCACTAATAATCCACAGGCCTGCACTAATAATCCACAGACCTGCACTAATAATCCACAGGCCTGGACTAATAATACACAGGCCTGCACTAATAATCCACAGACCTGGACTAACAATCCAGAGGCCTGCATTAATAATCGACAGACCTGGACTAATAATCCACAGGCCTGGACTAATAATCCACAGGTCTGGACTAATAATCCACAGACCTGCACTAGTAACACACAGGCCTGCACTAGTAACACACAGGCCTGCACTAATAATCCACAGGTCTGGACTAATAATACACAGGCCTGCAATAATAATCCACAGGCCTGCACTAATAATCCGCAGACCTGCACTAATAATCGACAGACGTGCATTACTAGTAGACAGGCCTGCAATAATAATGCACAGGCCTGCACTAATAATGCACAGGTACCACTAATAATCCACAAGCCTGCACCAATAATCCACAGACCTGCACTAATAATGCACAGGCCTGCACTAATAATGCACAGGCCTTGACTAATAATCCACAGGCCTGCACTAATAATCGACAGACCTGCACTAATAATACACAGTCCTGCACTAATAATCCACAGACCAGCACTAATAATCCACAGGCCTGCACTAATAATCCAGAGACCTGGACTAATTATGCACAGGCCTGGACTAATAATCCACAGGTTTGGAGTAATAATCCACAGGCCTGCACTAATAATCCACAGACCTGCACTAATAATCCACAGACCTGCACTAATAATACACAGGCCTGCACTAATAATCCACAGACCTGCACTAATAATCCACAGGCCTGCACTAATAATCAACAGACCTGCACTAATAATCCACAGGCCTGCACTAATAATCCAGAGAATTGGACTAATTATGCACAGGCCTGGACAAATAATCCACAGGTCTGGAGTAATAATCCACAGGCCTGCACTAATAATCCACAGACCTGCACTAATAATACACAAACCTGCACTAATAATACACAGGCCTGCCCGAATAATCCACAGACCTGTACTAATAATCGACAGACGTGCATTACTAGTAGACAGGCCTGCACTAATAATGCACAGGCCTGCACTAATAATGCACAGGCCTGCACTAATAATACACAGGCCTGCACTAATAATCAACAGACCTGCACTAATAGTCCACAGGCCTGCACTAATAATCCAGAGATTTGGACTAATTATGCACAGGCCTGGACAAATAATCCACAGGTCTGGAGTAATAATCCACAGGCCTGCACTAATAATCCACAGACCTGCACTAATAATACACAGACCTGCACTAATAATACACAGGCCTGCACTAATAATCCACAGACCAGGACTAATAATCCACAGGCCTGCACTAATAATCCACAGGCCTGCACTAATAATCCACAGGCCTGCACTAATAATCCACAGACCTGCACTAATAATACGCAGGCCTGCACTAATAATAGAAAGGCCTGCACTAATAATTCAAAGACCTGGACTAATAATTCACAGGCCTGCACTAATAATCCACAGGCCTGCACTAATAATCCACAGGCCTGGACTAATAATCCACAGGCCTGCACTAATAATCCAAAGGCCTGCAATAATAACCCACAGGCCTGCACTAATAATTCGCAGGCCTGCACTAATAATCCACAGGCCTGCACTAATAATCCACAGACCAGGACAAATAATCCACAGGCCTGGACTAATAATCAACTGGACTGGACTAATAATCCACAGGCCTGCACTAATAATCCACAGACCTGCACTAATGCTCCAAAGGCATGCACAATAATCCACAGGCCTTGACTAATAATCCACAGGCCTGCCCGAATAATCCACAGGCCTGCACTAATAATCCACAGACCTGCACTAATAATACACAGGCTGCACTAGTAATCCAGAGACGTGGAGTAATAATCCACAGGCCTGGATTAATAATCCACAGGTCTGCATTAATAATCCACAGGCCTGCAATAATAATCCACAGACCTGCACTAATAATCCGCAGGCCTGCACTAATAATACAGAGGCCTGCACTAATGATCCACAGGCCTGCACTAATATTCCACAGAGCTGAACTAATAATCCAGAGGCCTGCACAAATGATCCACAGGCCTGCACTAATAATCCACAGGCCTGCATTAATAATCCAGAGACCTGCACTAATAATACACAGGCCTGCACTAATAATCCACAGGCCTGCACTAATAATCCACAGGCCTGCACTAATAATCCACAGACCTGCACTAATAATACACAGGCCTGCACTAATAATCCACAGACCTGGACTAAAAATCCAGAGGCCTGCACTAATAATCCACAGACCTGGACTAATAATCCACAGGCCAGGACTAATAATCCACAGGTCTGGACTAATAATACAAAGGCCTGCACTAATAATCCACAGGCCTGCACTAATAATCCACAGACCTGGACTAATAATCCACAGGTCCTGACTAATAATCCACAGACCTGCACTAGTAACACACAGGCCTGCACTAATAATCCACAGACCTGGACTAATAATCCACAGGCCTGCACTAATAATCCACAGACCTGGACTAATTATCCACAGGCCTGGACTAATAATCCACAGCTCTGCACTAATAATCCAAAGGACTGCACTAATAATCCACAGACCTGTACTAATAATCGACAGACGTGCATTACTAGTAGACAGGCCTGCAATAATAATGCACAGGCCTGCACTAATAATGCACAGGCCTGCACTAATAATCCACAGGCCTGCACCAATAATCCACAGACCTGCACTAATAATGCACAGGCCTGCACTAATAATGCACAGGCCTTGACTAATAATCCACAGGCCTGCACTAATAATCGACAGACCGGCACTAATAATACACAGGCCTGCACTAATAATCCACAGACCAGCACTAATAATCCACAGGCCTGCACTAATAATCCAGAGACCTGGACTAATTATGCACAGGCCTGGACTAATAATCCACAGGTTTGGAGTAATAATCCACAGGCCTGCACTAATAATCCACAGACCTGCACTAATAATCCACAGACCTGCACTAATAATACACAGGCCTGCACTAATAATCAACAGACCTGCACTAATAATCCACAGGCCTGCACTAATAATCCAGAGAATTGGACTAATTATGCACAGGCCTGGACAAATAATCCACAGGTCTGGAGTAATAATCCACAGGCCTGCACTAATAATCCACAGAACTGCACTAATAATACACAGACCAGCACTAATAATACACAGGCCTGCACGAATAATCCACAGACCTGCACTAATAATCCACAGACCAGCACTAATAATACACAGGCCTGCACTAATAATCCACAGGCCTGGACTAATAATCCACAGGCCTGCACTACTCATCCTCCAATCTGCACTAATAATTCAGAGGCCTGCCCTAATAATTCACAGACCTGCACTAATATTCTACAGGCCTGCACTAATAATCCACAGGCCTGCACTAATAATCCACAGACCTGCACTAATAATACGCAGGCCTGCACTAATAATAGAAAGGCCTGCACTAATAATCCAAAGACCTGGACTAATAATTCACAGGCCTGCACTAATAATCCGCAGGCCTGCACAAATAATCCACAGGCCTGGACTAATAATCCACAGGCCTGCACTAAAAATCCAAAGGCCTGCAATAATAACCCACAGGCCTGCACTAATAATTCGCAGGCCTGCACTAATAATCCACAGGCATGCACTAATAATCCACAGGCCTTGACTAATAATCCACAGGCCTGCACTAGTAATCCACAGCCTGCACTAATAATCCACAGACCTGCACTAATAATCCAAAGGCCTGCACTGATAATGCACAGGCCTGTACTAATAATCCACAGGCCTGGACTAATAATCCACAGGCCTGCACTAATAATCCACTGGCCTGCACTAATAATCCACAGGACTGGACTATTAATCCACAGGCCTGGACTAATAATGCACAGGCCAGCACTAATAATCCACAGGCCTGCACTAATAATCCACAGGCCTGAAATTATAATCCACAGGTTTGGATAAATAATCTACAGGCCTGCACTAATAATCCACAGACCTGCACTAATAATCCACAGGCCTGCACTAATAATCCAGTGAACTGCACTAATAATACACAGGCCTGCACTAATAATCCACAGGCCTGGACTTATAATCCACAGGCCTGCACTAATAATACACAGGCCTGCACTAATAATCCACAGACCTGCACTAATAATCCAGAGACCTGGATTAATAATCCACAGGCCTGCACTAATAATCGAAAGACCTGGACTAATAATCCACAGACCTGGATTAATAATCCACAGGCCTGCACTAATAATCCAAAGACCTGGACTAATAATCCACAGGCCTGGATTTATAATCCACAGGTCTGGACCAATAATCCACAGGCCTGCACTAATAATCCACAGACCTGCACTAATAATCCACAGACCTGCACTAATAATCCAGAGGCCTGCACTAACAATCCACAGACCTGCACTAATAATCCACAGTCCAACATTAATAATACACAGGCGTGCACTAATAATCCACAGACCTGCACTAATAATCCACAGGCCTGGACTAAAAATCCACAGGCCTGCACTAATAATCCACAGACCTGCACTAATAATCCACAGGCCAGCACTAATAATCCACAGGCCTGGACTAATAATCCACAGGCCTGGACTAATAATCCACAGGCCTGCCCTAATATTCCACAGGCCTGCCCTAATAATCCACAGGCCTGAACTAATAATCCACAGACCTGCACTAATAATACACAGGCCTGCACTAATAATCCAGAGACGTGGAGTAATAATCCACAGGCCTGGATTAATAATCCACAGCTCTGGATTAATAATCCACAGGCCTGCAATAATAATCCACAGGCCTGCATTAATAATCCACTGGCCTGCACTAATAATACACAGGCCTGCACTAATAATCCACAGACCTGCACTAATAATCCACAGGCCTGCACTAATAATACAGAGGCCTGCAATAATGATCCACATGCCTGCACTAATATTCCACAGAGCTGAACTAATAATCCAGAGGCTTGCACAAATGATCCACAGGCCTGCACTAATAATCCACAGGCCTGCACTAATAGTACACAGGCCTGCACTAATAATCCACAGGCCTGGACTAATAATCCACAGGCCTGCATTATTAATCCACAGACCTGCACTAATAATACACAGGCCTGCACTAATAATCCACAGGCCTGCACTTATAATCCACAGGCCTGCACTAATAATCTACTGACCTGCACTAACAATACAATGGCCTGCACTAATAATCCACAGACCTTGACTAATAATCCACAGGCCTGGACTAATAATCCACAGGTCTGGACTAATAATCCACAGGCCTGCACTAATAATCCACAGGCCTGCACTAATAATCCACAGACCTGCACTAATAATCCACAGGCCTGGACTAATAATCCACAGGCCTGCAATAATGATCCACAGACCTGGACTAATAATCCACAGGCCTGGACTAATAATCCACAGACCTGCACTAGTAATACACAGGCCTGCACTAATAATCCACAGACCTGGACTAATAATCCACAGGCTTGCACTAATAATCCACAGACCTGGACTAATTATCCACAGGCCTGGACTAATAATCCACAGCTCTGTACTATTAATCCAAAGGCCTGCACTATTAATCCAAAGACCTGCGCTAATAATCGACAGACGTGCATTACTAGTAGACAGGACGGCACTAATAATGCAAAGGCCTGCACTAATAATGCACAGGCCTTGACTAATAATCCACAGGCCTACACCAATAATCCACAGACCTGCACTAATAATACACAGGCCTGCACTAATAATCCACAGACCTGCACTAATAATCCACAGGCCTGCACTAATAATCCAGAGACCTGGACTAATTATGCACAGGCCTGGACAAATAATCCACAGGTCTGGAGTAATAATCCACAGGCCTGCATTAATAATCCACAGACCTGCACTAATAATACACAGACCTGCACTAATAATACACAGGCCTGCACTAATAATCCACAGATCTGCACTAATAATCCACAGACCTGCACTAATAATACACAGGCCTGCACTAATAATCCAGAGGCCTGGACTAATAATCCACAGGCCTGCACTAATAATCCTCCGATCTGCAGTAATAATCCACAGGCCTGCCCTAATAATTCACAGACCTGCACTAATAATCTACAGGCCTGCACTAATAATCCACAGGCCTGCACTAATTATCCACAGACCAGGACTAATAATCCACAGGCCTGGACTAATAATCCACAGGCCTGCACTAATAATCCACAGGCCTGCAGTAATAATCCGCAGACCTGCACTAATAATACACAGGCCTGCACTAATAATCCAAAGGCCTGCACTAATAATCCAAAGAACTGGACTAATAATCCACAGGCCTGGACTAATAATACACAGGTCTGCACTAATATTCCAATGGCCTGCACTAATAATCCACAGACCTGCACTAATAATCGACAGACGTGCATTACTAGTAGACAGGCTTGCACTAATAATGCACAGGCCTGCACTAATAATGCACAGGCCTTGACTAATAATCCACAGGCCTGCACTAATAATCGACAGACCTGCACTAATAATAAACAGGACTGCACTAATAATCCACAGACCAGCACTAATAATCCACAGGCCTGCACTAATAATCCAGAGACCTGGACTAATTATGCACAGGCCTGGACTAATAATCCACAGGTTTGGAGTAATAATCCACAGGCCTGCACTAATAATCCACAGACCTGCACTAATAATCCACAGACCTGCACTAATAATACACAGGCCTGCACTAATAATCCACAGACCTGCACTAATAATCCACAGACCTGCACTAATAATACACAGGCCTGCACTAATAATCCACAGGCCTGGACTAATAATCCACAGGCCTGCACTAATAATCCTCCGAGCTGCAGTAATAATCCAAAGGCCTGCCCTAATAATTCACAGACCTGCACTCATAATCTACTGGCCTGCACTAATAATCCACAGACCAGGACTAATAATCCACAGGCCTGGACTAATAATCAACAGGTCTGAACTAATAATCCACAGGCCTGCACTAATAATCCACAGCCTGCACTAATAATCCAAAGACCTGCACGAATAATACACAGGCCTGCACTAATAATCCACAGACCTGGATTAATAATCCACAGGCCTGCACTAATAATGCACAGACCTGGACTAACAATCCACAGGTCTGGACTAATAATCTGCAGGTCTGGACTAATAATCCACAGGCCTGCACTAATAATCCTCAGGCATGCACTTATAATCCAGAGAGCAGCACTAATAATCCACAGGCCTGCACTAATAATCCATAGGCCTGCACTAATAATCCACTGACCTGCACTAATAATCCACAGTCCTGCATTAATAATACACAGGCGTGCACTAATAATCCACAGACCTGCACTAATAATCCACAGGCCTGCACTAATAATCCACAGGCCTTGACTAATAATCCACAGGCCTGCACTAGTAATCCACAGCCTGCACTAATAATCCACAGACCTGCACTAATAATCCAAAGGCCTGCACTGATAATGCACAGGCCTGTACTAATAATCCACAGGCCTGGACTAATAATCCACAGGCCTGCACTAATAATCCACTGGCCTGCACTAATAATCCACAGGACTGGACTATTAATCCACAGGCCTGGACTAATAATGCACAGGCCAGCACTAATAATCCACAGGCCTGCACTAATAATCCACAGGCCTGAAATTATAATCCACAGGTTTGGATAAATAATCTACAGGCCTGCACTAATAATCCAAAGACCTGCACTAATAATCCACAGGCCTGCACTAATAATCCAGTGAACTGCACTAATAATACACAGGCCTGCACTAATAATCCACAGGCCTGGACTTATAATCCACAGGCCTGCACTAATAATACACAGGCCTGCACTAATAATCCACAGACCTGCACTAATAATCCAGAGACCTGGATTAATAATCCACAGGCCTGCACTAATAATCGAAAGACCTGGACTAATAATCCACAGACCTGGATTAATAATCCACAGGCCTGCACTAATAATCCAAAGACCTGGACTAATAATCCACAGGCCTGGATTTATAATCCACAGGTCTGGACCAATAATCCACAGGCCTGCACTAATAATCCACAGACCTGCACTAATAATCCACAGACCTGCACTAATAATCCAGAGGCCTGCACTAACAATCCACAGACCTGCACTAATAATCCACAGTCCTACATTAATAATACACAGGCGTGCACTAATAATCCACAGACCTGCACTAATAATCCACAGGCCTGGACTAAAAATCCACAGGCCTGCACTAATAATCCACAGACCTGCACTAATAATCCACAGGCCAGCACTAATAATCCACAGGCCTGGACTAATAATCCACAGGCCTGGACTAATAATCCACAGGCCTGCCCTAATAATCCACAGGCCTGCCCTAATAATCCACAGGCCTGAACTAATAATCCACAGACCTGCACTAATAATACACAGGCCTGCACTAATAATCCAGAGACGTGGAGTAATAATCCACAGGCCTGGATTAATAATCCACAGCTCTGGATTAATAATCCACAGGCCTGCAATAATAATCCACAGGCCTGCATTAATAATCCACAGGCCTGCACTAATAATACACAGGCCTGCACTAATAATCCACAGACCTGCACTAATAATCCACAGGCCTGCACTAATAATACAGAGGCCTGCAATAATGATCCACATGCCTGCACTAATATTCCACAGAGCTGAACTAATAATCCAGAGGCTTGCACAAATGATCCACAGGCCTGCACTAATAATCCACAGGCCTGCACTAATAGTACACAGGCCTGCACTAATAATCCACAGGCCTGGACTAATAATCCACAGGCCTGCATTATTAATCCACAGACCTGCACTAATAATACACAGGCCTGCACTAATAATCCACAGGCCTGCACTTATAATCCACAGGCCTGCACTAATAATCTACTGACCTGCACTAACAATACAATGGCCTGCACTAATAATCCACAGACCTTGACTAATAATCCACAGGCCTGGACTAATAATCCACAGGTCTGGACTAATAATCCACAGGCCTGCACTAATAATCCACAGGCCTGCACTAATAATCCACAGACCTGCACTAATAATCCACAGGCCTGGACTAATAATCCACAGGCCTGCAATAATGATCCACAGACCTGGACTAATAATCCACAGGCCTGGACTAATAATCCACAGACCTGCACTAGTAATACACAGGCCTGCACTAATAATCCACAGACCTGGACTAATAATCCACAGGCTTGCACTAATAATCCACAGACCTGGACTAATTATCCACAGGCCTGGACTAATAATCCACAGCTCTGTACTATTAATCCAAAGGCCTGCACTAATAATCCAAAGACCTGCGCTAATAATCGACAGACGTGCATTACTAGTAGACAGGACGGCACTAATAATGCAAAGGCCTGGACTAATAATCCACAGGCCTGCACTAATAATCCTCCGATCTGCAGTAATAATCCACAGGCCTGCCCTAATTATTCACAGACCTGCACTAATAATCTACAGGCCTGCACTAATAATCCACAGGCCTGCACTAATTATCCACAGACCAGGACTAATAATCCACAGGCCTGGACTAATAATCCACAGGCCTGCACTAATAATCCACAGGCCTGCAGTAATAATCCGCAGACCTGCACTAATAATACACAGGCCTGCACTAATAATCCAAAGGCCTGCACTAATAATCCAAAGAACTGGACTAATAATCCACAGGCCTGGACTAATAATACACAGGTCTGCACTAATATTCCAATGGCCTGCACTAATAATCCACAGACCTGCACTAATAATCGACAGACGTGCATTACTAGTAGACAGGCTTGCACTAATAATGCACAGGCCTGCACTAATAATGCACAGGCCTTGACTAATAATCCACAGGCCTGCACTAATAATCGACAGACCTGCACTAATAATAAACAGGACTGCACTAATAATCCACAGACCAGCACTAATAATCCACAGGCCTGCACTAATAATCCAGAGACCTGGACTAATTATGCACAGGCCTGGACTAATAATCCACAGGTTTGGAGTAATAATCCACAGGCCTGCACTAATAATCCACAGACCTGCACTAATAATCCACAGACCTGCACTAATAATACACAGGCCTGCACTAATAATCCACAGACCTGCACTAATAATCCACAGACCTGCACTAATAATACACAGGCCTGCACTAATAATCCACAGGCCTGGACTAATAATCCACAGGCCTGCACTAATAATCCTCCGAGCTGCAGTAATAATCCAAAGGCCTGCCCTAATAATTCACAGACCTGCACTCATAATCTACTGGCCTGCACTAATAATCCACAGACCAGGACTAATAATCCACAGGCCTGGACTAATAATCAACAGGTCTGAACTAATAATCCACAGGCCTGCACTAATAATCCACAGCCTGCACTAATAATCCAAAGACCTGCACGAATAATACACAGGCCTGCACTAATAATCCACAGACCTGGATTAATAATCCACAGGCCTGCACTAATAATGCACAGACCTGGACTAACAATCCACAGGTCTGGACTAATAATCTGCAGGTCTGGACTAATAATCCACAGGCCTGCACTAATAATCCTCAGGCATGCACTTATAATCCAGAGAGCAGCACTAATAATCCACAGGCCTGCACTAATAATCCATAGGCCTGCACTAATAATCCACTGACCTGCACTAATAATCCACAGTCCTGCATTAATAATACACAGGCGTGCACTAATAATCCACAGACCTGCACTAATAATCCACAGGCCTGCACTAATAATCCACAGGCCTGCACTAATAATCCACAGACCTGCACTAATAATCCACAGGCCTGCACTAATAATCCACAGGCCTGGACTAATAATCCACAGGCCTGGACTAATAATCCACTGGCCTGCCCTAATAATCCACAGGCCTGCCCTAATAATCCACAGGCCTGCACTAATAATCCACAGACCTGCACTAATAATACACAGGCCTGCACTAATAATCCAGAGACGTGGAGTAATAATCCACAGGCCTGGATTAATAATCCACAGGTTTGGATTAATAATCCACAGGCCTGCAGTAATAATCCACAGACCTGCACTAATAATCCGCAGGCCTGCACTAATAATACAGAGGCCTGCACTAATGATCCACAGGCCTGCACTAATATTCCACAGAGCTGAATTAATAATCCTGAGGCCTGCACAAATGATCCACAGGCCTGCACTAATAATCCACAAACCTGCACTAGTAGTACACAGGCCTGCACTAATAATCCACAGGCCGGAACTAATAATACACAGGCCTGCACAAATATTGCACAGACCTGCGCTAATAATCTACAGGCCTGCACTAATAATCCACAGACCTGCACTAATAATACACTGTCCTGCACTAATAATCCACAGACCTGGATTAACAATCCAGAGGCCTGCACTAATAATCCACTAACCTGGACAAATAATCCACAGGCCTGGACTAATAATCCACAGGTCTGGACTAATAATACACAGGCCTGCACTAATAATCCACAGGCCTGCACTAATAATCCACAGACCTGCACTAATAATCCACAGGCCTGGACTAATAACCCACAAACCTGCAATAATAATCCACAGAGCTGGACTAATAATCCAAAGGCCCTGACTAATAATCCGCAGACCTGCACTAGTAACACACAGGCCTGCACTAATAATCCACAGACCTGGACTAATAATCCACTGGCCTGCACTAATAATCCACAGACCTGGACTAATTATCCACAGGCCTGGACTAATAATCCACAGCTCTGCACTAATAATCCAAAGGACTGCACTAATAATCCACAGACCTGTGCTAATAATCGACAGACGTGCATAACTAGTAGACAGGCCTGCACTAATAATGCACAGGGTTGCACTAATAATGCACAGGCCTGCACTAATAATCCACAGGCCTGCACCAATAATCCACAGACCTGCACTGATAATACACAGGCCTGCACTAATAATCCACAGACCTGCACTAATAATCCACAGGCCTGCACTAATAATCCAGAGAATTGGACTAATTATGCACAGGCCGGGACAAATAATCCACAGGTCTGGAGTAATAATCCACAGGCCTGCACTAATAATCCACAGACCTGCACTAATAATACACAGACCTGCACTAATAATACACAGGCCTGCACGAATAATCCACAGACCTGCACTAATAATCCACAGACCTGCACTAATAATACAGAGGCCTGCACTAATAATCCACAGGCCTGGACTAATAATCCACAGGCCTGCACTAATAATCCTCCAATCTGGACTAATAATTCACAGGCCTGCCCTAATAATTCACAGACCTGCACTAATAATCTACAGGCCTGCACTAATAATCCACAGGCCTGCACTAATAATCCACAGACCAGGACTAATAATCCACAGGCCTGCACTAATAATCCACAGGCCTGCACTAATAATCCACAGGCCTGCACTAATAATCCGCAGACCTGCACTAATAATACGCAGGCCTGCACTAATAATCCAAAGGCCTGCACTAATAATCCAAAGACCTGGACTAATAATCCACAGGCCTGCACTAATAATCTACAGGCCTGCACTAATAATCTACAGGCCTGGACAAATAATCCACAGGCCTGCACTAATAATCCAAAGTCCTGCAATAATAACCCACAGACCTGCACTAATAGTTCGCAGGCCTGCACTAATAATCCACAGGCCTGCACTAATAATCCACAGACCAGGACTAATAATCCACAGGCCTGGACTAATATTCAACTGGTCTGGACTAATAATCCACAGGCCTGCACTAATAATCCACAGACCTGCACTAATAATCCACAGGCATGTACTAATAATCCACAGGCCTTGACTAATAATCCACAGGCCTGCACTAGTAATCCACAGGCCTGCACTAATAATCCACAGACCTGCACTAAAAAACCACAGGCCTGCACTAATAATGCACAGGCCTGTACTAATAATCCACAGGCCTGGACTAATAATCCACAGGCCTGCACTAATAATCCACAGGACTGGACTATTAATCCACAGGCCTGGACTAATAATGCACAGGCCTGCACTAATAATCCAAAGGCCTGCACTAATAATCCAAAGACCTGGACTAATAATCCACAGGCCTGCACTAATAATACACAGGCCTGCACTAATAATCCACAGGCCTGGACTAATAATCCACGGGCCTGCACTAATAATCCAAAGGCCTGCAATAATAATCCGCAGGCCTGCACTAATAATTCACAGGCCTGCACTAATAATCCACAGGCCTGCACTAATAATCCACAGACCTGCACTAATAAACCACAGGCCTGCACTAATAATGCACAGCCCTGTACTAATAATCCACAGGCCTGGACTAATAATCCACAGGCCTGCACTAATAATCCACAGGACTGGACTATTAATCCACAGGCCTGGACTAATAATGCACAGGCCTGCACTAATAATCCAAAGGCCTGTACTAATAATCCAAAGACCTGGACTAATAATCCACAGGCCTGCACTAATAATACACAGGCCTGCACTAATAATCCACAGGCCTGGACTAATAATCCACGGGCCTGCACTAATAATCCAAAGGCCTGCAATAATAATCCGCAGGCCTGCACTAATAATTCACAGGCCTGCACTAATAATCCACAGGCCTGCACTAATAATCCACAGACCAGGACTAATAATCCACAGGCCTGGACTAATAATCAACAGGTCTGGACTAATAATCCACAGGCCTGCACTAATAATCCACAGCCTGCACTAATAATCCAAAGACCTGCACGAATAATACACAGGCCTGCACTAATAATCCACAGACCTGGATTAATAATCCACAGGCCTGCACTAATAATGCACAGACCTGGACTAATAATCCACAGGTCTGGACTAATAATCCGCAGGTCTGGACTAATAATCCACAGGCCTGCACTAATAATCCTCAGGCATGCACTTATAATCCAGAGACCTGCACTAATAATACACAGACCTGCACTAATAATACACAGGCCTGCACTAATAATCCACAGACCTGCACTAATAATCCACAGACCTGCACTAATAATGCACAGGCCTGCACTAATAATCCACAGGCCTGGACTTATAATCCACAGGCCTGCACTAATAATCCTCCGATCTGCAGTAATAATCCACAGGCCTGCCCTAATAATTCACAGACCTGCACTAATAATCTACAGGCCTGCACTAATCATCCACAGGCCTGCACTAATAATCCACAGACCAGGACTAATAATCCACAGGCCTGGACTAATAATCCACAGGCTTGCACTAATAATCCACAGGCCTGCAGTAATAATCCGCAGACCTGCACTAATAATACACAGGCCTGCACTAATAATCCAAAGGCCTGCACTAATAATCCAAAGACCTGGACTAATAATCCAAAGGCCTGCACTAATAATCCACAGGCCTGCACTAATAATCCACAGGCCTGGACTAATTATCCACAGGCCTGGACAAATAATCCACAGGTCTGCACTAATATTCCAATGGCCTGCACTAATAATCCACAGACCTGCACTAATAATCGACAGACGTGCATTACTAGTAGACAGGCCTGCACTAATAATGCACAGGCCTGCACTAATAATGCACAGGCCTTGACTAATAATCCACAGGCCTGCACTAATAATCGACAGACCTGCACTAATAATACACAGTCCTGCACTAATAATCCACAGACCAGCACTAATAATCCACAGGCCTGCACTAATAATCCAGAGACCTGGACTAATTATGCACAGGCCTGGACTAATAATCCACAGGTTTGGAGTAATAATCCACAGGCCTGCACTAATAATCCACAGACCTGCACTAATAATCCACAGACCTGCACTAATAATACACAGGCCTGCACTAATAATCCACAGACCTGCACTAATAATCCACAGGCCTGCACTAATAATCCACAGTCCTGCACTAATAATCCACAGGCCTGGACTAATAATCCACAGGCCTGGACTAATAATCCACAGGCCTGCCCTAATAATCCACAGGCCTGCACTAATAATCCACAGACCTGCACTAATAATACACAGGCCTGCACTAATAATCCAGAGACGTGGAGTAATAATCCACAGGCCTGGATTAATAATCCACAGGTCTGGATTAATAATCCACAGGCCTGCAATAATAATCCACAGACCTGCACTAATAATCCGCAGGCCTGCACTAATAATACAGAGGCCTGCACTAATGATCCACAGGCCTGCACTAATATTCCACAGAGCTGAACTAATAATCCAGAGGCCTGCACAAATGATCCACAGGCCTGCACTAATAATCCACAGACCTGCACTAATAGTACACAGGCCTGCACTAATAATCCACAGGCCTGGACTAATAATACACAGGCCTGCACAAATATTGCACAGACCTGCACTAATAATCTACAGGCCTGCACTAATAATCCACAGGCCTGCATTAATAATCCACAGACCTGCGCTAATAATACACAGGCCTGCACTAATAATACACAGGCCTGCACTAATAATCCACAGACCTGGACTAACAATCCAGAGGCCTGCACTAATAATCCACAGACCTGGACTAATAATCCACAGGCCTGGACTAATAATCCACAGGTCTGGACTAATAATCCACAGACCTGCACTAATAATCCACAGGCCTGCACTAATAATCCACAGACCTGCACTAATAATCCACAGGCCTGGACTAATAATCCACAGGCCTGCAATAATAATCCACAGAGCTGGACTAATAATCCACAGGCCTGGACTAATAATCCACAGACCTGCACTAGTAACACACAGGCCTGCACTAATAATCCACAGACCTGGACTAATAATCCACAGGCCTGCACTAATAATCCACAGACCTGGAATAATTATTCACAGGCCTGGACTAATAATCCACAGCTCTGCACTAATAATCCAAAGGACTGCACTAATAATCCACAGACCTGTACTAATAATCGACAGACGTGCATTACTAGTAGACAGGCCTGCAATAATAATGCACAGGCCTGCACTAATAATGCACAGGCCTGCACTAATAATCCACAGGCCTGCACCAATAATCCACAGACCTGCACTAATAATCCACAGGCCTACACTAATAATGCACAGGCCTTGAATAATAATACACAGGCCTGCACTAATAATCGACAGACCTGCACTAATAATACACAGGCCTGCACTAATAATCCACAGACCAGCACTAATAATCCACAGGCCTGCACTAATAATCCAGAGACCTGGACTAATTATGCACAGGCCTGGACTAATAATCCACAGGTTTGGAGTAATAATCCACAGGCCTGCACTAATAATCCACAGACCTGCACTAATAATCCACAGACCTGCACTAATAATACACAGGCCTGCACTAATAATCCACAGACCTGCACTAATAATCCACAGGCCTGCACTAATAATCCACAGACCTGCACTAATAATCCACAGGCCTGCACTAATAATCCAGAGAATTGGACTAATTATGCAGAGGCCTGGACAAATAATCCACAGGTCTGGAGTAATAATCCACAGGCCTGCACTAATAATCCACAGACCTGCACTAATAATACACAGACCTGCACTAATAATACAAAGGCCTGCACGAATAATCCACTGACCTGTACTAATAATCGACAGATGTGCATTACTAGTAGACAGGCCTGCACTAATAATGCACAGGCCTGCACTAATAATGCACAGGCCTGCACTAATAATACACAGGCCTGCACTAATAATCAACAGACCTGCACTAATAATCCACAGGCCTGCACTAATAATCCAGAGAATTGGACTAATTATGCACAGGCCTGGACAAATAATCCACAGGTCTGGAGTAATAATCCACAGGCCTGCACTAATAATCCACAGACCTGGACTAATTATCCACAGGCCTGGACTAATAATCCACAGCTCTGCACTAATAATCCAAAGGCCTGCACTAATAATCCACAGACCAGCACTAATAATCGACAGACGTCCATTACTAGTAGACCGGATGGCACTAATAATGCAAAGGCCTGCACTAATAATGCACAGGCCTTGACTAATAATCCACAGGCCTGCAACAATAATCCACAGACCTGCACTAATAATACACAGGCCTGCACTAATAATCCACAGAACTGCACTAATAATCCACAGGCCAGCACTAATAATCCAGAGACCTGGACTAATTATGCACAGGCCTGGACAAATAATCCACAGGTCTGGAGTAATAATCCACAGGCCTGCATTAATAATCCACAGACCTGCACTAATAATACACAGACCTGCACTAATAATACAGAGGCGTGCACTAATAATCCACAGACCTGCACTAATAATCCACAGACCTGCAGTAATAGTACACAGGCCTGCACTAATAATCCACAGGCCTGGACTAATAATCCACAGGCCTGCACTAATAATCCTCCGATCTGCAGTAATAATCCACAGGCCTGCCCTAATAATTCACAGACCTGCACTAATAATCCACAGACCTGCACTAATAATCCACAGACCTGCACTAATAATACACAGGCCTGCACTAATAATCCAAAGGCCTGGACTAATAATCCACAGGCCTGCACTAATAATCCTCCGATGTGCAGTAATAATCCACAGGCCTGCCCTAATAATTCACAGACCTGCACTAATAATCTACAGGCCTGCACTAATAATCCACAGGCCTGCACTAATAATCCACAGACCAGGACTAATAATCCACAGACTGGACTAATAATTCACAGGCCTGCACTAATAATCCACAGGCCTGCAGTAATAATCCGCAGACCTGCACTAATAATACACAGGCCTGCACTAATAATCCAAAGACCTGGACTAGTAATCCACAGGCCTGCACTAATAATCCACAGACCTGCACTAACAATCCACAGGCCTGGACTAATTATCCACAGGCCTGGACAAATAATCCACAGGTCTGCACTAATATTCCAATGGCCTGCACTAATAATCCACAGACCTGCACTAATAATCGACAGACGTGCATGACGAGTAGACAGGCCTGCACTAATAATGCACAGGCCTGCACTAATAATGCACAGGCCTTGACTAATAATCCACAGGCCTGCACTAATAATCGACAGACCTGCACTAATAATACACAGTCCAGCACTAATAATCCACAGACCAGCACTAATAATCCACAGGCCTGCACTAATAATCCAGAGACCTGGACTAATTATGCACAGCCCTGGACTAATAATCCACAGGTTTGGAGTAATAATCCACAGGCCTGCACTAATAATCCACAGACCTGCACTAATAATCCACAGACCTGCACTAATAATACACAGGCCTGCACTAATAATCCACAGACCTGCACTAATAATCCACAGACCTGCACTAATAATCCACAGGCCTGCACTAATAATGCACAGGCCTGGACTAATAATCCACAGGCCTGGACTAATCATCCACAGGCCTGCCCTAATATTCCACAGGCCTGCACTAATAATCCACAGACCTGCACTAATAATACACAGGCCTGCACAAATAATCCAGAGACGTGGAGTAATAATCCACAGGCCTGGATTAATAATCCACAGGTCTGGATTAATAATCCACAGGCCTGCAATAATAATCCACAGACCTGCACTAATAATCCACAGGCCTGCACTAATAATACAGAGGCCTGCACTAATGATCCACAGGCCTGCACTAATATTCCACAGAGCTGAACTAATAATCCAGAGGCCTGCACAAATGATCCACAGGCCTGCACTAATAATCCACAGGCCTGCACTAATAATCCACAGGCCTGCATTAATAATCCACAGACCTGCGCTAATAATACACTGGCCTGCACTAATAATCCACAGGCCTGCACTGATAATCCACAGGCCTGCACTAATAATCCACAGACCTGCACTAATAATACACATGCCTGCACTAATAATCCACAGACGTGGACTAACAATCCTGAGGCCTGCACTAATAATCCACAGACCGGGACTAATAATCCACAGGCCTGGACTAATAATCCACAGGTCTGGATAATAATACACAGGCCTGCACTAATAATCCACAGGCCTGCACTAATAATCCACAGACCTGCACTAATAATCCAAAGGCCTGGACTAATAATACACAGGCCTGCACTAATAATCCACAGACCTGGACTAACAATCCAGAGGCCTGCACTAATAATCCACAGACCTGGACTAATAATCCACAGGCCTGGACTAATAATCCACAGGTCTGGACTAATAATCCACAGACCTGCACTAGTAACACACAGGCCTGCACTAATAATCCACAGACCTGGACTAATAATCCACAGGCCTGCACTAATAATCCACAGACCTGGACTAATTATCCACAGGCCTGGACAAATAATCCACAGCTCTGCACTAATAATCCAAAGGACTGCACTAATAATCCACAGACCTGTACTAATAATCGACAGACTTGCATTACTAGTAGACAGGCTTGCAATAATAATGCACAGGCCTGCACTAATAACGCACAGGCCTGCACTAATAATCCACAGGCCTGCACCAATAATCCACAGACCTGCACTAATAATGCACAGGCCTGCACTAATAATGCACAGGCCTTGACTAATAATCCACAGGCCTGCACTAATAATCGACAGACCTGCACTAATAATACACAGTCCTGCACTAATAATCCACAGACCAGCACTAATAATCCACAGGCCTGCACTAATAATCCAGAGACCTGGACTAATTATGCACAGGCCTGGACTAATAATCCACAGGTTTGGAGTAATACTCCACAGGCCTGCACTAATAATCCACAGACCTGCACTAATAATCCACAGACCTGCACTAATAATACACAGGCCTGCACTAATAATCCACAGACCTGCACTAATAATCCACAGGCCTGCACTAATAATCAACAGACCTGCACTAATAATCCACAGGCCTGCACTAATAATCCAGAGAATTGGACTAATTATGCACAGGCCTGGACAAATAATCCACAGGTCTGGAGTAATAATCCACAGGCCACCACTAATAATCCACAGACCTGCACTAATAATACACAAACCTGCACTAATAATACACAGGCCTGCCCGAATAATCCACAGACCTGTACTAATAATCGACAGACGTGCATTAGTAGTAGACAGGCCTGCACTAATAATGCACAGGCCTGCACTAATAATACACAGGCCTGCACTAATAATCGACAGACCTGCACTAATAATACACAGGCCTGCACTAATAATCCACAGACCAGCACTGATAATCCACAGGCCTGCACTAATAATCCAGAGACCTGGACTAATTATGCACAGGCCTGGACTAATAATCCACAGGTTTGGAGTAATAATCCACAGGCCTGCACTAATAATCCACAGACCTGCACTAATAATCCACAGACCTGCACTAATAATACACAGGCCTGCACTAATAATCCACAGACCTGCACTAATAATCCATAGGCCTGCAATAATAATCCACAGACCTGCACTAATAATCCACAGGCCTGCACTAATAATCCAGAGAATTGGACTAATTATGCACAGGCCTGGACAAATAATCCACAGGTCTGGAGTAATAATCCACAGGCCTGCACTAATAATCCACAGACCTGCACTAATAATACAGAGACCTGCACAAATAATCCACTGACCTGTACTAATAATCGACAGACGTGCATTACTAGTAGACAGGCCTGCACGAATAATGCACAGGCCTGCACTAATAATGCACAGGCCTGCACTAATAATCCACAGGCCTGCACTAATAATCAACAGACCTGCACTAATATTCCACAGGCCTGCACTAATAATCCTGAGAATTGGACTAATTGTGCACAGGCCTGCACAAATAATCCACAGGTCTGGAGTAATAATCCATAGGCCTGCACTAATAATCCACAGACCTGGACTAATTATCCACAGGCCTGGACTAATAATCCACAGCTCTGCACTAATAATCCAAAGGACTGCACTAATAATCCACAGACCTGCTCTAATAATCGACAGACGTGCATTACTAGTAGACAGGACAGCACTAATAATGCAAAGGCCTGCACTAATAATGCACAGGCCTTGACTAATAATCCACAGGCCTGCACCAAAAATCCACAGACCTGCACTAATAATACACAGGCCTGCACTTATAATCCACAGACCTGCACTAATAATCCAAAGACCTGCACTAATAATCCACAGGCCTGCACTAATAATCCACAGGCCTGGACTAATAATCCACAGGCCTGGACTAATAATCCACAGGCCTGCCCTAATAATCCACAGGCCTGCACTAATAATCCACAGACCTGCACTAATAATACACAGGCTGCACTAATAATCCAGAGACGTGGAGTAATAATCCACAGGCCTCGAATTATAATCCACAGGTCTGGATTAATAATCCACAGGCCTGCAATAATAATCCACAGACCAGCACTAATAATCCGCAGGCCTGCACTAATAATACAGAGGCCTGCACTAATGATCCACAGGCCTGCACTAATATTCCACAGAGCTGAACTAATAATCCAGAGGCCTGCACAAATGATCCACAGGCCTGCACTAATAATCGACAGACCAGCACTAATAGTACACAGGCCTGCACTAATAATCCACAGGCCTGGACTAATAATACACAGGCCTGCACAAATATTGCACAGACCTGCGCTAATAATCTACAGGCCTGCACTAATAATCCACAGGCCTGCATTAATAATCCACAGACCTGCGCTAATAATACACAGGCCTGCACTAATAATCCACAGGCCTGCATTATTAATCCACAGGCCTGCACTAATAATCCACAGACCTGCACTAATAATACACAGGCCTGCACTAATAATCCACAGACGTGGACTAACAATCCTGAGGCCTGCACTAATAATCCACAGACCAGGACTAATAATCCACAGGCCTGGACTAATAATCCACAGGGCTGGACTAATAATACACAGGCCTGCACTAATAATCCACAGGCCTGCACTAATAATCCACAGACCTGCACTAATAATCCACAGGCCTGGACTAATAATGCAGAGGCCTGCACTAATAATCCACAGACCTGGACTAACAATCCGGAGGCCTGCACTAATAATCCACAGACCTGGACTAATAATCCATAGGCCTGGACTAATAATCCACAGGTCTGGACTAATAATCCACAGACCTGCAGTAGTAACACACAGGCCTGCACTAATAATCCACAGACCTGGACTAATAATCCACAGGCCTGCACTAATAATCCACAGACCTGGACTAATTATCCACAGGCCTGGACTAATAATCCACAGCTCTGCACTAATAATCCAAAGGACTGCACTAATAATCCGCAGACCTGTACTAATAATCGACAGACGTGCATTACTAGTAGACAGGCTTGCAATAATAATGCACAGGCCTGCACTAATAATGCACAGGCCTGCACTAATAATCCACAGGCCTGCACCAATAATCCACAGACCTGCACTAATAATGCACAGGCCTGCACTAATAATGCACAGGCCTTGACTAATAATCCACAGGCCTGCACTAATAATCGAGAGACCTGCACTAATAATACACAGTCCTGCACTAATAATCCACAGACCAGCACGAATAATCCACAGGCCTGCACTAATAATCCAGAGAACTGGACTAATTATGCACAGGCCTGGACTAATAATCCACAGGTTTGGAGTAATAATCCACAGGCCTGCACTAATAATCCACAGACCTGCACTAATAATCCACAGACCTGCACTAATAATACACAGGCCTGCACTAATAATCCACAGACCTGCACTAATAATCCACAGGCCTGCACTAATAATCCACAGACCTGCACTAATAATCCACAGGCCTGCACTAATAATCCAGAGAATTGGACTAATTATGCACAGGCCTGGACAAATAATCCACAGGTCTGGAGTAATAATCCACAGGCCTGCACTAATAATCCACAGACCTGCACTAATAATACACAAACCTGCACTAATAATACACAGGCCTGCCCGAATAATCCACAGACCTGTACTAATAATCGACAGACGTGCATTACTAGTAGACAGGCCTGCACTAATAATGCACAGGCCTGCACTAATAATGCACAGGCCTGCACTAATAATACACAGGCCTGCACTAATAATCAACAGACCTGCACTAATAATCCACAGGCCTGCACTAATAATCCAGAGAATTGGACTAATTATGCACAGGCCTGGACAAATAATCCACAGGTCTGGAGTAATAATCCACAGGCCTGCACTAATAATCCAGAGACCTGCACTAATAATACACAGACCTGCACTAATAATACACAGGCCTGCAATAATAATCCACAGACCAGGACTTATAATCCACAGGCCTGCACTAATAATCCACAGGCCTGCACCAATAATCCACAGACCTGCACTAATAATGCACAGGCCTGCACTAATAATGCACAGGCCTGCACTAATAATACACAGGCCTGCACTAAGAATCGACAGACCTGCACTAATAATACACAGGCCTGCACTAATAATCCACAGACCAGCACAAATAATCCACAGGCCTGCACTAATAATCCAGAGACCTGGACTAATTATGCACAGGCCTGGACTAATAATCCACAGGTTTGGAGTAATAATCCACAGGCCTGCACTAATAATCCACAGACCTGCACTAATAATCCACAGACCTGCACTAATAATACACAGGCCTGCACTAATAATCCACAGACCTGCACTAATAATCCATAGGCCTGCACTAATAATAAACAGACCTGCACTTATAATCCACAGGCCTGCACTAATAATCCAGAGAATTGGACTAATTATGCACAGGCCTGGACAAATAATCCACAGGTCTGAAGTAATAATCCACAGGCCTGCACTAATAATCCACAGACCTGCACTAATAATACACAGACCTGCACAAATAATCCACTGACCTGTACTAATAATCGACAGACGTGCATTACTAGTAGACAGGCCTGCACTAATAATGCACAGGCCTGCACTAATAATGCACAGGCCTGCACTAATAATACACAGGCCTGCACTAATAATCAACAGACCTGCACTAATAATCCACAGGCCTGCACTAATAATCTTGAGAATTGGACTAATTATGCACAGGCCTGGACAAATAATCCACAGGCCTGCACTAATAATCCACAGACCTGCACTAATAATCCACAGGCCTGCACTAATAATCCAGAGAATTGGACTAATTATGCACAGGCCTGGACAAATAATCCACAGGTCTGGAGTAATAATCCACAGGCCTGCATTAATAATCCACAGACCTGCACTAATAATCCACAGACCTGCACTAATAATACACGGGCCTGCACTAATAATCCACAGACCTGCACTAATAAACAACAGACCTGCACTAATAATACACAGGCCTGCACTAATAATCCACAGGCCTGGACTAATAATCCACAGGCCTGCACTAATAATCCTCCGATCTGCAGTAATAATCCACAGGCGTGCCCTAATAATTCACAGACCTGCACTAATAATCTACAGGCCTGCCCTAATAATCCACAGGCCTGCACTAATAATCCACAGACCAGGACTAATAATCCACATGCCTGGACTAATAATCCACAGGCCTGCACTAATAATCCACACGCCTGCAGTAATAATCCGTAGACCTGCACTAATAATACACAGGCCTGCACTAATAATCCAAAGGCCTGCACTAATAATCCAAAGACTTTACTAATAATCCACAGGCCTGCACTTATAATCCACAGGCCTGCACTAATAATCCACAGGCCTGGACTAATTATCCACAGGCCTGGATTAATAATCCATAGGTCTGCACTAATGTTCCAATGGCCTGCACTAATAATCCACAGACCTGCACTAATAATCGACAGACGTGCATTACTAGTAGTCAGGCCTGCAATAATAATGCACAGGCCTGCAATAATAATGCACAGGCCTGCACTAATAATCCACAGGCCTGCACCAATAATCCACAGACCTGCACTAATAATGCACAGGCCTGCACTAATAATGCACAGGCCTTGACTAATAATCCACAGGCCTGCACTAATAATCGAGAGACCTGCACTAATAATACACAGTCCTGCACTAATAATCCACAGACCAGCACTAATAATCCACAGGCCTGCACTAATAATCCAGAGACCTGGACTAATTATGCACAGGCCTGGACTAATAATCCACAGGTTTGGAGTAATAATCCACAGGCCTGCACTAATAATCCACAGACCTGCACTAATAATCCACAGACCTGCACTAATAATCCACAGACCTGCACTAATAATCCACAGACCTGCACTAATAATCCACAGGCCTGGACTAATAATCCACAGGCCTGGACTAATAATCCACAGGCCTGGACTAATAATCCACAGGCCTGCCCTAATAATCCACAGGCCTGCACTAATAATACACAGACCTGCCCTAATAATACACAGGCTGCACTAATAATCCAGAGACGTGGAGTAATAATCCACAGGCCTCGATTTATAATCCACAGGTCTGGATTAATAATCCACAGGCCTGCAATAATAATCCACAGACCTGCATTAATAATCCGCAGGCCTGCAGTAATAATACAGAGGCCTGCACTAATGATCCACAGGCCTGCACTAATATTCCACAGAGCTGAACTAATAATCCAGAGGCCTGCACAAATGATCCACAGGCCTGCACTAATAATCGACAGACCTGCACTAATAGTACACAGGCCTGCACTAATAATCCACAGGCCTGGACTAATAATACACAGGCCTGCACAAATATTGCACAGACCTGCGCTAATAATCTACAGGCCTGCAGTAATAATCCACAGGCCTGCATTAATAATCCACAGACCTGCGCTAATAATACACAGGCCTGCACTAATAATCCACAGGCCTGCACTAATACTCCACAGGCCTGCACTAATAATCCACAGACCTGCACTAATAATACACAGGCCTGCACTAATAATCCACAGACGTGGACTAACAATCCTGAGGCCTGCACTAATAATCCACAGACCAGGACTAATAATCCACAGGCCTGGACTAATAATCCACAGGTCTGGACTAATAATACACAGGCCTGCACTAATAATCCACAGGCCTGCACTAATAATCCACAGACCTGCACTAATAATCCACAGGCCTGGACTAATAATACACAGGCCTGCACTAATAATCCAGAGGCCTGCATTAATAATCGACAGACCTGGACTAATAATCCACAGGCCTGGACTAATAATCCACAGGTCTGGACTAATAATCCACAGACCTGCACTAGTAACACACAGGCCTGCACTAGTAACACACAGGCCTGCACTAATAATCCACAGGTCTGGACTAATAATACACAGGCCTGCAATAATAATCCACAGGCCTGCACTAATAATCCACAGACCTGCACTAATAATCGACAGACGTGCATTACTAGTAGACAGGCCTGCAATAATAATGCACAGGCCTGCACTAATAATGCACAGGTACCACTAATAATCCACAGGCCTGCACCAATAATCCACAGACCTGCACTAATAATGCACAGGCCTGCACTAATAATGCACAGGCCTTGACTAATAATCCACAGGCCTGCACTAATAATCGACAGACCTGCACTAATAATACACAGTCCTGCACTAATAATCCACAGACCAGCACTAATAATCCACAGGCCTGCACTAATAATCCAGAGACCTGGACTAATTATGCACAGGCCTGGACTAATAATCCACAGGTTTGGAGTAATAATCCACAGGCCTGCACTAATAATCCACAGACCTGCACTAATAATCCACAGACCTGCACTAATAATACACAGGCCTGCACTAATAATCCACAGACCTGCACTAATAATCCACAGGCCTGCACTAATAATCCACAGACCTGCACTAATAATCCACAGGCCTGCACTAATAATCCAGAGAATTGGACTAATTATGCACAGGCCTGGACAAATAATCCACAGGTCTGGAGTAATAATCCACAGGCCTGCACTAATAATCCACAGACCTGCTCTAATAATACACAAACCTGCACTAATAATACACAGGCCTGCCCGAATAATCCACAGACCTGTACTAATAATCGACAGACGTGCATTACTAGTAGACAGGCCTGCACTAATAATGCACAGGCCTGCACTAATAATGCACAGGCCTGCACTAATAATACACAGGCCTGCACTAATAATCAACAGACCTGCACTAATAATCCACAGGCCTGCACTAATAATCCAGAGATTTGGACTAATTATGCACAGGCCTGGACAAATAATCCACAGGTCTGGAGTAATAATCCACAGGCCTGCACTAATAATCCACAGACCTGCACTAATAATACACAGACCTGCACTAATAATACACAGGCCTGCACTAATAATCCACAGACCAGGACTAATAATCCACAGGCCTGCACTAATAATCCACAGGCCTGCACTAATAATCCACAGGCCTGCACTAATAATCCACAGACCTGCACTAATAATACGCAGGCCTGCACTAATAATAGAAAGGCCTGCACTAATAATCCAAAGACCTGGACTAATAATTCACAGGCCTGCACTAATAATCCACAGGCCTGCACTAATAATCCACAGGCCTGGACTAATAATCCACAGGCCTGCACTAATAATCCAAAGGCCTGCAATAATAACCCACAGGCCTGCACTAATAATTCGCAGGCCTGCACTAATAATCCACAGGCCTGCACTAATAATCCACAGACCAGGACAAATAATCCACAGGCCTGGACTAATAATCAACTGGACTGGACTAATAATCCACAGGCCTGCACTAATAATCCACAGACCTGCACTAATGCTCCACAGGCATGCACAATAATCCACAGGCCTTGACTAATAATCCACAGGCCTGCCCGAATAATCCACAGGCCTGCACTAATAATCCACAGACCTGCACTAATAATACACAGGCTGCACTAGTAATCCAGAGACGTGGAGTAATAATCCACAGGCCTGGAATAATAATCCACAGGTTTGGATAAATAATCCACAGGCCTGCAATAATAATCCACAGACCTGCACTAATAATCCGCAGGCCTGCACTAATAATACAGAGGCCTGCACTAATGATCCACAGGCCTGCACTAATATTCCACAGAGCTGAACTAATAATCCAGAGGCCTGCACAAATGATCCACAGGCCTGCACTAATAATCCACAGACCTGCACTAATAGTACACAGGCCTGCACTAATAATCCACAGGCCTGGACTAATAATACACAGGCCTGCACAAATATTGCACAGACCTGCGCTAATAATCTACAGGCCTGCACTAATAATCCACAGGCCTGCATTAATAATCCACAGACCTGCACTAATAATACACAGGCCTGCACTAATAATCCACAGGCCTGCACTAATAATCCACAGGCCTGCACTAATAATCCACAGACCTGCACTAATAATACACAGGCCTGCACTAATAATCCACAGACCTGGACTAACAATCCAGAGGCCAGCACTAATAATCCACAGACCTGGACTAATAATCCACAGGCCAGGACTAATAATCCACAGGTCTGGACTAATAATACAAAGGCCTGCACTAATAATCCACAGGCCTGCACTAATAATCCACAGACCTGGACTAATAATCCACAGGTCCTGACTAATAATCCACAGACCTGCACTAGTAACACACAGGCCTGCACTAATAATCCACAGACCTGGACTAATAATCCACAGGCCTGCACTAATAATCCACAGACCTGGACTAATTATCCACAGGCCTGGACTAATAATCCACAGCTCTGCACTAATAATCCAAAGGACTGCACTAATAATCCACAGACCTGTACTAATAATCGACAGACGTGCATTACTAGTAGACAGGCCTGCAATAATAATGCACAGGCCTGCACTAATAATGCACAGGCCTGCACTAATAATCCACAGGCCTGCACTAATAATCCACAGGCCTGCACTAATAATCAACAGACCTGCACTA
Organism: Isurus oxyrinchus; assembly: GCA_026770705.1. NCBI lineage: Eukaryota > Metazoa > Chordata > Chondrichthyes > Lamniformes > Lamnidae > Isurus > Isurus oxyrinchus. Next base: position 1,079,869 of record JANJGN010000003.1, on the reverse strand, counting down.
ATAATCCACAGGCCTGCACTAATAATCCAGAGAATTGGACTAATTATGCACAGGCCTGGACAAATAATCCACAGGCCTGCACTAATAATCCACAGACCTGCACTAATAATCCACAGGCCTGCACTAATAATCCAGAGAATTGGACTAATTATGCACAGGCCTGGACAAATAATCCACAGTTCTGGAGTAATAATCCACAGGCCTGCATTAATAATCCACAGACCTGCACTAATAATCCACAGACCTGCACTAATAATACACGGGCCTGCACTAATAATCCACAGACCTGCACTAATAAACAACAGACCTGCACTAATAATACACAGGCCTGCACTAATAATCCACAGGCCTGGACTAATAATCCACAGGCCTGCACTAATAATCCTCCGATCTGCAGTAATAATCCACAGGCGTGCCCTAATAATTCACAGACCTGCACTAATAATCTACAGGCCTGCCCTAATAATCCACAGGCCTGCACTAATAATCCACAGACCAGGACTAATAATCCACATGCCTGGACTAATAATCCACAGGCCTGCACTAATAATCCACACGCCTGCAGTAATAATCCGTAGACCTGCACTAATAATACACAGGCCTGCACTAATAATCCAAAGGCCTGCACTAATAATCCAAAGACCTGGACTAATAATCCACAGGCCTGCACTTATAATCCACAGGCCTGCACTAATAATCCACAGGCCTGGACTAATTATCCACAGGCCTGGATTAATAATCCATAGGTCTGCACTAATGTTCCAATGGCCTGCACTAATAATCCACAGACCTGCACTAATAATCGACAGACGTGCATTACTAGTAGACAGGCCTGCAATAATAATGCACAGGCCTGCAATAATAATGCACAGGCCTGCACTAATAATCCACAGGCCTGCACCAATAATCCACAGACCTGCACTAATAATGCACAGGCCTGCACTAATAATGCACAGGCCTTGACTAATAATTCACAGGCCTGCACTAATAATCGAGAGAGCTGCACTAATAATACACAGTCCTGCACTAATAATCCACAGACCAGCACTAATAATCCACAGGCCTGCACTAATAATCCAGAGACCTGGACTAATTATGCACAGGCCTGGACTAATAATCCACAGGTTTGGAGTAATAATCCACAGGCCTGCACTAATAATCCACAGACCTGCACTAATAATCCACAGACCTGCACTAATAATCCACAGACCTGCACTAATAATCCACAGACCTGCACTAATAATCCACAGGCCTGGACTAATAATCCACAGGCCTGGACTAATAATCCACAGGCCTGGACTAATAATCCACAGGCCTGCCCTAATAATCCACAGGCCTGCACTAATAATCCACAGACGTGCCCTAATAATACACAGGCTGCACTAATAATCCAGAGACGTGGAGTAATAATCCACAGGCCTCGATTTATAATCCACAGGTCTGGATTAATAATCCACAGGCCTGCAATAATAATCCACAGACCTGCATTAATAATCCGCAGGCCTGCACTAATAATACAGAGGCCTGCACTAATGATCCACAGGCCTGCACTAATATTCCACAGAGCTGAACTAATAATCCAGAGGCCTGCACAAATGATCCACAGGCCTGCACTAATAATCGACAGACCTGCACTAATAGTACACAGGCCTGCACTAATAATCCACAGGCCTGGACTAATAATACACAGGCCTGCACACATATTGCACAGACCTGCGCTAATAATCTACAGGCCTGCACTAATAATCCACAGGCCTGCATTAATAATCCACAGACCTGCGCTAATAATACACAGGCCTGCACTAATAATCCACAGGCCTGCACTAATAATCCACAGGCCTGCACTAATAATCCACAGACCTGCACTAATAATACACAGGCCTGCACTAATAATCCACAGACGTGGACTAACAATCCTGAGGCCTGCACTAATAATCCACAGACCAGGACTAATAATCCACAGGCCTGGACTAATAATCCACAGGTCTGGACTAATAATACACAGGCCTGCACTAATAATCCACAGGCCTGCACTAATAATCCACAGACCTGCACTAATAATCCACAGGCCTGGACTAATAATACACAGGCCTGCACTAATAATCCACAGACCTGGACTAATAATCCAGAGGCCTGCATTAATAATCGACAGACCTGGACTAATAATCCACAGGCCTGGACTAATAATCCACAGGTCTGGACTAATAATCCACAGACCTGCACTAGTAACACACAGGCCTGCACTAGGAACACACAGGCCTGCACTAATAATCCACAGGTCTGGACTAATAATACACAGGCCTGCAATAATAATCCACAGGCCTGCACTAATAATCCACAGACCTGCACTAATAATCGACAGACGTGCATTACTAGTAGACAGGCCTGCAATAATAATGCAGAGGCCTGCACTAATAATGCACAGGTACCACTAATAATCCACAGGCCTGCACCAATAATCCACAGACCTGCACTAATAATGCACAGGCCTGCACTAATAATGCACAGGCCTTGACTAATAATCCACAGGCCTGCACTAATAATCGACAGACCTGCACTAATAATACACAGTCCTGCACTAATAATCCACAGACCAGCACTAATAATCCACAGGCCTGCACTAATAATCCAGAGACCTGGACTAATTATGCACAGGCCTGGACTAATAATCCACAGGTTTGGAGTAATAATCCACAGGCCTGCACTAATAATCCACAGACCTGCACTAATAATCCACAGACCTGCACTAATAATACACAGGCCTGCACTAATAATCCACAGACCTGCACTAATAATCCACAGGCCTGCACTAATAATCCACAGACCTGCACTAATAATCCACAGGCCTGCACTAATAATCCAGAGAATTGGACTAATTATGCACAGGCCTGGACAAATAATCCACAGGTCTGGAGCAATAATCCACAGGCCTGCACTAATAATCCACAGACCTGCACTAATAATACACAAACCTGCACTAATAATACACAGGCCTGCCCGAATAATCCACAGACCTGTACTAATAATCGACAGACGTGCATTACTAGTAGACAGGCCTGCACTAATAATGCACAGGCCTGCACTAATAATGCACAGGCCTGCACTAATAATACACAGGCCTGCACTAATAATCAACAGACCTGCACTAATAATCCACAGGCCTGCACTAATAATCCAGAGATTTGGACTAATTATGCACAGGCCTGGACAAATAATCCATAGGTCTGGAGTAATAATCCACAGGCCTGCACTAATAATCCACAGACCTGCACTAATAATACACAGACCTGCACTAATAATACACAGGCCTGCACTAATAATCCACAGACCAGGACTAATAATCCACAGGCCTGCACTAATAATCCACAGGCCTGCACTAATAGTCCACAGGCCTGCACTAATAATCCACAGACCTGCACTAATAATACGCAGGCCTGCACTAATAATAGAAAGGCCTGCACTAATAATCCAAAGACCTGGACTAATAATTCACAGGCCTGCACTAATAATCCACAGGCCTGCACTAATAATCCACAGGCCTGGACTAATAATCCACAGGCCTGCACTAATAATCCAAAGGCCTGCAATAATAACCCACAGGCCTGCACTAATAATTCGCAGGCCTGCACTAATAATCCACAGGCCTGCACTAATAATCCACAGACCAGGACAAATAATCCACAGGCCTGGACTAATAATCAACTGGACTGGACTAATAATCCACAGGCCTGCACTAATAATCCACAGACCTGCACTAATGCTCCACAGGCATGCACAATAATCCACAGGCCTTGACTAATAATCCACAGGCCTGCCCGAATAATCCACAGGCCTGCACTAATAATCCACAGACCTGCACTAATAATACACAGGCTGCACTAGTAATCCAGAGACGTGGAGTAATAATCCACAGGCCTGGAATAATAATCCACAGGTCTGGATAAATAATCCACAGGCCTGCAATAATAATCCACAGACCTGCACTAATAATCCGCAGGCCTGCACTAATAATACAGAGGCCTGCACTAATGATCCAGAGGCCTGCACTAATATTCCACAGAGCTGAACTAATAATCCAGAGGCCTGCACAAATGATCCACAGGCCTGCACTAATAATCCACAGACCTGCACTAATAGTACACAGGCCTGCACTAATAATCCACAGGCCTGGACTAATAATACACAGGCCTGCACAAATATTGCACAGACCTGCGCTAATAATCTACAGGCCTGCACTAATAATCCACAGGCCTGCATTAATAATCCACAGACCTGCACTAATAATACACAGGCCTGCACTAATAATCCACAGGCCTGCACTAATAATCCACAGGCCTGCACTAATAATCCACAGACCTGCACTAATAATACACAGGCCTGCACTAATAATCCACAGACCTGGACTAACAATCCAGAGGCCTGCACTAATAATCCACAGACCTGGACTAATAATCCACAGGCCAGGACTAATAATCCACAGGTCTGGACTAATAATACAAAGGCCTGCACTAATAATCCACAGGCCTGCACTAATAATCCACAGACCTGGACTAATAATCCACAGGTCCTGACTAATAATCCACAGACCTGCACTAGTAACACACAGGCCTGCACTAATAATCCACAGACCTGGACTAATAATCCACAGGCCTGCACTAATAATCCACAGACCTGGACTAATTATCCACAGGCCTGGACTAATAATCCACAGCTCTGCACTAATAATCCAAAGGACTGCACTAATAATCCACAGACCTGTACTAATAATCGACAGACGTGCATTACTAGTAGACAGGCCTGCAATAATAATGCACAGGCCTGCACTAATAATGCACAGGCCTGCACTAATAATCCACAGGCCTGCACTAATAATCCAGAGACCTGGACTAATTATGCACAGGCCTGGACTAATAATCCACAGGTTTGGAGTAATAATCCACAGGCCTGCACTAATAATCCACAGACCTGCACTAATAATCCACAGACCTGCACTAATAATACACAGGCCTGCACTAATAATCAACAGACCTGCACTAATAATCCACAGGCCTGCACTAATAATCCAGAGAATTGGACTAATTATGCACAGGCCTGGACAAATAATCCACAGGTCTGGAGTAATAATCCACAGGCCTGCACTAATAATCCACAGAACTGCACTAATAATACACAGACCAGCACTAATAATACACAGGCCTGCACGAATAATCCACAGACCTGCACTAATAATCCACAGACCAGCACTACTCATCCTGCAATCTGCACTACTAATTCACAGGCCTGCCCTAATAATTCACAGACCTGCACTAATAATCTACAGGCCTGCACTAATAATCCACAGGCCTGCACTAATAATCCACAGACCTGCACTAATAATACGCAGGCCTGCACTAATAATAGAAAGGCCTGCACTAATAATCCAAAGACCTGGACTAATAATTCACAGGCCTGCACTAATAATCCGCAGGCCTGCACAAATAATCCACAGGCCTGGACTAATAATCCACAGGCCTGCACTAGTAATCCACTGGCCTGCACTAATAATCCACAGACCTGCACTAATAATCCAAAGGCCTGCACTGATAATGCACAGGCCTGTACTAATAATCCACAGGCCTGGACTAATAATCCACAGGCCTGCACTAATAATCCACAGGCCTGCACTAATAATCCACAGGACTGGACTATTAATCCACAGGCCTGGACTAATAATGCACAGGCCAGCACTAATAATCCACAGGCCTGCACTAATAATCCACAGGCCTGAAATTATAATCCACAGGTTTGGATAAATAATCTACAGGCCTGCACTAATAATCCACAGACCAGCACTAATAATCCACAGGCCTGCACTAATAATCCAGTGAACTGCACTAATAATACACAGGCCTGCACTAATAATCCACAGGCCTGGACTTATAATCCACAGGCCTGCACTAATAATACACAGGCCTGCACTAATAATCCACAGACCTGCACTAATAATCCAGAGACCTGGATTAATAATCCACAGGCCTGCACTAATAATCGAAAGACCTGGACTAATAATCCACAGACCTGAATTAATAATCCACAGGTCTGGACCAATAATCCACAGGCCTGCACTAATAATCCACAGACCTGCACTAATAATCCACAGACCTGCACTAATAATCCAGAGGCCTGCACTAACAATCCACAGACCTGCACTAATAATCCACAGTCCTGCATTAATAATACACAGGCGTGCACTAATAATCCACAGACCTGCACTAATAATCCACAGGCCTGGACTAAAAATCCACAGCCTGCACTAATAATCCACAGACCTGCACTAATAATCCACAGGCCAGCACTAATAATCCACAGGCCTGGACTAATAATCCACAGGCCTGGACTAATAATCCACAGGCCTGCCCTAATAATCCACAGGCCTGCCCTAATAATCCACAGGCCTGAACTAATAATCCACAGACCTGCACTAATAATACACAGGCCTGCACTAATAATCCAGAGACGTGGAGTAATAATCCACAGGCCTGGATTAATAATCCACAGCTCTGGATTAATAATCCACAGGCCTGCAATAATAATCCACAGGCCTGCATTAATAATCCACAGGCCTGCACTAATAATACACAGGCCTGCACTAATAATCCACAGACCTGCACTAATAATCCACAGGCCTGCACTAATAATACAGAGGCCTGCACTAATGATCCACATGCCTGCACTAATATTCCACAGAGATGAACTAATAATCCAGAGGCCTGCACAAATGATCCACAGGCCTGCACTAATAATCCACAGGCCTGCACTAATAGTACACAGGCCTGCACTAATAATCCACAGGCCTGGACTAATAATCCACAGGGCTGCATTATTAATCCACAGACCTGCACTAATAATACACAGGCCTGCACTAATAATCCAAAGGCCTGCACTTATAATCCACAGGCCTGCACTAATAATCTACTGACCTGCACTAACAATACAATGGCCTGCACTAATAATCCACAGACCTTGACTAATAATCCACAGGCCTGGACTAATAATCCACAGGTCTGGACTAATAATCCACAGGCCTGCACTAATAATCCACAGGCCTGCACTAATAATCCACAGACCTGCACTAATAATCCACAGGCCTGGACTAATAATCCACAGGCCTGCAATAATGATCCACAGACCTGGACTAATAATCCACAGGCCTGGACTAATAATCCACAGACCTGCACTAGTAATACACAGGCCTGCACTAATAATCCACAGACCTGGACTAATAATCCACAGGCTTGCACTAATAATCCACAGACCTGGACTAATTATCCACAGGCCTGGACTAATAATCCACAGCTCTGTACTAATAATCCAAAGGCCTGCACTAATAATCCACAGACCTGCGCTAATAATCGACAGACGTGCATTACTAGTAGACAGGACGGCACTAATAATGCAAAGGCCTGCACTAATAATGCACAGGCCTTGACTAATAATCCACAGGCCTGCACCAATAATCCACAGACCTGCACTAATAATACACAGGCCTGCACTAATAATCCACAGGCCTGGACTAATAATCCACAGGCCTGCACTAATAATCCAGAGACCTGGACTAATTATGCACAGATCTGCACTAATAATCCACAGACCTGCACTAATAATACAGAGGCCTGCACTAATAATCCACAGGCCTGGACTAATTATCCACAGACCAGGACTAATAATCCACAGGCCTGGACTAATAATCCACAGGCCTGCACTAATAATCCACAGGCCTGCAGTAATAATCCGCAGACCTGCACTAATAATACACAGGCCTGCACTAATAATCCAAAGGCCTGCACTAATAATCCAAAGAACTGGACTAATAATCCACAGGCCTGGACTAATAATACACAGGTCTGCACTAATATTCCAATGGCCTGCACTAATAATCCACAGACCTGCACTAATAATCGACAGACGTGCATTACTAGTAGACAGGCTTGCACTAATAATGCACAGGCCTGCACTAATAATGCACAGGCCTTGACTAATAATCCACAGGCCTGCACTAATAATCGACAGACCTGCACTAATAATAAACAGGACTGCACTAATAATCCACAGACCAGCACTAATAATCCACAGGCCTGCACTAATAATCCAGAGACCTGGACTAATTATGCACAGGCCTGGACTAATAATCCACAGGTTTGGAGTAATAATCCACAGGCCTGCACTAATAATCCACAGACCTGCACTAATAATCCACAGACCTGCACTAATAATACACAGGCCTGCACTAATAATCCACAGACCTGCACTAATAATCCACAGACCTGCACTAATAATACACAGGCCTGCACTAATAATCCACAGGCCTGGACTAATAATCCACAGGCCTGCACTAATAATCCTCCGAGCTGCAGTAATAATCCAAAGGCCTGCCCTAATAATTCACAGACCTGCACTCATAATCTACTGGCCTGCACTAATAATCCAAAGACCTGCACGAATAATACACAGGCCTGCACTAATAATCCACAGACATGGATTAATAATCCACAGGCCTGCACTAATAATGCACAGACCTGGACTAACAATCCACAGGTCTGGACTAATAATCTGCAGGTCTGGACTAATAATCCACAGGCCTGCACTAATAATCCTCAGGCATGCACATATAATCCAGAGAGCTGCAGTAATAATCCACAGGCCTGCACTAATAATCCATACGCCTGCACTAATAATCCACTGACCTGCACTAATAATCCACAGTCCTGCATTAATAATACACAGGCGTGCACTAATAATCCACAGACCTGCACTAATAATCCACAGGCCTGCACTAATAATCCACAGGCCTGCACTAATAATCCACAGACCTGCACTAATAATCCACAGGCCTGCACTAATAATCCACAGGCCTGGACTAATAATCCACAGGCCTGGACTAATAATCCACTGGCCTGCCCTAATAATCCACAGGCCTGCCCTAATAATCCACAGGCCTGCACTAATAATCCACAGACCTGCACTAATAATACACAGGCCTGCACTAATAATCCAGAGACGTGGAGTAATAATCCACAGGCCTGGATTAATAATCCACAGGTTTGGATTAATAATCCACAGGCCTGCAGTAATAATCCACAGACCTGCACTAATAATCCGCAGGCCTGCACTAATAATACAGAGGCCTGCACTAATGATCCACAGGCCTGCAGTAATATTCCACAGAGCTGAACTAATAATCCTGAGGCCTGCACAAATGATCCACAGGCCTGCACTAATAATCCACAGACCTGCACTAGTAGTACACAGGCCTGCACTAATAATCCACAGGCCGGAACTAATAATACACAGGCCTGCACAAATATTGCACAGACCTGCGCTAATAATCTACAGGCCTGCACTAATAATCCAAAGACATGCACTAATAATACACTGTCCTGCACTAATAATCCACAGACCTGGACTAACAATCCAGAGGCCTGCACTAATAATCCACTAACCTGGACAAATAATCCACAGGCCTGGACTAATAATCCACAGGTCTGGACTAATAATACACAGGCCAGCACTAATAATCCACAGGCCTGCACTAATAATCCACAGACCTGCACTAATAATCCACAGGCCTGGACTAATAACCCACAGGCCCGCAATAATAATCCAGAGAGCTGGACTAATAATCCAAAGGCCTGGACTAATAATCCGCAGACCTGCACTAGTAACACACAGGCCTGCACTAATAATCCACAGACCTGGACTAATAATCCACTGGCCTGCACTAATAATCCACAGACCTGGACTAATTATCCACAGGCCTGGACTAATAATCCACAGCTCTGCACTAATAATCCAAAGGACTGCACTAATAATCCACAGACCTGTGCTAATAATCGACAGACGTGCATAACTAGTAGACAGGCCTGCACTAATAATGCACAGGGTTGCACTAATAATGCACAGGCCTGCACTAATAATCCACAGGCCTGCACCAATAATCCACAGACCTGCACTAATAATACACAGGCCTGCACTAATAATCCACAGACCTGCACTAATAATCCACAGGCCTGCACTAATAATCCAGAGAATTGGACTAATTATGCACAGGCCTGGACAAATAATCCACAGGTCTGGAGTAATAATCCACAGGCCTGCACTAATAATCCACAGACCTGCACTAATAATACACAGACCCGCACTAATAATACACAGGCCTGCACGAATAATCCACAGACCTGCACTAATAATCCACAGACCTGCACTAATGATACAGAGGCCTGCACTAATAATCCACAGGCCTGGACTAATAATCCACAGGCCTGCACTAATAATCCTCCGATCTGGACTAATAATTCACAGGCCTGCCCTAATAATTCACAGACCTGCACTAATAATCTACAGGCCTGCACTAATAATCCACAGGCCTGCACTAATAATCCACAGACCAGGACTAATAATCCACAGGCCTGCACTAATAATCCACAGGCCTGCACTAATAATCCACAGGCCTGCACTAATAATCCGCAGACCTGCACTAATAATACGCAGGCCTGCACTAATAATCCAAAGGCCTGCACTAATAATCCAAAGACCTGGACTAATAATCCCCAGGCCTGCACTAATAATCTACAGGCCTGCACTAATAATCCACAGGCCTGGACAAATAATCCACAGGCCTGCACTAATAATCCAAAGGCCTGCAGTAATAACCCAAAGACCTGCACTAATAGTTCGCAGGCCTGCACTAATAATCCACAGGCCTGCACTAATAATCCACAGACCAGGACTAATAATCCACAGGCCTGGACTAATATTCAACTGGTCTGGACTAATAATCCACAGGCCTGCACTAATAATCCACAGACCTGCACTAATAATCCACAGGCATGTACTAATAATCCACAGGCCTTGACTAATAATCCACAGGCCTGCACTAGTAATCAACAGGCCTGCACTAATAATCCACAGACCTGCACTAATAAACCAGAGGCCTGCACTAATAATGCACAGGCCTGTACTAATAATCCACAGGCCTGGACTAATAATCCACAGGCCTGCACTAATAATCCACAGGACTGGACTATTAATCCACAGCCTGGACTAATAATGCACAGGCCTGCACTAATAATCCAAAGGCCTGCACTAATAATCCAAAGACCTGGACTAATAATCCACAGGCCTGCACTAATAATACACAGGCCTGCACTAATAATCCACAGGCCTGGACTAATAATCCACGGGCCTGCACTAATAATCCAAAGGCCTGCAATAATAATCCGCAGGCCTGCACTAATAATTCACAGGCCTGCACTAATAATCCACAGGCCTGCACTAATAATCCACAGACCAGGACTAATAATCCACAGGCCTGGACTAATAATCAACAGGTCCGGACTAATAATCCACAGGCCTGCACTAATAATCCACAGCCTGCACTAATAATCCAAAGACCTGCACGAATAATACACAGGCCTGCACTAATAATCCACAGACCTGGATTAATAATCCACAGGCCTGCACTAATAATGCACAGACCTGGACTAATAAACCACAGGTCTGGACTAATAATCCGCAGGTCTGGAGTAATAATCCACAGGCCTGCACTAATAATCCTCAGGCATGCACTTATAATCCAGAGGCCTGCACTAATAATCCACAGGCCTGCACTAATAATCCATAGGCCTGCACTAATAATCCACTGACCTGCACTAATAATCCACAGTCCTGCATTAATAATACACAGGCGTGCACTAATAATCCACAGACCTGCACTAATAATCCACAGGCCTGCACTAATAATCCACAGGCCTGCACTAATAATCCACAGGCCTGGACTAATAATCCACAGGCCTGGACTAATAATCCACAGGCCTGCCCTAATAATCCACAGGACTGCCCTAATAATCCACAGGCTTGTGCTAATAATCCACAGACCTGCATTAATAATACACAGGCCTGCCCTAATAATCCAGAGACGTGGAGTAATAATCCACAGGCCTGGATTAATAATCCACAGGTCTGGATTAATAATCCACAGGCCTGCAATAATAATCCACAGACCTGCACTAATAATCCGCAGGCCTGCACTAATAATACAGAGGCCTGCACTAATGATCCACAGGCCTGCACTAATATTCCACAGAGCTGAACTAATAATCCAGAGGCCTGCACAAATGATCCACAGGCCTGCACTAATAATCAACAGACCTGCACTAATAGTACACAGGCCTGCACTAATAATCCACAGGCCTGGACTAATAATACACAGGCCTGCACAAATATTGCACAGACCTGCGCTAATAATCTACAGGCCTGCACTAATAATCCACAGGCCTGCATTAATAATCCACAGAAATGCGCTAATAATACACAGGCCTGCACTAATAATCCACAGGCCTGCACTAATAATCCACAGGCCTGCACTAATAATCCACAGACCTGCACTAATAATACACAGGCCTGCACTAATAATCCACAGACCTGGACTAACAATCCAGAGGCCTGCACTAATAATCCACAGACCTGGACTAATAATCCACAGGCCTGGACTAATAATCCACAGGTCTGGACTAATAATACACAGGCCTGCACTAATAATCCACAGGCCTGCACTAATAATCCACAGACCTGCACTAATAATCCACAGGCCTGGACTAATAATCCACAGGCCTGCAATAATAATCCACAGAGCTGGACTAATAATCCACAGGCCTGGACTAATAATCCACAGACCTGCACTAGTAACACACAGGCCTGCACTAATAATCCACAGACCTGGACTAATAATCCACAGGCCTGCACTAATAATCCACAGACCTGGACTAATTATCCACAGGCCTGGACTAATAATCCACAGCTCTGCACTAATAATCCAAAGGACTGCACTAATAATCCACAGACCTGTACTAATAATCGACAGACGTGCATTACTAGTAGACAGGCCTGCACTAATAATGCACAGGCCTGCACTAATAATGCACAGGCCTGCACTAATAATCCACAGGCCTGCACCAATAATCCACAGACCTGCACTAATAATACACAGGCCTGCACTAATAATCAACAGACCTGCACAAATAATCCACAGGCCTGCACTAATAATCCAGAGAATTGGACTAATTATGCACAGGCCTGGACAAATAATCCACAGGTCTGGAGTAATAATCCACAGGCCTGCAATAATAATCCACAGACCTGCACTAATAATACACAGACCTGCACTAATAATACACAGGCCTGCATGAATAATCCACAGACCTGCACTAATAATACACAGGCCTGCACTAATAATCCACAGGCCTGGACTAATAATCCACAGGCCTGCACTAATAATCCTCCGATCTGCAGTAATAATTCACAGGCCAGCCCTAATAATTCACAGACCAGCACTAATAATCTACAGGCCTGCACTAATAATCCACAGGCCTGCACTAATAATCCACAGACCAGGACTAATACTCCACAGGCCTGCACTAATAATCCACAGGCCTGCACTAATAATCCACAGGCCTGCACTAATAATCCGCAGACCTGCACTAATAATACGCAGGCCTGCACTAATAATCCAAAGGCCTGCACTAATAATCTAAAGACCTGGACTAATAATCCACAGGCCTGCACTAATAATCCACAGGCCTGCACTAGTAATCCACAGGCCTGGACTAATGATCCACAGGCCTGCACTAATAATCCAAAGGCCTGCAATAATATCCCACAGGCCTGCACTAATAATTCGCAGGCCTGCACTAATAATCCACAGGCCTGCACTAATAATCCACAGACCAGGACTAATAATCCACAGGCCTGGACTAATAATCAACTGGTCTGGACTAATAATCCACAGGCCTGCACTAATAATCCACAGACCGGCACTAATAATCCACAGGCATGCAGTAATAATCGACAGGCCTGGACTAATAATCCACAGGCCTGCACTAGTAATCCACAGGCCTGTACAAATAATCCACAGGGCTGGACTAATAATCCTCAGGCTTGCAGTAATAATCCACAGGACTGGACTATTAATCCACAGGCCTGGACTAATAATGCACAGGCCTGCACTAATAATCCACAGGCCTGCACTAATAATCCACAAGCCTGAAATTATAATCCAATGGTTTGGATAAATAATCTACAGGCCTGCACTAATAATCCAAAGACCTGGACTAATAATCCAAAGGCCTGGATTTATAATCCACAGGTCTGGACCAATAATCCACAGGCCTGCACTAATAATCCACAGACCTGCACTAATAATCCATAGACCTGCACTAATAATCCACAGGCCTGCACTAATAATCCACAGACCTGCACTAATAATCCACATTCCTGCATTAATAATACACAGCCGGGCACTAATAATCCACAGGCATGTACTAATAATCCACAGGCCTTGACTAATAATCCACAGGCCTGCACTAGTAATCCACAGGCCTGCACTAATAATCCACAGACCTGCACTAATAAACCACAGGCCTGCACTAATAATGCACAGGCCTGTACTAATAATCCACAGGCCTGGACTAATAATCCACAGGCCTGCACTAATAATCCACAGGACTGGACTATTAATCCACAGGCCTGGACTAATAATGCACAGGCCTGCACTAATAATCCAAAGGCCTGCACTAATAATCCACAGGCCTGGACTAATAATGCACAGGCCTGCACTAATAATCCAAAGGCCTGCACTAATAATCCACAGGCCTGGACTAATAATCCACGGGCCTGCACTAATAATCCAAAGGCCTGCACTAATAATCCACAGGCCTGCACTAATAATCCACAGACCAGGACTAATAATCCACAGGCCTGGACTAATAATCAACAGGTCTGGCTAATAATCCACAGGCCTGCACTAATAATCCACAGCCTGCACTAATAATCCAATGACCTGCACGAATAATACACAGGCCTGCACTAATAATCCACAGACCTGGATTAATAATCCACAGGCCTGCACTAATAATGCACAGACCTGGACTAATAATCCACAGGTCTGGACTAATAATCCGCAGGTCTGGACTAATAATCCACAGGCCTGCACTAATAATCCTCAGGCATGCACTTATAATCCAGAGGCCTGCACTAATAATCCACAGGCCTGCACTAATAATCCATAGGCCTGCACTAATAATCCACTGACCTGCACTAATAATCCACAGTCCTGCATTAATAATACACAGGCGTGCACTAATAATCCACAGACCTGCACTAATAATCCACAGGCCTGCACTAATAATCCACAGGCCTGCACTAATAATCCACAGACCTGCACTAATAATCCACAGGCCTGCACTAATAATCCACAGGCCTGGACTAATAATCCACAGGCCTGGACTAATAATCCACAGGCCTGCCCTAATAATCCACAGGACTGCCCTAATAATCCACAGGCCTGCGCTAATAATCCACAGATCTGCATTAATAATACACAGGCCTGCACTAATAATCCAGAGACGTGGAGTAATAATCCACAGGCCTGGATTAATAATCCACAGGTCTGGATTAATAATCCACAGGCCTGCAATAATAATCCACAGACCTGCACTAATAAACCAGAGGCCTGCACTAATAATGCACAGGCCTGTACTAATAATCCACAGGCCTGGACTAATAATCCACAGGCCTGCACTAATAATCCACAGGACTGGACTATTAATCCACAGGCCTGGACTAATAATGCACAGGCCTGCACTAATAATCCAAAGGCCTGCACTAATAATCCAAAGACCTGGACTAATAATCCACAGGCCTGCGCTAATAATACACAGGCCTGCACTAATAATCCACAGACCTGCACTAATAAACCAGAGGCCTGCACTAATAATGCACAGGCCTGTACTAATAATCCACAGGCCTGGACTAATAATCCATAGGCCTGCACTAATAATCCACAGGACTGGACTATTAATCCACAGGCCTGGACTAATAATGCACAGGCCTGCACTAATAATCCAAAGGCCTGCACTAATAATCCAAAGACCTGGACTAATAATCCACAGGCCTGGACTAATAATCCACGGGCCTGCACTAATAATCCAAAGGCCTGCAATAATAATCCGCAGGCCTGCACTAATAATTCACAGGCCTGCACTAATAATCCACAGGCCTGCACTAATAATCCACAGACCAGGACTAATAATCCACAGGCCTGGACTAATAATCAACAGGTCTGGACTAATAATCCACAGGCCTGCACTAATAATCCACAGCCTGCACTAATAATCCAAAGACCTGCACGAATAATACACAGGCCTGCACTAATAATCCACAGACCTGGATTAATAATCCACAGGCCTGCACTAATAATGCACAGACCTGGACTAATAATCCACAGGTCTGGACTAATAATCCGCAGGTCTGGAGTAATAATCCACAGGCCTGCACTAATAATCCTCAGGCATGCACTAATAATCCAGAGGCCTGCACTAATAATCCACAGGCCTGCACTAATAATCCATAGGCCTGCACTAATAATCCACTGACCTGCACTAATAATCCACAGTCCTGCATTAATAATACACAGGCGTGCACTAATAATCCACAGACCTGCACTAATAATCCACAGGCCTGCACTAATAATCCACAGGCCTGCACTAATAATCCACAGGCCTGGACTAATAATCCACAGGCCTGGACTAATAATCCACAGGCCTGCCCTAATAATCCACAGGACTGCCCTAATAATCCACAGGCTTGCGCTAATAATCCACAGACCTGCATTAATAATACACAGGCCTGCACTAATAATCCAGAGACGTGGAGTAATAATCCACAGGCCTGGATTAATAATCCACAGGTCTGGATTAATAATCCACAGGCCTGCAATAATAATCCACAGACCTGCACTAATAATCCGCAGGCCTGCACTAATAATACAGAGGCCTGCACTAATGATCCACAGGCCTGCACTAATATTCCACAGAGCTGAACTAATAATCCAGAGGCCTGCACAAATGATCCACAGGCCTGCACTAATAATCAACAGACCTGCACTAATAGTACACAGGCCTGCACTAATAATCCACAGGCCTGGACTAATAATACACAGGCCTGCACAAATATTGCACAGACCTGCGCTAATAATCTACAGGCCTGCACTAATAATCCACAGGCCTGCATTAATAATCCACAGAAATGCGCTAATAATACACAGGCCTGCACTAATAATCCACAGGCCTGCACTAATAATCCACAGGCCTGCACTAATAATCCACAGACCTGCACTAATAATACACAGGCCTGCACTAATAATCCACAGACCTGGACTAACAATCCAGAGGCCTGCACTAATAATCCACAGACCTGGACTAATAATCCACAGGCCTGGACTAATAATCCACAGGTCTGGACTAATAATACACAGGCCTGCACTAATAATCCACAGGCCTGCACTAATAATCCACAGACCTGCACTAATAATCCACAGGCCTGGACTAATAATCCACAGGCCTGCAATAATAATCCACAGAGCTGGACTAATAATCCACAGGCCTGGACTAATAATCCACAGACCTGCACTAGTAACACACAGGCCTGCACTAATAATCCACAGACCTGGACTAATAATCCACAGGCCTGCACTAATAATCCACAGACCTGGACTAATTATCCACAGGCCTGGACAAATAATCCACAGCTCTGCACTAATAATCCAAAGGACTGCACTAATAATCCACAGACCTGTACTAATAATCGACAGACGTGCATTACTAGTAGACAGGCTGCACTAATAATGCACAGGCCTGCACTAATAATGCACAGGCCTGCACTAATAATCCACAGGCCTGCACCAATAATCCACAGACCTGGACTAATAATACACAGGCCTGCACTAATAATCAACAGACCTGCACAAATAATCCACAGGCCTGCACTAATAATCCAGAGAATTGGACTAATTATGCACAGGCCTGGACAAATAATCCACAGGTCTGGAGTAATAATCCACAGGCCTGCAATAATAATCCACAGACCTGCACTAATAATACACAGACCTGCACTAATAATACACAGGCCTGCATGAATAATCCACAGACCTGCACTAATAATACACAGGCCTGCACTAATAATCCACAGGCCTGGACTAATAATCCACAGGCCTGCACTAATAATCCTCCGATCTGCACTAATAATTCACAGGCCAGCCCTAATAATTCACAGACCAGCACTAATAATCTACAGGCCTGCACTAATAATCCACAGGCCTGCACTAATAATCCACAGACCAGGACTAATACTCCACAGGCCTGCACTAATAATCCACAGGCCTGCACTAATAATCCACAGGCCTGCACTAATAATCCGCAGACCTGCACTAATAATACGCAGGCCTGCACTAATAATCCAAAGGCCTGCACTAATAATCTAAAGACCTGGACTAATAATCCACAGGCCTGCACTAATAATCCACAGGCCTGCACTAGTAATCCACAGGCCTGGACTAATGATCCACAGGCCTGCACTAATAATCCAAAGGCCTGCAATAATATCCCACAGGCCTGCACTAATAATTCGCAGGCCTGCACTAATAATCCACAGGCCTGCACTAATAATCCACAGACCAGGACTAATAATCCACAGGCCTGGACTAATAATCAACTGGTCTGGACTAATAATCCACAGGCCTGCACTAATAATCCACAGACCGGCACTAATAATCCACAGGCATGCAGTAATAATCGACAGGCCTGGACTAATAATCCACAGGCCTGCACTAGTAATCCACAGGCCTGTACAAATAATCCACAGGGCTGGACTAATAATCCTCAGGCTTGCAGTAATAATCCACAGGACTGGACTATTAATCCACAGGCCTGGACTAATAATGCACAGGCCTGCACTAATAATCCACAGTCCTGCACTAACAATCCACAAGCCTGAAATTATAATCCAATGGTTTGGATAAATAATCTACAGGCCTGCACTAATAATCCAAAGACCTGGACTAATAATCCAAAGGCCTGGATTTATAATCCACAGGTCTGGACCAATAATCCACAGGCCTGCACTAATAATCCACAGACCTTCACTAATAATCCACAGACCTGCACTAATAATCCACAGGCCTGCACTAATAATCCACAGACCTGCACTAATAATCCACATTCCTGCATTAATAATACACAGGCGGGCACTAATAATCCACAGGCATGTACTAATAATCCACAGGCCTTGACTAATAATCCACAGGCCTGCACTAGTAATCCACAGGCCTGCACTAATAATCCACAGACCTGCACTAATAAACCACAGGCCTGCACTAATAATGCACAGGCCTGTACTAATAATCCACAGGCCTGGACTAATAATCCACAGGCCTGCACTAATAATCCACAGGACTGGACTATTAATCCACAGGCCTGGACTAATAATGCACAGGCCTGCACTAATAATCCAAAGGCCTGCACTAATAATCCACAGGCCTGGACTAATAATGCACAGGCCTGCACTAATAATCCAAAGGCCTGCACTAATAATCCACAGGCCTGGACTAATAATCCACGGGCCTGCACTAATAATCCAAAGGCCTGCAATAATAATCCGCAGGCCTGCACTAATAATTCACAGGCCTGCACTAATAATCCACAGGCCTGCACTAATAATCCACAGACCAGGACTAATAATCCACAGGCCTGGACTAATAATCAACAGGTCTGGCTAATAATCCACAGGCCTGCACTAATAATCCACAGCCTGCACTAATAATCCAATGACCTGCACGAATAATACACAGGCCTGCACTAATAATCCACAGACCTGGATTAATAATCCACAGGCCTGCACTAATAATGCACAGACCTGGACTAATAATCCACAGGTCTGGACTAATAATCCGCAGGTCTGGACTAATAATCCACAGGCCTGCACTAATAATCCATAGGCCTGCACTAATAATCCACTGACCTGCACTAATAATCCACAGTCCTGCATTAATAATACACAGGCGTGCACTAATAATCCACAGACCTGCACTAATAATCCACAGGCCTGCACTAATAATCCACAGGCCTGCACTAATAATCCACAGACCTGCACTAATAATCCACAGGCCTGCACTAATAATCCACAGGCCTGGACTAATAATCCACAGGCCTGGACTAATAATCCACAGGCCTGCCCTAATAATCCACAGGACTGCCCTAATAATCCACAGGCCTGCGCTAATAATCCACAGATCTGCATTAATAATACACAGGCCTGCACTAATAATCCAGAGACGTGGAGTAATAATCCACAGGCCTGGATTAATAATCCACAGGTCTGGATTAATAATCCACAGGCCTGCAATAATAATCCACAGACCTGCACTAATAATCCGCAGGCCTGCACTAATAATACAGAGGCCTGCACTAATGATCCACAGGCCTGCACTAATATTCCACAGAGCTGAACTAATAATCCAGAGGCCTGCACAAATGATCCACAGGCCTGCACTAATAATCAACAGACCTGCACTAATAGTACACAGGCCTGCACTAATAATCCACAGGCCTGGATTAATAATACACAGGCCTGCACAAATATTGCACAGACCTGCGCTAATAATCTACAGGCCTGCACTAATAATCCACAGGCCTGCATTAATAATCCACAGAAATGCGCTAATAATACACAGGCCTGCACTAATAATCCACAGGCCTGCACTAATAATTCACAGGCCTGCACTAATAATCCACAGACATGCATTAATAATACACAGGCCTGCACTAATAATCCACAGACCTGGACTAACAATCCAGAGGCCTGCACTAATAATCCACAGACCTGGACTAATAATCCACAGGCCTGGACTAATAATCCACAGGTCTGGACTAATAATACAAAAGCCTGCACTAATAATCCACAGGCCTGTACTAATAATCCACAGACCTGCACTAATAATCCAGAGGCCTGGACTAATAATCCACAGGCCTGCAATAATAATCCACAGAGCTGGACTAATAATCCACAGGCCTGGACTAATAATCCACAGACCTGCACTAGTAACACACAGGCCTGCACTAATAATCCACAGACCTGGACTAATAATCCACAGGCCTGCACTAATAATCCACAGACCTGGACTAATTATCCACAGGCCTGGACTAATAATCCACAGCTCTGCACTAATAATCCAAAGGACTGCACTAATAATCCACAGACCTGTACTAATAATCGACAGACGTGCATTACTAGTAGACAGGCCTGCACTAATAATGCACAGGCCTGCACTAATAATGCACAGGCCTGCACGAATAATCCAAAGGCCTGCACCAATAATCCACAGACCTGCACTAATAATACACAGGCCTGCACTAATAATCAACAGACCTGCACAAATAATCCACAGGCCTGCACTAATAATCCAGAGAATTGGACTAATTATGCACAGGCCTGGACAAATAATCCACAGGTCTGGAGTAATAATCCACAGGCCTGCACTAATAATCCACAGACCTGCGCTAATAATACACAGACCTGCACTAATATTACACAGGCCTGCATGAATAATCCACAGACCTGCACTAAAAATCCACAGACCTGCACTAATAATACACATGCCTGCACTAATAATCCACAGGCCTGGACTAATAATCCACAGGCCTGAACTAATAATCCTACGATCTGCACTAATAATTCACAGGCCTGCCCTAATAATTCACAGACCAGCACTCATAATCTACAGGCCTGCACTAATAATCCACAGGCCTGCACTAATAATCCACAGACCAGGACTAATACTCCACAGGCCTGCACTAATAATCCACAGGCCTGCACTAATAATCCACAGGCCTGCACTAATAATCCACAGACCTGCACTAATAATACGCAGGCCTGCACTAATAATCCACAGGCCTGCACTAATAATCCACAGGCCTGCACAAGTAATCCACAGGCCTGGACTAATGATCCACAGGCCTGCACTAATAATCCAAAGGCCTGCAATAATAACCCACAGGCCTGCACTAATAATTCGCAGGCCTGCACTAATAATCCACAGGCCTGCACTAATAATCCACAGACCAGGACTAATAATCCACAGGCCTGGACTAATAATCAACTTGTCTGGACTAATAATCCGCAGGCCTGCACTAATAATCCACAGACCGGCACTAATAATCCACAGGCATGCAGTAATAATCCACAGGCCTGGACTAATAATCCACAGGCCTGCACTAGTAATCCACAGGCCTATACAAATAATCCACAGGCCTGGACTAATAATCTTCAGGCTTGCAGTAATAATCCACAGGACTGGACTATTAATCCACAGGCCTGGACTAATACTGCACAGGCCTGCACTAATAATCCACAGGCCTGCACTAATAATCCACAAGCCTGAAATTATAATCCAAAGGTTTGGATAAATAATCTACAGGCCTGCACTAATAATCCAAAGACCTGGACTAATAATCCAAAGGCCTGGATTTATAATCCACAGGTCTGGACCAATAATCCACAGGCCTGCACTAATAATCCACAGACCTGCGCTAATAATCCACAGACCTGCACTAATAATCCACATTCCTGCATTAATAATACACAGGCGTGCACTAATAATCCACAGACCTGCACTAATGATCCACAGGCCTGCACTAAAAATCCACAGGCCTGCACTAATAATCCACAGACCTGCACTAATAATCCACAGGCCTGCACTAATAATCCACAGGCCTGGACTAATAATCCACAGGCCTGGACTAATAATCCACTGGCCTGCCCTAATAATCCAAAGGCCTGCCCTAATAATCCATACGCCTGCACTAATAATCCACAGACCTGCACTAATAATACACAGGCCTGCACTAATAATCCAGAGACGTGGAGTAATAATCCACAGGCCAGGATTAATAATCCACAGGTCTGGATTAATAATCCACAGGCCTGCAATAATAATCCACAGGCCTGCACTAATAATCCACAGGCCTGCACTAATAATACACAGGCCTGCACTAATATTCCACAGGCCTGCACTAATAATCCACAGGCCTGCACTAATAATCCACAGGCCTGCACTAATAATGCACAGGCCTGCAATAATAATCCACAGGCCTGCACTAATAATCCACAGGCCTGCACTAATAATACACAGGCCTGCACTAATTATCCACATGCCTGCACTAATATTCCACAGAGCTGAACTAATAATCCACAGGCCTGCACAAATGATCCACAGGCCTGCACTAATAATCGACAGACCTGCACTAAGAGTACACAGGCCTTCACTTATAATCCACAGGCCTGGACTAATAATACACAGGCCTGCACAAATATTGCACAGACCTGCGCTAATAATCTACAGGCCTGCCCTAATAATCCAAAGGCCTGCATTATTAATCCACAGACCTGCACTAATAATACACAGGCCTGCACTAATAATCCACAGGCCTGAATTTATAATCCACAGGCCTGCACTAATAATCTACAGACATGCACTAATAATACAATGGCCTGCACTAATAACCCACAGACCTGGACTAACAATCCAGAGGCCTGCACTAATAATACACAGGCCTGCACTAATGATCCACAGGCCTGCACTAATAATCCACAGACCTGAAGTAATAATCCACAGGCCTGCACTAATAATCCACAGACCTGCACTAATAGTACACAGGCCTGCACTAATAATCCACAGGCGTGGACTAATAATACACAGGCCTGCACTAATAATGCACAGACCTGCGCTAATAATCTACAGGCCTGCACTAATAATCCACAGGCCTGCATTAATAATCCACAGACCTGCACTAATAATACACAGGCCTGCAGTAATAATCCACAGACCTGCACAAATAATCCACAGACCTGCCCTAATAATACACAGGCCTGCACTAATGATCCACAGACCTGGACTAACAATCCAGAGGCCTGCACTAATAATCCACAGACCTGGACTAATAATCCACAGGCCTGGACTAATAATCCACAGGTCTGGACTAATAATCCACAGGCCATCACTAATAATCCACAGGCCTGCACTAATAATCCACAGACCTGCACTAATAATCCACAGGCCTGGACTAATAATCCACAGGCCTGCAATAATGATCCACAGACCAGTACTAATAATCCACAGGCCTGGACTAATAATCCACAGACCTGCACTAATAATTCGCAGGCCTGCACTAATAATCCACAGGCCTGCACTAATAATCCACACACCAGGATTAATAATCCACGGGCCTGGACTAATAATCACCACGTCTGGACTAATAATCCACAGACCTGCACTAATAATCCACAGACCTGCACTAATAATCCACAGGCCTTGACTAATAATCCACAGGCCTGCACTAGTAATCCACAGGCCTGCACTAATAATCCACATACCTGCACTAATAATCCACAGGCCTGCACTAATAATCCACAGTCCTGTACTAATAATCCACAGGCCTGGACTAATAATCCACAGGCCTGCACTAATAATCCACAGGACTGGACTATTAATCCATAGGCCTGGACTAATAATCCACAGGCCTGCACTAATAATCCACAGGCCTGCACTAATAATCCACAGGCCTGAAATTATAATCCACAGGATTTGGTAAATAATCTACAGGCCTGCACTAATAATCCACAGGCCTGCACTAATAATCCACAGGCCTGCACAAATAATCCAGAGAACTGCACTAATAATACACAAGCCAGCAGTAATAATCCACAGGCCTGGATTTATAATCCACAGGCCTGCACTTATGATCAACAGACCTGCGCTAATAATACACAGGCCTGCAGTAATAATCCACAGACCTGCTCTAATAATGCAGAGACCTGGATTAATAATCCAAGGCCTGCACTAATAATCCAAAGACCTGGACTAATAATCCACAGACCTGGATTAATAATCGACAGGCCTGCACTAATAATACAAAGACCTGGAGTAATAATCCACAGGCCTGGATTTATAATCCACAGGTCTGGACCAATAATCCACAGGCCTGCACTAATAATCCACAGACCTGCAGTAATAATCCACAGACCGGCACTAATAATCCACAGGCCTGCACTAATAATCCACAGACCTGCACTAATAATCCAATGTCCAGCATTAATAATACACAGGCGTGCACTAATAATCCACAGGCCTGCACTAATAATCCAAAGACCTGCACTAATAATCCACAGGCCTGCACTAATATTCCACAGATCTGCACTTATAATCCACAGGCCTGCACTAATAATCCACAGGCCTGGACTAATAATCCACAGGCCTGGACTAATAATCCACAGGCCTGCCCTAATAATCCACAGGCCTGCCCTAATAATCCACAGGCCTGCCCTAATAAACCACTCGCCTGCCCTAATAATCCACAGGCCTGCACTAATAATCCACAGACCTGCACTAATAATCCACAGACCTGCACTAATAATACACAGGCCTGCACTAATAATGCAAAGGCCTGCACAAATAATCAAAAGGCCTGCACTAATAATCCACAGACCTGCACTAATAATACACAGGCCTGCACTAATAATCCAAAGGCCTGCACTAGTAATCCAAAGACCTGGACTAATAATCCACAGGCCTGCACTAATAATACACAGGCCTGCACTAATAATCCACAGGCCTGGACTAATAATCCACAGGCCTGCACTAATAATCCAAAGGCCTGCAATAATAATCCACAGGCCTGCACTAATAATTCAAAGGCCTGCACTAATAATCCACAGGCCTGCACTAATAATCCACAGACCAGGACTAATAATCCACAGGCCTGGACTAATAATCAACAGGTATGGACTAATAATCCACAGGCCTGCACTAATAATCCACAGCCTGCACTAATAATCCAAAGACCTGCACGAATACTACACAGGCCTGCACTAATAATCCACAGACCAGGATTAATAATCCACAGGCCTGCACTAATAATGCACAGACCTGGACTAATAATCCACAGGTCTGGACTAATAATCCGCAGGTCTGCACTAATAATCCACAGGCCTGCACTAATAATCCTCAGGCATGCACTTATAATCCAGAGGCCTGCACTGATAATCCACAGGCCTGCAGTAATAATCCATAGGCCTGCACTAATAATCCACTGACCTGCACTAATAATCCACAGTCTTGCATTTATAATACACAGGCGTGCACTAATAATCCACAGACCTGCACTAATAATCCACAGGCCTGCACTAATAATCCACAGGCCTGCACTAATAATCCACAGATCTGCACTAATAATCCACAGGCCTGCACTAATAATCCACAGGCCTGGACTAATAATCCACAGGCCTGGACTAATAATCCACATGCCTGCCCTAATAATCCACAGGCCTGCCCTAATAATCCACAGGCCTGCAGTAATAATCCACAGACCTGCACTAATAATACACAGGCCTGCACTAATAATCCAGAGACGTGGAGTAATAATCCACAGGCCTGGATTAATAATCCACAGGCCTGGATTAATAATCCACAGGCCTGCAATAATAATCCACAGACCTGCACTAATAATCCGCAGGCCTGCACTAATAATACAGAGGCCTGCACTAATGATCCACAGGCCAGCACTAATATTCCACAGAGCTGAACTAATAATCCAGAGGCCTGCACAAATGATCCACAGGCCTGCACTAATAATCCACAGACCTGCACTAATAGTACACAGGCCTGCACTAATAATCCACAGGCCTGGACTAATAATCCACAGGCCTGCACAAATATTGCACAGACCTGCGCTAATAATCTACAGGCCTGCACTAATAATCCACAGGCCTGCATTAATAATCCACAGACCTGTGCTAATAATACACAGGCCTGCACTAATAATCCACAGGCCTGCACTAATAATACACAGGCCTGCACTAATAATCAACAGACCTGGACTAACAATCCACAGGCCTGCACTAATAATCGACAGACCTGGACTAATAATCCACAGGCCTGGACTAATAATCCACGGGTCTGGACTAATAATACACAGGCCTGCACTAATAATCCACAGGCCTGCACTAATAATCCACAGACCTGCACTAATAATCCACAGGCCTGGACTAATAAACCACAGGCCTGCAATAATAATCCAGAGAATTGGACTAATTATGCACAGGCCTGGACAAATAATCCACAGGTCTGGAGTAATAATCCACAGG
Source organism: Isurus oxyrinchus (assembly GCA_026770705.1). Classification (NCBI taxonomy): domain Eukaryota; kingdom Metazoa; phylum Chordata; class Chondrichthyes; order Lamniformes; family Lamnidae; genus Isurus; species Isurus oxyrinchus. The sequence continues at coordinate 1,052,803 of JANJGN010000003.1, read as the reverse complement.
CCTGCACTAATAATCCACAGACCTGCACTAATAATACACAGACCTGCACTAATAATACACAGGCCTGCACTACTAATCCACAGACCTGGACAATTAATCCACAGGCCTGGACTAATAATACACAGGCTTGCACTAATAATCCACAGGCCTGCACTAATAATCCACAGGCCTGAAATTATAATCCACAGGCTTGGATAAATAATCCACAGGCCTGCACTAATAATCCACAGACCTGCACTAATAATCCACAGGCTTGGACTAATAATACACAGGCCTGCACTAATAATCCACACACCTGCACTAATAATACACAGGCCTGCACTAATAATCCACAGGCCTGCACTAATAATCCACAGACCTGCACTAATAATACACAGGCCTGCACTAATAATCCACAGGCCTGGACTTATAATCCACAGGCCTGCACTAATAATCCACAGACCTGCACTAAAAATACACAGGCCTGCACTAATGATCCACAGGCCTGCACTAATAATCCAGAGACCGGGCTTAATAATCCGCATGCCTGCACTAATAATCCAAAGACCTGGACTAATAATCCACAGGCCTGCACTAATAATCCACAGACCTGGACTAACAATCCACAGGCCTGCACTAATAATCCAGAGAACTTGACTAATAATCCACAGGCCTGGAGTAATAATCCACAGGTCTGGAGTAATAATCCAGAGGCCTGCACTAATAATCCACAGACCTGGACTAATAATCCACAGGCCTGCACTAATAATCCAGAGACCTTGACTAATAATCCACAGGCCTGGACTAATAATCCACAGGTCTGGACTAATAATCCACAGGCATTCACTAATAATCCACAGGCCTGGACTAATAATCCACAGGCATGCACTAATAATCCACAGGCCTGCACTAATAATCCTCAGACCTGTACTAATAATCCACAGGCCTGGACTAATAATCCACAGGCCTGCACTAATAATCCACAGGACTGGACAATTAATCCACAGGCCTGGACTAATAATACACAGGCTTGCACTAATAATCCACAGGCCTGCACTAATAATCCACAGGCCTGAAATTATAATCCACAGGCTTGGATAAATAATCCACAGGCCTGCAGTAATAATCCACAGACCTGCACTAATAATCCACAGGCCTGGACTAATAATACACTGGCCTGCACTAATAATCCACACACCTGCACTAATAATACACAGGCCTGAACTAATAATCCACAGGCCTGCACTAATAATCCACAGGCCTGCACAAATAATCCAGAGAACTGCACTAATAATACACAAGCCAGCACTAATAATCCACAGGCCTGGATTTATAATCCACAGGCCTGCACTTATGATCAACAGACCTGCGCTAATAATACACAGGCCTGCAGTAATAATCCACAGACCTGCTCTAATAATGCAGAGACCTGGATTAATAATCCAAGGCCTGCACTAATAATCCAAAGACCTGGACTAATAATCCACAGACCTGGATTAATAATCGACAGGCCTGCACTAATAATACAAAGACCTGGAGTAATAATCCACAGGCCTGGATTTATAATCCACAGGTCTGGACCAATAATCCACAGGCCTGCACTAATAATCCACAGACCTGCAGTAATAATCCACAGACCGGCACTAATAATCCACAGGCCTGCACTAATAATCCACAGACCTGCACTAATAATCCAAAGTCCAGCATTAATAATACACAGGCGTGCACTAATAATCCACAGGCCTGCACTAATAATCCAAAGACCTGCACTAATAATCCACAGGCCTGCACTAATATTCCACAGATCTGCACTTATAATCCACAGGCCTGCACTAATAATCCACAGGCCTGGACTAATAATCCACAGGCCTGGACTAATAATCCACAGGCCTGCCCTAATAATCCACAGGCCTGCCCTAATAATCCACAGGCCTGCCCTAATAATCCACTCGCCTGCCCTAATAATCCACAGGCCTGCACTAATAATCCACAGACCTGCACTAATAATCCACAGACCTGCACTAATAATACACAGGCCTGCACTAATAATGCAAAGGCCTGCACTAATAATCAAAAGGCCTGCACTAATAATCCACAGACCTGCACTAATAATACACAGGCCTGCACTAATAATCCAAAGGCCTGCACTAGTAATCCAAAGACCTGGACTAATAATCCACAGGCCTGCACTAATAATACACAGGCCTGCACTAATAATCCACAGGCCTGGACTAATAATCCACAGGCCTGCACTAATAATCCAAAGGCCTGCAATAATAATCCACAGGCCTGCACTAATAATTCAAAGGCCTGCACTAATAATCCACAGGCCTGCACTAATAATCCACAGACCAGGACTAATAATCCACAGGCCTGGACTAATAATCAACAGGTATGGACTAATAATCCACAGGCCTGCACTAATAATCCACAGCCTGCACTAATAATCCAAAGACCTGCACGAATACTACACAGGCCTGCACTAATAATCCACAGACCAGGATTAATAATCCACAGGCCTGCACTAATAATGCACAGACCTGGACTAATAATCCACAGGTCTGGACTAATAATCCGCAGGTCTGCACTAATAATCCACAGGCCTGCACTAATAATCCACAGACCTGCACTAATAATCCACAGACCTGCACTAAAAATACACAGGCCTGCACTAATGATCCACAGGCCTGCACTAATAATCCAGAGACCGGGCTTAATAATCCGCATGCCTGCACTAATAATCCAAAGACCTGGACTAATAATCCACAGGCCTGCACTAATAATCCACAGACCTGGACTAACAATCCACAGGCCTGCACTAATAATCCAGAGAACTTGACTAATAATCCACAGGCCTGGAGTAATAATCCACAGGTCTGGAGTAATAATCCAGAGGCCTGCACTAATAATCCACAGACCTGGACTAATAATCCACAGGCCTGCACTAATAATCCAGAGACCTTGACTAATAATCCACAGGCCTGGACTAATAATCCACAGGTCTGGACTAATAATCCACAGGCATTCACTAATAATCCACAGGCCTGGACTAATAATCCACAGGCATGCACTAATAATCCACAGGCCTGCACTAATAATCCTCAGACCTGTACTAATAATCCACAGGCCTGGACTAATAATCCACAGGCCTGCACTAATAATCCACAGGACTGGACAATTAATCCACAGGCCTGGACTAATAATACACAGGCTTGCACTAATAATCCACAGGCCTGCACTAATAATCCACAGGCCTGAAATTATAATCCACAGGCTTGGATAAATAATCCACAGGCCTGCACTAATAATCCACAGACCTGCACTAATAATCCACAGGCCTGGACTAATAATACACTGGCCTGCACTAATAATCCACACACCTGCACTAATAATACACAGGCCTGCACTAATAATCGACAGGCCTGCACTAATAATCCACAGACCTGCACTAATAATACACAGGACTGCACTAATAATCCACAGGCCTGGACTTATAATCCACAGGCCTGCACTAATAATCGACAGACCTGCACTAATAATACACAGGCCTGCACTAATAATCCACAGGCCTGCACTAATAATCCCGAGACCGGGATTAATAATCCACATGCCTGCACTAATAATCCAAACACCTGGACTAATAATCCACAGGCCTGCACTAATAATCCACAGACCTGGACTAACAATCCACAGGCCTGCACTAATAATCCAGAGAACTTGACTAATAATCCATAGGCCTGCACTAATTATCCACAGACCTGCACTAATAATACACAGGCCTGCACTAATAATCCACAGACGTGGAGTAATAATCCACAGGCCTGGACGAAAAATCCACAGGTCAGGATTAATAATCCACTGGCCAGCACTAATAATCGACAGGCCTGCACTAATAATCCACAGGACTGCACTAATAATCCACAGGCCTGCACTAATAATACACAGGCCTGCATTAATGATCCACAGGCCTGCACTAATAATCCAAAGACCTGAACTAATAATCCACAGCCCTGCACTAATAATCCACAGGCCTGCACTAATAATCCACAGACCTGCACTAATAATCCACAGGCCTGGACTAATAATACACAGGCCTGCGCTAATAATGCACAGACCTGCGCTAATAATCTACAGGCCTGCACTAATAATCCACAGGCCTGCATTAATAATCCACAGACCTGCACTAATAATACACAGGCCTGGACTAATAATCCACAGGCCTGCAAAAATAATCCACAGACATGCACTAATAATACACAGGCCTGCACTAATAATCCACAGACCTGGACTTACAATCCAGAGGCCTGCACTAATAATCCACAGACCTGGACTAATAATCCACAGGCCTGGACTAATAATCCACAGGTCTGGACTAATAATCCACAGGCCTGCACTAATAATCCAGAGGCCTGCACTAATAATCCACAGACCTGCACTAATAATCCAGAGGCCTGCACTAATAATCCACAGACCTGCACTAATAATCCACAGACCTGCACTAATAATACACAGACCTGCACTAATACTCCGCAGGCCTGGACTAATAATCCACAGGCCGGCACTAATAATCCTCTGACCTGCACTAATAATCCACAGGCCTGGACTAATAATCCACAGGCCTGGGCTAATAATCCACAGTCCTGCACTAATAATCCACAGGCCTGCACTAATAATCCACAGGCCTGCTCTAATAATCCACAGACCTGCATTAATAATGCACAGGCCTGCACTAATAATCCAAAGGCCTGCACTAATAATCTATGGACCTGGACTAATAATCCACAGGCCTGCACTAATAATCCACAGGCCTGCACTAATAATCCACAGGCCTGGACAAATAATCCACAGGCCTGCACTAATAATCCAAAGGCCTGCAATAATAATCCACAGGCCTACACTAATAATTCACAGGCCTGCACTTATAATCCACAGACCAGGACTAATAATCCACAGGCCTGGACTAATAATCAACAGGTCTGGACTAATAATCCACAGGCCTGCCCTAATAATCCCCAGACCAGGACTAATAATCCACAGACCAGGACTAATAATCCACTGGCCTGGACTAATAATCCACAGACCTGCACTAATAATCCACAGGCATGCACTAATAAACCACAGGCCTGGTCTAATAATCCTTAGGCCTGCACTAATAATCCACAGACCTGCACTAATAATCCACAGGCCTGCACTGATAATCCACAGGCCTGTACTAATAATCCACAGGCCTGGACTAATAATACACAGGCCTGCACTAATAATCCACAGGACTGGAGTATTAATCCACAGGCCTGGACTAATAATCCACAGGCCTGCACAAATAATCCACATGCCTGCACTAATAATCCACAGGCCTGAAATTATAATCCACAGGCCTGGACTAATAATCCACAGGACTGGACTATTAATCCACAGGCCTGGACTAATAATCCACAGGCCTGCACTAATAATCCACAGGCCTGCACTAATAATCAACAGGCCTGAAATTATAATCCACAGGCTTGGATAAATAATCCACAGGCCTGCACTAATAATGCACAGACCAGGACTAATAATCCAATGACCTGGAATAATAATCCACAGACCTGGATTAATAATCCAGAGGCCTGCACTAGTAATCCAAAGACCTGGACTAATAATCCACAGGCCTGGATTTATAATCCACATTTCTGGACCAAAAATCCACAGGCCTGCACTAATAATCCACAGACCTGCACTAATAATCCACAGGCCTGCACTACTAATCCACAGGCCTGGACTAATAATCCACAGGTCTGGACTAATAATCCACAGACCTGCACTAATAATCCACAGACCTGCACTGATAATCCACAGACATGCACAAATAATCCACAGGCCTGCACTAATAATCCACAGGCCTGCACTAATAATCCTCAGGCTGGACTAATAGTCCACAGGCCTGGACTAATAATCCACAGGCCTGCTCTAATAATCCTCAGACCTGAACTAATAATACACAGGCCTGCACTAATAATCCACGGACCTGGACTAATAATCCACAGGCCTGCACTAATAATCCAGAGACCTTGACTAATAATCCACAGGCCTGGACTAATAATCCACAGGTCTGGACTAATAATCCACAGGCATTCACTAATAATCCACTGGCGTGGACTAATAATCCACAGGCCTGCACTAAAAATCCACAGGCATGCACTAATAATCCACAGACCTGTACTAATAATCCACAGGCCTGGACTAATAATCCACAGGCCTGCACTAATAATCCACAGGACTGGACAATTAATCCACAGGCCTGGACTAATAATACACAGGCTTGCACTAATAATCCACAGGCCTGCACTAATAATCCACAGGCCTGAAATTATAATCCACAGGCTTGGATAAATAATCCACAGGCCTGCACTAATAATCCACAGACCTGCACTAATAATCCACAGGCCTGGACTAATAATACACAGGCCTGCACTAATAATCCACACACCTGCACTAATAATACACAGGCCTGCACTAATAATCCACAGGCCTGCACTAATAATCCACAGACCTGCACTAATAATACACAGGCCTGCACTAATAATCCACAGGCCTGGACTTATAATCCACAGGCCTGCACTAATAATCCACAGACCTGCACTAAAAATACACAGGCCTGCACTAATGATCCACAGGCCTGCACTAATAATCCAGAGACCGGGCTTAATAATCCGCATGCCTGCACTAATAATCCAAAGACCTGGACTAATAATCCACAGGCCTGCACTAATAATCCACAGACCTGGACTAACAATCCACAGGCCTGCACTAATAATCCAGAGAACTTGACTAATAATCCACAGGCCTGGAGTAATAATCCACAGGTCTGGAGTAATAATCCAGAGGCCTGCACTAATAATCCACAGACCTGAACTAATAATCCACAGACCTGCACTAATAATACAGAGGCCTGCACAAATTATCCACAGACCTGCACTAATAATCCACAGACCTGCACTAATAATACACAGGATTGCACTAATAATCCACAGGTCTGGACTAATAATACAAAGGCCTACACTAATAATCCACAGACCTGCACTAATATTCCACAGGCCTGCACTAATAATCCACAGGCCTGCACTAAAAATGCACAGACCTGCACTAATAATGCAGAGACCTGGACTAATAATCCACAGGCCTGGACAAATAATACACATGCCTGCACTAATAATGCAGAGACCTGGACTAATAATCCGCAGGCCTGGACTAATAATCCGCAGGTCTGGACTAATAATCCACAGGCCTGCACTAATAAACGACAGACCTGCACTAATAATCCACAGGTCAGAACAAATAATCCACAGGCCTGCACTAATAACCCACAGACCTGCACTAATAATCCACAGACCTGCATTAATAATACACAGGCCTGCACTAATTATCCACAGACCAGCACTAATAATCCACAGACCTGCAGTAATAAAACACAGACCTGAACTAATAATCCACAGGCCTGGACGAATAACCTACAGGCCTGCACTAATAATCCACAGACCTGAACTAATAATCCACAGGCCTGCACTAATAATCCACAGGCCTGCACTAATAATCCACAGGCCTGGACTAATAATCCACAGGTCTGGACTAATAATCCACAGACCTGCACTAATAATCCACAGGCCTGCACTAATAATCCACAGGCCTGAAATTATAATCCACAGGCTTGGATAAATAATCCACAGGCCTGCACTAATAATGCACAGACCAGGACTAATAATCCAATGACCTGGAATAATAATCCACAGACCTGGATTAATAATCCAGAGGCCTGCACTAATAATCCAAAGACCTGGACTAATAATCCACAGGCCTGGATTTATAATCCACATTTCTGGACCAAAAATCCACAGGCCTGCACTAATAATCCACAGACCTGCACTAATAATCCACAGGCCTGCACTACTAATCCACAGGCCTGGACTAATAATCCACAGGTCTGGACTAATAATCCACAGACCTGCACTAATAATCCACAGACCTGCACTGATAATCCACAGACATGCACAAATAATCCACAGGCCTGCACTAATAATCCACAGGCCTGCACTAATAATCCTCAGGCTGGACTAATAGTCCACAGGCCTGGACTAATAATCCACAGGCCTGCTCTAATAATCCTCAGACCTGAACTAATAATACACAGGCCTGCACTAATAATCCACGGACCTGGACTAATAATCCACAGGCCTGCACTAATAATCCAGAGACCTTGACTAATAATCCACAGGCCTGGACTAATAATCCACAGGTCTGGACTAATAATCCACAGGCATTCACTAATAATCCACTGGCGTGGACTAATAATCCACAGGCCTGCACTAAAAATCCACAGGCATGCACTAATAATCCACAGACCTGTACTAATAATCCACAGGCCTGGACTAATAATCCACAGGCCTGCACTAATAATCCACAGGACTGGACAATTAATCCACAGGCCTGGACTAATAATACACAGGCTTGCACTAATAATCCACAGGCCTGCACTAATAATCCACAGGCCTGAAATTATAATCCACAGGCTTGGATAAATAATCCACAGGCCTGCACTAATAATCCACAGACCTGCACTAATAATCCACAGGCCTGGACTAATAATACACAGGCCTGCACTAATAATCCACACACCTGCACTAATAATACACAGGCCTGCACTAATAATCCACAGGCCTGCACTAATAATCCACAGACCTGCACTAATAATACACAGGCCTGCACTAATAATCCACAGGCCTGGACTTATAATCCACAGGCCTGCACTAATAATCCACAGACCTGCACTAAAAATACACAGGCCTGCACTAATGATCCACAGGCCTGCACTAATAATCCAGAGACCGGGCTTAATAATCCGCATGCCTGCACTAATAATCCAAAGACCTGGACTAATAATCCACAGGCCTGCACTAATAATCCACAGACCTGGACTAACAATCCACAGGCCTGCACTAATAATCCAGAGAACTTGACTAATAATCCACAGGCCTGGAGTAATAATCCACAGGTCTGGAGTAATAATCCAGAGGCCTGCACTAATAATCCACAGACCTGAACTAATAATCCACAGACCTGCACTAATAATACAGAGGCCTGCACAAATTATCCACAGACCTGCACTAATAATCCACAGACCTGCACTAATAATACACAGGATTGCACTAATAATCCACAGGTCTGGACTAATAATACAAAGGCCTACACTAATAATCCACAGACCTGCACTAATATTCCACAGGCCTGCACTAATAATCCACAGGCCTGCACTAATAATGCACAGACCTGCACTAATAATGCAGAGACCTGGACTAATAATCCACAGGCCTGGACAAATAATACACATGCCTGCACTAATAATGCAGAGACCTGGACTAATAATCCGCAGGCCTGGACTAATAATCCGCAGGTCTGGACTAATAATCCACAGGCCTGCACTAATAAACGACAGACCTGCACTAATAATCCATAGGTCAGAACAAATAATCCACAGGCCTGCACTAATAACCCACAGACCTGCACTAATAATCCACAGACCTGCATTAATAATACACAGGCCTGCACTAATTATCCACAGACCAGCACTAATAATCCACAGACCTGCAGTAATAAAACACAGACCTGAACTAATAATCCACAGGCCTGGACGAATAACCTACAGGCCTGCACTAATAATCCACAGACCTGAACTAATAATCCACAGGCCTGCACTAATAATCCACAGGCCTGCACTAATAATCCATAGGCCTGCATTAATAATACACAGGCCTGCACTAATAATCCACAGACCTGCACTAATAATCCAAAGGCCTGCACTAATAATCCACAGGCCTGCACTAATAATCCACAGGCCTGCACTAATAATACACAGGCCTGCACTAATGATCCACAGGCCTGCACTAATAATCCACAGACCTGAACTAATAATCCACAGGCCTGCACTAATAATCCACAGGCCTGCACTAATAATCCTCAGACCTGCACTAATAGTACACAGGCCTGCACTAATAATCCACAGGCCTGGACTAATAATACACAGGCCTGCACTAATAATGCACAGACCTGCGCTAATAATCTTCAGGCCTGCACTAATAATCCACAGGCCTGCATTAATAATCCACAGACCTGCACTAATAATACACAGGCCTGCACTAATAATCCACAAGCCTGCACAAATAATCCACAGACCTGCACTAATAATACACAGGCCTGCACTAATAATCCACAGACCTGGACTAACAATCCAGAGGCCTGCACTGATAATCCACAGACCTGGATTAATAATCCACAGGCCTGGACTAATAATCCACAGTTCTGGACTAATAATCCACAGACCTGCACTAATAATCCACAGGCCTGCACTAATAATCCACAGACCTGCACTAATAATCCACAGGCCTGGACTAATAATCCACAGGCCTGGACTAATAATACACAGGCCTGCACTAATAATACACAGGCCTGCACTAATAATGCAGAGACCTGGACTAATAATCCACAGGCCTGGACTAATAATCCGCAGGTCTGGACTAATAATCCACAGGCCTGCACTAATAAACGACAGACCTGCACTAATAATCCATAGGTCAGAACAAATAATCCACAGGCCTGCACTAATAACCCACAGACCTGCACTAATAATCCACAGACCTGCATTAATAATACACAGGCCTGCACTAATTATCCACAGACCAGCACTAATAATCCACAGACCTGCAGTAATAAAACACAGACCTGAACTAATAATCCACAGGCCTGGACGAATAACCTACAGGCCTGCACTAATAATCCACAGACCTGAACTAATAATCCACAGGCCTGCACTAATAATCCATAGGCCTGCATTAATAATACACAGGCCTGCACTAATAATCCACAGACCTGCACTAATAATCCAAAGGCCTGCACTAATAATCCACAGGCCTGCACTAATAATCCACAGGCCTGCACTAATAATACACAGGCCTGCACTAATGATCCACAGGCCTGCACTAATAATCCACAGACCTGAACTAATAATCCACAGCCCTGCACTAATAATCCACAGGCCTGCACTAATAATCCACAGACCTGCACTAATAGTACACAGGCCTGCACTAATAATCCACAGGCCTGGACTAATAATACACAGGCCTGCACTAATAATGCACAGACCTGCGCTAATAATCTTCAGGCCTGCACTAATAATCCACAGGCCTGCATTAATAATCCACAGACCTGCACTAATAATACACAGGCCTGCACTAATAATCCACAAGCCTGCACAAATAATCCACAGACCTGCACTAATAATACACAGGCCTGCACTAATAATCCACAGACCTGGACTAACAATCCAGAGGCCTGCACTGATAATCCACAGACCTGGATTAATAATCCACAGGCCTGGACTAATAATCCACAGGTCTGGACTAATAATCCACAGACCTGCACTAATAATCCACAGGCCTGCACTAATAATCCACAGACCTGCACTAATAATCCACAGGCCTGGACTTATAATCCACAGGCCTGGACTAATAATACACAGGCCTGCACTAATAATACACAGGCCTGCACTAATAATCCACAGACCTGCACTAATAATCCGCAGGCCTGCACTAATAATCCACAGACATGGACTAATTATCCACAGGCCTGGACTAATAATCCACAGGTCTGCACTAATAATCCAAAGGCCGGACTAATAATCCACAGACCTGCACTAATAATCGACAGACGTGCATTACTAGTAGACAGGCCTACACTAATAATGCACAGGCCTGCACTAATAATGCACAGGCCTGGACTAATAATCCACAGGCCTGCACTAATAATCCACAGACCTGCACTAATAATACACAGGCCTGCACTAACAATCCACAGACCTGCACTAGTAATCCACAGACCTGGACTAATAATGCACAGGCCAGGACTAATAATCCACAGGTCTGGACTAATAATCCACAGGCCTGCACTAATAATCCACAGACCTGCACTAATAATACACAGGCCTGCACTAATAATCCACAGGCCTGGACTAATAATCCACAGGCCTGCACTAATAATCCACCGACCTGCACTAATAACCCACAGGCCTGCCCTAATAATTCACAGACCTGCACTAATAATCTACTGGCCTGCACTAATAATCCACAGGCCTGCACTAATAATCCACAGACCTGGACTTATAATCAACAGGCCTGCACTTATAATCCACAGGCCTGCACTAATAATCCACAGACCTGCACTAATAATACACAGGCCTGCACTAATAATCCACACACCTGCACTAATAATACACAGGCCTGCACTAATAATCCACAGGCCTGCACTAATAATCCACAGACCTGCACTAATAATACACAGGCCTGCACTAATAATCCACAGGCCTGGACTTATAATCCACAGGCCTGCACTAATAATCCACAGACCTGCACTAAAAATACACAGGCCTGCACTAATGATCCACAGGCCTGCACTAATAATCCAGAGACCGGGCTTAATAATCCGCATGCCTGCACTAATAATCCAAAGACCTGGACTAATAATCCACAGGCCTGCACTAATAATCCACAGACCTGGACTAACAATCCACAGGCCTGCACTAATAATCCAGAGAACTTGACTAATAATCCACAGGCCTGGAGTAATAATCCACAGGTCTGGAGTAATAATCCAGAGGCCTGCACTAATAATCCACAGACCTGAACTAATAATCCACAGACCTGCACTAATAATACAGAGGCCTGCACAAATTATCCACAGACCTGCACTAATAATCCACAGACCTGCACTAATAATACACAGGATTGCACTAATAATCCACAGGTCTGGACTAATAATACAAAGGCCTACACTAATAATCCACAGACCTGCACTAATATTCCACAGGCCTGCACTAATAATCCACAGGCCTGCACTAATAATGCACAGACCTGCACTAATAATGCAGAGACCTGGACTAATAATCCACAGGCCTGGACAAATAATACACATGCCTGCACTAATAATGCAGAGACCTGGACTAATAATCCGCAGGCCTGGACTAATAATCCGCAGGTCTGGACTAATAATCCACAGGCCTGCACTAATAAACGACAGACCTGCACTAATAATCCATAGGTCAGAACAAATAATCCACAGGCCTGCACTAATAACCCACAGACCTGCACTAATAATCCACAGACCTGCATTAATAATACACAGGCCTGCACTAATTATCCACAGACCAGCACTAATAATCCACAGACCTGCAGTAATAAAACACAGACCTGAACTAATAATCCACAGGCCTGGACGAATAACCTACAGGCCTGCACTAATAATCCACAGACCTGAACTAATAATCCACAGGCCTGCACTAATAATCCACAGGCCTGCACTAATAATCCATAGGCCTGCATTAATAATACACAGGCCTGCACTAATAATCCACAGACCTGCACTAATAATCCAAAGGCCTGCACTAATAATCCACAGGCCTGCACTAATAATCCACAGGCCTGCACTAATAATACACAGGCCTGCACTAATGATCCACAGGCCTGCACTAATAATCCACAGACCTGAACTAATAATCCACAGGCCTGCACTAATAATCCACAGGCCTGCACTAATAATCCTCAGACCTGCACTAATAGTACACAGGCCTGCACTAATAATCCACAGGCCTGGACTAATAATACACAGGCCTGCACTAATAATGCACAGACCTGCGCTAATAATCTTCAGGCCTGCACTAATAATCCACAGGCCTGCATTAATAATCCACAGACCTGCACTAATAATACACAGGCCTGCACTAATAATCCACAAGCCTGCACAAATAATCCACAGACCTGCACTAATAATACACAGGCCTGCACTAATAATCCACAGACCTGGACTAACAATCCAGAGGCCTGCACTGATAATCCACAGACCTGGATTAATAATCCACAGGCCTGGACTAATAATCCACAGTTCTGGACTAATAATCCACAGACCTGCACTAATAATCCACAGGCCTGCACTAATAATCCACAGACCTGCACTAATAATCCACAGGCCTGGACTAATAATCCACAGGCCTGGACTAATAATACACAGGCCTGCACTAATAATACACAGGCCTGCACTAATAATGCAGAGACCTGGACTAATAATCCACAGGCCTGGACTAATAATCCGCAGGTCTGGACTAATAATCCACAGGCCTGCACTAATAAACGACAGACCTGCACTAATAATCCATAGGTCAGAACAAATAATCCACAGGCCTGCACTAATAACCCACAGACCTGCACTAATAATCCACAGACCTGCATTAATAATACACAGGCCTGCACTAATTATCCACAGACCAGCACTAATAATCCACAGACCTGCAGTAATAAAACACAGACCTGAACTAATAATCCACAGGCCTGGACGAATAACCTACAGGCCTGCACTAATAATCCACAGACCTGAACTAATAATCCACAGGCCTGCACTAATAATCCATAGGCCTGCATTAATAATACACAGGCCTGCACTAATAATCCACAGACCTGCACTAATAATCCAAAGGCCTGCACTAATAATCCACAGGCCTGCACTAATAATCCACAGGCCTGCACTAATAATACACAGGCCTGCACTAATGATCCACAGGCCTGCACTAATAATCCACAGACCTGAACTAATAATCCACAGCCCTGCACTAATAATCCACAGGCCTGCACTAATAATCCACAGACCTGCACTAATAGTACACAGGCCTGCACTAATAATCCACAGGCCTGGACTAATAATACACAGGCCTGCACTAATAATGCACAGACCTGCGCTAATAATCTTCAGGCCTGCACTAATAATCCACAGGCCTGCATTAATAATCCACAGACCTGCACTAATAATACACAGGCCTGCACTAATAATCCACAAGCCTGCACAAATAATCCACAGACCTGCACTAATAATACACAGGCCTGCACTAATAATCCACAGACCTGGACTAACAATCCAGAGGCCTGCACTGATAATCCACAGACCTGGATTAATAATCCACAGGCCTGGACTAATAATCCACAGGTCTGGACTAATAATCCACAGACCTGCACTAATAATCCACAGGCCTGCACTAATAATCCACAGACCTGCACTAATAATCCACAGGCCTGGACTTATAATCCACAGGCCTGGACTAATAATACACAGGCCTGCACTAATAATACACAGGCCTGCACTAATAATCCACAGACCTGCACTAATAATCCGCAGGCCTGCACTAATAATCCACAGACATGGACTAATTATCCACAGGCCTGGACTAATAATCCACAGGTCTGCACTAATAATCCAAAGGCCGGACTAATAATCCACAGACCTGCACTAATAATCGACAGACGTGCATTACTAGTAGACAGGCCTACACTAATAATGCACAGGCCTGCACTAATAATGCACAGGCCTGGACTAATAATCCACAGGCCTGCACTAATAATCCACAGACCTGCACTAATAATACACAGGCCTGCACTAACAATCCACAGACCTGCACTAGTAATCCACAGACCTGGACTAATAATGCACAGGCCAGGACTAATAATCCACAGGTCTGGACTAATAATCCACAGGCCTGCACTAATAATCCACAGAACTGCACTAATAATACACAGGCCTGCACTAATAATCCACAGGCCTGGACTAATAATCCACAGGCCTGCACTAATAATCCACCGACCTGCACTAATAACCCACAGGCCTGCCCTAATAATTCACAGACCTGCACTAATAATCTACTGGCCTGCACTAATAATCCACAGGCCTGCACTAATAATCCACAGACCTGGACTTATAATCAACAGGCCTGCACTTATAATCCACAGGCCTGCACTAATAATCCACAGACCTGCACTAATAATACACAGGCCTGCACTAATAATCCACAGACGTGCAGTAATAATCCACAGGCCTGGACGAATAATCCACAGGTCTGGATTAATAATCCACAGACCTGCACTAATAATCCACAGGCCTGTAGTAATAATTCACAGGCCTGCACTAATAATCCACAGGCCTGCACTAATAATCCCCAGGCCTGCACTAATAATACACAGGCCTGCACTAATGATCCACAGGCCTGCATTAATAATCCACAGACCTGAACTAATAATCCACAGCCCTGCACTAATAATCCACAGGCCTGCACTAATAGTACACAGGCCTGCACTAATAATCCACAGGCCTGGACTAATAATACACAGGCCTGCATTAATAATGCACAGACCTGCGCTAATAATCCACAGGCCTGGACTAATAATACACAGGCCTGCACTAATAATACACAGGCCTGCACTAATAATCCACAGACCTGGACTAATAATCCGCAGGCCTGCACTAATAATCCACAGACATGGACTAATTATCCACAGGCCTGGACTAATAATCCACAGGTCTGCACTAATAATCCAAAGGCCGGACTAATAATCCACAGACCTGCACTAATAATCGACAGACGTGCATTACTAGTAGACAGGCCTACACTAAAAATGCACAGGCCTGCACTAATAATGCACAGGCCTGGACTAATAATCCACAGGCCTGCACTAATAATCCACAGACCTGCACTAATAATACACAGGCCTGCACTAACAATCCACAGACCTGCACTAGTAATCCACAGACCTGGACTAATAATGCACAGGCCAGGACTAATAATCCACAGGTCTGGACTAATAATCCACAGGCCTGCACTAATAATCCACAGACCTGCACTAATAATACACAGGCCTGCACTAATAATCCACAGGCCTGGACTAATAATCCACAGGCCTGCACTAATAATCCACCGACCTGCACTAATAACCCACAGGCCTGCCCTAATAATTCACAGACCTGCACTAATAATCTACTGGCCTGCACTAATAATCCACAGGCCTGCACTAATAATCCACACACCTGGACTTATAATCAACAGGCCTGCACTTATAATCCACAGGCCTGCACTAATAATCCACAGACCTGCACTAATAATACACAGGCCTGCACTAATAATCCACAGACGTGCAGTAATAATCCACAGGCCTGGACGAATAATCCACAGGTCTGGATTAATAATCCACAGACCTGCACTAATAATCCACAGGCCTGTAGTAATAATTCACAGGCCTGCACTAATAATCCACAGGCCTGCACTAATAATCCACAGGCCGGCACTAATAATACACAGGCCTGCACTAATGATCCACAGGCCTGCATTAATAATCCACAGACCTGAACTAATAATCCACAGCCCTGCACTAATAATCCACAGGCCTGCACTAATAATCCACAGACCTGCACTAATAGTACACAGGCCTGCACTAATAATCCACAGGCCTGGACTAATAATACACAGGCCTGCACTAATAATGCACAGACCTGCGCTAATAATCTACAGGCCTGCACTAATAATCCAGAGGCCTGCATTAATAATCCACAGACCTGCACTAATAATACAGAGGCCTGCAGTAATAATCCACAGGCCTGCACAAATAATCCACAGACCTGCACTAATAATACAAAGGCCTGCACTAATAATCCACAGAGCTGGACTAACAATCCAGAGGCCTGCGCTAATAATCCACAGACCTGGACTAATAATCCACAGGCCTGGACTAATAATCCACAGGTCTGGACTAATAATCCACAGGCCTGCACTACTAATCCACAGGCCTGCACTAATAATCCACAGACCTGCACTAATAATCCACAGGCCTGCACTAATAATCCACAGACATGGAGTAATAATCCAAAGGCCTGGACGAATAATCCACAGGTCTGGATTAATAATCCACAGGCCTGCACTAATAATCCACAGGCCTGCACTAATAATCCATCGGCCTGCACTAATAATCAACAGGCCTGCACTAATAATCCACAGGCCTGCACTAATAATACACAGGCCTGCACTAATGATCCACAGGCCTGCACTAATAATCCACAGACCTGAACTAATAATCCACAGGCCTGCACTAATAATCCACAGACCTGCACTAATAGTACACAGGCCTGCACTAATAATCCACAGGCGTGGACTAATAATACACAGGCCTGCACTAATAATGCACAGACCTGCGCTAATAATCTACAGGCCTGCACTAATAATCCACAGGCCTGCATTTATAATCCACAGACCTGCACTAATAATACACAGGCCTGCAGTAATAATCCACAGACCTGCACAAATAATCCACAGACCTGCCCTAATAATACACAGGCCTGCACTAATGATCCACAGACCTGGACTAACAATCCAGAGGCCTGCACTAATAATCCACAGACCTGGACTAATAATCCACAGGCCTG
The DNA here is from genome assembly GCA_026770705.1 of Isurus oxyrinchus. NCBI lineage: Eukaryota > Metazoa > Chordata > Chondrichthyes > Lamniformes > Lamnidae > Isurus > Isurus oxyrinchus. The sequence continues at coordinate 1,034,515 of JANJGN010000003.1, read as the reverse complement.
GACTAATAATCCACAGGTCTGGACTAATAATCCACAGGCCTGCACTAATAATCCACAGGCCAGCACTAATAATCCACAGACCTGCACTAATAATCCACCGGCCTGCACTAATAATCCACAGACCTGCACTAATAATCCAGAGACCTGGACGAATAATCCACAGGCCTGGACTAATAATCCACAGACCTGCACTAACAATACACAGGCCTGCACTAATAATCCACAGACCTGGACTAATAATCCGCAGGCCTGCACTAATAATCCACAGGTCTGGACTAATTATCCAAATGCCTGGACTAATAATCCACAGGTCTGGACTAATAATTCAAAGGCAGCACTAATAATCCACAGACCTGCAATAATAATCGACAGATGTGCATTACTAGTAGACAGGCCTACACTAATAATGCACAGGCCTGCACTAATAATGCACAGGCCTGGACTAATAATCCACAGGCCTGCACTAATAATCCACAGACCTGCACTAATAATACACAGGCCTGAACTAATAATCCACAGACCTGCACTAATAATCCACAGACCTGCACTAATAATGCACAGGCCTGGACTAATAATCCACAGGTCTGGACTAATAATCCACAGGCCTGCACTAATAATCCACAGAACTGCACTAATAATATACAGGCCTGCACTAATAATCCACAGACCTGCACTAATAATCCACAGAACTGCACGAATAATACACAGGCCTGCACTAATAATCCAAAGGCCTGGACTAATGCTCCACAGGCCTGCACTAATAATCCACAGGCCTGCAATAATAATCCACAGGCCTGCACTAATAATCCACAGGCCTGGACTAATAATCCACAGGCCTGCACTAATAATCCACAGGCCTGCACTAATAATCTACAGGCCTGCACTAATAATCCACAGGCCTGCAATAATAATCCACAGGCCTGCACTAATAATCCACAGGCCTGGATTTATAATCCATAGGCCTGCACTAATAATCCACAGAGCTGGACTAATAATCCACAGCCCTGGACTAATAATCCACAGGTCTGGACTAATAATCCACAGGCCTGCACTAATAATCCACAGGCCTGCACTAATAATCCACAGACCTGCACTAACAATCCACAGGCCTGCACTAATAATCCACAGACATGGAGTAATAATCCAAAGGCCTGGACGAATAATCCACAGGTCTGGATTAATAATCCACAGGCCTGCACTAATAATCCACAGGCCTGCACTAATAATCCATCGGCCTGCACTAATAATCAACAGGCCTGCACTAATAATCCACAGGCCTGCACTAATAATACACAGGACTGCACTAATGATCCACAGGCCTGCACTAATAATCCACAGACCTGAACTAATAATCCACAGGCCTGCACTAATAATCCACAGACCTGCACTAATAGTACACTGGCCTGCACTAATAATCCACAGGCGTGGACTAATAATACACAGGCCTGCACTAATAATGCACAGACCTGCGCTAATAATCTACAGGCCTGCACTAATAATCCACAGGCCTGCATTAATAATCCACAGACCTGCACTAATAATACACAGGCCTGCAGTAATAATCCACAGACCTGCACAAATAATCCACAGACCTGCCCTAATAATACACAGGCCTGCACTAATGATCCACAGACCTGGACTAACAATCCAGAGGCCTGCACTAATAATCCACAGACCTGGACTAATAATCAACAGGCCTGGACTAATAATCCACAGGTCTGGACTAATAATCCACAGGCCTGCACTAATAATCCACAGGCCAGCACTAATAATCCACAGACCTGCACTAATAATCCACCGGCCTGCACTAATAATCCACAGACCTGCACTAATAATCCAGAGACCTGGACGAATAATCCACAGGCCTGGACTAATAATCCACAGACCTGCACTAACAATACACAGGCCTGCACTAATAATCCACAGACCTGGACTAATAATCCGCAGGCCTGCACTAATAATCCACAGGTCTGGACTAATTATCCAAATGCCTGGACTAATAATCCACAGGTCTGGACTAATAATTCAAAGGCAGCACTGATAATCCACAGACCTGCAATAATAATCGACAGATGTGCATTACTAGTAGACAGGCCTACACTAATAATGCACAGGCCTGCACTAATAATGCAAAGGCCTGGACTAATAATCCACAGGCCTGCACTAATAATCCACAGACCTGCACTAATAATACACAGGCCTGAACTAATAATCCACAGACCTGCACTAATAATCCACAGACCTGGACTAATAATCCACAGGCCTGGACTAATAATCCACAGGCCTGGACTAATAATACACAGACCTGGACTAATAATCCACAGGCCTGGACTAATAATCCGCAGGTCTGGACTAATAATCCACAGGCCTGCACTAATAAACGACAGACCTGCACTAATAATCCATAGGTCAGAACAAATAATCCACAGGCCTGCACTAATAACCCACAGACCTGCACTAATAATCCACAGACCTGCATTAATAATACACAGGCCTGCACTAATTATCCACAGACCAGCACTAATAATCCACAGACCTGCAGTAATAAAACACAGACCTGAACTAATAATCCACAGGCCTGGACGAATAACCTACAGGCCTGCACTAATAATCCACAGACCTGAACTAATAATCCACAGGCCTGCACTAATAATCCACAGGCCTGCACTAATAATCCATAGGCCTGCATTAATAATACACAGGCCTGCACTAATAATCCACAGACCTGCACTAATAATCCAAAGGCCTGCACTAATAATCCACAGGCCTGCACTAATAATCCACAGGCCTGCACTAATAATACACAGGCCTGCACTAATGATCCACAGGCCTGCACTAATAATCCACAGACCTGAACTAATAATCCAAAGCCCTGCACTAATAATCCACAGGCCTGCACTAATAATCCACAGACCTGCACTAATAGTACACAGGCCTGCACTAATAATCCACAGGCCTGGACTAATAATACACAGGCCTGCACTAATAATGCACAGACCTGCGCTAATAATCTTCAGGCCTGCACTAATAATCCACAGTCCTGCATTAATAATCCACAGACCTGCACTAATAATACACAGGCCTGCACTAATAATCCACAAGCCTGCACAAATAATCCACAGACCTGCACTAATAATACACAGGCCTGCACTAATAATCTACAGACCTGGACTAACAATCCAGAGGCCTGCACTGATAATCCACAGACCTGGATTAATAATCCACAGGCCTGGACTAATAATCCACAGGTCTGGACTAATAATCCACAGACCTGCACTAATAATCCACAGGCCTGCACTAATAATCCACAGACCTGCACTAATAATCCACAGGCCTGGACTAATAATCCACAGGCCTGGACTAATAATACACAGGCCTGCACTAATAATACACAGGCCTGCACTAATAATCCACAGACCTGCACTAATAATCCGCAGGCCTGCACTAATAATCCACAGACATGGACTAATTATCCACAGGCCTGGACTAATAATCCACAGGTCTGCACTAATAATCCAAAGGCCGGTCTAATAATCCACAGACCTGCACTAATAATCGACAGACGTGCATTACTAGTAGACAGGCCTACACTAATAATGCACAGGCCTGCACTAATAATGCACAGGCCTGGACTAATAATCCACAGGCCTGCACTAATAATCCACAGACCTGCACTAATAATACACAGGCCTGCACTAACAATCCACAGACCTGCACTAGTAATCCACAGACCTGGACTAATAATGCACAGGCCAGGACTAATAATCCACAGGTCTGGACTAATAATCCAGAGGCCTGCACTAATAATCCACAGACCTGCACTAATAATACACAGGCCTGCACTAATAATCCACAGGCCTGGACTAATAATCCACAGGCCTGCACTAATAATCCACCGACCTGCACTAATAACCCACAGGCCTGCCCTAATAATTCACAGACCTGCACTAATAATCTACTGGCCTGCACTAATAATCCACAGGCCTGCACTAATAATCCACAGACCTGGACTTATAATCAACAGGCCTGCACTTATAATCCACAGGCCTGCACTAATAATCCACAGACCTGCACTAATAATACACAGGCCTGCACTAATAATCCACAGACGTGCAGTAATAATCCACAGGCCTGGACGAATAATCCACAGGTCTGGATTAATAATCCACAGACCTGCACTAATAATCCACAGGCCTGTAGTAATAATTCACAGGCCTGCACTAATAATCCACAGGCCTGCACTAATAATCCCCAGGCCTGCACTAATAATACACAGGCCTGCACTAATGATCCACAGGCCTGCATTAATAATCCACAGACCTGAACTAATAATCCACAGCCCTGCACTAATAATCCACAGGCTTGCACTAATAGTACACAGGCCTGCACTAATAATCCACAGGCCTGGACTAATAATACACAGGCCTGCACTAATAATGCACAGACCTGCGCTAATAATCCACAGGCCTGGACTAATAATACACAGGCCTGCACTAATAATACACAGGCCTGCACTAATAATCCACAGACCTGGACTAATAATCCGCAGGCCTGCACTAATAATCCACAGACATGGACTAATTATCCACAGGCCTGGACTAATAATCCACAGGTCTGCACTAATAATCCAAAGGCCGGACTAATAATCCACAGACCTGCACTAATAATCGACAGACGTGCATTACTAGTAGACAGGCCTACACTAAAAATGCACAGGCCTGCACTAATAATGCACAAGGCTGGACTAATAATCCACAGGCCTGCACTAATAATCCACAGACCTGCACTAATAATACACAGGCCTGCACTAACAATCCACAGACCTGCACTAGTAATCCACAGACCTGGACTAATAATGCACAGGCCAGGACTAATAATCCACAGGTCTGGACTAATAATCCACAGGCCTGCACTAATAATCCACAGACCTGCACTAATAATACACAGGCCTGCACTAATAATCCACAGGCCTGGACTAATAATCCACAGGCCTGCACTAATAATCCACCGACCTGCACTAATAACCCACAGGCCTGCCCTAATAATTCACAGACCTGCACTAATAATCTACTGGCCTGCACTAATAATCCACAGGCCTGCACTAATAATCCACACACCTGGACTTATAATCAACAGGCCTGCACTTATAATCCACAGGCCTGCACTAATAATCCACAGACCTGCACTAATAATACACAGGCCTGCACTAATAATCCACAGACATGCAGTAATAATCCACAGGCCTGGACGAATAATCCACAGGTCTGGATTAATAATCCACAGACCTGCACTAATAATCCACAGGCCTGTAGTAATAATTCACAGGCCTGCACTAATAATCCACAGGCCTGCACTAATAATCCACAGGCCGGCACTAATAATACACAGGCCTGCACTAATGATCCACAGGCCTGCATTAATAATCCACAGACCTGAACTAATAATCCACAGCCCTGCACTAATAATCCACAGGCCTGCACTAATAATCCACAGACCTGCACTAATAGTACACAGGCCTGCACTAATAATCCACAGGCCTGGACTAATAATACACAGGCCTGCACTAATAATGCACAGACCTGCGCTAATAATCTACAGGCCTGCACTAATAAACCAGAGGCCTGCATTAATAATCCACAGACCTGCACTAATAATACAGAGGCCTGCAGTAATAATCCACAGGCTTGCACAAATAATCCACAGACCTGCACTAATAATACAAAGGCCTGCACTAATAATCCACAGAGCTGGACTAACAATCCAGAGGCCTGCGCTAATAATCCACAGACCTGGACTAATAATCCACAGGTCTGGACTAATAATCCACAGGCCTGCACTAATAATCCACAGGCCTGCACTAATAATCCACAGACCTGCACTAATAATCCACAGGCCTGCACTAATAATCCACAGACATGGAGTAATAATCCAAAGGCCTGGACGAATAATCCACAGGTCTGGATTAATAATCCACAGGCCTGCACTAATAATCCACAGGCCTGCACTAATAATCCATCGGCCTGCACTAATAATCAACAGGCCTGCACTAATAATCCACAGGCCTGCACTAATAATACACAGGCCTGCACTAATGATCCACAGGCCTGCACTAATAATCCACAGACCTGAACTAAAAATCCACAGGCCTGCACTAATAATCCACAGACCTGCACTAATAGTACACAGGCCTGCACTAATAATCCACAGGCGTGGACTAATAATACACAGGCCTGCACTAATAATGCACAGACCTGCGCTAATAATCTACAGGCCTGCACTAATAATCCACAGGCCTGCATTAATAATCCACAGACCTGCACTAATAATACACAGGCCTGCAGTAATAATCCACAGACCTGCACAAATAATCCACAGACCTGCCCTAATAATACACAGGCCTGCACTAATGATCCACAGACCTGGACTAACAATCCAGAGGCCTGCACTAATAATCCACAGACCTGGACTAATAATCCACAGGCCTGGACTAATAATCCACAGGTCTGGACTAATAATCCACAGGCCAGCACTAATAATCCACAGACCTGCACTAATAATCCACCGGCCTGCACTAATAATCCACAGACCTGCACTAATAATCCAGAGACCTGGACGAATAATCCACAGGCCTGGACTAATAATCCACAGACCTGCACTAACAATACACAGGCCTGCACTAATAATCCACAGACCTGGACTAATAATCCGCAGGCCTGCACTAATAATCCACAGGTCTGGACTAATTATCCAAATGCCTGGACTAATAATCCACAGGTCTGGACTAATAATTCAAAGGCAGCACTAATAATCCACAGACCTGCAATAATAATCGACAGATGTGCATTACTAGTAGACAGGCCTACACTAATAATGCACAGGCCTGCACTAATAATGCACAGGCCTGGACTAATAATCCACAGGCCTGCACTAATAATCCACAGACCTGCACTAATAATACACAGGCCTGAACTAATAATCCACAGACCTGCACTAATAATCCACAGACCTGGACTTATAATGCACAGGCCTGGACTAATAATCCACAGGTCTGGACTAATAATCCACAGGCCTGCACTAATAATCCACAGAACTGCACTAATAATACACAGGCCTGCACTAATAATGCACAGACCTGCACTAATAATCCACAGACCTGCACGAATAATACACAGGCCTGCACTAATAATCCAAAGGCCTGGACTAATGCTCCACAGGCCTGCACTAATAATCCACAGGCCTGCAATAATAATCCACAGGCCTGCACTAATAATCCACAGGCCTGGACTAATAATCCACAGGCCTGCACTAATAATCCACAGGCCTGCACTAATAATCTACAGGCCTGCACTAATAATCCACAGGCCTGCAATAATAATCCACAGGCCTGCACTAATAATCCACAGGCCTGGATTTATAATCCATAGGCCTGCACTAATAATCCACAGGCCTGGACTAATAATCCACATGCCTGGACTAATAATCCACAGGCCTGAACTAATAATCCACAGGCCTGCAGTAATAATCCACAGGCGTGCACTAATAATCCACAGGCCTGCACTAATAATCTACAGGCCTGCACTAATAATCCACAGGCCTGCAATAATAATCCACAGGCCTGCACTCATAATCCACAGGCCTGGATTTATAATCCATAGGCCTGCACTAATAATCCAAAGACCTGGACTAATAATCCACAGGCCTGGATTTATAATCCACATTTCTGGACCAAAAATCCACAGGCCTGCACTAATAATCCACAGACCTGCACTAATAATCCACAGGCCTGCACTACTAATCCACAGGCCTGGACTAATAATCCACAGGTCTGGACTAATAATCCACAGACCTGCACTAATAATCCAGAGATCTGCACTGATAATCCACAGACATGCACAAATAATCCACAGGCCTGCACTAATAATCCACAGGCCTGCACTAATAATCCACAGGCCTGCACTAATAATCCTCAGGCTGGTCTAATAGTCCACAGGCCTGGACTAATAATCCACAGGCCTGCTCTAATAATCCTCAGACCTGCACTAATAATACACAGGCCTGCACTAATAATCCACGGACCTGGACTAATAATCCACAGGCCTGCACTAATAATCCAGAGACCTTGAATAATAATCCACAGGCCTGGACTAATAATCCACAGGTCTGGACTAATAATCCACAGGCATTCACTAATAATCCACTGGCGTGGACTAATAATCCACAGGCCTGCACTAAAAATCCACAGGCATGCACTAATAATCCACAGACCTGTACTAATAATCCACAGGCCTGGACTAATAATACACAGGCCTGCACTAATAATCCACAGGCCTGCACTAACAATCCACAGACCTGCACTAATAATACACAGGCCTGCACTAATAATCCACAGGCCGGCACTAATAATCCAGAGACCGGATTAATAATCCACAGGCCTGCACTAATAATCCAAAGACCTGGACTAATAATCCACAGGCCTGCACTAATAATCCACAGACCTGGACTAACAATCCACAGGCCTGCACTAATAATCCAGAGAACTTGACTAATAATCCACAGGCCTGGAGTAATAATCCACAGGTCTGGAGTAATAATCCAGAGGCCTGCACTAATAATCCACAGACCTGAAATAATAATCCACAGACCTGCACTAATAATACAGAGGCCTGCACAAATTATCCACAGACCTGCACTAATAATCCACAGACCTGCACTAATAATACACAGGCTTGCACTAATAATCCACAGGCCTGGACTAATAATACAAAGGCCTACACTAATAATCCACAGACCTGCACTAATATTCCACAGGCCTGCACTAATAATCCACAGGCCTGCACTAATAATCGACAGACCTGCACTAATAATGCAGAGACCTGGACTAATAATCCACAGGCCTGGACAAATAATACACAGGCCTGCACTAATAATGCAGAGACCTGGACTAATAATCCACAGGCCTGGACTAATAATCCGCAGGTCTGGACTAATAATCCACAGGCCTGCACTAATAAACGACAGACCTGCACTAATAATCCACAGGTTAGAACAAATAATCAACAGGCCTGCACTAATAACCCACAGACCTGCACTAATAATCCACAGACCTGCATTAATAATACACAGGCCTGCACTAATTATCCACAGACCAGCACTAATAATCCACAGACCTGCAGTAATAAAACACAGACCTGAACTAATAATCCACAGGCCTGGACAATAACCTACAGGCCTGCACTAATAATCCACAGACCTGAACTAATAATCCACAGGCCTGCACTAATAATCCACAGGCCTGCACTAATAATCCATAGGCCTGCATTAATAATACACAGTCCTGCACTAATAATCCACAGGCCAGCACTAATAATCCACAGACCTGCACTAATAATCCACCGGCCTGCACTAATAATCCACAGACCTGCACTAATAATCCAGAGACCTGGACGAATAATCCACAGGCCTGGACTAATAATCCACAGACCTGCACTAACAATACACAGGCCTGCACTAATAATCCACAGACCTGGACTAATAATCCGCAGGCCTGCACTAATAATCCACAGGTCTGGACTAATTATCCACAGGCCTGGACTAATAATCCACAGGTCTGGACTAATAATCCAAAGGCAGCACTAATAATCCACAGACCTGCAATAATAATCGACAGACGTGCATTACTAGTAGACAGGCCTACACTAATAATGCACAGGCCTGCACTAATAATGCACAGGCCTGGACTAATAATCCACAGGCCTGCACTAATAATCCACAGACCTGCACTAATAATACACAGGCCTGAACTAATAATCCACAGACCTGCACTAATAATCCACAGACCTGGACTTATAATGCACAGGCCTGGACTAATAATCCACAGGTCTGGACTAATAATCCACAGGCCTGCACTAATAATCCACAGAACTGCACTAATAATACACAGGCCTGCACTAATAATGCACAGACCTGCACTAATAATCCACAGACCTGCACGAATAATACACAGGCCTGCACTAATAATCCAAAGGCCTGGACTAATGCTCCACAGGCCTGCACTAATAATCCACAGGCCTGCAATAATAATCCACAGGCCTGCACTAATAATCCACAGGCCTGGACTAATAATCCACAGGCCTGCACTAATAATCCACAGGCCTGCACTAATAATCTACAGGCCTGCACTAATAATCCACAGGCCTGCAATAATAATCCACAGGCCTGCACTAATAATCCACAGGCCTGGATTTATAATCCATAGGCCTGCACTAATAATCCACAGGCCTGGACTAATAATCCACATGCCTGGACTAATAATCCACAGGCCTGCACTAATAATCCACAGGCCTGCAGTAATAATCCACAGGCGTGCACTAATAATCCACAGGTCTGGACTAATAATCCACAGGCATGCACTAATAATCCACCGACCTGCACTAATAACCCACAGGCCTGCCCTAATAATTCACAGACCTGCACTAATAATCTACTGGCCTGCACTAACAATCCACAGGCCTGCACTAATAATCCACAGACCTGGACTTTTAATCCACAGGCCTTGACTGATAATCCACAGGCCTGCACTAATAATCCAAAGAACTGCACTAATAGTACAGAGGCCTGCACTAATAATCCACAGACGTGGAGTAATAATCCACAGGCCTGGACGAATAATCCACGGGTCTGGATTAATAATCCACAGGCCTGCACTAATAATCCACAGGCCTGCACTAATAATCCACAGGCCTGTACTAATAATCCACAGGCCTGCACTAATAATCCACAGGCCTGCACTAATAATACAAAGGCCAGCACTAATGATCCACAGGCCTGCACTAATAATCCTCAGACCTGAACTAATAATCCACAGCCCTGCACTAATAATCCACAGGCCTGCACTAATAATCCACAGGCCTGCACTAATAATCCACAGGCCTGCAGTAATAATCCACAGGCGTGCACTAATAATCCACAGGCCTGCACTAATAATCTACAGGCCTGCACTAATAATCCACAGGCCTGCAATAATAATCCACAGGCCTGCACTCATAATCCACAGGCCTGGATTTATAATCCATAGGCCTGCACTAATAATCCAAAGACCTGGACTAATAATCCACAGGCCTGGATTTATAATCCACATTTCTGGACCAAAAATCCACAGGCCTGCACTAATAATCCACAGACCTGCACTAATAATCCACAGGCCTGCACTACTAATCCACAGGCCTGGACTAATAATCCACAGGTCTGGACTAATAATCCACAGACCTGCACTAATAATCCACAGATCTGCACTGATAATCCACAGACATGCACAAATAATCCACAGGCCTGCACTAATAATCCACAGGCCTGCACTAATAATCCACAGGCCTGCACTAATAATCTTCAGGCTGGTCTAATAGTCCACAGGCCTGGACTAATAATCCACAGGCCTGCTCTAATAATCCTCAGACCTGCACTAATAATACACAGGCCTGCACTAATAATCCACGGACCTGGACTAATAATCCACAGGCCTGCACTAATAATCCAGAGACCTTGAATAATAATCCACAGGCCTGGACTAATAATCCACAGGTCTGGACTAATAATCCACAGGCATTCACTAATAATCCACTGGCGTGGACTAATAATCCACAGGCCTGCACTAAAAATCCACAGGCATGCACTAATAATCCACAGACCTGTACTAATAATCCACAGGCCTGGACTAATAATACACAGGCCTGCACTAATAATCCACAGGCCTGCACTAACAATCCACAGACCTGCACTAATAATACACAGGCCTGCACTACTAATCCACAGGCCTGGACTAATAATCCACAGGTCTGGACTAATAATCCACAGACCTGCACTAATAATCCAGAGATCTGCACTGATAATCCACAGACATGCACAAATAATCCACAGGCCTGCACTAATAATCCACAGGCCTGCACTAATAATCCACAGGCCTGCACTAATAATCCTCAGGCTGGTCTAATAGTCCACAGGCCTGGACTAATAATCCACAGGCCTGCTCTAATAATCCTCAGACCTGCACTAATAATACACAGGCCTGCACTAATAATCCACGGACCTGGACTAATAATCCACAGGCCTGCACTAATAATCCAGAGACCTTGAATAATAATCCACAGGCCTGGACTAATAATCCACAGGTCTGGACTAATAATCCACAGGCATTCACTAATAATCCACTGGCGTGGACTAATAATCCACAGGCCTGCACTAAAAATCCACAGGCATGCACTAATAATCCACAGACCTGTACTAATAATCCACAGGCCTGGACTAATAATACACAGGCCTGCACTAATAATCCACAGGCCTGCACTAACAATCCACAGACCTGCACTAATAATACACAGGCCTGCACTAATAATCCACAGGCCGGCACTAATAATCCAGAGACCGGATTAATAATCCACAGGCCTGCACTAATAATCCAAAGACCTGGACTAATAATCCACAGGCCTGCACTAATAATCCACAGACCTGGACTAACAATCCACAGGCCTGCACTAATAATCCAGAGAACTTGACTAATAATCCACAGGCCTGGAGTAATAATCCACAGGTCTGGAGTAATAATCCAGAGGCCTGCACTAATAATCCACAGACCTGAAATAATAATCCACAGACCTGCACTAATAATACAGAGGCCTGCACAAATTATCCACAGACCTGCACTAATAATCCACAGACCTGCACTAATAATACACAGGCTTGCACTAATAATCCACAGGCCTGGACTAATAATACAAAGGCCTACACTAATAATCCACAGACCTGCACTAATATTCCACAGGCCTGCACTAATAATCCACAGGCCTGCACTAATAATCGACAGACCTGCACTAATAATGCAGAGACCTGGACTAATAATCCACAGGCCTGGACAAATAATACACAGGCCTGCACTAATAATGCAGAGACCTGGACTAATAATCCACAGGCCTGGACTAATAATCCGCAGGTCTGGACTAATAATCCACAGGCCTGCACTAATAAACGACAGACCTGCACTAATAATCCACAGGTTAGAACAAATAATCAACAGGCCTGCACTAATAACCCACAGACCTGCACTAATAATCCACAGACCTGCATTAATAATACACAGGCCTGCACTAATTATCCACAGACCAGCACTAATAATCCACAGACCTGCAGTAATAAAACACAGACCTGAACTAATAATCCACAGGCCTGGACAATAACCTACAGGCCTGCACTAATAATCCACAGACCTGAACTAATAATCCACAGGCCTGCACTAATAATCCACAGGCCTGCACTAATAATCCATAGGCCTGCATTAATAATACACAGTCCTGCACTAATAATCCACAGGCCAGCACTAATAATCCACAGACCTGCACTAATAATCCACCGGCCTGCACTAATAATCCACAGACCTGCACTAATAATCCAGAGACCTGGACGAATAATCCACAGGCCTGGACTAATAATCCACAGACCTGCACTAACAATACACAGGCCTGCACTAATAATCCACAGACCTGGACTAATAATCCGCAGGCCTGCACTAATAATCCACAGGTCTGGACTAATTATCCACAGGCCTGGACTAATAATCCACAGGTCTGGACTAATAATCCAAAGGCAGCACTAATAATCCACAGACCTGCAATAATAATCGACAGACGTGCATTACTAGTAGACAGGCCTACACTAATAATGCACAGGCCTGCACTAATAATGCACAGGCCTGGACTAATAATCCACAGGCCTGCACTAATAATCCACAGACCTGCACTAATAATACACAGGCCTGAACTAATAATCCACAGACCTGCACTAATAATCCACAGACCTGGACTTATAATGCACAGGCCTGGACTAATAATCCACAGGTCTGGACTAATAATCCACAGGCCTGCACTAATAATCCACAGAACTGCACTAATAATACACAGGCCTGCACTAATAATGCACAGACCTGCACTAATAATCCACAGACCTGCACGAATAATACACAGGCCTGCACTAATAATCCAAAGGCCTGGACTAATGCTCCACAGGCCTGCACTAATAATCCACAGGCCTGCAATAATAATCCACAGGCCTGCACTAATAATCCACAGGCCTGGACTAATAATCCACAGGCCTGCACTAATAATCCACAGGCCTGCACTAATAATCTACAGGCCTGCACTAATAATCCACAGGCCTGCAATAATAATCCACAGGCCTGCACTAATAATCCACAGGCCTGGATTTATAATCCATAGGCCTGCACTAATAATCCACAGGCCTGGACTAATAATCCACATGCCTGGACTAATAATCCACAGGCCTGCACTAATAATCCACAGGCCTGCAGTAATAATCCACAGGCCTGCACTAATAATCCACAGGTCTGGACTAATAATCCACAGGCATGCACTAATAATCCACCGACCTGCACTAATAACCCACAGGCCTGCCCTAATAATTCACAGACCTGCACTAATAATCTACTGGCCTGCACTAACAATCCACAGGCCTGCACTAATAATCCACAGACCTGGACTTTTAATCCACAGGCCTTGACTGATAATCCACAGGCCTGCACTAATAATCCAAAGAACTGCACTAATAGTACAGAGGCCTGCACTAATAATCCACAGACGTGGAGTAATAATCCACAGGCCTGGACGAATAATCCACGGGTCTGGATTAATAATCCACAGGCCTGCACTAATAATCCACAGGCCTGCACTAATAATCCACAGGCCTGTACTAATAATCCACAGGCCTGCACTAATAATCCACAGGCCTGCACTAATAATACAAAGGCCAGCACTAATGATCCACAGGCCTGCACTAATAATCCTCAGACCTGAACTAATAATCCACAGCCCTGCACTAATAATCCACAGGCCTGCACTAATAATCCACAGGCCTGCACTAATAATCCACAGGCCTGCAGTAATAATCCACAGGCGTGCACTAATAATCCACAGGCCTGCACTAATAATCTACAGGCCTGCACTAATAATCCACAGGCCTGCAATAATAATCCACAGGCCTGCACTCATAATCCACAGGCCTGGATTTATAATCCATAGGCCTGCACTAATAATCCAAAGACCTGGACTAATAATCCACAGGCCTGGATTTATAATCCACATTTCTGGACCAAAAATCCACAGGCCTGCACTAATAATCCACAGACCTGCACTAATAATCCACAGGCCTGCACTACTAATCCACAGGCCTGGACTAATAATCCACAGGTCTGGACTAATAATCCACAGACCTGCACTAATAATCCACAGATCTGCACTGATAATCCACAGACATGCACAAATAATCCACAGGCCTGCACTAATAATCCACAGGCCTGCACTAATAATCCACAGGCCTGCACTAATAATCTTCAGGCTGGTCTAATAGTCCACAGGCCTGGACTAATAATCCACAGGCCTGCTCTAATAATCCTCAGACCTGCACTAATAATACACAGGCCTGCACTAATAATCCACGGACCTGGACTAATAATCCACAGGCCTGCACTAATAATCCAGAGACCTTGAATAATAATCCACAGGCCTGGACTAATAATCCACAGGTCTGGACTAATAATCCACAGGCATTCACTAATAATCCACTGGCGTGGACTAATAATCCACAGGCCTGCACTAAAAATCCACAGGCATGCACTAATAATCCACAGACCTGTACTAATAATCCACAGGCCTGGACTAATAATACACAGGCCTGCACTAATAATCCACAGGCCTGCACTAACAATCCACAGACCTGCACTAATAATACACAGGCCTGCACTAATAATCCACAGGCCGGCACTAATAATCCAGAGACCGGATTAATAATCCGCATGCCTGCACTAATAATCCAAAGACCTGGACTAATAATCCACAGGCCTGCACTAATAATCCACAGACCTGGACTAACAATCCACAGGCCTGCACTAATAATCCAGAGAACTTGACTAATAATCCACAGGCCTGGAGTAATAATCCACAGGTCTGGAGTAATAATCCAGAGGCCTGCACTAATAATCCACAGACCTGAAATAATAATCCACAGACCTGCACTAATAATACAGAGGCCTGCCCAAATTATCCACAGACCTGCACTAATAATCCACAGACCTGCACTAATAATACACAGGCTTGCACTAATAATCCACAGGCCTGGACTAATAATACAAAGGCCTACACTAATAATCCACAGACCTGCACTAATATTCCACAGGCCTGCACTAATAATCCACAGGCCTGCACTAATAATCGACAGACCTGCACTAATAATGCAGAGACCTGGACTAATAATCCACAGGCCTGGACAAATAATACACAGGCCTGCACTAATAATGCAGAGACCTGGACTAATAATCCACAGGCCTGGACTAATAATCCGCAGGTCTGGACTAATAATCCACAGGCCTGCACTAATAAACGACAGACCTGCACTAATAATCCACAGGTCAGAACAAATAATCAACAGGCCTGCACTAATAACCCACAGACCTGCACTAATAATCCACAGACCTGCATTAATAATACACAGGCCTGCACTAATTATCCACAGACCAGCACTAATAATCCACAGACCTGCAGTAATAAAACACAGACCTGAACTAATAATCCACAGGCCTGGACTAATAACCTACAGGCCTGCACTAATAATCCACAGACCTGAACTAATAATCCACAGGCCTGCACTAATAATCCACAGGCCTGCACTAATAATCCATAGGCCTGCATTAATAATACACAGTCCTGCACTAATAATCCACAGGCCAGCACTAATAATCCACAGACCTGCACTAATAATCCACCGGCCTGCACTAATAATCCACAGACCTGCACTAATAATCCAGAGACCTGGACGAATAATCCACAGGCCTGGACTAATAATCCACAGACCTGCACTAACAATACACAGGCCTGCACTAATAATCCACAGACCTGGACTAATAATCCGCAGGCCTGCACTAATAATCCACAGGTCTGGACTAATTATCCACAGGCCTGGACTAATAATCCACAGGTCTGGACTAATAATCCAAAGGCAGCACTAATAATCCACAGACCTGCAATAATAATCGACAGACGTGCATTACTAGTAGACAGGCCTACACTAATAATGCACAGGCCTGCACTAATAATGCACAGGCCTGGACTAATAATCCACAGGCCTGCACTAATAATCCACAGACCTGCACTAATAATACACAGGCCTGAACTAATAATCCACAGACCTGCACTAATAATCCACAGACCTGGACTAATAATGCACAGGCCTGGACTAATAATCCACAGGTCTGGACTAATAATCCACAGGCCTGCACTAATAATCCACAGAACTGCACTAATAATACACAGGCCTGCACTAATAATGCACAGACCTGCACTAATAATCCACAGACCTGCACGAATAATACACAGGCCTGCACTAATAATCCAAAGGCCTGGACTAATGCTCCACAGGCCTGCACTAATAATCCACAGGCCTGCAATAATAATCCACAGGCCTGCACTAATAATCCACAGGCCTGGACTAATAATCCACAGGCCTGCACTAATAATCCACAGGCCTGCACTAATAATCTACAGGCCTGCACTAATAATCCACAGGCCTGCAATAATAATCCACAGGCCTGCACTAATAATCCACAGGCCTGGATTTATAATCCATAGGCCTGCACTAATAATCCACAGGCCTGGACTAATAATCCACATGCCTGGACTAATAATCCACAGGCCTGCACTAATAATCCACAGGCCTGCAGTAATAATCCACAGGCCTGCACTAATAATCCACAGGTCTGGACTAATAATCCACAGGCATGCACTAATAATCCACCGACCTGCACTAATAACCCACAGGCCTGCCCTAATAATTCACAGACCTGCACTAATAATCTACTGGCCTGCACTAACAATCCACAGGCCTGCACTAATAATCCACAGACCTGGACTTTTAATCCACAGGCCTTGACTGATAATCCACAGGCCTGCACTAATAATCCAAAGAACTGCACTAATAGTACAGAGGCCTGCACTAATAATCCACAGACGTGGAGTAATAATCCACAGGCCTGGACGAATAATCCACGGGTCTGGATTAATAATCCACAGGCCTGCACTAATAATCCACAGGCCTGCACTAATAATCCACAGGCCTGTACTAATAATCCACAGGCCTGCACTAATAATCCACAGGCCTGCACTAATAATACAAAGGCCAGCACTAATGATCCACAGGCCTGCACTAATAATCCTCAGACCTGAACTAATAATCCACAGCCCTGCACTAATAATCCACAGGCCTGCACTAATAATCCACAGACCTGCACTAATAGTACCCAGGCCTGCACTAATAATCCACAGGCCTGGACTAATAATACACAGGCCTGCACTAATAAAGCACAGACCTGCGCTAATAATCTACACGCCTGCACTAATAATCCACAGACCTGCACTAATAATACACAGGCCTGCAGTAATAATCCACAGGACTCCACAAATAATCCACAGACCTGCACTAATAATACACAGGCCTGCACTAATAATCCACAGACCTGGACTAACAATCCAGAGGCCTGCACTAATAATCCACAGACCTGGACTAATAATCCACAGGCCTGGACTAATAATCCACAGGTCTGGATGAATAATCCACAGGCCTGCACTAATAATCCACAGGCCTGCACTAATAATCCACAGACCTGCATTAATAATCCAAAGGCCTGCACTAATAATCCACAGACCTGCATTAATAATCCACAGACCTGGACTAATAATCCACAGGCCTGGACTAATAATCCACAGACCTGCACTAATAATACACAGGCCTGCACTAATAATCCACAAACCTGGACTAATAATCCACAGGCCTGCACTAATAATCCACAGACATGGACTAATTATCCACAGGCCTGGACTAATAATCCACAGGTCTGGACTAATAATCCAAAGGCCGCACTAATAATCCACAGACCTGCACTAATAACCCACAGGCCTGTCCTAATAATTCACAGACCTGCACTAATAATCTACTGGCCTGCACTAATAATCCACAGGCCTGCACTAATAATCCACAGACATGGACTTATAATCAACAGGCCTGCACTTATAATCCACAGGCCTGCACTAATAATCCACAGACCTGCACTAATAATACACAGGCCTGAACTAATAATCCACAGACCTGCACTAATAATCCACAGACCTGCACTAATAATGCACAGGCCTGGACTAATAATCCACAGGTCTGGATGAATAATCCACAGGCCTGCACTAATAATCCACAGGCCTGCACTAATAATCCACAGACCTGCACTAATAATCCAAAGGCCTGCACTAATAATCCACAGACCTGCATTAATAATCCACAGACCTGGACTAATAATCCACAGGCCTGGACTAATAATCCACAGACCTGCACTAATAATACACAGGCCTGCACTAATAATCCACAAACCTGGACTAATAATCCACAGGCCTGCACTAATAATCCACAGACATGGACTAATTATCCACAGGCCTGGACTAATAATCCACAGGTCTGGACTAATAATCCAAAGGCCGCACTAATAATCCACAGACCTGCACTAATAACCCACAGGCCTGCCCTAATAATTCACAGACCTGCACTAATAATCTACTGGCCTGCACTAATAATCCACAGGCCTGCACTAATAATCCACAGACATGGACTTATAATCAACAGGCCTGCACTTATAATCCACAGGCCTGCACTAATAATCCACAGACCTGCACTAATAATACACAGGCCTGAACTAATAATCCACAGACCTGCACTAATAATCCACAGACCTGCACTAATAATGCACAGGCCTGGACTAATAATCCACAGGTCTGGACTAATAATCCACAGGCCTGCACTAATAATCCACAGAACTGCACTAATAATACACAGGCCTGCACTAATAATCCACAGACCTGCACTAATAATCCACAGACCTGCACGAATAATACACAGGCCTGCACTAATAATCCAAAGGCCTGGACTAATGCTCCACAGGCCTGCACTAATAATCCACAGGCCTGCAATAATAATCCACAGGCCTGCACTAATAATCCACAGGCCCGGACTAATAATCCACAGGCCTGCACTAATAATCCACAGGCCTGCACTAATAATCCACAGGCCTGTACTAATAATCCACAGGCCTGCACTAATAATCCACAGGCCTGCACTAATAATACAAAGGCCAGCACTAATGATCCACAGGCCTGCACTAATAACCCTCAGACCTGAACTAATAATCCACAGCCCTGCACTAATAATCCACAGGCCTGCACAAATAATCCACAGACCTGCACTAATAGTACCCAGGCCTGCACTAATAATCCACAGGCCTGGACTAATAATACACAGGCCTGCACTAATAAAGCACAGACCTGCGCTAATAATCTACAGGCCTGCACTAATAATCCACAGACCTGCACTAATAATACACAGGCCTGCAGTAATAATCCACAGGACTCCACAAATAATCCACAGACCTGCACTAATAATACACAGGCCTGCACTAATAATCCACAGACCTGGACTAACAATCCAGAGGCCTGCACTAATAATCCACAGACCTGGACTAATAATCCACAGGCCTGGACTAATAATCCACAGGTCTGGATGAATAATCCACAGGCCTGCACTAATAATCCACAGGCCTGCACTAATAATCCACAGACCTGCACTAATAATCCAAAGGCCTGCACTAATAATCCACAGACCTGCATTAATAATCCACAGACCTGGACTAATAATCCACAGGCCTGGACTAATAATCCACAGACCTGCACTAATAATACACAGGCCTGCACTAATAATCCACAGACCTGGACTAATAATCCACAGGCCTGCACTAATAATCCACAGACATGGACTAATTATCCACAGGCCTGGACTAATAATCCACAGGTCTGGACTAATAATCCAAAGGCCGCACTAATAATCCACAGACCTGCACTAATAATCTACTGGCCTGCACTAATAATCCACAGGCCTGCACTAATAATCCACAGACATGGACTTATAATCAACAGGCCTCCACTTATAATCCACAGGCCTGCACTAATAATCCACAGACCTGCACTAATAATACACAGGCCTGAACTAATAATCCACAGACCTGCACTAATAATCCACAGACCTGCACTAATAATGCACAGGCCTGGACAAATAATCCACAGGTCTGGACTAATAATCCACAGGCCTGCACTAATAATCCACAGAACTGCACTAATAATACACAGGCCTGCACTAATAATGCACAGACCTGCACTAATAATCCACAGACCTGCACGAATAATACACAGGCCTGCACTAATAATCCAAAGGCCTGGACTAATGCTCCACAGGCCTGCACTAATAATCCACAGGCCTGCAATAATAATCCACAGGCCTGCACTAATAATCCACAGGCCTGGACTAATAATCCACAGGCCTGCACTAATAATCCACAGGCCTGCACTAATAATCTACAGGCCTGCACTAATAATCCACAGGCCTGCAATAATAATCCACAGGCCTGCACTAATAATCCACAGGCCTGGATTTATAATCCATTGGCCTGCACTAATAATCCACAGGCCTGGACTAATAATCCACATGCCTGGACTAATAATCCACAGGCCTGCACTAATAATCCACAGGCCTGCAGTAATAATCCACAGGCCTGCACTAATAATCCACAGGCCTGCACTAATAATCTACAGGCCTGCACTAATAATCCACAGGCCTGCAATAATAATCTACAGGCCTGCACTCATAATCCACAGGCCTGGATTTATAATCCATAGGCCTGCACTAATAATCCAAAGGCCTGGACTAATAATCCACAGGCCTGGATTTATAATCCACATTTCTGGACCAAAAATCCACAGGCCTGCACTAATAATCCACAGACCTGCACTAATAATCCACAGGCCTGCACTACTAATCCACAGGCCTGGACTAATAATCCACAGGTCTGGACTAATAATCCACAGACCTGCACTAATAATCCACAGATCTGCACTGATAATCCACAGACATGCACAAATAATCCACAGGCCTGCACTAATAATCCACAGGCCTGCACTAATAATCCACAGGCCTGCACTAATAATCCTCAGGCTGGACTAATAGTCCACAGGCCTGGACTAATAATCCACAGGCCTGCTCTAATAATCCTCAGACCTGCACTAATAATACACAGGCCTGCACTAATAATCCACGGACCTGGACTAATAATCCACAGGCCTGCACTAATAATCCAGAGACCTTGACTAATAATCCACAGGCCTGGACTAATAATCCACAGGTCTGGACTAATAATCCACAGGCATTCACTAATAATCCACTGGCGTGGACTAATAATCCACAGGCCTGCACTAAAAATCCACAGGCATGCACTAATAATCCACAGACCTGTACTAATAATCCACAGGCCTGGACTAATAATAAACAGGCCTGCACTAATAATCCACAGGCCTGCACTAATAATCCACAGGCCTGCACTAATAATACACAGGCCTGCACTAATAATCCACAGGCCTGGACTTATAATCCACAGGCCTGCACTAACAATCCACAGACCTGCACTAATAATACACAGGCCTGCACTAATAATCCACAGGCCGGCACTAATAATCCAGAGACCGGATTAATAATCCGCATGCCTGCACTAATAATCCAAAGACCTGGACTAATAATCCACAGGCCTGCCCTAATAATCCACAGACCTGGACTAACAATCCACAGGCCTGCACTAATAATCCAGAGAACTTGACTAATAATCCACAGGCCTGGAGTAATAATCCACAGGTCTGGAGTAATAATCCAGAGGCCTGCACTAATAATCCACAGACCTGAAATAATAATCCACAGACCTGCACTAATAATATAGAGGCCTGCACAAATTATCCACAGACCTGCACTAATAATCCACAGACCTGCACTAATAATACACAGGCTTGCACTAATAATCCACAGGCCTGGACTAATAATACAAAGGCCTACACTAATAATCCACAGACCTGCACTAATATTCCACAGGCCTGCACTAATAATCCACAGGCCTGCACTAATAATCCACAGACCTGCACTAATAATGCAGAGACCTGGACTAATAATCCACAGGCCTGGACAAATAATACACAGGCCAGCACTAATAATGCAGAGACCTGGACTAATAATCCACAGGCCTGCACTAATAATCCACAGGTCAGAACAAATAATCAACAGGCCTGCACTAATAACCCACAGACCTGCACTAATAATCCACAGACCTGCATTAATAATACACAGGCCTGCACTAATTATCCACAGACCAGCACTAATAATCCAGAGACCTGCAGTAATAAAACACAGACCTGAACTAATAATCCACAGGCCTGGACTAATAACCTACAGGCCTGCACTAATAATCCACAGACCTGAACTAATAATCCACAGGCCTGCACTAATAATCCACAGGCCTGCACTAATAATCCATAGGCCTGCATTAATAATACACAGTCCTGCACTAATAATCCACAGGCCAGCACTAATAATCCACAGACCTGCACTAATAATCCAACGGCCTGCACTAATAATCCACAGACCTGCACTAATAATCCAGAGACCTGGACGAATAATCCACAGGCCTGGACTAATAATCCACAGACCTGCACTAACAATACACAGGCCTGCACTAATAATCCACAGACCTGGACTAATAATCCGCAGGCCTGCACTAATAATCCACAGGTCTGGACTAATTATCCACAGGCCTGGACTAATAATCGACAGGTCTGGACTAATAATCCAAAGGCAGCACTAATAATCCACAGACCTGCAATAATAATCGACAGACGTGCATTACTAGTAGACAGGCCTACACTAATAATGCACAGGCCTGCACTAATAATGCACAGGCCTGGACTAATAATCCACAGGCCTGCACTAATAATCCACAGACCTGCACTAATAATACACAGGCCTGAACTAATAATCCACAGACCTGCACTAATAATCCACAGACCTGGACTAATAATGCACAGGCCTGGACTAATAATCCACAGGTCTGGACTAATAATCCACAGGCCTGCACTAATAATCCACAGAACTGCACTAATAATACACAGGCCTGCACTAATAATGCACAGACCTGCACTAATAATCCACAGACCTGCACGAATAATACACAGACCTGCACTAATAATCCAAAGGCCTGGACTAATGCTCCACAGGCCTGCACTAATAATCCACAGGCCTGCAATAATAATCCACAGGCCTGCACTAATAATCCACAGGCCTGGACTAATAATCCACAGGCCTGCACTAATAATCCACAGGCCTGCACTAATAATCTACAGGCCTGCACTAATAATCCACAGGCCTGCAATAATAATCCACAGGCCTGCACTAATAATCCACAGGCCTGGATTTATAATCCATAGGCCTGCACTAATAATCCACAGGCCTGGACTAATAATCCACATGCCTGGACTAATAATCCACAGGCCTGCACTAATAATCCACAGGCCTGCAGTAATAATCCACAGGCCTGCACTAATAATCCACAGGTCTGGACTAATAATCCACAGGCATGCACTAATAATCCACCGACCTGCACTAATAACCCACAGGCCTGCCCTAATAATTCACAGACCTGCACTAATAATCTACTGGCCTGCACTAACAATCCACAGGCCTGCACTAATAATCCACAGACCTGGACTTTTAATCCACAGGCCTTGACTGATAATCCACAGGCCTGCACTAATAATCCAAAGAACTGCACTAATAGTACAGAGGCCTGCACTAATAATCCACAGACGTGGAGTAATAATCCACAGGCCTGGACGAATAATCCACGGGTCTGGATTAATAATCCACAGGCCTGCACTAATAATCCACAGGCCTGCACTAATAATCCACAGGCCTGTA
This sequence comes from Isurus oxyrinchus, assembly GCA_026770705.1. Lineage (NCBI taxonomy): Eukaryota > Metazoa > Chordata > Chondrichthyes > Lamniformes > Lamnidae > Isurus > Isurus oxyrinchus. Next base: position 1,009,588 of record JANJGN010000003.1, on the reverse strand, counting down.
CTAATAATCCACAGGCCTGCACTAATAATCCACAGGCCTGCACTAATAATACACAGGCCAGCACTAATGATCCACAGGCCTGCACTAATAATCCTCAGACCTGAACTAATAATCCACAGCCCTGCACTAATAATCCACAGGCCTGCACTAATAATCCACAGACGTACAGTAATAATCCACAGGCCTGGACGAATAATCCACAGGTCTGGATTAATAATCGACAGACCTGCACTAATAATCCACAGGCCTGTAGTAATAATTCACAGGCCTGCACTAATAATCCACAGGCCTGCACTAATAATCCACAGGCCTGCACTAATAATGCACAGGCCTGCACTAATGATCCACAGGCCTGCATTAATAATCCACAGACCTGAACTAATAATCCACAGCCCTGCACTAATAATCCACAGGCCTGCACTAATAATCCACAGACCTGCACTAATAGTACACAGGCCTGCACTAATAATCCACAGGCCTGGACTAATAATACACAGGCCTGCACTAATAATGCACAGACCTGCGCTAATAATCTACAGGCCTGCACTAATATTCCAGAGGCCTGCATTAATAATCCACAGACCTGCACTAATAATGCAGAGGCCTGCACTAATAATACAAAGGCCTGCACTAATAATCCACAGAGCTGGACTAACAATCCAGAGGCCTGCGCTAATAATCCACAGACCTGGACTAATAATCCACAGCCCTGGACTAATAATCCACAGGTCTGGACTAATAATCCACAGGCCTGCACTAATAATCCACAGGCCTGCACTAATAATCCACAGACCTGCACTAATAATCCACAGGCCTGCACTAATAATCCACAGACATGGAGTAATAATCCAAAGGCCTGGACGAATAATCCACAGGTCTGGATTAATAATCCACAGCCCTGCACTAATAATCCACAGGCCTGCACTAATAATCCACCGGCCTGCACTAATAATCAACAGGCCTGCACTAATAATCCACAGGCCTGCACTAATAATACACAGGCCTGCACTAATGATCCACAGGCCTGCACTAATAATCCACAGACCTGAACTAATAATCCACAGGCCTGCACTAATAATCCACAGACCTGCACTAATAGTACACAGGCCTGCACTAATAATCCACAGGCGTGGACTAATAATACACAGGCCTGCACTAATAATGCACAGACCTGCGCTAATAATCTATAGGCCTGCACTAATAATCCACAGGCCTGCATTAATAATCCACAGACCTGCACTAATAATACACAGGCCTGCAGTAATAATCCACAGACCTGCACAAATAATCCACAGACCTGCCCTAATAATACACAGGCCTGCACTAATGATCCACAGACCTGGACTAACAATCCAGAGGCCTGCACTAATAATCCACAGACCTGGACTAATAATCCACAGGCCTGGACTAATAATCCACAGGTCTGGACTAATAATCCACAGGCCTGCACTAATAATCCACAGGCCAGCACTAATAATCCACAGACCTGCACTAATAATCCACCGGCCTGCACTAATAATCCACAGACCTGCACTAATAATCCAGAGACCTGGACGAATAATCCACAGGCCTGGACTAATAATCCACAGACCTGCACTAACAATACACAGGCCTGCACTAATAATCCACAGACCTGGACTAATAATCCGCAGGCCTGCACTAATAATCCACAGGTCTGGACTAATTATCCAAATGCCTGGACTAATAATCCACAGGTCTGGACTAATAATTCAAAGGCAGCACTAATAATCCACAGACCTGCAATAATAATCGACAGATGTGCATTACTAGTAGACAGGCCTACACTAATAATGCACAGGCCTGCACTAATAATGCACAGGCCTGGACTAATAATCCACAGGCCTGCACTAATAATCCACAGACCTGCACTAATAATGCACAGGCCTGAACTAATAATCCACAGACCTGCACTAATAATCCACAGACCTGCACTAATAATGCACAGGCCTGGACTAATAATCCACAGGTCTGGACTAATAATCCACAGGCCTGCACTAATAATCCACAGAACTGCACTAATAATACACAGGCCTGCACTACTAATCCACAGACCTGCACTAATAATCCACAGACCTGCACGAATAATACACAGGCCTGCACTAATAATCCAAAGGCCTGGACTAATGCTCCACAGGCCTGCACTAATAATCCACAGACCTGCAATAATAATCCACAGGCCTGCACTAATAATCCACAGGCCTGGACTAATAATCCACAGGCCTGCACTAATAATCCACAGGCCTGCACTAATAATCTAAAAGGCCTGCACTAATAATCCACAGGCCTGCAATAATAATCCACAGGCCTGCACTAATAATCCACAGGCCTGGATTTATAATCCATAGGCCTGCACTAATAATCCACAGGCCTGGACTAATAATCCACATGCCTGGACTAATAATCCACAGGCCTGCACTAATAATCCACAGGGCTGCAGTAATAATCCACAGGCCTGCACTAATAATCCACAGGCCTGCACTAATAATCTACAGGCCTGCACTAATAATCCACAGGCCTGCAATAATAATCCACAGGCCTGCACTCATAATCCACAGGCCTGGATTTATAATCCATAGGCCTGCACTAATAATCCAAAGACCTGGACTAATAATCCACAGGCCTGGATTTATAATCCACATTTCTGGACCAAAAATCCACAGGCCTGCACTAATAATCCACAGACCTGCACTAATAATCCACAGGCCTGCACTACTAATCCACAGGCCTGGACTAATAATCCACAGGTCTGGACAAATAATCCACAGACCTGCACTAATAATCCACAGACCTGCACTGATAATCCACAGACATGCACAAATAATCCACAGGCCTGCACTAATAATCCACAGGCATGCACTAATAATCCACAGGCCTGCACTAATAATCCTCAGGCTGGACTAATAGTCCACAGGCCTGGACTAATAATCCACAGGCCTGCTCTAATAATCCTCAGACCTGCACTAATAATACACAGGCCTGCACTAATAATCCACGGACCTGGACTAATAATCCACAGGCCTGCACTAATAATCCAGAGACCTTGACTAATAATCCACAGGCCTGGACTAATAATCCACAGGTCTGGACTAATAATCCACAGGCATTCACTAATAATCCACTGGCGTGGACTAATAATCCACAGGCCTGCACTAAAAATCCACAGGCATGCACTAATAATCCACAGACCTGTACTAATAATCCACAGGCCTGGACTAATAATCCACAGGCCTGCACTAATAATCCACAGGACTGGACAATTAATCCACAGGCCTGGACTAATAATACACAGGCTTGCACTAATAATCCACAGGCCTGCACTAATAATCCACAGGCCTGAAATTATAATCCACAGGCTTGGATAAATAATCCACAGGCCTGCACTAATAATCCACAGACCTGCACTAATAATCCACAGGCCTGGACTAATAATACACAGGCCTGCACTAATAATCCACAGGCCTGCACTAATGATCCACAGACCTGCACTAATAATACACAGGCCTGCACTAATAATCCACAGGCCTGGACTTATAATCCACAGGCCTGCACTAATAATCCACAGACCTGCACTAATAATACACAGGCCTGCACTAATAATCCACAGGCCGGCACTAATATTCCAGAGACCGGGATTAATAATCCGCATGCCTGCACTAATAATCCAAAGACCTGGACTAATAATCCACAGACCTGCACTAATAATCCACAGACCTGGACTAACAATCCACAGGCCTGCACTAATAATCCAGAGAACTTGACTAATAATCCACAGGCCTGGAGTAATAATCCACAGGTCTGGAGTAATAATCCTGAGGCCTGCACTAATAATCCACAGACCTGAAATAATAATCCACAGACCTGCACGAATAATACAGAGGCCTGCACAAATTATCCACAGACCTGCACTAATAATCCACAGACCTGCACTAATAATACACAGGCTTGCACTAATAATCCACAGGCCTGGACTAATAATACAAAGGCCTACACTAATAATCCACAGGCCTGCACTAATATTCCACAGGCCTGCACTAATAATCCACAGGCCTGCACTAATAATCCACAGACCTGCACTAATAATGCAGAGACCTGGACTAATAATCCACAGGCCTGGACAAATAATACACAGGCCTGCACTAATAATGCAGAGACCTGGACTAATAATCCACAGGCCTGGACTAATAATCCGCAGGTCTGGACTAATAATCCACAGGCCTGCACTAATAAACGACAGACCTGCACTAATAATCCACAGGTCAGAACAAATAATCAACAGGCCTGCACTAATAACCCACAGACCTGCACTAATAATCCACAGACCTGCATTAATAATACACAGGCCTGCACTAATTATCCACAGACCAGCACTAATAATCCACAGACCTGCAGTAATAAAACACAGACCTGAACTAATAATCCACAGGCCTGGACTAATAACCTACAGGCCTGCACTAATAATCCACAGACCTGAACTAATAATCCACAGGCCTGCACTAATAATCCACAGGCCTGCACTAATAATCCATAGGCCTGCATTAATAATACACAGGCCTGCACTAATAATCCACAGGCCAGCACTAATAATCCACAGACCTGCACTAATAATCCACCGGCCTGCACTAATAATCCACAGACCTGCACTAATAATCCAGAGACCTGGACGAATAATCCACAGGCCTGGACTAATAATCCACAGACCTGCACTAACAATACACAGGCCTGCACTAATAATCCACAGACCTGGACTAATAATCCGCAGGCCTGCACTAATAATCCACAGGTCTGGACTAATAATCCACAGGCATTCACTAATAATCCACTGGCGTGGACTAATAATCCACAGGCCTGCACTAAAAATCCACAGGCATGCACTAATAATCCACAGACCTGTACTAATAATCCACAGGCCTGGACTAAAAATCCACAGGCCTGCACTAATAATCCACAGGACTGGACAATTAATCCACAGGCCTGGACTAATAATACACAGGCTTGCACTAATAATCCACAGGCCTGCACTAATAATCCACAGGCCTGAAATTATAATCCACAGGCTTGGATAAATAATCCACAGGCCTGCACTAATAATCCACAGACCTGCACTAATAATCCACAGGCCTGGACTAATAATACACAGGCCTGCACTAATAATCCACAGGCCTGCACTAATGATCCACAGACCTGCACTAATAATACACAGGCCTGCACTAATAATCCACAGGCCTGGACTTATAATCCACAGGCCTGCACTAATAATCCACAGACCTGCACTAATAATACACAGGCCTGCACTAATAATCCACAGGCCGGCACTAATATTCCAGAGACCGGGATTAATAATCCGCATGCCTGCACTAATAATCCAAAGACCTGGACTAATAATCCACAGACCTGCACTAATAATCCACAGACCTGGACTAACAATCCACAGGCCTGCACTAATAATCCAGAGAACTTGACTAATAATCCACAGGCCTGGAGTAATAATCCACAGGTCTGGAGTAATAATCCTGAGGCCTGCACTAATAATCCACAGACCTGAAATAATAATCCACAGACCTGCACGAATAATACAGAGGCCTGCACAAATTATCCACAGACCTGCACTAATAATCCACAGACCTGCACTAATAATACACAGGCTTGCACTAATAATCCACAGGCCTGGACTAATAATACAAAGGCCTACACTAATAATCCACAGACCTGCACTAATATTCCACAGGCCTGCACTAATAATCCACAGGCCTGCACTAATAATCCACAGACCTGCACTAATAATGCAGAGACCTGGACTAATAATCCACAGGCCTGGACAAATAATACACAGGCCTGCACTAATAATGCAGAGACCTGGACTAATAATCCACAGGCCTGGACTAATAATCCGCAGGTCTGGACTAATAATCCACAGGCCTGCACTAATAAACGACAGACCTGCACTAATAATCCACAGGTCAGAACAAATAATCAACAGGCCTGCACTAATAACCCACAGACCTGCACTAATAATCCACAGACCTGCATTAATAATACACAGGCCTGCACTAATTATCCACAGACCAGCACTAATAATCCACAGACCTGCAGTAATAAAACACAGACCTGAACTAATAATCCACAGGCCTGGACTAATAACCTACAGGCCTGCACTAATAATCCACAGACCTGAACTAATAATCCACAGGCCTGCACTAATAATCCACAGGCCTGCACTAATAATCCATAGGCCTGCATTAATAATACACAGGCCTGCACTAATAATCCACAGGCCAGCACTAATAATCCACAGACCTGCACTAATAATCCACCGGCCTGCACTAATAATCCACAGACCTGCACTAATAATCCAGAGACCTGGACGAATAATCCACAGGCCTGGACTAATAATCCACAGACCTGCACTAACAATACACAGGCCTGCACTAATAATCCACAGACCTGGACTAATAATCCGCAGGCCTGCACTAATAATCCACAGGTCTGGACTAATAATCCACAGGCATTCACTAATAATCCACTGGCGTGGACTAATAATCCACAGGCCTGCACTAAAAATCCACAGGCATGCACTAATAATCCACAGACCTGTACTAATAATCCACAGGCCTGGACTAAAAATCCACAGGCCTGCACTAATAATCCACAGGACTGGACAATTAATCCACAGGCCTGGACTAATAATACACAGGCTTGCACTAATAATCCACAGGCCTGCACTAATAATCCACAGGCCTGAAATTATAATCCACAGGCTTGGATAAATAATCCACAGGCCTGCACTAATAATCCACAGACCTGCACTAATAATCCACAGGCCTGGACTAATAATACACAGGCCTGCACTAATAATCCACAGGCCTGCACTAATGATCCACAGACCTGCACTAATAATACACAGGCCTGCACTAATAATCCACAGGCCTGGATTTATAATCCACAGGCCTGCACTAATAATCCACAGACCTGCACTAATAATACACAGGCCTGCACTAATAATCCACAGGCCGGCACTAATATTCCAGAGACCGGGATTAATAATCCGCATGCCTGCACTAATAATCCAAAGACCTGGACTAATAATCCACAGACCTGCACTAATAATCCACAGACCTGGACTAACAATCCACAGGCCTGCACTAATAATCCAGAGAACTTGACTAATAATCCACAGGCCTGGAGTAATAATCCACAGGTCTGGAGTAATAATCCTGAGGCCTGCACTAATAATCCACAGACCTGAAATAATAATCCACAGACCTGCACGAATAATACAGAGGCCTGCACAAATTATCCACAGACCTGCACTAATAATCCACAGACCTGCACTAATAATACACAGGCTTGCACTAATAATCCACAGGCCTGGACTAATAATACAAAGGCCTACACTAATAATCCACAGACCTGCACTAATATTCCACAGGCCTGCACTAATAATCCACAGGCCTGCACTAATAATCCACAGACCTGCACTAATAATGCAGAGACCTGGACCAATAATCCACAGGCCTGGACAAATAATACACAGGCCTGCACTAATAATGCAGAGACCTGGACTAATAATCCACAGGCCTGGACTAATAATCCGCAGGTCTGGACTAATAATCCACAGGCCTGCACTAATAAACGACAGACCTGCACTAATAATCCACAGGTCAGAACAAATAATCAACAGGCCTGCACTAATAACCCACAGACCTGCACTAATAATCCACAGACCTGCATTAATAATACACAGGCCTGCACTAATTATCCACAGACCAGCACTAATAATCCACAGACCTGCAGTAATAAAACACAGACCTGAACTAATAATCCACAGGCCTGGACTAATAACCTACAGGCCTGCACTAATAATCCACAGACCTGAACTAATAATCCACAGGCCTGCACTAATAATCCACAGGCCTGCACTAATAATCCATAGGCCTGCATTAATAATACACAGGCCTGCACTAATAATCCACAGGCCAGCACTAATAATCCACAGACCTGCACTAATAATCCACCGGCCTGCACTAATAATCCACAGACCTGCACTAATAATCCAGAGACCTGGACGAATAATCCACAGGCCTGGACTAATAATCCACAGACCTGCACTAACAATACACAGGCCTGCACTAATAATCCACAGACCTGGACTAATAATCCGCAGGCCTGCACTAATAATCCACAGGTCTGGACTAATAATCCACAGGCATTCACTAATAATCCACTGGCGTGGACTAATAATCCACAGGCCTGCACTAAAAATCCACAGGCATGCACTAATAATCCACAGACCTGTACTAATAATCCACAGGCCTGGACTAATAATCCACAGGCCTGCACTAATAATCCACAGGACTGGACAATTAATCCACAGGCCTGGACTAATAATACACAGGCTTGCACTAATAATCCACAGGCCTGCACTAATAATCCACAGGCCTGAAATTATAATCCACAGGCTTGGATAAATAATCCACAGGCCTGCACTAATAATCCACAGACCTGCACTAATAATCCACAGGCCTGGACTAATAATACACAGGCCTGCACTAATAATCCACAGGCCTGCACTAATGATCCACAGACCTGCACTAATAATACACAGGCCTGCACTAATAATCCACAGGCCTGGACTTATAATCCACAGGCCTGCACTAATAATCCACAGACCTGCACTAATAATACACAGGCCTGCACTAATAATCCACAGGCCGGCACTAATATTCCAGAGACCGGGATTAATAATCCGCATGCCTGCACTAATAATCCAAAGACCTGGACTAATAATCCACAGACCTGCACTAATAATCCACAGACCTGGACTAACAATCCACAGGCCTGCACTAATAATCCAGAGAACTTGACTAATAATCCACAGGCCTGGAGTAATAATCCACAGGTCTGGAGTAATAATCCTGAGGCCTGCACTAATAATCCACAGACCTGAAATAATAATCCACAGACCTGCACGAATAATACAGAGGCCTGCACAAATTATCCACAGACCTGCACTAATAATCCACAGACCTGCACTAATAATACACAGGCTTGCACTAATAATCCACAGGCCTGGACTAATAATACAAAGGCCTACACTAATAATCCACAGACCTGCACTAATATTCCACAGGCCTGCACTAATAATCCACAGGCCTGCACTAATAATCCACAGACCTGCACTAATAATGCAGAGACCTGGACTAATAATCCGCAGGCCTGCACTAATAATCCACAGGTCTGGACTAATTATCCACAGGCCTGGACTAATAATCCACAGGTCTGGACTAATAATCCAAAGGCAGCACTAATAATCCACAGACCTGCAATAATAATCGACAGACGTGCATTACTAGTAGACAGGCCTACACTAATAATGCACAGGCCTGCACTAATAATGCACAGGCCTGGACTAATAATCCACAGGCCTGCACTAATAATCCACAGACCTGCACTAATAATACACAGGCCTGAACAAATAATCCACAGACCTGCACTAATAATCCACAGACCTGGACTAATAATGCACAGGCCTGGACTAATAATCCACAGGTCTGGACTAATAATCCACAGGCCTGCACTAATAATCCACAGAACTGAACTAATAATACACAGGCCTGCACTAATAATGCACAGACCTGCACTAATAATCCACAGACCTGCACGAATAATACACAGGCCTGCACTAATAATCCAAAGGCCTGGACTAATGCTCCACAGGCCTGCACTAATAATCCACAGGCCTGGACTAATAATCCACAGGCCTGCACTAATAATCCACAGGCCTGCACTAATAATCTACAGGCCTGCACTAATAATCCACAGGCCTGCAATAATAATCCACAGGCCTGCACTAATAATCCACAGGCCTGGATTTATAATCCATAGGCCTGCACTAATAATCCACAGGCCTGGACTAATAATCCACATGCCTGGACTAATAATCCACAGGCCTGCACTAATAATCCACAGGCCTGCAGTAATAATCCACAGGCCTGCACTAATAATCCACAGGTCTGGACTAATAATCCACAGGCATGCACTAATAATCCACCGACCTGCACTAATAACCCACAGGCCTGCCCTAATAATTCACAGACCTGCACTAATAATCTACTGGCCTGCACTAACAATCCACAGGCCTGCACTAATAATCCACAGACCTGGACTTTTAATCCACAGGCCTTGACTGATAATCCACAGGCCTGCACTAATAATCCAAAGAACTGCACTAATAGTACAGAGGCCTGCACTAATAATCCACAGACGTGGAGTAATAATCCACAGGCCTGGATGAATAATCCACGGGTCTGGATTAATAATCCACAGGCCTGCACTAATAATCCACAGGCCTGCACTAATAATCCACAGGCCTGTACTAATAATCCACAGGCCTGCACTAATAATCCACAGGCCTGCACTAATAATACACAGGCCAGCACTAATGATCCACAGGCCTGCACTAATAATCCTCAGACCGGAACTAATAATCCACAGCCCTGCACTAATAATCCACAGGCCTGCACTAATAATCCACAGACCTGAACTAATAGCACCCAGGCCTGCACTAATAATCCACAGGCCTGGACTAATAATACACAGGCCTGCACTAATAAAGCACAGACCTGCGCTAATAATCTACACGCCTGCACTAATAATCCACAGACCTGCACTAATAATACACAGGCCTGCAGTAATAATCCACAGGACTCCACAAATAATCCACAGACCTGCACTAATAATACACAGGCCTGCACTAATAATCCACAGACCTGGACTAACAATCCAGAGGCCTGCACTAATAATCCACAGACCTGGACTAATAATCCACAGGCCTGGACTAATAATCCACAGGTCTGGATGAATAATCCACAGGCCTGCACTAATAATCCACAGGCCTGCACTAATAATCCACAGACCTGCACTAATAATCCAAAGGCCTGCACTAATAATCCACAGACCTGCATTAATAATCCACAGACCTGGACGAATAATCCACAGGCCTGGACTAATAATCCACAGACCTGCACTAATAATACACAGGCCTGCACTAATAATCCACAGACCTGGACTAATAATCCACAGGCCTGCACTAATAATCCACAGACATGGACTAATTATCCACAGGCCTGGACTAATAATCCACAGGTCTGGACTAATAATCTAAAGGCCGCACTAATAATCCACAGACCTGCACTAATAATCGACAGACGTGCATTACTAGTAGACAGGCCTACACTAATAATGCACAGGCCTGCACTAAAAATGCACAGGCCTGGACTAATAATCCACAGGCCTGCACTAATAATCCACGGACCTGCACTAATAATACACAGGCCTGCACTAATAATCCACAGACCTGCACTAATAATCCACAGACCTGGACTAATAATGCACAGGCCTGGACTAATAATCCACAGGTCTGGACTAATAATCTACAGTCCTGCACTAATAATCCACCAACGTGCACTAATAATACACAGGCCTGCACTAATTATCCACAGACCAGCACTAATAATCCACAGACCTGCAGTAATAAAACACAGACCTGAACTAATAATCCACAGGCCTGGACTAATAACCTACAGGCCTGGATTTATAATCCATAGGCCTGCACTAATAATCCACAGGCCTGGACTAATAATCCACATGCCTGGACTAATAATCCACAGTCCTGCACAAATAATCCACAGACCTGCACTAATAATACAAAGGCCTGCACTAATAATCCACAGACCTGGACTATCAATCCAGAGGCCTGCGCTAATAATCCACAGACCTGGACTAATAATCCACAGCCCTGGACTAATAATCCACAGGTCTGGACTAATAATCCACAGGCCTGCACTAATAATCCACAGGCCTGCACTAATAATCCACAGACCTGCACTAATAATCCACAGGCCTGCACTAATAATCCACAGACATGGAGTAATAATCCAAAGGCCTGGACGAATAATCCACAGGTCTGGATTAATAATCCACAGGCCTGCACTAATAATCCACAGGCCTGCACTAATAATCCACAGACCTGCACTAATAATCCACAGGCCTGCACTAATAATCCACAGACATGGAGTAATAATCCAAAGGCCTGGACGAATAATCCACAGGTCTGGATTAATAATCCACTGGCCTGCACTAATAATCCACAGGCCTGCACTAATAATCCACCGGCCTGCACTAATAATCAACAGGCCTGCACTAATAATCCACAGGCCTGCACTAATAATACACAGGCCTGCACTAATGATCCACAGGCCTGCACTAATAATCCACAGACCTGAACTAATAATCCACAGCCCTGCACTAATAATCCACAGGCCTGCACTAATAATCCACAGACCTGCACTAATAGTACACAGGCCTGCACTAATAATCCACAGGCCAGCACTAATAATACACAGGCCTGCACTAATAATGCACAGACCTGCGCTAATAATCTACAGGCCTGCACTAATAATCCACAGGCCTGCATTAATAATCCACAGACCTGCACTAATAATACACAGGCCTGCAGTAATAATCCACAGACCTGCACAAATAATCCACAGACCTGCCCTAATAATACACAGGCCTGCATTAATGATCCACAGACCTGGACTAACAATCCAGAGGCCTGCACTAATAATCCACAGACCTGGACTAATAATCCACAGCCCTGGACTAATAATCCACAGGTCTGGACTAATAATCCACAGGCCTGCACTAATAATCCACAGGCCTGCACTAATAATCCACAGACCTGCACTAATAATCCACAGGCCTGCACTAATAATCCACAGACATGGAGTAATAATCCAAAGGCCTGGACGAATAATCCACAGGTCTGGATTAATAATCCACAGGCCTGCACTAATAATCCACAGGCCTGCACTAATAATCCACAGACCTGCACTAATAATCCACAGGCCTGCACTAATAATCCACAGACATGGAGTAATAATCCAAAGGCCTGGACGAATAATCCACAGGTCTGGATTAATAATCCACTGGCCTGCACTAATAATCCACAGGCCTGCACTAATAATCCACCGGCCTGCACTAATAATCAACAGGCCTGCACTAATAATCCACAGGCCTGCACTAATAATACACAGGCCTGCACTAATGATCCACAGGCCTGCACTAATAATCCACAGACCTGAACTAATAATCCACAGCCCTGCACTAATAATCCACAGGCCTGCACTAATAATCCACAGACCTGCACTAATAGTACACAGGCCTGCACTAATAATCCACAGGCCAGCACTAATAATACACAGGCCTGCACTAATAATGCACAGACCTGCGCTAATAATCTACAGGCCTGCACTAATAATCCACAGGCCTGCATTAATAATCCACAGACCTGCACTAATAATACACAGGCCTGCAGTAATAATCCACAGACCTGCACAAATAATCCACAGACCTGCCCTAATAATACACAGGCCTGCATTAATGATCCACAGACCTGGACTAACAATCCAGAGGCCTGCACTAATAATCCACAGACCTGGACTAATAATCCACAGGCCTGGACTAATAATCCACAGGTCTGGACTAATAATCCACAGCCCTGCACTAATAATCCACAGGCCTGCACTAATAATCCACAGACCTGCACTAATAATACACAGGCATGCACTAATAATCCACAGGCCTGGACTTATAATCCACAGGCCTGCACTAATAATCCACAGACCTGCACTAATAATACACAGGCCTGCACTAATAATCCACAGGCCGGCACTAATAATCCAGAGACCGGGATTAATAATCCGCATGCCTGCACTAATAATCCAAAGACCTGGACTAATAATCCACAGACCTGCACTAATAATCCACAGACCTGGACTAACAATCCACAGGCCTGCACTAATAATCCAGAGAACTTGACTAATAATCCACAGGCCTGGAGTAATAATCCACAGGTCTGGAGTAATAATCCAGAGGCCTGCACTAATAATCCACAGACCTGAAATAATAATCCACAGACCTGCACTAATAATACAGAGGCCTGCACAAATTATCCACAGACCTGCACTAATAATCCACAGAACTGCACTAATAATACACAGGCTTGCACTAATAATCCACAGGCCTGGACTAATAATACAAAGGCCTACACTAATAATCCACAGACCTGCACTAATATTCCACAGGCCTGCACTAATAATCCACAGGCCTGCACTAATAATCCACAGACCTGCACTAATAATGCAGAGACCTGGACTAATAATCCACAGGCCTGGACAAATAATACACAGGCCTGCACTAATAATGCAGAGACCTGGACTAATAATCCACAGGCCTGGACTAATAATCCGCAGGTCTGGACTAATAATCCACAGGCCTGCACTAATAAACGACAGACCTGCACTAATAATCCACAGGTCAGAACAAATAATCAACAGGCCTGCACTAATAACCCACAGACCTGCACTAATAATCCACAGACCTGCATTAATAATACACAGGCCTGCACTAATTATCCACAGACCAGCACTAATAATCCACAGACCTGCAGTAATAAAACACAGACCTGAACTAATAATCCACAGGCCTGGACTAATAACCTACAGGCCTGCACTAATAATCCACAGACCTGAACTAATAATCCACAGGCCTGCACTAATAATCCACAGGCCTGCACTAATAATCCATAGGCCTGCATTAATAATACACAGGCCTGCACTAATAATCCACAGGCCAGCACTAATAATCCACAGACCTGCATTAATAATCCACCGGCCTGCACTAATAATCCACAGACCTGCACTAATAATCCAGAGACCTGGACGAATAATCCACAGGCCTGGACTAATAATCCACAGACCTGCACTAACAATACACAGGCCTGCACTAATAATCCACAGACCTGCACTAATAATCCGCAGGCCTGCACTAATAATCCACAGGTCTGGACTAATTATCCACAGGCCTGGACTAATAATCCACAGGTCTGGACTAATAATCCAAAGGCAGCACTAATAATCCACAGACCTGCAATAATAATCGACAGACGTGCATTACTAGTAGACAGGCCTACACTAATAATGCACAGGCCTGCACTAATAATGCACAGGCCTGGACTAATAATCCACAGGCCTGCACTAATAATCCACAGACCTGCACTAATAATACACAGGCCTGAACTAATAATCCACAGACCTGCACTAATAATCCACAGACCTGGACTAATAATGCACAGGCCTGGACTAATAATCCACAGGTCTGGACTAATAATCCACAGGCCTGCACTAATAATCCACAGAACTGCACTAATAATACACAGGCCTGCACTAATAATGCACAGACCTGCACTAATAATCCACAGACCTGCACGAATAATACACAGGCCTGCACTAATAATCCAAAGGCCTGGGCTAATGCTCCACAGGCCTGCACTAATAATCCACAGGCCTGCAATAATAATCCACAGGCCTGCACTAATAATCCACAGGCCTGGACTAATAATCCACAGGCCTGCACTAATAATCCACAGGCCTGCACTAATAATCTACAGGCCTGCACTAATAATCCACAGGCCTGCAATAATAATCCACAGGCCTGCACTAATAATCCACAGGCCTTGATTTATAATCCATAGGCCTGCACTAATAATCCACAGGCCTGGACTAATAATCCACATGCCTGGACTAATAATCCACAGGCCTGCACTAATAATCCACAGGCCTGCAGTAATAATCCACAGGCCTGCACTAATAATCCACAGGTCTGGACTAATAATCCACAGGCATGCACTAATAATCCACCGACCTGCACTAATAACCCACAGGCCTGCCCTAATAATTCACAGACCTGCACTAATAATCTACTGGCCTGCACTAACAATCCACAGGTCTGCACTAATAATCCACAGACCTGGACTTTTAATCCACAGGCCTTGACTGATAATCCACAGGCCTGCACTAATAATCCAAAGAACTGCACTAATAGTACAGAGGCCTGCACTAATAATCCACAGACGTGGAGTAATAATCCACAGGCCTGGATGAATAATCCACGGGTCTGGATTAATAATCCACAGGCCTGCACTAATAATCCACAGGCCTGCACTAATAATCCACAGGCCTGTACTAATAATCCACAGGCCCGCACTAATAATCCACAGGCCTGCACTAATAATACACAGGCCAGCACTAATGATCCACAGGCCTGCACTAATAATCCTCAGACCTGAACTAATAATCCACAGCCCTGCACTAATAATCCACAGGCCTGCACTAATAATCCACAGACCTGCACTAATAGTACCCAGGCCTGCACTAATAATCCACAGGCCTGGACTAATAATACACAGGCCTGCACTAATAAAGCACAGACCTGCGCTAATAATCTACACGCCTGCACTAATAATCCACAGACCTGCACTAATAATACACAGGCCTGCAGTAATAATCCACAGGACTCCACAAATAATCCACAGACCTGCACTAATAATACACAGGCCTGCACTAATAATCCACAGACCTGGACTAACAATCCAGAGGCCTGCACTAATAATCCACAGATCTGGACTAATAATCCACAGGCCTGGACTAATAATCCACAGGTCTGGATGAATAATCCACAGGCCTGCACTAATAATCCACAGGCCTGCACTAATAATCCACAGGCCGGCACTAATAATCCAGAGACCGGGATTAATAATCCGCATGCCTGCACTAATAATCCAAAGACCTGGACTAATAATCCACAGACCTGCACTAATAATCCACAGACCTGGACTAACAATCCACAGGCCTGCACTAATAATCCAGAGAACTTGACTAATAATCCACAGGCCTGGAGTAATAATCCACAGGTCTGGAGTAATAATCCAGAGGCCTGCACTAATAATCCACAGACCTGAAATAATAATCCACAGACCTGCACTAATAATACAGAGGCCTGCACAAATTATCCACAGACCTGCACTAATAATCCACAGAACTGCACTAATAATACACAGGCTTGCACTAATAATCCACAGGCCTGGACTAATAATACAAAGGCCTACACTAATAATCCACAGACCTGCACTAATATTCCACAGGCCTGCACTAATAATCCACAGGCCTGCACTAATAATCCACAGACCTGCACTAATAATGCAGAGACCTGGACTAATAATCCACAGGCCTGGACAAATAATACACAGGCCTGCACTAATAATGCAGAGACCTGGACTAATAATCCACAGGCCTGGACTAATAATCCGCAGGTCTGGACTAATAATCCACAGGCCTGCACTAATAAACGACAGACCTGCACTAATAATCCACAGGTCAGAACAAATAATCAACAGGCCTGCACTAATAACCCACAGACCTGCACTAATAATCCACAGACCTGCATTAATAATACACAGGCCTGCACTAATTATCCACAGACCAGCACTAATAATCCACAGACCTGCAGTAATAAAACACAGACCTGAACTAATAATCCACAGGCCTGGACTAATAACCTACAGGCCTGCACTAATAATCCACAGACCTGAACTAATAATCCACAGGCCTGCACTAATAATCCACAGGCCTGCACTAATAATCCATAGGCCTGCATTAATAATACACAGGCCTGCACTAATAATCCACAGGCCAGCACTAATAATCCACAGACCTGCATTAATAATCCACCGGCCTGCACTAATAATCCACAGACCTGCACTAATAATCCAGAGACCTGGACGAATAATCCACAGGCCTGGACTAATAATCCACAGACCTGCACTAACAATACACAGGCCTGCACTAATAATCCACAGACCTGGACTAATAATCCGCAGGCCTGCACTAATAATCCACAGGTCTGGACTAATTATCCACAGGCCTGGACTAATAATCCACAGGTCTGGACTAATAATCCAAAGGCAGCACTAATAATCCACAGACCTGCAATAATAATCGACAGACGTGCATTACTAGTAGACAGGCCTACACTAATAATGCACAGGCCTGCACTAATAATGCACAGGCCTGGACTAATAATCCACAGGCCTGCACTAATAATCCACAGACCTGCACTAATAATACACAGGCCTGAACTAATAATCCACAGACCTGCACTAATAATCCACAGACCTGGACTAATAATGCACAGGCCTGGACTAATAATCCACAGGTCTGGACTAATAATCCACAGGCCTGCACTAATAATCCACAGAACTGCACTAATAATACACAGGCCTGCACTAATAATGCACAGACCTGCACTAATAATCCACAGACCTGCACGAATAATACACAGGCCTGCACTAATAATCCAAAGGCCTGGACTAATGCTCCACAGGCCTGCACTAATAATCCACAGGCCTGCAATAATAATCCACAGGCCTGCACTAATAATCCACAGGCCTGGACTAATAATCCACAGGCCTGCACTAATAATCCACAGGCCTGCACTAATAATCTACAGGCCTGCACTAATAATCCACAGGCCTGCAATAATAATCCACAGGCCTGCACTAATAATCCACAGGCCTTGATTTATAATCCATAGGCCTGCACTAATAATCCACAGGCCTGGACTAATAATCCACATGCCTGGACTAATAATCCACAGGCCTGCACTAATAATCCACAGGCCTGCAGTAATAATCCACAGGCCTGCACTAATAATCCACAGGTCTGGACTAATAATCCACAGGCATGCACTAATAATCCACCGACCTGCACTAATAACCCACAGGCCTGCCCTAATAATTCACAGACCTGCACTAATAATCTACTGGCCTGCACTAACAATCCACAGGTCTGCACTAATAATCCACAGACCTGGACTTTTAATCCACAGGCCTTGACTGATAATCCACAGGCCTGCACTAATAATCCAAAGAACTGCACTAATAGTACAGAGGCCTGCACTAATAATCCACAGACGTGGAGTAATAATCCACAGGCCTGGATGAATAATCCACGGGTCTGGATTAATAATCCACAGGCCTGCACTAATAATCCACAGGCCTGCACTAATAATCCACAGGCCTGTACTAATAATCCACAGGCCCGCACTAATAATCCACAGGCCTGCACTAATAATACACAGGCCAGCACTAATGATCCACAGGCCTGCACTAATAATCCTCAGACCTGAACTAATAATCCACAGCCCTGCACTAATAATCCACAGGCCTGCACTAATAATCCACAGACCTGCACTAATAGTACCCAGGCCTGCACTAATAATCCACAGGCCTGGACTAATAATACACAGGCCTGCACTAATAAAGCACAGACCTGCGCTAATAATCTACACGCCTGCACTAATAATCCACAGACCTGCACTAATAATACACAGGCCTGCAGTAATAATCCACAGGACTCCACAAATAATCCACAGACCTGCACTAATAATACACAGGCCTGCACTAATAATCCACAGACCTGGACTAACAATCCAGAGGCCTGCACTAATAATCCACAGATCTGGACTAATAATCCACAGGCCTGGACTAATAATCCACAGGTCTGGATGAATAATCCACAGGCCTGCACTAATAATCCACAGGCCTGCACTAATAATCCACAGACCTGGACTAATAATCCAAAGGCCTGCACTAATAATCCACAGACCTGCATTAATAATCCACAGACCTGGACTAATAATCCATAGGCCTGGACTAATAATCCACAGACCTGCACTAATAATACACAGGCCTGCACTAATAATCCACACACCTGGACTAATAATCCACAGGCCTGCACTAATAATTCACAGACATGGACTAATTATCCACAGGCCTGGACTAATAATCCACAGGTCTGGACTAATAATCCAAAGGCCGCACTAATAATCCAAAGACCTGCACTAATAATCGACAGACGTGCATTACTAGTAGACAGGCCTACACTAATAATGCACAGGCCTGCACTAAAAATGCACAGGCCTGGACTAATAATCCACAGGCCTGCACTAATAATCCACGGACCTGCACTAATAATACACAGGCCTGCACTAATAATCCACAGACCTGCACTAATAATCCACAGACCTGGACTAATAATGCACAGGCCTGGACAAATAATCCACAGGTCTGGACTAATAATCTACAGTCCTGCACTAATAATCCACCAACGTGCACTAATAATACACAGGCCTGCACTAATTATCCACAGACCAGCACTAATAATCCACAGACCT
This sequence comes from Isurus oxyrinchus, assembly GCA_026770705.1. Taxonomy (NCBI): domain Eukaryota; kingdom Metazoa; phylum Chordata; class Chondrichthyes; order Lamniformes; family Lamnidae; genus Isurus; species Isurus oxyrinchus. The sequence goes on along the minus strand of JANJGN010000003.1, from coordinate 989,437 downwards.
GCAGTAATAAAACACAGACCTGAACTAATAATCCACAGGCCTGGACTAATAACCTACAGGCCTGGATTTATAATCCATAGGCCTGCACTAATAATCCACAGGCCTGGACTAATAATCCACATGCCTGGACTAATAATCCACAGTCCTGCACAAATAATCCACAGACCTGCACTAATAATACAAAGGCCTGCACTAATAATCCACAGACCTGGACTATCAATCCAGAGGCCTGCGCTAATAATCCACAGACCTGGACTAATAATCCACAGCCCTGGACTAATAATCCACAGGTCTGGACTAATAATCCACAGGCCTGCACTAATAATCCACAGGCCTGCACTAATAATCCACAGACCTGCACTAATAATCCACAGGCCTGCACTAATAATCCACAGACATGGAGTAATAATCCAAAGGCCTGGACGAATATTCCACAGGTCTGGATTAATAATCCACAGGCCTGCACTAATAATCCACAGGCCTGCACTAATAATCCACAGACCTGCACTAATAATCCACAGGCCTGCACTAATAATCCACAGACATGGAGTAATAATCCAAAGGCCTGGACGAATAATCCACAGGTCTGGATTAATAATCCACTGGCCTGCACTAATAATCCACAGGCCTGCACTAATAATCCACCGGCCTGCACTAATAATCAACAGGCCTGCACTAATAATCCACAGGCCTGCACTAATAATACACAGGCCTGCACTAATGATCCACAGGCCTGCACTAATAATCCACAGACCTGAACTAATAATCCACAGCCCTGCACTAATAATCCACAGGCCTGCACTAATAATCCACAGACCTGCACTAATAGTACACAGGCCTGCACTAATAATCCACAGGCCAGCACTAATAATACACAGGCCTGCACTAATAATGCACAGACCTGCGCTAATAATCTACAGGCCTGCACTAATAATCCACAGGCCTGCATTAATAATCCACAGACCTGCACTAATAATACACAGGCCTGCAGTAATAATCCACAGACCTGCACAAATAATCCACAGACCTGCCCTAATAATACACAGGCCTGCACTAATGATCCACAGACCTGGACTAACAATCCAGAGGCCTGCAATAATAATCCACAGACCTGGACTAATAATCCACAGGCCTGGACTAATAATCCACAGGTCTGGACTAATAATCCACAGACCTGGACTAATAATCCGCAGGCCTGCACTAATAATCCACAGGTCTGGACTAATTATCCACAGGCCTGGACTAATAATCCACAGGTCTGGACTAATAATCCAAAGGCAGCACTAATAATCCACAGACCTGCAATAATAATCGACAGACGTGCATTACTAGTAGACAGGCCTACACTAATAATGCACAGGCCTGCACTAATAATGCACAGGCCTGGACTAATAATCCACAGGCCTGCACTAATAATCCACAGACCTGCACTAATAATGCACAGGCCTGAACTAATAATCCACAGACCTGCACTAATAATCCACAGACCTGGACTAATAATGCACAGGCCTGGACTAATAATCCACAGGTCTGGACTAATAATCCACAGGCCTGCACTAATAATCCACAGAACTGCACTAATAATACACAGGCCTGCACTAATAATCCACAGACCTGCACTAATAATCCACAGACCTGCACGAATAATACACAGACCTGCACTAATAATCCAAAGGCCTGGACTAATGCTCCACAGGCCTGCACTAATAATCCACAGGCCTGCAATAATAATCCACAGGCCTGCACTAATAATCCACAGGCCTGGACTTATAATCCACAGGCCTGCACTAATAATCCACAGGCCTGCACTAATAATCTACAGGCCTGCACTAATAATCCACAGGCCTGCAATAATAATCCACAGGCCTGCACTAATAATCCACAGGCCTGGATTTATAATCCATAGGCCTGCACTAATAATCCACAGGCCTGGACTAATAACCCACATGCCTGGACTAATAATCCTCAGGCCTGCACTAATAATCCACAGGCCTGCAGTAATAATCCACAGGCCTGCACTAATAATCCACAGGTCTGGACTAATAATCCACAGGCATGCACTAATAATCCACCGACCTGCACTAATAACCCACAGGCCTGCCCTAATAATTCACAGACCTGCACTAATAATCTACTGGCCTGCACTAACAATCCACAGGCCTGCACTAATAATCCACAGACCTGGACTTTTAATCCACAGGCCTGGACTGATAATCCACAGGCCTGCACTAATAATCCAAAGAACTGCACTAATAGTACAGAGGCCTGCACTAATAATCCACAGACGTGGAGTAATAATCCACAGGCCTGGACGAATAATCCACGGGTCTGGATTAATAATCCACAGGCCTGCACTAATAATCCACAGGCCTGCACTAATAATCCACAGGCCTGTACTAATAATCCACAGGCCTGCATAATAATCCACAGGCCTGCACTAATAATACACAGGCCAGCACTAATGATCCACAGGCCTGCACAAATAATCCTCAGACCTGAACTAATAATCCACAGCCCTGCACTAATAATCCACAGGCCTGCACTAATAATCCACAGACCTGCACTAATAGTACCCAGGCCTGCACTAATAATCCACAGGCATGGACTAATAATCCACAGGCCTGCACTAATAAAGCACAGACCTGCGCTAATAATCTACAGGCCTGCACTAATAATCCACAGACCTGCACTAATAATACACAGGCCTGCAGTAATAATCCACAGGACTCCACAAATAATCCACAGACCTGCACTAATAATCCACAGGCCAGCACTAATAATACACAGGCCTGCACTAATAATGCACAGACCTGCGCTAATAATCTACAGGCCTGCACTAATAATCCACAGGCCTGCATTAATAATCCACAGACCTGCACTAATAATACACAGGCCTGCAGTAATAATCCACAGGCCTGCACTAATAATCCACAGGTCTGGACTAATAATCCACAGGCATGCACTAATAATCCACCGACCTGCACTAATAACCCACAGGCCTGCCCTAATAATTCACAGACCTGCACTAATAATCTACTGGCCTGCACTAACAATCCACAGGCCTGCACTAATAATCCACAGACCTGGACTTTTAATCCACAGGCCTGGACTGATAATCCACAGGCCTGCACTAATAATCCAAGGAACTGCACTAATAGTACAGAGGCCTGCACTAATAATCCACAGACGTGGAGTAATAATCCACAGGCCTGGACGAATAATCCACGGGTCTGGATTAATAATCCACAGGCCTGCACTAATAATCCACAGGCCTGCACTAATAATCCACAGGCCTGTACTAATAATCCACAGGCCTGCATAATAATCCACAGGCCTGCACTAATAATACACAGGCCAGCACTAATGATCCACAGGCCTGCACTAATAATCCTCAGACCTGAACTAATAATCCACAGCCCTGCACTAATAATCCACAGGCCTGCACTAATAATCCACAGACCTGCACTAATAGTACCCAGGCCTGCACTAATAATCCACAGGCATGGACTAATAATACACAGGCCTGCACTAATAAAGCACAGACCTGCGCTAATATTCTACAGGCCTGCACTAATAATCCACAGACCTGCACTAATAATACACAGGCCTGCAGTAATAATCCACAGGACTCCACAAATAATCCACAGACCTGCACTAATAATCCACAGGCCAGCACTAATAATACACAGGCCTGCACTAATAATGCACAGACCTGCGCTAATAATCTACAGGCCTGCACTAATAATCCACAGGCCTGCATTAATAATCCACAGACCTGCACTAATAATACACAGGCCTGCAGTAATAATCCACAGACCTGCACAAATAATCCACAGACCTGCCCTAATAATACACAGGCCTGCACTAATGATCCACAGACCTGGACTAACAATCCAGAGGCCTGCAATAATAATCCACAGACCTGGACTAATAATCCACAGGCCTGGACTAATAATCCACAGGTCTGGACTAATAATCCACAGGCCTGCACTAATAATCCACAGGCCAGCACTAATAATCCACAGACCTGCACTAATAATCCACCGGCCTGCACTAATAATCCACAGACCTGCACTAATAATCCAGAGACCTGGACGAATAATCCACAGGCCTGGACTAATAATCCACAGACCTGCACTAACAATACACAGGCCTGCACTAATAATCCACAGACCTGGACTAATAATCCGCAGGCCTGCACTAATAATCCACAGGTCTGGACTAATTATCCACAGGCCTGGACTAATAATCCACAGGTCTGGACTAATAATCCAAAGGCAGCACTAATAATCCACAGACCTGCAATAATAATCGACAGACGTGCATTACTAGTAGACAGGCCTACACTAATAATGCACAGGCCTGCACTAATAATGCACAGGCCTGGACTAATAATCCACAGGCCTGCACTAATAATCCACAGACCTGCACTAATAATGCACAGGCCTGAACTAATAATCCACAGACCTGCACTAATAATCCACAGACCTGGACTAATAATGCACAGGCCTGGACTAATAATCCACAGGTCTGGACTAATAATCCACAGGCCTGCACTAATAATCCACAGAACTGCACTAATAATACACAGGCCTGCACTAATAATCCACAGACCTGCACTAATAATCCACAGACCTGCACGAATAATACACAGACCTGCACTAATAATCCAAAGGCCTGGACTAATGCTCCACAGGCCTGCACTAATAATCCACAGGCCTGCAATAATAATCCACAGGCCTGCACTAATAATCCACAGGCCTGGACTTATAATCCACAGGCCTGCACTAATAATCCACAGGCCTGCACTAATAATCTACAGGCCTGCACTAATAATCCACAGGCCTGCAATAATAATCCACAGGCCTGCACTAATAATCCACAGGCCTGGATTTATAATCCATAGGCCTGCACTAATAATCCACAGGCCTGGACTAATAACCCACATGCCTGGACTAATAATCCACAGGCCTGCACTAATAATCCACAGGCCTGCAGTAATAATCCACAGGCCTGCACTAATAATCCACAGGTCTGGACTAATAATCCACAGGCATGCACTAATAATCCACCGACCTGCACTAATAACCCACAGGCCTGCACTAATAATCCACAGACCTGGACTTTTAATCCACAGGCCTGGACTGATAATCCACAGGCCTGCACTAATAATCCAAAGAACTGCACTAATAGTACAGAGGCCTGCACTAATAATCCACAGACGTGGAGTAATAATCCACAGGCCTGGACGAATAATCCACGGGTCTGGATTAATAATCCACAGGCCTGCACTAATAATCCACAGGCCTGCACTAATAATCCACAGGCCTGTACTAATAATCCACAGGCCTGCATAATAATCCACAGGCCTGCACTAATAATACACAGGCCAGCACTAATGATCCACAGGCCTGCACTAATAATCCTCAGACCTGAACTAATAATCCACAGCCCTGCACTAATAATCCACAGGCCTGCACTAATAATCCACAGACCTGCACTAATAGTACCCAGGCCTGCACTAATAATCCACAGGCATGGACTAATAATACACAGGCCTGCACTAATAAAGCACAGACCTGCGCTAATAATCTACAGGCCTGCACTAATAATCCACAGACCTGCACTAATAATACACAGGCCTGCAGTAATAATCCACAGGACTCCACAAATAATCCACAGACCTGCACTAATAATACACAGGCCTGCACTAATAATCCACAGACCTGGACTAACAATCCAGAGGCCTGCACTAATAATCCACAGACCTGGACTAATAATCCACCGGCCTGGACTAATAATCCACAGGTCTGGACGAATAATCCACAGGCCTGCACTAATAATCCACAGGCCTGCACTAATAATCCACAGACCTGCACTAATAATCCAAAGGCCTGCACTAATAATCCACAGACCTGCATTAATAATCCACAGACCTGGACTAATAATCCACAGGCCTGGACTAATAATCCACAGACCTGCACTAATAATACACAGGCCTGCACTAATAATCCACAGACCTGGACTAATAATCCACAGGCCTGCACTAATAATCCACAGACATGGACTAATTATCCACAGGCCTGGACTAATAATCCACAGGTCTGGACTAATAATCCAAAGGCCGCACTAATAATCCACAGACCTGCACTAATAATCGACAGACGTGCAAAACTAGTAGACAGGCGCACACTAATAATGCACTGGCCTGCACTAATAATGCACAGGCCTGGACTAATAATCCACAGGCCTGCACTAATAATCCACGGACCTGCACTAATAATACACAGGCCTGCACTAATAATCCACAGACCTGCACTAATAATCCACAGACCTGGACTAATAATGCACAGGCCTGGACTAATAATCCACAGGTCTGGACTAATAATCTACAGTCCTGCACTAATAATCCACCAACGTGCAGTAATAATACACAGGCCTGCACTAATTATCCATAGACCAGCACTAATAATCCACAGACCTGCAGTAATAAAACACAGACCTGAACTAATAATCCACAGGCCTTGACTAATAACCTACAGGCCTGGATTTATAATCCATAGGCCTGAACTAATAATCCAGAGGCCTGGACTAATAATCCACATGCCTGGACTAATAATCCACAGGCCTGCACTAATAATCCACAGGCCTGCAGTAATAATCCACAGGCCTGCACTAATAATCCACAGGTCTGGACTAATAATCCACAGGCATGCACTAATAATCCACCGACCTGCACTAATAACCCACAGGCCTGCCTTAATAATTCACAGACCTGCACTAATAATCTACTGGCCTGCACTAACAATCCACAGGCCTGCACTAATAATCCACAGACCTGGACTTTTAATCCACAGGCCTGGACTGATAATCCACAGGCCTGCACTAATAATCCAAAGAACTGCACTAATAGTACAGAGGCCTGCACAAATAATCCACAGACGTGGAGTAATAATCCACAGGCCTGGACGAATAAACCACGGGTCTGGATTAATAATCCACAGGCCTGCACTAATAATCCACAGGCCTGCACTAATAATCCACAGACCTGCACTAATAGTACCCAGGCCTGCACCAATAATCCACAGGCCTGGACTAATAATACACAGGCCTGCACTAATAAAGCACAGACCTGCGCTAATAATCTACAGGCCTGCACTAATAATCCACAGACCTGCACTAATAATACACAGGCCTGCAGTAATAATCCACAGGACTCCACAAATAATCCACAGACCTGCACTAATAATACACAGGCCTGCACTAATAATCCACAGACCTGGACTAACAATCCAGAGGCCTGCAATAATAATCCACAGACCTGGACTAATAATCCACAGGCCTGGACTAATAATCCACAGGTCTGGATGAATAATCCACAGGCCTGCACTAATAATCCACAGGCCTGCACTAATAATCCACAGACCTGCACTAATAATCCAAAGGCCTGCACTAATAATCCACAGACCTGCATTAATAATCCACAGACCTGGACTAATAATCCACAGGCCTGGACTAATAATCCACAGACCTGCAATAATAATACACAGGCCTGCACTAATAATCCACAGACCTGGACTAATAATCCACAGGCCTGCACTAATAATCCACAGACATGGACTAATTATCCACAGGCCTGGTCTAATAATCCACAGGTCTGGACTAATAATCCAAAGGCCGCACTAATAATCCACAGACCTGCACTAATAATCGACAGACGTGCATTACTAGTAGACAGGCCTACACTAATAATGCACAGGCCTGCACTAATAATGCACAGGCCTGGACTAATAATCCACAGGCCTGCACTAATAATCCACGGACCTGCACTAATAATACACAGGCCTGCACTAATAATCCACAGACCTGCACTAATAATCCACAGACCTGGACTAATAATGCACAGGCCTGGACTAATAATCCACAGGTCTGGACTAATAATCTACAGTCCTGCACTAATAATCCACCAACGTGCACTAATAATAAACAGGCCTGCACTAATTATCCACAGACCAGCACTAATAATCCACAGACCTGCAGTAATAAAACACAGACCTGAACTAATAATCCACAGGCCTGGACTAATAACCTACAGGCCTGCACTAATAATCCACAGACCTGAACTAATAATCCACAGGCCTGCACTAATAATCCACAGGCCTGCACTAATAATCCATAGGCCTGCATTAATAATACAAAGGCCTGCACTAATAATCCACAGACCTGCATTAATAATCCAAAGGCCTGCACTAATAATCCACAGGCCTGCACTAATAATCCACAGGCCTGCACTAATAATCCACAGGCCTGCACTAATAATCCACAGACCTGCACTAATAGTACACAGGCCTGCACTAATAATCCACAGGCCTGGACTAATAATACACAGGCCTGCACTAATAATGCACAGACCTGCGCTAATAATCTACAGGCCTGCACTAATAATCCACAGGCCTGCATTAATAATCCACAGACCTGCACTAATAATACACAGGCCTGCAGTAATAATCCACAAGCCTGCACAAATAATCCAAAGACCTGCACTAATAATACACAGGCCTGCACTAATAATCCACAGACCTGGACTAACAATCCAGAGGCCTGCACTGATAATCGACAGACCTGGATTAATAATCCACAGGCCTGGACTAATAATCCCCAGGTCTGGACTAATAATCCACAGACCTGCACTAATAATCCACAGGCCTGCACTAATAATACACAGACCTGCACTAATAATCCACGGGTCTGGATTAATAATCCACAGGCCTGCACTAATAATCCACAGGCCTGCACTAATAATCCACAGGCCTGTACTAATAATCCACAGGCCTGCATAATAATCCACAGGCCTGCACTAATAATACACAGGCCAGCACTAATGATCCAAAGGCCTGCACTAATAATCCTCAGACCTGAACTAATAATCCACAGCCCTGCACTAATAATCCACAGGCCTGCACTAATAATCCACAGACCTGCACTAATAGTACCCAGGCCTGCACTAATAATCCACAGGCATGGACTAATAATACACAGGCCTGCACTAATAAAGCACAGACCTGCGCTAATAATCTACAGGCCTGCACTAATAATCCACAGACCTGCACTAATAATACACAGGCCTGCAGTAATAATCCACAGGACTCCACAAATAATCCACAGACCTGCACTAATAATACACAGGCCTGCACTAATAATCCACAGACCTGGACTAACAATCCAGAGGCCTGCACTAATAATCCACAGACCTGGACTAATAATCCACAGGCCTGGACTAATAATCCACAGGTCTGGACGAATAATCCACAGGCCTGCACTAATAATCCACAGGCCTGCACTAATAATCCACAGACCTGCACTAATAATCAAAAGGCCTGCACTAATAATCCACAGACCTGCATTAATAATCCACAGACCTGGACTAATAATCCACAGGCCTGGACTAATAATCCACAGACCTGCACTAATAATACACAGGCCTGCACTAATAATCCACAGACCTGGACTAATAATCCACAGGCCTGCACTAATAATCCACAGACATGGACTAATTATCCACAGGCCTGGACTAATAATCCACAGGTCTGGACTAATAATCCAAAGGCCGCACTAATAATCCACAGACCTGCACTAATAATCGACAGACGTGCAAAACTAGTAGACAGGCGCACACTAATAATGCACTGGCCTGCACTAATAATGCACAGGCCTGGACTAATAATCCACAGGCCTGCACTAATAATCCACGGACCTGCACTAATAATACACAGGCCTGCACTAATAATCCACAGACCTGCACTAATAATCCACAGACCTGGACTAATAATGCACAGGCCTGGACTAATAATCCACAGGTCTGGACTAATAATCTACAGTCCTGCACTAATAATCCACCAACGTGCAGTAATAATACACAGGCCTGCACTAATTATCCACAGACCAGCACTAATAATCCACAGACCTGCAGTAATAAAACACAGACCTGAACTAATAATCCACAGGCCTTGACTAATAACCTACAGGCCTGGATTTATAATCCATAGGCCTGAACTAATAATCCAGAGGCCTGGACTAATAATCCACATGCCTGGACTAATAATCCACAGGCCTGCACTAATAATCCACAGGCCTGCAGTAATAATCCACAGGCCTGCACTAATAATCCACAGGTCTGGACTAATAATCCACAGGCATGCACTAATAATCCACCGACCTGCACTAATAACCCACAGGCCTGCCCTAATAATTCACAGACCTGCACTAATAATCTACTGGCCTGCACTAACAATCCACAGGCCGGCTCTAATAATCCACAGACCTGGACTTTTAATCCACAGGCCTGGACTGATAATCCACAGGCCTGCACTAATAATCCAAAGAACTGCACTAATAGTACAGAGGCCTGCACTAATAATCCACAGACGTGGAGTAATAATCCACAGGCCTGGACGAATAAACCACGGGTCTGGATTAATAATCCACAGGCCTGCACTAATAATCCACAGGCCTGCACTAATAATCCACAGACCTGCACTAATAGTACCCAGGCCTGCACCAATAATCCACAGGCCTGGACTAATAATACACAGGCCTGCACTAATAAAGCACAGACCTGCGCTAATAATCTACAGGCCTGCACTAATAATCCACAGACCTGCACTAATAATACACAGGCCTGCAGTAATAATCCACAGGACTCCACAAATAATCCACAGACCTGCACTAATAATACACAGGCCTGCACTAATAATCCACAGACCTGGACTAACAATCCAGAGGCCTGCAATAATAATCCACAGACCTGGACTAATAATCCACAGGCCTGGACTAATAATCCACAGGTCTGGATGAATAATCCACAGGCCTGCACTAATAATCCACAGGCCTGCACTAATAATCCACAGACCTGCACTAATAATCCAAAGGCCTGCACTAATAATCCACAGACCTGCATTAATAATCCACAGACCTGGACTAATAATCCACAGGCCTGGACTAATAATCCACAGACCTGCAATAATAATACAGAGGCCTGCACTAATAATCCACAGACCTGGACTAATAATCCACAGGCCTGCACTAATAATCCACAGACATGGACTAATTATCCACAGGCCTGGTCTAATAATCCACAGGTCTGGACTAATAATCCAAAGGCCGCACTAATAATCCACAGACCTGCACTAATAATCGACAGACGTGCATTACTAGTAGACAGGCCTACACTAATAATGCACAGGCCTGCACTAATAATGCACAGGCCTGGACTAATAATCCACAGGCCTGCACTAATAATCCACGGACCTGCACTAATAATACACAGGCCTGCACTAATAATCCACAGACCTGCACTAATAATCCACAGACCTGGACTAATAATGCACAGGCCTGGACTAATAATCGACAGGTCTGGACTAATAATCTACAGTCCTGCACTAATAATCCACCAACGTGCACTAATAATAAACAGGCCTGCACTAATTATCCACAGACCAGCACTAATAATCCACAGACCTGCAGTAATAAAACACAGACCTGAACTAATAATCCACAGGCCTGGACTAATAACCTACAGGCCTGCACTAATAATCCACAGACCTGAACTAATAATCCACAGGCCTGCACTAATAATCCACAGGCCTGCACTAATAATCCATAGGCCTGCATTAATAATACAAAGGCCTGCACTAATAATCCACAGACCTGCATTAATAATCCAAAGGCCTGCACTAATAATCCACAGGCCTGCACTAATAATCCACAGGCCTGCACTAATAATACACAGGCCTGCACTAATGATCCACAGGCCTGCACTAATAATCCACAGACCTGAACTAATAATCCACAGCCCTGCACTAATAATCCACAGGCCTGCACTAATAATCCACAGACCTGCACTAATAGTACACAGGCCTGCACTAATAATCCACAGGCCTGGACTAATAATACACAGGCCTGCACTAATAATGCACAGACCTGCGCTAGTAATCTACAGGCCTGCACTAATAATCCAGAGGCCTGCATTAATAATCCACAGACCTGCACTAATAATACACAGGCCTGCAGTAATAATCCACAAGCCTGCACAAATAATCCAAAGACCTGCACTAATAATACACAGGCCTGCACTAATAATCCACAGACCTGGACTAACAATCCAGAGGCCTGCACTGATAATCGACAGACCTGGATTAATAATCCACAGGCCTGGACTAATAATCCCCAGGTCTGGACTAATAATCCACAGACCTGCACTAATAATCCACAGGCCTGCACTAATAATACACAGACCTGCACTAATAATCCACAGGCCTGGACTAATAATCCACAGGCCTGGACTAATAATACACAGGCCTGCACTAATAATACACAGGCCTGCACTAATAATCCACAGACCTGGACTAATAATCCGCAGGCCTGCACTAATAATCCACAGACCTGGACTAATTATCCACAGGCCTGGACTAATAATCCACAGGTCTGCACTAATAATCCAAAGGCCGGACTAATAATCCACAGACCTGCACTAATAATCGACAGACGTGCATTACTAGTAGACAGGCCTACACTAATAATGCAGAGGCCTGCACTAATAATGCACAGGCCTGGACTAATAATCCACAGGCCTGCACTAATAATCCACAGACCTGCACTAATAATGCACAGGCCTGCACTAACAATCCACAGACCTGCACTAGTAATCCACAGACCTGGACTAATAATGCACAGGCCAGGACTAATAATCCACAGGTCTGGACTAATAATCCACAGGCCTGCACTAATAATCCACAGACCTGCACTAATAATACACAGACCTGAACTAATAATACACAGGCCTGCACTAATAATCCACAGGCCTGGACTAATAATCCAAAGGCCTGCACTAATAATCCACTGACCTGCACTAATAACCCACAGGCCTGCCCTAATAATTCACAGACCTGCACTAATAATCTACTGGCCTGCACTAATAATCCACAGGCCTGCACTAATAATCCACAGACCTGGACTTATAATCAACAGACCTGCACTTATAATCCACAGGCCTGCACTAATAATCCACAGACCTGCACTAATAATCCACAGGCCTGCACTAATAATCCACAGACGTGCAGTAATAATCCACAGGCCTGGACGAATAATCCATAGGTCTGGATTAATAATCCACAGACCTGCACTAATAATCCACAGGCCTGTAGTAATAATCCACCGGCCTGCACTAATATTCAACAGGCCTGCACTAATAATCCACAGGCCTGCACTAATAATACACAGGCCTGCACTAATGATCCACAGGCCTGCACTAATAATCCACAGACCTGAACTAATAATCCACAGCCCTGCACTAATAATCCACAGGCCTGCACTAATAATCCACAGACCTGCAGTAATAGTACACAGGCCTGCATTAATAATCCACAGGCCTGGACTAATAATACACAGGCCTGCACTAATAATGCACAGACCTGCGCTAATAATCTACAGGCCTGCACTAATAATCCACAGGCCTGCATTAATAATCCACAGACCTGCACTAATAATACACAGGCCTGCAGTAATAATCCACAGACCTGCACAAATAATCCACAGACCTGCCCTAATAATACACAGGCCTGCACTAATGATCCATAGACCTGGACTAACAATCCAGAGGCCTGCACTAATAAACCACAGACCTGGACTAATAATCCACAGGCCTGGACTAATAATCCACAGGTCTGGACTAATAATCCACAGGCCTGCACTAATAATCCACAGGCCAGCACTAATAATCCACAGACCTGCACTAATAATCCACCGGCCTGCATTAATAATCCACAGACCTGCACCAGTAATCCAGAGACCTGGACGAATAATCCACAGACCTGGCCTAATAATCCACAGACCTGCACTAACAATACACAGGCCTGCACTAATAATCCACAGACCTGGACTAATAATCCGCAGGCCTGCACTAATAATCCACAGGTCTGGACTAATTATCCACAGGCCTGGACTAATAATCCACAGGTCTGGACTAATAATCCAAAGGCAGCACTAATAATCCACAGACCTGCAATAATAATCGACAGACGTGCATTACTAGTAGACAGGCCTACACTAATAATGCACAGGCCTGCACTAATAATGCACAGGCCTGGACTAATAATCCACAGGCCTGCACTAATAATCCACAGACCTGCACTAATAATACACAGGCCTGAACTAATAATCCACAGACCTGCACTAATAATCCACAGACCTGGACTAATAATGCACAGGCCTGGACTAATAATCCACAGGTCTGGACTAATAATCCACAGGCCTGCACTAATAATCCACAGAACTGCACTAATAATACACAGGCCTGCACTAATAATCCACAGACCTGCACTAATAATCCACAGACCTGAACGAATAATACACAGGCCTGCACTAATAATCCAAAGGCCTGGACTAATGCTCCACAGGCCTGCACTAATAATCCACAGGCCTGCAATAATAATCCACAGGCCTGCACTAATAATCCACAGGCCTTCAGTAATAATCCACAGGCCTGCACTAATAATCTACAGGCCTGCACTAATAATCCACAGGCCTGCAATAATAATCCACAGGCCTGCACTAATAATCCACAGGCCTGGATTTATACTCCATAGGCCTGCACTAATAATCCACAGGCCTGGACTAATAATCCACATGCCTGGACTAATAATCCACAGGCCTGCACTAATAATCCACAGGCCTGCAGTAATAATCCACAGGCCTGCACTAATAATCCACAGGTCTGGACTAATAATCCACAGGCATGCACTAATAATCCACCGACCTGCACTAATAACCCACAGGCCTGCCCTAACAATCCACAGGCCTGCACTAATAATCCACAGACCTGGACTTTTAATCCACAGGCCTGGACTGATAATCCACAGGCCTGCACTAATAATCCAAAGAACTGCACTAATAGTACAGAGGCCTGCACTAATAATCCACAGACGTGGAGTAATAATCCACAGGCCTGGACGAATAATCCACGGGTCTGGATTAATAATCCACAGGCCTGCACTAATAATCCACAGGCCTGCACTAATAATCCACAGGCCTGTACTAATAATCCACAGGCCTGCACTAATAATCCACAGGCCTGCAATAATAATACACAGGCCAGCACTAATGATCCACAGGCCTGCACTAATAATCCTCAGACCTGAACTAATAATCCACAGCCCTGCACTAATAATCCACAGACCTGCACTAATAGTACCCAGGCCTGCACTAATAATCCACAGGCCTGGACTAATAATACACAGGCCTGCACTAATAAAGCACAGACCTGCGCTAATAATCTACAGGCCTGCACTAATAATCCACAGACCTGCACTAATAATACACAGGCCTGTAGTAATAATCCACAGGACTCCACAAATAATCCACAGACCTGCACTAATAATACACAGGCCTGCACTAATAATCCACAGACCTGGACTAACAATCCAGAGGCCTGCACTAATAATCCACAGACCAGGACTAATAATCCACAGGCCTGGACTAATAATCCACAGGTCTGGATGAATAATCCACAGGCCTGCACTAATAATCCACAGGCCTGCACTAATAATCCACAGACCTGCACTAATAATCCAAAGGCCTGCACTAATAATCCAGAGACCTGCATTAATAATCCACAGACCTGGACTAATAATCCACAGGCCTGGACTAATAATCCACAGACCTGCACTAATAATACACAGGCCTGCACTAATAATCCACAGACCTGGACTAATAATCCACAGGCCTGCACTAATAATCCACAGACATGGACTAATTATCCACAGGCCTGGTCTAATAATCCACAGGTCTGGACTAATAATCCAAAGGCCGCACTAATAATCCACAGACCTGCAATAATAATCGACAGACGTGCATTACTAGTAGACAGGCCTACACTAATAATGCACAGGCCTGCACTAATAATGCACAGGCCTGGACTAATAATCCACAGGCCTGCACTAATAATCCACGGACCTGCACTAATAATACACAGGCCTGCACTAATAATCCACAGACCTGCACTAATAATCCACAGACCTGGACTAATAATGCACAGGCCTGCACTAATAATCCACCAACGTGCACTAATAATACACAGGCCTGCACTAATAATACACAGGCCTGCACTAATAATCCACAGGCCTGGACTAATAATCCACAGGCCTGCACTAATAATCCACAGACCTGCACTAATAACACACAGGCCTGCACTAATAATCCACAGACCTGCACTAATAATCCACAGACCTGGACTAATAATGCACAGGCCTGGACTAATAATCCACACGTCTGGACTAATAATCCATAGGCCTGCACTAATAATCCACAGACCTGCACTAATAATACACAGGCCTGCACTAATAATCCACAGACCTGCACTAATAACCCACAGACCTACACTAATAATACATAGGCCTACACTAATAATCCACAGGCCTGGACTAATAATCCACAGGCCTGCACTAATAATCCAAAGGCCTGCACTAATAATCCACAGGCCTGCACTAATAACCAACAGGCCGGCAATAATAATGCACAGGCCTGCACTAATAATCCACAGGCCTGGACTAATGCTCCACAGGCCTGCACTAATAATCCTCTGGCCTGCAATAATAATCCACAGGCCTGCAGTAATAATCCACAGCCCGGGACTAATAATCCACAGGCCTGCACTAATAATCCACAGGCCTGCACTAATAATCCACATGCCTGCACTAATAATCCACAGGCCTGCAATAATAATCCACAGGCCTGCACTAATAATCCACAGGCCTGGATTTATAATCCATAGGCCTGCATTAATAATCCACAGGCCTGGACTAATAATCCACATGCCTGGACTAATAATCCACAGGCCTGCACTAATAATCCACAGGCCTGCAGTAATAATCCACAGGCCTGCACTAATAATTAACAGGTCTGGACTTATAATCCACAGCCCGGCAATAACAATCCACAGGCCTGGACTAATAATCCACAGGCCTGCACTAATAATCCACAGGCCTGGCCTAATAATCCACAGGCCTGCACTAATAATCCGCAGGCCTGCACTAATAATCCACTGGCCTGCAATAATAATCCACAGGACTGCACTAATAATCCACAGAACTGGACTAATAATCCACAGGTCTGGACTAATAATCCAAAGGTCTGGACTAATAATCCGCAGGCCTGCACTAATAATCCACAGACCTGCAGTAATAATCCACAGGCCTGCGCTAATAATCCACAGGCCTGGACTAATAATCCACAGGCCTGCACTAATAATCCACAGACCTGCACTAATAATCCAGAGACCTGGACGAATAATCCACAGGCCTGGACTAAAAATCCACAGACCTGCACTAACAATACACAGGCCTGCACTAATAATCCACAGACCTGGACTAATAATCCGCAGGCCTGCACTAATAATCCACAGGTCTGGACTAATTATCCACAGGCCTGGACTAATAATCCACAGGTCTGGATTTATAATCCAAAGGCAGCACTAATAATCCACAGACCTGCAATAATAATCGACAGACGTGCATTACTAGTAGACAGGCCTACACTAATAATGCACAGGCCTGCACTAATAATGCACAGGCCTGGACTAATAATCCACAGGCCTGCACTAATAATCCACAGACCTGCACTAATAATACACAGGCCTGAACTAATAATCCACAGACCTGCACTAATAATCCACAGACCTGGACTAATAATGCACAGGCCTGGACTAATAATCCACAGGTCAGGACTAATAATCCACAGGCCTGCACTAATAATCCACAGAACTGCACTAATAATACACAGGCCTGCACTAATAATCCACAGACCTGCACTAATAATCCACAGACCTGAACGAATAATACACAGGCCTGCACTAATAATCCAAAGGCCTGGACTAATGCTCCACAGGCCAGCACTAATAATCCACAGGCCTGCAGTAATAATCCACAGGCTTGCACTAATAATCCACAGGCCTGGACTAATAATCCACAGGCCTGCACTAATAACCTACAGGCCTGCACTAATAATCCACAGGCCTGCAATAATAATCCACAGGCCTGCACTAATAATCCACAGGCCTGGATTTATAATCCATAGGCCTGCACTAATTATCCACAGGCCTGGACTAATAATCCACATGCCTGGACTAATAATCCACAGGCCTGCACTAATAATCCACAGGCCTGCAGTAATAATCCACAGGCCTGCACTAATAATCCACAGGTCTGGACTAATAATCCACAGGTCTGGACTAATAATCCAAAGGCCGCACTAATAATCCACAGACCTGCAATAATAATCGACAGACGTGCATTACTAGTAGACAGGCCTACACTAATAATGCACAGGCCTGCACTAATAATGCACAGGCCTGGACTAATAATCCACAGGCCTGCACTAATAATCCACGGACCTGCACTAATAATACACAGGCCTGCACTAATAATCCACAGACCTGCACTAATAATCCACAGACCTGGACTAATAATGCACAGGCCTGCGCTAATAATCCACCAACGTGCACTAATAATACACAGGCCTGCACTAATAATCCACAAACCTGCACTAATAATCCACAAACCTGCACTAATAATACACAGGCCTGCACTAATAATCCACAAACCTGCACTAATAATCCACAGACCTGCACTAATAATCCACAAACCTGCACTAATTATCCACAGACCAGCACTAATAATCCACAGACCTGCAGTAATAAAACACAGACCTGAACTAATAATCCACAGGCCTGGACTAATAACCTACAGGCCTGCACTAATAATCCACAGACCTGAACTAATAATCCACAGGCCTGCACTAATAATCCACAGGCCTGCACTAATAATCCATAGGCCTGCATTAATAATACAAAGGCCTGCACTAATAATCCACAGACCTGCATTAATAATCCAAAGGCCTGCACTAATAATCCACAGGCCTGCACTAATAATCCACAGGCCTGCACTAATAATACACAGGCCTGCACTAATGATCCACAGGCCTGCACTAATAATCCACAGACCTGAACTAATAATCCACAGCCCTGCACTAATAATCCACAGGCCTGCACTAATAATCCACAGACCTGCACTAATAGTACACAGGCCTGCACTAATAATCCACAGGCCTGGACTAATAATACACAGGCCTGCACTAATAGTGCACAGACCTGCGCTAGTAATCTACAGGCCTGCACTAATAATCCACAGGCCTGCATTAATAATCCACAGACCTGCACTAATAATACACAGGCCTGCAGTAATAATCCACAAGCCTGCACAAATAATCCAAAGACCTGCACTAATAATACACAGGCCTGCACTAATAATCCACAGACCTGGACTAACAATCCAGAGGCCTGCACTGATAATCGACAGACCTGGATTAATAATCCACAGGCCTGGACTAATAATCCCCAGGTCTGGACTAATAATCCACAGACCTGCACTAATAATCCACAGGCCTGCACTAATAATACACAGACCTGCACTAATAATCCACAGGCCTGGACTAATAATCCACAGGCCTGGACTAATAATACACAGGCCTGCACTAATAATACACAGGCCTGCACTAATAATCCACAGACCTGGACTAATAATCCGCAGGCCTGCACTAATAATCCACAGACCTGGACTAATTATCCACAGGCCTGGACTAATAATCCACAGGTCTGCACTAATAATCCAAAGGCCGGACTAATAATCCACAGACCTGCACTAATAATCGACAGACGTGCATTACTAGTAGACAGGCCTACACTAATAATGCAGAGGCCTGCACTAATAATGCACAGGCCTGGACTAATAATCCACAGGCCTGCACTAATAATCCACAGACCTGCACTAATAATGCACAGGCCTGCACTAACAATCCACAGACCTGCACTAGTAATCCACAGACCTGGACTAATAATGCACAGGCCAGGACTAATAATCCACAGGTCTGGACTAATAATCCACAGGCCTGCACTAATAATCCACAGACCTGCACTAATAATACACAGACCTGAACTAATAATACACAGGCCTGCACTAATAATCCACAGGCCTGGACTAATAATCCAAAGGCCTGCACTAATAATCCACTGACCTGCACTAATAACCCACAGGCCTGCCCTAATAATTCACAGACCTGCACTAATAATCTACTGGCCTGCACTAATAATCCACAGGCCTGCACTAATAATCCACAGACCTGGACTTATAATCAACAGACCTGCACTTATAATCCACAGGCCTGCACTAATAATCCACAGACCTGCACTAATAATCCACAGGCCTGCACTAATAATCCACAGACGTGCAGTAATAATCCACAGGCCTGGACGAATAATCCACAGGTCTGGATTAATAATCCACAGACCTGCACTAATAATCCACAGGCCTGTAGTAATAATCCACCGGCCTGCACTAATATTCAACAGGCCTGCACTAATAATCCACAGGCCTGCACTAATAATACACAGGCCTGCACTAATGATCCACAGGCCTGCACTAATAATCCACAGACCTGAACTAATAATCCACAGCCCTGCACTAATAATCCACAGGCCTGCACTAATAATCCACAGACCTGCAGTAATAGTACACAGGCCTGCATTAATAATCCACAGGCCTGGACTAATAATACACAGGCCTGCACTAATAATGCACAGACCTGCGCTAATAATCTACAGGCCTGCACTAATAATCCACAGGCCTGCATTAATAATCCACAGACCTGCACTAATAATACACAGGCCTGCAGTAATAATCCACAGACCTGCACAAATAATCCACAGACCTGCCCTAATAATACACAGGCCTGCACTAATGATCCATAGACCTGGACTAACAATCCAGAGGCCTGCACTAATAAACCACAGACCTGGACTAATAATCCACAGGCCTGGACTAATAATCCACAGGTCTGGACTAATAATCCACAGGCCTGCACTAATAATCCACAGGCCAGCACTAATAATCCACAGACCTGCACTAATAATCCACCGGCCTGCATTAATAATCCACAGACCTGCACCAATAATCCAGAGACCTGGACGAATAATCCACAGACCTGGCCTAATAATCCACAGACCTGCACTAACAATACACAGGCCTGCACTAATAATCCACAGACCTGGACTAATAATCCGCAGGCCTGCACTAATAATCCACAGGTCTGGACTAATTATCCACAGGCCTGGACTAATAATCCACAGGTCTGGACTAATAATCCAAAGGCAGCACTAATAATCCACAGACCTGCAATAATAATCGACAGACGTGCATTACTAGTAGACAGGCCTACACTAATAATGCACAGGCCTGCACTAATAATGCACAGGCCTGGACTAATAATCCACAGGCCTGCACTAATAATCCACAGACCTGCACTAATAATACACAGGCCTGAACTAATAATCCACAGACCTGCACTAATAATCCACAGACCTGGACTAATAATGCACAGGCCTGGACTAATAATCCACAGGTCTGGACTAATAATCCACAGGCCTGCACTAATAATCCACAGAACTGCACTAATAATACACAGGCCTGCACTAATAATCCACAGACCTGCACTAATAATCCACAGACCTGAACGAATAATACACAGGCCTGCACTAATAATCCAAAGGCCTGGACTAATGCTCCACAGGCCTGCACTAATAATCCACAGGCCTGCAATAATAATCCACAGGCCTGCACTAATAATCCACAGGCCTTCAGTAATAATCCACAGGCCTGCACTAATAATCTACAGGCCTGCACTAATAATCCACAGGCCTGCAATAATAATCCACAGGCCTGCACTAATAATCCACAGGCCTGGATTTATACTCCATAGGCCTGCACTAATAATCCACAGGCCTGGACTAATAATCCACATGCCTGGACTAATAATCCACAGGCCTGCACTAATAATCCACAGGCCTGCAGTAATAATCCACAGGCCTGCACTAATAATCCACAGGTCTGGACTAATAATCCACAGGCATGCACTAATAATCCACCGACCTGCACTAATAACCCACAGGCCTGCCCTAACAATCCACAGGCCTGCACTAATAATCCACAGACCTGGACTTTTAATCCACAGGCCTGGACTGATAATCCACAGGCCTGCACTAATAATCCAAAGAACTGCACTAATAGTACAGAGGCCTGCACTAATAATCCACAGACGTGGAGTAATAATCCACAGGCCTGGACGAATAATCCACGGGTCTGGATTAATAATCCACAGGCCTGCACTAATAATCCACAGGCCTGCACTAATAATCCACAGGCCTGTACTAATAATCCACAGGCCTGCACTAATAATCCACAGGCCTGCAATAATAATACACAGGCCAGCACTAATGATCCACAGGCCTGCACTAATAATCCTCAGACCTGAACTAATAATCCACAGCCCTGCACTAATAATCCACAGACCTGCACTAATAGTACCCAGGCCTGCACTAATAATCCACAGGCCTGGACTAATAATACACAGGCCTGCACTAATAAAGCACAGACCTGCGCTAATAATCTACAGGCCTGCACTAATAATCCACAGACCTGCACTAATAATACACAGGCCTGTAGTAATAATCCACAGGACTCCACAAATAATCCACAGACCTGCACTAATAATACACAGGCCTGCACTAATAATCCACAGACCTGGACTAACAATCCAGAGGCCTGCACTAATAATCCACAGACCAGGACTAATAATCCACAGGCCTGGACTAATAATCCACAGGTCTGGATGAATAATCCACAGGCCTGCACTAATAATCCACAGGCCTGCACTAATAATCCACAGACCTGCACTAATAATCCAAAGGCCTGCACTAATAATCCAGAGACCTGCATTAATAATCCACAGACCTGGACTAATAATCCACAGGCCTGGACTAATAATCCACAGACCTGCACTAATAATACACAGGCCTGCACTAATAATCCACAGACCTGGACTAATAATCCACAGGCCTGCACTAATAATCCACAGACATGGACTAATTATCCACAGGCCTGGTCTAATAATCCACAGGTCTGGACTAATAATCCAAAGGCCGCACTAATAATCCACAGACCTGCAATAATAATCGACAGACGTGCATTACTAGTAGACAGGCCTACACTAATAATGCACAGGCCTGCACTAATAATGCACAGGCCTGGACTAATAATCCACAGGCCTGCACTAATAATCCACGGACCTGCACTAATAATACACAGGCCTGCACTAATAATCCACAGACCTGCACTAATAATCCACAGACCTGGACTAATAATGCACAGGCCTGCACTAATAATCCACCAACGTGCACTAATAATACACAGGCCTGCACTAATAATCCACAAACCTGCACTAATAATCCACAGACCTGCACTAATAATACACAGGCCTGCACTAATAATCCACAGGCCTGGACTAATAATCCACAGGCCTGCACTAATAATCCACAGACCTGCACTAATAACACACAGGCCTGCACTAATAATCCACAGACCTGCACTAATAATCCACAGACCTGGACTAATAATGCACAGGCCTGGACTAATAATCCACACGTCTGGACTAATAATCCATAGGCCTGCACTAATAATCCACAGACCTGCACTAATAATACACAGGCCTGCACTAATAATCCACAGACCTGCACTAATAACCCACAGACCTACACTAATAATACATAGGCCTGCACTAATAATCCACAGGCCTGGACTAATAATCCACAGGCCTGCACTAATAATCCAAAGGCCTGCACTAATAATCCACAGGCCTGCACTAATAACCAACAGGCCGGCAATAATAATGCACAGGCCTGCACTAATAATCCACAGGCCTGGACTAATGCTCCACAGGCCTGCACTAATAATCCTCTGGCCTGCAATAATAATCCACAGGCCTGCAGTAATAATCCACAGCCCGGGACTAATAATCCACAGGCCTGCACTAATAATCCACAGGCCTGCACTAATAATCCACATGCCTGCACTAATAATCCACAGGCCTGCAATAATAATCCACAGGCCTGCACTAATAATCCACAGGCCTGGATTTATAATCCATAGGCCTGCATTAATAATCCACAGGCCTGGACTAATAATCCACATGCCTGGACTAATAATCCACAGGCCTGCACTAATAATCCACAGGCCTGCAGTAATAATCCACAGGCCTGCACTAATAATTAACAGGTCTGGACTTATAATCCACAGCCCGGCAATAACAATCCACAGGCCTGGACTAATAATCCACAGGCCTGCACTAATAATCCACAGGCCTGGCCTAATAATCCACAGGCCTGCACTAATAATCCGCAGGCCTGCACTAATAATCCACTGGCCTGCAATAATAATCCACAGGACTGCACTAATAATCCACAGAACTGGACTAATAATCCACAGGTCTGGACTAATAATCCAAAGGTCTGGACTAATAATCCGCAGGCCTGCACTAATAATCCACAGACCTGCAGTAATAATCCACAGGCCTGCGCTAATAATCCACAGGCCTGGACTAATAATCCACAGGCCTGCACTAATAATCCACAGACCTGCACTAATAATCCAGAGACCTGGACGAATAATCCACAGGCCTGGACTAAAAATCCACAGACCTGCACTAACAATACACAGGCCTGCACTAATAATCCACAGACCTGGACTAATAATCCGCAGGCCTGCACTAATAATCCACAGGTCTGGACTAATTATCCACAGGCCTGGACTAATAATCCACAGGTCTGGATTTATAATCCAAAGGCAGCACTAATAATCCACAGACCTGCAATAATAATCGACAGACGTGCATTACTAGTAGACAGGCCTACACTAATAATGCACAGGCCTGCACTAATAATGCACAGGCCTGGACTAATAATCCACAGGCCTGCACTAATAATCCACAGACCTGCACTAATAATACACAGGCCTGAACTAATAATCCACAGACCTGCACTAATAATCCACAGACCTGGACTAATAATGCACAGGCCTGGACTAATAATCCACAGGTCAGGACTAATAATCCACAGGCCTGCACTAATAATCCACAGAACTGCACTAATAATACACAGGCCTGCACTAATAATCCACAGACCTGCACTAATAATCCACAGACCTGAACGAATAATACACAGGCCTGCACTAATAATCCAAAGGCCTGGACTAATGCTCCACAGGCCAGCACTAATAATCCACAGGCCTGCAGTAATAATCCACAGGCTTGCACTAATAATCCACAGGCCTGGACTAATAATCCACAGGCCTGCACTAATAACCTACAGGCCTGCACTAATAATCCACAGGCCTGCAATAATAATCCACAGGCCTGCACTAATAATCCACAGGCCTGGATTTATAATCCATAGGCCTGCACTAATTATCCACAGGCCTGGACTAATAATCCACATGCCTGGACTAATAATCCACAGGCCTGCACTAATAATCCACAGGCCTGCAGTAATAATCCACAGGCCTGCACTAATAATCCACAGGTCTGGACTAATAATCCACAGGTCTGGACTAATAATCCAAAGGCCGCACTAATAATCCACAGACCTGCAATAATAATCGACAGACGTGCATTACTAGTAGACAGGCCTACACTAATAATGCACAGGCCTGCACTAATAATGCACAGGCCTGGACTAATAATCCACAGGCCTGCACTAATAATCCACGGACCTGCACTAATAATACACAGGCCTGCACTAATAATCCACAGACCTGCACTAATAATCCACAGACCTGGACTAATAATGCACAGGCCTGCACTAATAATCCACCAACGTGCACTAATAATACACAGGCCTGCACTAATAATCCACAAACCTGCACTAATAATCCACAGACCAGCACTAATAATACACAGGCCTGCACTAATAATCCACAGGCCTGGACTAATAATCCACAGGCCTGCACTAATAATCCACAGACCTGCACTAATAACACACAGGCCTGCACTAATAATCCACAGACCTGCACTAATAATCCACAGACCTGGACTAATAATGCACAGGCCTGGACTAATAATCCACAGGTCTGGACTAATAATCCATAGGCCTGCACTAATAATCCACAGACCTGCACTAATAATACACAGGCCTGCACTAATAATCCACAGACCTGCACTAATAACCCACAGACCTACACTAATAATACATAGGCCTGCACTAATAATCCACAGGCCTGGACTAATAATCCACAGGCCTGCACTAATAATCCAAAGGCCTGCACTAATAATCCACAGGCCTGCACTAATAACCAACAGGCCGGCAATAATAATGCACAGGCCTGCACTAATAATCCACAGGCCTGGACTAATGCTCCACAGGCCTGCACTAATAATCCTCTGGCCTGCAATAATAATCCACAGGCCTGCAGTAATAATCCACAGCCCTGGACTAATAATCCACAGGCCTGCACTAATAATCCACAGGCCTGCACTAATAATCCACATGCCTGCACTAATAATCCACAGGCCTGCAATAATAATCCACAGGCCTGCACTAATAATCCACAGGCCTGGATTTATAATCCATAGGCCTGCATTTATAATCCACAGGCCTGGACTAATAATCCACATGCCTGGACTAATAATCCACAGGCCTGCACTAATAATCCACAGGCCTGCAGTAATAATCCACAGGCCTGCACTAATAATTAACAGGTCTGGATTTATAATCCACAGCCCGGCAATAACAATCCACAGGCCTGGACTAATAATCCACAGGCCTGCACTAATAATCCACAGGCCTGGCCTAATAATCCACAGGCCTGCACTAATAATCCGCAGGCCTGCACTAATAATCCACTGGCCTGCAATAATAATCCACAGGCCTGCACTAATAATCCACAGAACTGGACTAATAATCCACAGGTCTGGACTAATAATCCAAAGGTCTGGACTAATAATCCGCAGGCCTGCACTAATAATCCACAGACCTGCAGTAATAATCCACAGGCCTGCGCTAATAATCCACAGGCCTGGACTAATAATCCACAGGCCTGCACTAATAATCCACAGACCTGCACTAATAATCCAGAGACCTGGACGAATAATCCACAGGCCTGGACTAAAAATCCACAGACCTGCACTAACAATACACAGGCCTGCACTAATAATCCACAGACCTGGACTAATAATCCGCAGGCCTGCACTAATAATCCACAGGTCTGGACTAATTATCCACAGGCCTGGACTAATAATCCACAGGTCTGGATTTATAATCCAAAGGCAGCACTAATAATCCACAGACCTGCAATAATAATCGACAGACGTGCATTACTAGTAGACAGGCCTACACTAATAATGCACAGGCCTGCACTAATAATGCACAGGCCTGGACTAATAATCCACAGGCCTGCACTAATAATCCACAGACCTGCACTAATAATACACAGGCCTGAACTAATAATCCACAGACCTGCACTAATAATCCACAGACCTGGACTAATAATGCACAGGCCTGGACTAATAATCCACAGGTCAGGACTAATAATCCACAGGCCTGCACTAATAATCCACAGAACTGCACTAATAATACACAGGCCTGCACTAATAATCCACAGACCTGCACTAATAATCCACAGACCTGAACGAATAATACACAGGCCTGCACTAATAATCCAAAGGCCTGGACTAATGCTCCACAGGCCAGCACTAATAATCCACAGGCCTGCAGTAATAATCCACAGGCTTGCACTAATAATCCACAGGCCTGGACTAATAATCCACAGGCCTGCACTAATAACCTACAGGCCTGCACTAATAATCCACAGGCCTGCAATAATAATCCACAGGCCTGCACTAATAATCCACAGGCCTGGATTTATAATCCATAGGCCTGCACTAATAATCCACAGGCCTGGACTAATAATCCACATGCCTGGACTAATAATCCACAGGCCTGCACTAATAATCCACAGGCCTGCAGTAATAATCCACAGGCCTGCACTAATAATCCACAGGTCTGGACTAATAATCCACAGGCATGCACTAATAATCCACCGACCTGCACTAATAACCCACAGGGCTGCCCTAATAATTCACAGACCTGCACTAATAATCTACTGGCCTGCACTAACAATCCACAGGCCTGCACTAATAATCCACAGACCTGGACTTTTAATCCACAGGCCTGGACTGATAATCCACAGGCCTGCACTAATAATCCAAAGAACTGCACTAATAGTACAGAGGCCTGCACTAATAATCCACAGACGTGGAGTAATAATCCACAGGCCTGGACGAATAATCCACGGGTCTGGATTAATAATCCACAGGCCTGCACTAATAATCCACAGTCCTGCACTAATAATCCACAGGCCTGTACTAATAATCCACAGGCCTGCACTAATAATCCACAGGCCTGCACTAATAATACAGAGGCCAGCACTAATGATCCACAGGCCTGCACTAATAATCCTCAGAACTGAACTAATAATCCACAGCCCTGCACTAATAATCCACAGGCCTGCACTAATAATCCACAGACCTGCACTAATAGTACCCAGGCCTGCACTAATAATCCACAGGTCTGGACTAATAATACACAGGCCTGCACTAATAAAGCACAGACCTGCGCTAATAATCTACAGGCCTGCACTAATAATCCACAGACCTGCACTAATAATACACAGGCCTGCAGTAATAATCCACAGGACTCCACAAATAATCCACAGACCTGCACTAATAATACACAGGCCTGCACTAATAATCCACAGACCTGGACTAACAATCCAGAGGCCTGCACTAATAATCCACAGACCTGCACTAATAATCCACAGGCCTGCACTAATAATCCACAGACCTGCACTAATAATCCAAAGGCCTGCACAAATAATCCACAGACCTGCATTAATAATCCACAGACCTGGACTAATAATGCACAGGCCTGGACTAATAATCCACAGACCTGCACTAATAATACACAGGCCTGCACTAATAATCCACAGACCTGGACTAATAATCCATAGGCCTGCACTAATAATCCACAGACACGGACTAATTATCCACAGGCCTTGACTAATAATCCACAGGTCTGGACTAATAATCCAAAGGCCGCACTAATAATCCACAGACCTGCACTAATAATCGACAGACGTGCATTACTAGTAGACAGGCCTACACTAATAATGCACAGGCCTGCACTAATAATGCACAGGCCTGGACTAATAATCCACAGGCCTGCACTAATAATCCACGAACCTGCACTAATAATACACAGGCCTGCACTAATAATCCACAGACCTGCACTAATAATCCACAGACCTGGACTAATAATGCACAGGCCTGGACTAATAATCCACAGGTCTGGACTAATAATCTACAGTCCTGCACTAATAATCCACCAACGTGCACTAATAATACACAGGCCTGCACTAATAATCCACAGACCTGCACTAATAATACACAGGCCTGCACTAATAATCCACAGGCCTGGACTAATAATCCACAGGCCTGCACTAATAATCCACAGACCTGCACTAATAACACACAGGCCGGCACTAATAATCCACAGACCTGCACTAATAATCCACAGACCTGGACTAATAATGCACAGGCCTGGACTAATAATCCACACGTCTGGACTAATAATCCATAGGCCTGCACTAATAATCCACAGACCTGCACTAATAAAACACAGGCCTGCACTAATAATCCACAAACCTGCACTAATAACCCACAGACCTACACTAATAATACGCAGGCCTGCACTAATAATCCACAGGCCTGGACTAATAATCCACAGGCCTGCACTAATAATCCACAGGCCTGCACTAATAATCCACAGGCCTGCACTAATAACCAACAGGCCGGCAATAATAATGCACAGGCCTGCACTTATAATCCACAGGCCTGGACTAATGCTCCACAGGCCTGCACTAATAATCCTCTGGCCTGCAATAATAATCCACAGGCCTGGACTAATAATCCACAGGTCTGCACTAATAATCCACAGGCCTGCACTAATAATCCACAGGCCTGCACTAATAATCCACAGGTCTGGATTTATAATCCACAGCCCGGCACTAACAATCCACAGGCCTGGACTAATAATCCACAGGCCTGCACTAATAATCCACAGGCCTGGCCTAATAATCCACAGGCCTGCACTAATAATCCACAGGCCTGCACTAATAATCCACAGGCCTGCAATAATAATCCACAGGCCTGCACTAATAATCCACAGACCTGGACTAATAATCCACAGGTCTGGACTAATAATCCAAAGGTCTGGACTAATAATCCGCAGGCCTGCACTAATAATCCACAGACCTGCAGTAATAATCCACAGGCCTGAGCTAATAATCCACAGGCCTGGACTAATAATCCACAGGCCTGCACTAATAATCCACAGACCTGCACTAATAATCCAGAGACCTGGATGAATAATCCACAGGCCTGGACTAAAAATCCACAGACCTGCACTAACAATACACAGGCCTGCACTAATAATCCACAGACCTGGACTAATAATCCGCAGGCCTGCACTAATAATCCACAGGTCTGGACTAATTATCCACAGGCCTGGACTAATAATCCACAGGTCTGGACTAATAATCCAAAGGTCTGGACTAATAATCCGCAGGCCTGCACTAATAATCCACAGACCTGCAGTAATAATCCACAGGCCTGCGCTAATAATCCACAGGCCTGGACTAATAATCCACAGGCCTGCACTAATAATGCACAGACCTGCACTAATAATCCACAGGCCTGCACTAATAATCCACAGGCCTGCACTAATAATCTACAGGCCTGCACTAATAATCCACAGGCCTGCACTAATAATACACAGACCTGCAGTAATAATCCACAGACCTGCAGTAATAATCCACAGGCCTGCGTTAATAATCCACAGGCCTGCACTAATAATCCACAGACCTGCGCTAATAATCCACAGACCTGGACTAATAATGCACAGGCCTGCAGTAATAATCCACAGACCTGCACTAATAATCCACAGACCTGCACTAATAATCCACAGACATGCACTAATAATACAGAGGCCTGCACTAATAATCCACAGACCTGCACTAATAATCCACAGGCCTGCAATAATAATCCACAGGCCTGCAATAATAATCCACAGGCCTGTACTAATAATACACAGGTCTGCACTAATAATCCACAGACCTGGACTAATAATCCACAGACCTGGACTAATAATCCACAGGCCTGCACTAATAATCCGCAGGCCTGGACTAATAATCCACAGACCTGCACTAATAATCCACAGGCCTGCACTAATAATCCACAGGCCTGCACTAATAATCCACAGACCTGGACAAATAATCCACAGGCCTGCACTAATAATCCACAGACCTGGACTAATAATCCGCAGGCCTGCACTAATAATCCACAGACCTGGACTAATTATCCACAGGCCTGGACTAATATTCCACAGGTCAGGACTAATAATCCAAAGGCCGCACTAATAATCCACAGGCCTGCACTAATAATCCACAGACCTGGACTAATAATCCACAGGTCTGGACTAATAATCCAAAGGTCTGGACTAATAAACCGCAGGCCTGCACTAATAATCCACAGACCTGCAGTAATAATCCACAGGCCTGCGCTAATAATCCACAGGCCTGGACTAATAATCCACAGGCCTGCACTAATAATGCACAGACCTGCACTAATAATCCACAGGCCTGCACTAATAATCCACAGGCCTGCACTAATAATCTACAGGCATGCACTAATAATCCACAGGCCTGCACTAATAATCCACAGACCTGCAGTAATAATCCACAGACCTGCAGTAATAATCCACAGGCCTGCACTAATAATCCACAGGCCTGCACTAATAATCCACAGACCTGCACTAATAATCCACAGACCTGGACTAATAATGCACAGGCCTGCAGTAATAATCCGCAGACCTGCACTAATAATCCACAGACCTGCACTAATAATCCACAGACCTGCACTAATAATACACAGGCCTGCACTAATAATCCACAGACCTGCACTAATAATCCACTGGCGTGCACTAATAATCCACAGACCTGGACTAATAATCCACAGGCCAGCACTAATAATCCACAGGCCTGGACTAATAATCCACAGGCCTGTACTAATAATACACAGGTCTGCACTAATAATCCACAGACCTGGACTAATAATCCACAGACCTGGACTAATAATCCACAGGCCTGCACTAATAATCCACAGGCCTGGACTAATAATCCACAGACCTGCACTAATAATCCACAGGCCTGCACTAATAATCCACAGGCCTGCACTAATAATCCACAGACCTGGACTAATAATCCACATGCCTGGACTAATAATCCACAGACCTGCACTAATAATACACAGGCCTGCACTAATAATCCACAGACCTGGACTAATAATCCGCAGGCCTGCACTAATAATCCACAGACCTGGACTAATTATCCACAGGCCTGGACTAATAATCCACAGGTCTGGACTAATAATCCAAAGGCCGCACTAATAATCCACAGACCTGCACTAATAATCGACAGACGTGCATTACTAGTAGACAGGCCTACACTAATAATGCACAGGCCTGCACTAATAATCCACAGGCCTGGTCTAATAATCCACAGGCCTGCACTAATAATCCACAGACCTGCACTAATAATACACAGGCCTGCAGTAATAATCCACAGACCTGCACTAATAATCCACAGACCTGGACTAATAATGCACAGGCCTGGACTAATAATCCAGAGGTCTGGACAAATAATCTACAGGCCTGCACTAATAATCCACAGACCTGCACTAATAATACACAGGCCTGCACTAATAATCCACAGACCTGCACTAATAATACACAGGCCTGCACTAATAATGCATGGCCTGGACGAATAATCCACAGGCCTGCACTAATAATCCACAAACCTGCACTAATAATACACAGGCCTGCACTAATAATCCACAGACCTGGACTAATAATGCACAGGCCTGGACTAATAATCCACAGGTCTGGACTAATAATCCACAGGCCTGCACTAATAATCCACAGTCCTGCACTAATAATACACAGGCCTGCACTAATAATCCACAGACCTGCACTAATAATCCACAGACCTTCACTAATAATCCAGAGGCCTGCATTTAGAATCCACAGGCCTGGACTAATAATCCACAGGCCTGCACTAATAATCCACAGGCCTGCACTAATAATCCACAGGCCTGCACTAATAACCAACAGGCCTGCAATAATAAGCCACAGGCCTGCACTAATAATCCACAGGCCTGGACTAATGCTCCACAGGCCTGCACTAATAATCCACAGGCCTGCACTAATAATCCACAGACCTGGACTAATAATCCACAGACCTGGACTAATAATCCGCAGGCCTGCACTAATAATCCACAGACCTGGACTAATTATCCACAGGCCTGGACTAATAATGCACAGGTCTGGACTAATAATCCAAAGGCCGCACTAATAATCCACAGACCTGCACTAATAATCGACAGACGTGCATTACTATTAGACAGGCCTACACTAATAATGCACAGGCCTGCACAAATAATCCACAGGCCTGGTCTAATAATCCACAGGCCTGCACTAATAATCCACAGACCTGCACTAATAATACACAGGCCTGCACTAATAATCCACAGACCTGCACTAATAATCCACAGACCTGGACTAATAATGCACAGGCCTGGACTAATAATCCAGAGGTCTGGACAAATAATCTACAGGCCTGCACTAATAATCCACAGACCTGCACTAATAATACACAGGCCTGCACTAATAATCCACAGACCTGCACTAATAATAAACAGGGCTGCACTAATAATGCACAGGCCTGGACGAATAATCCACAGGCCTGCACTAATAATCCACAGACCTGCACTAATAATACACAGGCCTGCACTAATAATCCACAGACCTGCACTAATAATCCACAGACCTGGACTAATAATGCACAGGCCTGGACTAATAATCCACAGGTCTGGACTAATAATCCACAGGCCTGCACTAATAATCCACAGTCCTGCACTAATAATACACGGGCCTGCACTAATAATCCACAGACCTGCACTAATAATCCACAGACCTTCACTAATAATCCAGAGGCCTGCATTTAGAATCCACAGGCCTGGACTAATAATCCACAGGCCTGCACTAATAATCCACAGACCTGCACTAATAATACACAGGCCTGCACTAATAATCCACAGACCTGCACTAATAATCCACAGACCTGCACTAATAATCCACAGACCTGCACTAATAAAACACAGGCCTGCACTAATAATCCACAGACCTGCACTAATAATCCACAGGCCTGCAATAATAATCCACAGGCCTGGACTAATAATCCAAAGGCCTGTACTAATAATACACAGGTCTGCACTAATAATCCACAGACCTGCACTAATAATCCACAGACCTGGACTAATAATGCACAGGCCTGCAGTAATAATCCGCAGACCTGCACTAATAATCCACAGACCTGCACTAATAATCCACAGACCTGCACTAATAATACACAGGGCTGCACTAATAATCCACAGACCTGCACTAATAATCCACTGGCGTGCACTAATAATCCACAGACCTGGACTAATAATCCACAGGCCAGCACTAATAATCCACAGGCCTGGACTAATAATCCACAGGCCTGTACTAATAATACACAGGTCTGCACTAATAATCCACAGACCTGGACTAATAATCCACAGACCTGGACTAATAATCCACAGGCCTGCACTAATAATCCACAGGCCTGGACTAATAATCCACAGACCTGCACTAATAATCCACAGGCCTGCACTAATAATCCACAGGCCTGCACTAATAATCCACAGACCTGGACTAATAATCCACATGCCTGGACTAATAATCCACAGACCTGCACTAATAATACACAGGACTGCACTAATAATCCACAGACCTGGACTAATAATCCGCAGGCCTGCACTAATAATCCACAGACCTGGACTAATTATCCACAGGCCTGGACTAATAATCCACAGGTCTGGACTAATAATCCAAAGGCCGCACTAATAATCCACAGACCTGCACTAATAATCGACAGACGTGCATTACTAGTAGACAGGCCTACACTAATAATGCACAGGCCTGCACTAATAATCCACAGGCCTGGTCTAATAATCCACAGGCCTGCACTAATAATCCACAGACCTGCACTAATAATACACAGGCCTGCAGTAATAATCCACAGACCTGCACTAATAATCCACAGACCTGGACTAATAATGCACAGGCCTGGACTAATAATCCAGAGGTCTGGACAAATAATCTACAGGCCTGCACTAATAATCCACAGACCTGCACTAATAATACACAGGCCTGCACTAATAATCCACAGACCTGCACTAATAATACACAGGCCTGCACTAATAATGCACAGGCCTGGACGAATAATCCACAGGCCTGCACTAATAATCCACAAACCTGCACTAATAATACACAGGCCTGCACTAATAATCCACAGACCTGGACTAATAATGCACAGGCCTGGACTAATAATCCACAGGTCTGGAAGACTAATCCACAGGCCTGCACTAATAATCCACAGGCCTGCACTAATAATCCACAGACCTGCACTAATAATCCAAAGGCCTGCACAAATAATCCACAGACCTGCATTAATAATCCACAGACCTGGACTAATAATCCACAGGCCTGGACTAATAATCCACAGACCTGCACTAATAATACACAGGCCTGCACTAATAATCCACAGACCTGGACTAATAATCCACAGGCCTGCACTAATAATCCACAGACACGGACTAATTATCCACAGGCCTTGACTAATAATCCACAGGTCTGGACTAATAATCCAAAGGCCGCACTAATAATCCACAGACCTGCACTAATAATCGACAGACGTGCATTACTAGTAGACAGGCCTACACTAATAATGCACAGGCCTGCACTAATAATGCACAGGCCTGGACTATTAATCCACAGGCCTGCACTAATAATCCACGAACCTGCACTAATAATCCACAGACCTGCACTAATAATCCACAGACCTTCACTAATAATCCAGAGGCCTGCATTTAGAATCCACAGGCCTGGACTAATAATCCACAGGCCTGCACTAATAATCCACAGGCCTGCACTAATAATCCACAGGCCTGCACTAATAACCAACAGGCCTGCAATAATAAGCCACAGGCCTGCACTAATAATCCACAGGCCTGGACTAATGCTCCACAGGCCTGCACTAATAATCCACAGGCCTGCACTAATAATCCACAGACCTGGACTAATAATCCACAGACCTGGACTAATAATCCGCAGGCCTGCACTAATGATCCACAGACCTGGACTAATTATCCACAGGCCTGGACTAATAATGCACAGGTCTGGACTAATAATCCAAAGGCCGCACTAATAATCCACAGACCTGCACTAATAATCGACAGACGTGCATTACTATTAGACAGGCCTACACTAATAATGCACAGGCCTGCACAAATAATCCACAGGCCTGGTCTAATAATCCACAGGCCTGCACTAATAATCCACAGAACTGCACTAATAATACACAGGCCTGCACTAATAATCCACAGACCTGCACTAATAATCCACAGACCTGGACTAATAATGCACAGGCCTGGACTAATAATCCAGAGGTCTGGACAAATAATCTACAGGCCTGCACTAATAATCCACAGACCTGCACTAATAATACACAGGCCTGCACTAATAATCCACAGACCTGCACTAATAATAAACAGGCCTGCACTAATAATGCACAGGCCTGGACGAATAATCCACAGGCCTGCACTAATAATCCACAGACCTGCACTAATAATACACAGGCCTGCACTAATAATCCACAGACCTGCACTAATAATCCACAGACCTGGACTAATAATGCACAGGCCTGGACTAATAATCCACAGGTCTGGACTAATAATCCACAGGCCTGCACTAATAATCCACAGTCCTGCACTAATAATACACGGGCCTGCACTAATAATCCACAGACCTGCACTAATAATCCACAGACCTTCACTAATAATCCAGAGGCCTGCATTTAGAATCCACAGGCCTGGACTAATAATCCACAGGCCTGCACTAATAATCCACAGACCTGCACTAATAATACACAGGCCTGCACTAATAATCCACAGACCTGCACTAATAATCCACAGACCTGCACTAATAATCCACAGACCTGCACTAATAATACACAGGCCTGCACTAATAATCCACAGACCTGCACTAATAATCCACAGGCCTGCAATAATAATCCACAGGCCTGGACTAATAATCCAAAGGCCTGTACTAATAATACACAGGTCTGCACTAATAATCCACAGGCCTGCATTAATAATCCACAGACCTGCACTAATAGTACCCAGGCCTGCACTAATAATCCACAGGCCTGGACTAA
The DNA here is from genome assembly GCA_026770705.1 of Isurus oxyrinchus. Taxonomy (NCBI): domain Eukaryota; kingdom Metazoa; phylum Chordata; class Chondrichthyes; order Lamniformes; family Lamnidae; genus Isurus; species Isurus oxyrinchus. The sequence goes on along the minus strand of JANJGN010000003.1, from coordinate 952,037 downwards.
TAATACACAGGCCTGCACTAATAAAGCACAGACCTGCGCTAATAATCTACAGGCCTGCACTAATAAACCACAGACCTGCACTAATAATACACAGGCCTGCAGTAATAATCCACAGGACTCCACATATAATCCACAGACCTGCACTAATAATACACAGGCCTGCACTAATAATCCACAGACCTGGACTAACAATCCAGAGGCCTGCACTAATAATCCACAGACCTGCACTAATAATCCACAGGCCTGGACTAATAATACACAGGTCTGGAAGACTAATCCACAGGCCTGCACTAATAATCCACAGGCCTGCACTAATAATCCACAGACCTGCACTAATAATCCAAAGGCCTGCACAAATAATCCACAGACCTGCATTAATAATCCACAGACCTGGACTAATAATCCACAGGCCTGGACTAATAATCCACAGACCTGCACTAATAATACACAGGCCTGCACTAATAATCCACAGACCTGGACTAATAATCCACAGGCCTGCACTAATAATCCACAGACACGGACTAATTATCCACAGGCCTTGACTAATAATCCACAGGTCTGGACTAATAATCCAAAGGCCGCACTAATAATCCACAGACCTGCACTAATAATCGACAGACGTGCATTACTAGTAGACAGGCCTACACTAATAATGCACAGGCCTGCACTAATAATGCACAGGCCTGGACTATTAATCCACAGGCCTGCACTAATAATCCACGAACCTGCACTAATAATACACAGGCCTGCACTAATAATCCACAGACCTGCACTAATAATCCACAGACCTGGACTAATAATGCACAGGCCTGGACTAATAATCCACAGGTCTGGACTAATAATCTACAGTCCTGCACTAATAATCCACCAACGTGCACTAATAATACACAGGCCTGCACTAATAATCCACAGACCTGCACTAATAATACACAGGCCTGCACTAATAATCCACAGGCCTGGACTAATAATCCACAGGCCTGCACTAATAATCCACAGACCTGCACTAATAACACACAGGCCGGCACTAATAATCCACAGACCTGCACTAATAATCCACAGACCTGGACTAATAATGCACAGGCCTAGACTAATAATCCACACGTCTGGACTAATAATCCATAGGCCTGCACTAATAATCCACAGACCTGCACTAATAAAACACAGGCCTGCACTAATAATCCACAAACCTGCACTAATAACCCACAGACCTACACTAATAATACGCAGGCCTGCACTAATAATCCACAGGCCTGGACTAATAATCCACAGGCCTGCACTAATAATCCTCAGGCCTGCACTAATAATCCACAGGCCTGCACTAATAACCAACAGGCCGGCAATAATAATGCACAGGCCTGCACTTATAATCCACAGGCCTGGACTAATGCTCCACAGGCCTGCACTAATAATCCTCTGGCCTGCAATAATAATCCACAGGCCTGGACTAATAATCCACAGGCCTGCACTAATAATCCACAGGCCTGCACTAATAATCTACAGGCCTGCACTAATAATCCACAGGCCTGCAATAATAATCCACAGGCCTGCACTAATAATCCACAGGCCTGGATTTATAATCCATAGGCCTGCACTAATAATCCACAGGCCTGGACTAATAATCCACATGCCTGGACTAATAATCCACAGGCCTGCACTAATAATCCACAGGCCTGCAGTAATAATCCACAGGCCTGCACTAATAATCCATTGGTCTGGATTTATAATCCACAGCCCTGCACTAACAATCCACAGGCCTGGACTAATAATCCACAGGCCTGCACTAATAATCCACAGGCCTGGCCTAATAATCCACAGGCCTGCACTAATAATCCACAGGCCTGCACTAATAATCCACAGGCCTGCAATAATAATCCACAGGCCTGCACTAATAATCCACAGACCTGGACTAATAATCCACAGGTCTGGACTAATAATCCAAAGGTCTGGACTAATAATCCGCAGGCCTGCACTAATAATCCACAGACCTGCAGTAATAATCCACAGGCCTGCGCTAATAATCCACAGGCCTGGACTAATAATCCACAGGCCTGCACTAATAATGCACAGACCTGCACTAATAATCCACAGGCCTGCACTAATAATCCACAGGCCTGCACTAATAATCTACAGGCCTGCACTAATAATCCACAGGCCTGCACTAATAATACACAGACCTGCAGTAATAATCCACAGACCTGCAGTAATAATCCACAGGCCTGCGTTAATAATCCACAGGCCTGCACTAATAATCCACAGACCTGCGCTAATAATCCACAGACCTGGACTAATAATGCACAGGCCTGCAGTAATAATCCACAGACCTGCACTAATAATCCACAGACCTGCACTAATAATCCACAGACCTGCACTAATAATACAGAGGCCTGCACTAATAATCCAAAGACCTGCACTAATAATCCACAGGCCTGCAATAATAATCCACAGGCCTGGACTAATAATGCACAGGCCTGTACTAATAATACACAGGTCTGCACTAATAATCCACAGACCTGGACTAATAATCCACAGACCTGGACTAATAATCCACAGGCCTGCACTAATAATCCGCAGGCCTGGACTAATAATCCACAGACCTGCACTAATAATCCACAGGCCTGCACTAATAATCCACAGGCCTGCACTAATAATCCACAGACCTGGACTAATAATCCACAGGCCTGCACTAATAATCCACAGACCTGGACTAATAATCCGCAGGCCTGCACTAATAATCCACAGACCTGGACTAATTATCCACAGGCCTGGACTAATATTCCACAGGTCTGGACTAATAATCCAAAGGCCGCACTAATAATCCACAGGCCTGCACTAATAATCCACAGACCTGGACTAATAATCCACAGGTCTGGACTAATAATCCAAAGGTCTGGACTAATAAACCGCAGGCCTGCACTAATAATCCACAGACCTGCAGTAATAATCCACAGGCCTGCGCTAATAATCCACAGACCTGCACTAATAATCCACAGACCTGCACTAATAATACACAGGCCTGCACTAATAATCCACAGACCTGCACTAATAATCCACTGGCGTGCACTAATAATCCACAGACCTGGACTAATAATCCACAGGCCAGCACTAATAATCCACAGGCCTGGACTAATAATCCACAGGCCTGTACTAATAATACACAGGTCTGCACTAATAATCCACAGACCTGGACTAATAATCCACAGACCTGGACTAATAATCCACAGGCCTGCACTAATAATCCACAGGCCTGGACTAATAATCCACAGACCTGCACTAATAATCCACAGGCCTGCACTAATAATCCACAGGCCTGCACTAATAATCCACAGACCTGGACTAATAATCCACATGCCTGGACTAATAATCCACAGACCTGCACTAATAATACACAGGCCTGCACTAATAATCCACAGACCTGGACTAATAATCCGCAGGCCTGCACTAATAATCCACAGACCTGGACTAATTATCCACAGGTCTGGACTAATAATCCACAGGTCTGGACTAATAATCCAAAGGCCGCACTAATAATCCACAGACCTGCACTAATAATCGACAGACGTGCATTACTAGTAGACAGGCCTACACTAATAATGCACAGGCCTGCACTAATAATCCACAGGCCTGGTCTAATAATCCACAGGCCTGCACTAATAATCCACAGACCTGCACTAATAATACACAGGCCTGCAGTAATAATCCACAGACCTGCACTAATAATCCACAGACCTGGACTAATAATGCACAGACCTGCACTAATAATACACAGGCCTGCACTAATAATCCACAGACCTGCACTAATAATCCACTGGCGTGCACTAATAATCCACAGACCTGGACTAATAATCCACAGGCCAGCACTAATAATCCACAGGCCTGGACTAATAATCCACAGGCCTGTACTAATAATACACAGGTCTGCACTAATAATCCACAGACCTGGACTAATAATCCACAGACCTGGACTAATAATCCACAGGCCTGCACTAATAATCCACAGGCCTGGACTAATAATCCACAGACCTGCACTAATAATCCACAGGCCTGCACTAATAATCCACAGGCCTGCACTAATAATCCACAGACCTGGACTAATAATCCACATGCCTGGACTAATAATCCACAGACCTGCACTAATAATACACAGGCCTGCACTAATAATCCACAGACCTGGACTAATAATCCGCAGGCCTGCACTAATAATCCACAGACCTGGACTAATTATCCACAGGTCTGGACTAATAATCCACAGGTCTGGACTAATAATCCAAAGGCCGCACTAATAATCCACAGACCTGCACTAATAATCGACAGACGTGCATTACTAGTAGACAGGCCTACACTAATAATGCACAGGCCTGCACTAATAATCCACAGGCCTGGTCTAATAATCCACAGGCCTGCACTAATAATCCACAGACCTGCACTAATAATACACAGGCCTGCAGTAATAATCCACAGACCTGCACTAATAATCCACAGACCTGGACTAATAATGCACAGGCCTGGACTAATAATCCAGAGGTCTAGACAAATAATCTACAGGCCTGCACTAATAATCCACAGACCTGCACTAATAATACACAGGCCTGCACTAATAATCCACAGACCTGCACTAATAATACACAGGCCTGCACTAATAATGCACAGGCCTGGACGAATAATCCACAGGCCTGCACTAATAATCCACAGACCTGCACTAATAATACACAGGCCTGCACTAATAATCCACAGACCTGGACTAATAATGCACAGGCCTGGACTAATAATCCACAGGTCTGGACTAATAATCCATAGGCCTGCACTAATAATCCACAGTCCTGCACTAATAATACACGGGCCTGCACTAATAATCCACAGACCTGCACTAATAATCCACAGACCTTCACTAATAATCCAGAGGCCTGCATTTAGAATCCACAGGCCTGGACTAATAATCCACAGGCCTGCACTAATAATCCACAGGCCTGCACTAATAATCCACAGGCCTGCACTAATAACCAACAGGCCTGCAATAATAAGCCACAGGCCTGCTCTAATAATCCACAGGCCTGGACTAATGCTCCACAGGCCTGCACTAATAATCCACAGGCCTGCACTAATAATCCACAGACCTGGACTAATAATCCACAGACCTGGACTAATAATCCGCAGGCCTGCACTAATAATCCACAGACCTGGACTAATTATCCACAGGCCTGGACTAATAATGCACAGGTCTGGACTAATAATCCAAAGGCCGCACTAATAATCCACAGACCTGCACTAATAATCGACAGACGTGCATTACTATTAGACAGGCCTACACTAATAATGCACAGGCCGGCACTAATAATCCACAGGCCTGATCTAATAATCCACAGGCCTGCACTAATAATCCACAGACCTGCACTAATAGTACACAGGCCTGCACTAATAATCCACAGACCTGCACTAATAATCCACAGACCAGGACTAATAATGCACAGGCCTGGACTAATAATCCAGAGGTCTGGACAAATAATCTACAGGCCTGCACTAATAATCCACAGACCTGCACTAATAATACACAGGCCTGCACTAATAATCCACAGACCTGCACTAATAATACACAGGCCTGCACTAATAATGCACAGGCCTGGACGAATAATCCACAGGCCTGCACTAATAATCCACAGACCTGCACTAATAATACACAGGCCTGCACTAATAATCCACAGACCTGCACTAATAATCCACAGACCTGGACTAATAATGCACAGGCCTGGACTAATAATCCACAGGTCTGGACTAATAATCCACAGGCCTGCACTAATAATCCACAGTCCTGCACTAATAATACACGGGCCTGCACTAATAATCCACAGACCTGCACTAATAATCCACAGACCTTCACTAATAATCCAGAGGCCTGCATTTAGAATCCACAGGCCTGGACTAATAATCCACAGGCCTGCACTAATAATCCACAGACCTGCACTAATAATACACAGGCCTGCACTAATAATCCACAGACCTGCACTAATAATCCACAGACCTGCACTAATAATCCACAGACCTGCACTAATAATACACAGGCCTGCACTAATAATCCACAGACCTGCACTAATAATCCACAGGCCTGCAATAATAATCCACAGGCCTGGACTAATAATCCAAAGGCCTGTACTAATAATACACAGGTCTGCACTAATAATCCACAGACCTGGACTAATAATCCACAGACCTGGACTAATAATCCACAGGCCTGCACTAATAATCCGCAGGCCTGGACTAATAATCCACAGACCTGCACTAATAATCCACAGGCCTGCACTAATAATCCACAGGCCTGCACTAATAATCCACAGACCTGGACTAATAATCCACAGGCCTGCACTAATAATCCACAGACCTGGACTAATAATCCGCAGGCCTGCACTAATAATCCACAGACCTGGACTAATTATCCACAGGCCTGGACTAATATTCCACAGGTCTGGACTAATAATCCAAAGGCCGCACTAATAATCCACAGGCCTGCACTAATAATCCACAGACCTGGACTAATAATCCACAGGTCTGGACTAATAATCCAAAGGTCTGGACTAATAAACCGCAGGCCTGCACTAATAATCCACAGACCTGCAGTAATAATCCACAGGCCTGCGCTAATAATCCACAGGCCTGGACTAATAATCCACAGGCCTGCACTAATAATGCACAGACCTGCACTAATAATCCACAGGCCTGCACTAATAATCCACAGACCTGCAGTAATAATCCACAGACCTGCAGTAATAATCCACAGGCCTGCGCTAATAATCCAAAGGCCTGCACTAATAATCCACAGGCCTGCACTAATAATCCACAGACCTGGACTAATAATGCACAGGCCTGCAGTAATAATCCGCAGACCTGCACTAATAATCCACAGACCTGCACTAATAATAAACAGGCCTGCACTAATAATCCACAGACCTGCACTAATAATCCACTGGCGTGCACTAATAATCAACAGACCTGGACTAATAATCCACAGGCCAGCACTAATAATCCACAGGCCTGGACTAATAATCCACAGGCCTGTACTAATAATACACAGGTCTGCACTAATAATCCACAGACCTGGACTAATAATCCACAGACCTGGACTAATAATCCACAGGCCTGCACTAATAATCCACAGGCCTGGACTAATTATCCACAGACCTGCACTAATAATCCACAGGTCTGGACTAATAATCCAAAGGCCGCACTAATAATCCACAGACCTGCACTAATAATCGACAGACGTGCATTACTATTAGACAGGCCTACACTAATAATGCACAGGCCGGCACTAATAATCCACAGGCCTGATCTAATAATCCACAGGCCTGCACTAATAATCCACAGACCTGCACTAATAATACACAGGCCTGCACTAATAATCCACAGACCTGCACTAATAATCCACAGACCAGGACTAATAATGCACAGGCCTGGACTAATAATCCAGAGGTCTGGACAAATAATCTACAGGCCTGCACTAATAATCCACAGACCTGCACTAATAATACACAGGCCTGCACTAATAATCCACAGACCTGCACTAATAATACACAGGCCTGCACTAATAATGCACAGGCCTGGACGAATAATCCACAGGCCTGCACTAATAATCCACAGACCTGCACTAATAATACACAGGCCTGCACTAATAATCCACAGACCTGCACTAATAATCCACAGACCTGGACTAATAATGCACAGGCCTGGACTAATAATCCACAGACCTGGACTAATAATCCACAGGCCTGCACTAATAATCCACAGTCCTGCACTAATAATACACGGGCCTGCACTAATAATCCACAGACCTGCACTAATAATCCACAGACCTTCACTAATAATCCAGAGGCCTGCATTTAGAATCCACAGGCCTGGACTAATAATCCACAGGCCTGCACTAATAATCCACAGACCTGCACTAATAATACACAGGCCTGCACTAATAATCCACAGACCTGCACTAATAATCCACAGACCTGCACTAATAATCCACAGACCTGCACTAATAATACACAGGCCTGCACTAATAATCCACAGACCTGCACTAATAATCCACAGGCCTGCAATAATAATCCACAGGCCTGGACTAATAATCCAAAGGCCTGTACTAATAATACACAGGTCTGCACTAATAATCCACAGACCTGGACTAATAATCCACAGACCTGGACTAATAATCCACAGGCCTGCACTAATAATCCGCAGGCCTGGACTAATAATCCACAGACCTGCACTAATAATCCACAGGCCTGCACTAATAATCCACAGGCCTGCACTAATAATCCACAGACCTGGACTAATAATCCACAGGCCTGCACTAATAATCCACAGACCTGGACTAATAATCCGCAGGCCTGCACTAATAATCCACAGACCTGGACTAATTATCCACAGGCCTGGACTAATATTCCACAGGTCTGGACTAATAATCCAAAGGCCGCACTAATAATCCACAGGCCTGCACTAATAATCCACAGACCTGGACTAATAATCCACAGGTCTGGACTAATAATCCAAAGGTCTGGACTAATAAACCGCAGGCCTGCACTAATAATCCACAGACCTGCAGTAATAATCCACAGGCCTGCGCTAATAATCCACAGGCCTGGACTAATAATCCACAGGCCTGCACTAATAATGCACAGACCTGCACTAATAATCCACAGGCCTGCACTAATAATCCACAGACCTGCAGTAATAATCCACAGACCTGCAGTAATAATCCACAGGCCTGCGCTAATAATCCAAAGGCCTGCACTAATAATCCACAGGCCTGCACTAATAATCCACAGACCTGGACTAATAATGCACAGGCCTGCAGTAATAATCCGCAGACCTGCACTAATAATCCACAGACCTGCACTAATAATACACAGGCCTGCACTAATAATCCACAGACCTGCACTAATAATCCACTGGCGTGCACTAATAATCAACAGACCTGGACTAATAATCCACAGGCCAGCACTAATAATCCACAGGCCTGGACTAATAATCCACAGGCCTGTACTAATAATACACAGGTCTGCACTAATAATCCACAGACCTGGACTAATAATCCACAGACCTGGACTAATAATCCACAGGCCTGCACTAATAATCCACAGGCCTGGACTAATAATCCACAGACCTGCACTAATAATCCACAGGCCTGCACTAATAACCCACAGGCCTGCACTAATAATCCACAGACCTGGACTAATAATCCACATGCCTGGACTAATAATCCACAGACCTGCACTAATAATACACAGGCCTGCACTAATAATCCACAGACCTGGACTAATAATCCGCAGGCCTGCACTAATAATCCACAGACCTGGACTAATTATCCACAGGCCTGGACTAATAATCCACAGGTCTGGACTAATAATCCAAAGGCCGCACTAATAATCCACAGACCTGCACTAATAATCGACAGACGTGCATTACTAGTAGACAGGCCTACACTAATAATGCACAGGCCTGCACTAATAATCCACAGGCCTGGTCTAATAATCCACAGGCCTGCACTAATAATCCACAGACCTGCACTAATAATACACAGGCCTGCACTAATAATCCACAGACCTGCACTAATAATCCACAGACCTGGACTAATAATGCACAGGCATGGTCTAATAATCCAGAGGTCTGGACAAATAATCTACAGGCCTGCAATAATAATCCACAGACCTGCACTAATAATACACAGGCCTGCACTAATAATCCACAGACCTGCACTAATAATACACAGGCCTGCACTAATAATGCACAGGCCTGGACGAATAATCCACAGGCCTGCACTAATAATCCACAGACCTGCACTAATAATACACAGGCCTGCACTAATAATCCACAGACCTGGACTAATAATGCACAGGCCTGGACTAATAATCCACAGGTCTGGACTAATAATCCACAGGCCTGCACTAATAATCCACAGTCCTGCACTAATAATACACGGGCCTGCACTAATAATCCACAGACCTGCACTAATAATCCACAGACCTTCACTAATAATCCAGAGGCCTGCATTTAGAATCCACAGGCCTGGACTAATAATCCACAGGCCTGCACTAATAATCCACAGGCCTGCACTAATAATCCACAGGCCTGCACTAATAACCAACAGGCCTGCAATAATAAGCCACAGGCCTGCACTAATAATCCACAGGCCTGGACTAATGCTCCACAGGCCTGCACTAATAATCCACAGGCCTGCACTAATAATCCACAGACCTGGACTAATAATCCACAGACCTGGACTAATAATCCGCAGGCCTGCACTAATAATCCACAGACCTGGACTAATTATCCACAGGCCTGGACTAATAATGCACAGGTCTGGACTAATAATCCAAAGGCCGCACTAATAATCCACAGACCTGCACTAATAATCGACAGACGTGCATTACTATTAGACAGGCCTACACTAATAATGCACAGGCCTGCACAAATAATCCACAGGCCTGGTCTAATAATCCACAGGCCTGCACTAATAATCCACAGACCTGCACTAATAATACACAGGCCTGCACTAATAATCCACAGACCTGCACTAATAATCCACAGACCTGGACTAATAATGCACAGGCCTGGACTAATAATCCAGAGGTCTGGACAAATAATCTACAGGCCTGCACTAATAATCCACAGACCTGCACTAATAATACACAGGCCTGCACTAATAATCCACAGACCTGCACTAATAATAAACAGGCCTGCACTAATAATGCACAGGCCTGGACGAATAATCCACAGGCCTGCACTAATAATCCACAGACCTGCACTAATAATACACAGGCCTGCACTAATAATCCACAGACCTGCACTAATAATCCACAGACCTGGACTAATAATGCACAGGCCTGGACTAATAATCCACAGGTCTGGACTAATAATCCACAGGCCTGCACTAATAATCCACAGTCCTGCACTAATAATACACGGGCCTGCACTAATAATCCACAGACCTGCACTAATAATCCACAGACCTTCACTAATAATCCAGAGGCCTGCATTTAGAATCCACAGGCCTGGACTAATAATCCACAGGCCTGCACTAATAATCCACAGACCTGCACTAATAATACACAGGCCTGCACTAATAATCCACAGACCTGCACTAATAATCCACAGACCTGCACTAATAATCCACAGACCTGCACTAATAAAACACAGGCCTGCACTAATAATCCACAGACCTGCACTAATAATCCACAGGCCTGCAATAATAATCCACAGGCCTGGACTAATAATCCAAAGGCCTGTACTAATAATACACAGGTCTGCACTAATAATCCACAGGCCTGCACTAATAATCCACAGACCTGCACTAATAGTACCCAGGCCTGCACTAATAATCCACAGGCCTGGACTAATAATACACAGGCCTGCACTAATAAAGCACAGACCTGCGCTAATAATCTACAGGCCTGCACTAATAAACCACAGACCTGCACTAATAATACACAGGCCTGCAGTAATAATCCACAGGACTCCACAAATAATCCACAGACCTGCACTAATAATACACAGGCCTGCACAAATAATCCACAGACCTGGACTAACAATCCAGAGGCCTGCACTAATAATCCACAGACCTGCACTAATAATCCACAGGCCTGGACTAATAATACACAGGTCTGGAAGACTAATCCACAGGCCTGCACTAATAATCCACAGGCCTGCACTAATAATCCACAGACCTGCACTAATAATCCAAAGGCCTGCACAAATAATCCACAGACCTGCATTAATAATCCACAGACCTGGACTAATAATCCACAGGCCTGGACTAATAATCCACAGACCTGCACTAATAATACACAGGCCTGCACTAATAATCCACAGACCTGGACTAATAATCCACAGGCCTGCACTAATAATCCACAGACACGAACTAATTATCCACAGGCCTTGACTAATAATCCACAGGTCTGGACTAATAATCCAAAGGCCGCACTAATAATCCACAGACCTGCACTAATAATCGACAGACGTGCATTACTAGTAGACAGGCCTACACTAATAATGCACAGGCCTGCACTAATAATGCACAGGCCTGGACTATTAATCCACAGGCCTGCACTAATAATCCACGAACCTGCACTAATAATACACAGGCCTGCACTAATAATCCACAGACCTGCACTAATAATCCACAGACCTGGACTAATAATGCACAGGCCTGGACTAATAATCCACAGGTCTGGACTAATAATCTACAGTCCTGCACTAATAATCCACCAACGTGCACTAATAATACACAGGCCTGCACTAATAATCCACAGACCTGCACTAATAATACACAGGCCTGCACTAATAATCCACAGGCCTGGACTAATAATCCACAGGCCTGCACTAATAATCCACAGACCTGCACTAATAACACACAGGCCGGCACTAATAATCCACAGACCTGCACTAATAATCCACAGACCTGGACTAATAATGCACAGGCCTAGACTAATAATCCACACGTCTGGACTAATAATCCATAGGCCTGCACTAATAATCCACAGACCTGCACTAATAAAATACAGGCCTGCACTAATAATCCACAAACCTGCACTAATAACCCACAGACCTACACTAATAATACGCAGGCCTGGACTAATAATCCACAGGCCTGGACTAATAATCCACAGGCCTGCACTAATAATCCACAGGCCTGCACTAATAATCCACAGGCCTGCACTAATAACCAACAGGCCGGCAATAATAATGCACAGGCCTGCACTTATAATCCACAGGCCTGGACTAATGCTCCACAGGCCTGCACTAATAATCCTCTGGCCTGCAATAATAATCCACAGGCCTGGACTAATAATCCACAGGCCTGCACTAATAATCCACAGGCCTGCACTAATAATCTACAGGCCTGCACTAATAATCCACAGGCCTGCAATAATAATCCACAGGCCTGCACTAATAATCCACAGGCCTGGATTTATAATCCATAGGCCTGCACTAATAATCCACAGGCCTGGACTAATAATCCACATGCCTGGACTAATAATCCACAGGCCTGCACTAATAATCCACAGGCCTGCAGTAATAATCCACAGGCCTGCACTAATAATCCATTGGTCTGGATTTATAATCCACAGCCCTGCACTAACAATCCACAGGCCTGGACTAATAATCCACAGGCCTGCACTAATAATCCACAGGCCTGGCCTAATAATCCACAGGCCTGCACTAATAATCCACAGGCCTGCACTAATAATCCACAGGCCTGCAATAATAATCCACAGGCCTGCACTAATAATCCACAGACCTGGACTAATAATCCACAGGTCTGGACTAATAATCCAAAGGTCTGGACTAATAATCCGCAGGCCTGCACTAATAATCCACAGACCTGCAGTAATAATCCACAGGCCTGCGCTAATAATCCACAGGCCTGGACTAATAATCCACAGGCCTGCACTAATAATGCACAGACCTGCACTAATAATCCACAGGCCTGCACTAATAATCCACAGGCCTGCACTAATAATCTACAGGCCTGCACTAATAATCCACAGGCCTGCACTAATAATACACAGACCTGCAGTAATAATCCACAGACCTGCAGTAATAATCCACAGGCCTGCGTTAATAATCCACAGGCCTGCACTAATAATCCACAGACCTGCGCTAATAATCCACAGACCTGGACTAATAATGCACAGGCCTGCAGTAATAATCCACAGACCTGCACTAATAATCCACAGACCTGCACTAATAATCCACAGACCTGCACTAATAAAACAGAGGCCTGCACTAATAATCCACAGACCTGCACTAATAATCCACAGGCCTGCAATAATAATCCACAGGCCTGGACTAATAATCCACAGGCCTGTACTAATAATACACAGGTCTGCACTAATAATCCACAGACCTGGACTAATAATCCAGAGACCTGGACTAATAATCCACAGGCCTGCACTAATAATCCGCAGGCCTGGACTAATAATCCACAGGCCTGCACTAATAATCCACAGACCTGGACTAATAATCCACAGGTCTGGACTAATAATCCAAAGGTCTGGACTAATAAACCGCAGGCCTGCACTAATAATCCACAGACCTGCAGTAATAATCCACAGGCCTGCGCTAATAATCCACAGACCTGCACTAATAATCCACAGACCTGCACTAATAATACACAGGCCTGCACTAATAATCCACAGACCTGCACTAATAATCCACTGGCGTGCACTAATAATCCACAGACCTGGACTAATAATCCACAGGCCAGCACTAATAATCCACAGGCCTGGACTAATAATCCACAGGCCTGTACTAATAATACACAGGTCTGCACTAATAATCCACAGACCTGGACTAATAATCCACAGACCTGGACTAATAATCCACAGGCCTGCACTAATAATCCACAGGCCTGGACTAATAATCCACAGACCTGCACTAATAATCCACAGGCCTGCACTAATAATCCACAGGCCTGCACTAATAATCCACAGACCTGGGCTAATAATCCACATGCCTGGACTAATAATCCACAGACCTGCACTAATAATACACAGGGCTGCACTAATAATCCACAGACCTGGACTAATAATCCGCAGGCCTGCACTAATAATCCACAGACCTGGACTAATTATCCACAGGCCTGGACTAATAATCCACAGGTCTGGACTAATAATCCAAAGGCCGCACTAATAATCCACAGACCTGCACTAATAATCGACAGACGTGCATTACTAGTAGACAGGCCTACACTAATAATGCACAGGCCTGCACTAATAATCCACAGGCCTGGTCTAATAATCCACAGGCCTGCACTAATAATCCACAGACCTGCACTAATAATACACAGGCCTGCAGTAATAATCCACAGACCTGCACTAATAATCCACAGACCTGGACTAATAATGCACAGGCCTGGACTAATAATCCAGAGGTCTGGACAAATAATCTACAGGCCTGCACTAATAATCCACAGACCTGCACTAATAATACACAGGCCTGCACTAATAATCCACAGACCTGCACTAATAATACACAGGCCTGCACTAATAATGCACAGGCCTGGACGAATAATCCACAGGCCTGCACTAATAATCCACAGACCTGCACTAATAATACACAGGCCTGCACTAATAATCCACAGACCTGGACTAATAATGCACAGGCCTGGACTAATAATCCACAGGTCTGGACTAATAATCCATAGGCCTGCACTAATAATCCACAGTCCTGCACTAATAATACACGGGCCTGCACTAATAATCCACAGACCTGCACTAATAATCCACAGACCTTCACTAATAATCCAGAGGCCTGCATTTAGAATCCACAGGCCTGGACTAATAATCCACAGGCCTGCACTAATAATCCACAGGCCTGCACTAATAATCCACAGGCCTGCACTAATAACCAACAGGCCTGCAATAATAAGCCACAGGCCTGCACTAATAATCCACAGGCCTGGAGTAATGCTCCACAGGCCTGCACTAATAATCCACAGGCCTGCCCTAATAATCCACAGACCTGGACTAATAATCCACAGACCTGGACTAATAATCCGCAGGCCTGCACTAATAATCCACAGACCTGGACTAATTATCCACAGGCCTGGACTAATAATGCACAGGTCTGGACTAATAATCCAAAGGCCGCACTAATAATCCACAGACCTGCACTAATAATCGACAGACGTGCATTATTATTAGACAGGCCTACACTAATAATGCACAGGCCGGCACTAATAATCCACAGGCCTGATCTAATAATCCACAGGCCTGCACTAATAATCCACAGACCTGCACTAATAATACACAGGCCTGCACTAATAATCCACAGACCTGCACTAATAATCCACAGACCAGGACTAATAATGCACAGGCCTGGACTAATAATCCAGAGGTCTGGACAAATATTCTACAGGCCTGCACTAATAATCCACAGACCTGCACTAATAATACACAGGCCTGCACTAATAATCCACAGACCTGCACTAATAATACACAGGCCTGCACTAATAATGCACAGGCCTGGACGAATAATCCACAGGCCTGCACTAATAATCCACAGACCTGCACTAATAATACACAGGCCTGCACTAATAATCCACAGACCTGCACTAATAATCCACAGACCTGGACTAATAATGCACAGGCCTGGACTAATAATTCACAGGTCTGGACTAATAATCCACAGGCCTGCACTAATAATCCACAGTCCTGCACTAATAATACACGGGCCTGCACTAATAATCCACAGACCTGCACTAATAATCCACAGACCTTCACTAATAATCCAGAGGCCTGCATTTAGAATCCACAGGCCTGGACTAATAATCCACAGGCCTGCACTAATAATCCACAGACCTGCACTAATAATACACAGGCCTGCACTTATAATCCACAGACCTGCACTAATAATCCACAGGCCTGGATTTATAATCCATAGGCCTGCACTAATAATCCACAGGCCTGGACTAATAATCCACATGCCTGGACTAATAATCCACAGGCCTGCACTAATAATCCACAGGCCTGCAGTAATAATCCACAGGCCTGCACTAATAATCCATTGGTCTGGATTTATAATCCACAGCCCTGCACTAACAATCCACAGGCCTGGACTAATAATCCACAGGCCTGCACTAATAATCCACAGGCCTGGCCTAATAATCCACAGGCCTGCACTAATAATCCACAGGCCTGCACTAATAATCCACAGGCCTGCAATAATAATCCACAGGCCTGCACTAATAATCCACAGACCTGGACTAATAATCCACAGGTCTGGACTAATAATCCAAAGGTCTGGACTAATAATCCGCAGGCCTGCACTAATAATCCACAGACCTGCAGTAATAATCCACAGGCCTGCGCTAATAATCCACAGGCCTGGACTAATAATCCACAGGCCTGCACTAATAATGCACAGACCTGCACTAATAATCCACAGGCCTGCACTAATAATCCACAGGCCTGCACTAATAATCTACAGGCCTGCACTAATAATCCACAGGCCTGCACTAATAATACACAGACCTGCAGTAATAATCCACAGACCTGCAGTAATAATCCACAGGCCTGCGTTAATAATCCACAGGCCTGCACTAATAATCCACAGACCTGCGCTAATAATCCACAGACCTGGACTAATAATGCACAGGCCTGCAGTAATAATCCACAGACCTGCACTAATAATCCACAGACCTGCACTAATAATCCACAGACCTGCACTAATAATACAGAGGCCTGCACTAATAATCCACAGACCTGCACTAATAATCCACAGGCCTGCAATAATAATCCACAGGCCAGGACTAATAATCCACAGGCCTGTACTAATAATACACAGGTCTGCACTAATAATCCACAGACCTGGACTAATAATCCACAGACCTGGACTAATAATCCACAGGCCTGCACTAATAATCCGCAGGCCTGGACTAATAATCCACAGACCTGCACTAATAATCCACAGGCCTGCACTAATAATCCACAGGCCTGCACTAATAATCCACAGACCTGGACTAATAATCCACAGGCCTGCACTAATAATCCACAGACCTGGACTAATAATCCGCAGGCCTGCACTAATAATCCACAGACCTGGACTAATTATCCACAGGCCTGGACTAATATTCCACAGGTCTGGACTAATAATCCAAAGGCCGCACTAATAATCCACAGGCCTGCACTACTAATCCACAGACCTGGACTAATAATCCACAGGTCTGGACTAATAATCCAAAGGTCTGGACTAATAAACCGCAGGCCTGCACTAATAATCCACAGACCTGCAGTAATAATCCACAGGCCTGCGCTAATAATCCACAGACCTGCACTAATAATCCACAGACCTGCACTAATAATACACAGGCCTGCACTAATAATCCACAGACCTGCACTAATAATCCACTGGCGTGCACTAATAATCCACAGACCTGGACTAATAATCCACAGGCCAGCACTAATAATCCACAGGCCTGGACTAATAATCCACAGGCCTGTACTAATAATACACAGGTCTGCACTAATAATCCACAGACCTGGACTAATAATCCACAGACCTGGACTAATAATCCACAGGCCTGCACTAATAATCCACAGGCCTGGACTAATAATCCACAGACCTGCACTAATAATCCACAGGCCTGCACTAATAATCCACAGGCCTGCACTAATAATCCACAGACCTGGGCTAATAATCCACATGCCTGGACTAATAATCCACAGACCTGCACTAATAATACACAGGCCTGCACTAATAATCCACAGACCTGGACTAATAATCCGCAGGCCTGCACTAATAATCCACAGACCTGGACTAATTATCCACAGGCCTGGACTAATAATCCACAGGTCTGGACTAATAATCCAAAGGCCGCACTAATAATCCACAGACCTGCACTAATAATCGACAGACGTGCATTACTAGTAGACAGGCCTACACTAATAATGCACAGGCCTGCACTAATAATCCACAGGCCTGGTCTAATAATCCACAGGCCTGCACTAATAATCCACAGACCTGCACTAATAATACACAGGCCTGCAGTAATAATCCACAGACCTGCACTAATAATCCACAGACCTGGACTAATAATGCACAGGCCTGGACTAATAATCCAGAGGTCTGGACAAATAATCTACAGGCCTGCACTAATAATCCACAGACCTGCACTAATAATACACAGGCCTGCACTAATAATCCACAGACCTGCACTAATAATACACAGGCCTGCACTAATAATGCACAGGCCTGGACGAATAATCCACAGGCCTGCACTAATAATCCACAGACCTGCACTAATAATACACAGGCCTGCACTAATAATCCACAGACCTGGACTAATAATGCACAGGCCTGGACTAATAATCCACAGGTCTGGACTAATAATCCATAGGCCTGCACTAATAATCCACAGTCCTGCACTAATAATACACGGGCCTGCACTAATAATCCACAGACCTGCACTAATAATCCACAGACCTTCACTAATAATCCAGAGGCCTGCATTTAGAATCCACAGGCCTGGACTAATAATCCACAGGCCTGCACTAATAATCCACAGGCCTGCACTAATAATCCACAGGCCTGCACTAATAACCAACAGGCCTGCAATAATAAGCCACAGGCCTGCACTAATAATCCACAGGCCTGGACTAATGCTCCACAGGCCTGCACTAATAATCCACAGGCCTGCACTAATAATCCACAGACCTGGACTAATAATCCACAGACCTGGACTAATAATCCGCAGGCCTGCACTAATAATCCACAGACCTGGACTAATTATCCACAGGCCTGGACTAATAATGCACAGATCTGGACTAATAATCCAAAGGCCGCACTAATAATCCACAGACCTGCACTAATAATCGACAGACGTGCATTACTATTAGACAGGCCTACACTAATAATGCACAGGCCGGCACTAATAATCCACAGGCCTGATCTAATAATCCACAGGCCTGCACTAATAATCCACAGACCTGCACTAATAATACACAGGCCTGCACTAATAATCCACAGACCTGCACTAATAATCCACAGACCTGGACTAATAATGCACAGGCCTGGACTAATAATCCAGAGGTCTGGACAAATAATCTACAGGCCTGCACTAATAATCCACAGACCTGCACTAATAATACACAGGCCTGCACTAATAATCCACAGACCTGCACTAATAATACACAGGCCTGCACTAATAATGCACAGGCCTGGACGAATAATCCACAGGCCTGCACTAATAATCCACAGACCTGCACTAATAATACACAGGCCTGCACTAATAATCCACAGACCTGCACTAATAATCCACAGACCTGGACTAATAATGCACAGGCCTGGACTAATAATCCACAGGTCTGGACTAATAATCCACAGGCCTGCACTAATAATCCACAGTCCTGCACTAATAATACACGGGCCTGCACTAATAATCCACAGACCTGCACTAATAATCCACAGACCTTCACTAATAATCCAGAGGCCTGCATTTAGAATCCACAGGCCTGGACTAATAATCCACAGGCCTGCACTAATAATCCACAGACCTGCACTAATAATACACAGGCCTGCACTAATAATCCACAGACCTGCACTAATAATCCACAGACCTGCACTAATAATCCACAGACCTGCACTAATAATACACAGGCCTGCACTAATAATCCACAGACCTGCACTAATAATCCACAGGCCTGCAATAATAATCCACAGGCCTGGACTAATAATCCAAAGGCCTGTACTAATAATACACAGGTCTGCACTAATAATCCACAGACCTGGACTAATAATCCACAGACCTGGACTAATAATCCACAGGCCTGCACTAATAATCCGCAGGCCTGGACTAATAATCCACAGACCTGCACTAATAATCCACAGGCCTGCACTAATAATCCACAGGCCTGCACTAATAATCCACAGACCTGGACTAATAATCCACAGGCCTGCACTAATAATCCACAGACCTGGACTAATAATCTGCAGGCCTGCACTAATAATCCACAGACCTGGACTAATTATCCACAGGCCTGGACTAATATTCCACAGGTCTGGACTAATAATCCAAAGGCCGCACTAATAATCCACAGGCCTGCACTAATAATCCACAGACCTGGACTAATAATCCACAGGTCTGGACTAATAATCCAAAGGTCTGGACTAATAAACCGCAGGCCTGCACTAATAATCCACAGACCTGCAGTAATAATCCACAGGCCTGCGCTAATAATCCACAGGCCTGGACTAATAATCCACAGGCCTGCACTAATAATGCACAGACCTGCACTAATAATCCACAGGCCTGCACTAATAATCCACAGACCTGCAGTAATAATCCACAGACCTGCAGTAATAATCCACAGGCCTGCGCTAATAATCCACAGGCCTGCACTAATAATCCACAGGCCTGCACTAATAATCCACAGACCTGGACTAATAATGGACAGGCCTGCAGTAATAATCCGCAGACCTGCACTAATAATCCACAGACCTGCACTAATAATCCACAGACCTGCACTAATAATACACAGGCCTGCACTAATAATCCACAGACCTGCACTAATAATCCACTGGCGTGCACTAATAATCAAAAGACCTGGACTAATAATCCACAGGCCAGCACTAATAATCCACAGGCCTGGACTAATAATCCACAGGCCTGTACTAATAATACACAGGTCTGCACTAATAATCCACAGACCTGGACTAATAATCCACAGACCTGGACTAATAATCCACAGGCCTGCACTAATAATCCACAGGCCTGGACTAATAATCCACAGACCTGCACTAATAATCCACAGGCCTGCACTAATAATCCACAGGCCTGCACTAATAATCCACAGACCTGGACTAATAATCCACATGCCTGGACTAATAATCCACAGACCTGCACTAATAATACACAGGCCTGCACTAATAATCCACAGACCTGGACTAATAATCCGCAGGCCTGCACTAATAATCCACAGACCTGGACTAATTATCCACAGGCCTGGACTAATAATCCTCTGGTCTGGACTATAATCCAAAGGCCGCACTAATAATCCACAGACCTGCACTAATAATCGACAGACGTGCATTACTAGTAGACAGGCCTACACTAATAATGCACAGGCCTGCACTAATAATCCACAGGCCTGGTCTAATAATCCACAGGCCTGCACTAATAATCCACAGACCTGCACTAATAATACACAGGCCTGCACTAATAATCCACAGACCTGCACTAATAATCCACAGACCTGGACTAATAATGCACAGGCATGGTCTAATAATCCAGAGGTCTGGACAAATAATCTACAGGCCTGCACTAATAATCCACAGACCTGCACTAATAATACACAGGCCTGCACTAATAATCCACAGACCTGCACTAATAATACACAGGCCTGCACTAATAATGCACAGGCCTGGACGAATAATCCACAGGCCTGCACTAATAATCCACAGACCTGCACTAATAATACACAGGCCTGCACTAATAATCCACAGACCTGGACTAATAATGCACAGGCCTGGACTAATAATCCACAGGTCTGGACTAATAATCCACAGGCCTGCACTAATAATCCACAGTCCTGCACTAATAATACACGGGCCTGCACTAATAATCCACAGACCTGCACTAATAATCCACAGACCTTCACTAATAATCCAGAGGCCTGCATTTAGAATCCACAGGCCTGGACTAATAATCCACAGGCCTGCACTAATAATCCACAGGCCTGCACTAATAATCCACAGGCCTGCACTAATAACCAACAGGCCTGCAATAATAAGCCACAGGCCTGCACTAATAATCCACAGGCCTGGACTAATGCTCCACAGGCCTGCACTAATAATCCACAGGCCTGCACTAATAATCCACAGACCTGGACTAATAATCCACAGACCTGGACTAATAATCCGCAGGCCTGCACTAATAATCCACAGACCTGGACTAATTATCCACAGGCCTGGACTAATAATGCACAGGTCTGGACTATTAATCCAAAGGCAGCACTAATAATCCACAGACCTGCACTAATAATCGACAGACGTGCATTACTAGTAGACAGGCCTACACTAATAATGCACAGGCCTGCACTAATAATCCACAGGCCTGGTCTAATAATCCACACGCCTGCACTAATAATCCACAGACCTGCACTAATAATACACAGGCCTGCACTAATAATCCACAGACCTGCACTAATAATCCACAGACCTGGACTAATAATGCACAGGCCTGGACAAATAATCCAGAGGTCTGGACAAATAATCTACAGGCCTGCACTAATAATCCACAGACCTGCACTAATAATACACAGGCCTGCACTAATAATCCACAGACCTGCACTAATAATACACAGGCCTGCACTAATAATGCACAGGCCTGGACGAATAATCCACAGGCCTGCACTAATAATCCACAGACCTGCACTAATAATACACAGGCCTGCACTAATAATCCACAGACCTGCACTAATAATCCACGGACCTGGACTAATAATGCACAGGCCTGGACTAATAATCCACAGGTCTGGACTAATAATCCACAGGCCTGCACTAATAATCCACAGTCCTGCACTAATAATACACAGGCCTGCACTAATAATCCACAGACCTTCACTAATAATCCACAGACCTTCACTAATAATCCAGAGGCCTGCATTTAGAATCCACAGGCCTGGACTAATAATCCACAGGCCTGCACTAATAATCCACAGGCCTGCACTAATAATCCACAGGCCTGCACTAATAACCAACAGGCCTGCAATAATAAGCCACAGGCCTGCACTAATAATCCACAGGCCTGGACTAATGCTCCACAGGCCTGCACTAATAATCCACAGGCCTGCAATAATAATCCACAGGCCTGCACTAATAATCCACAGTCCTGGACTAATAATCCACAGGCCTGCACTAATAATCCACAGGCCTGCACTAATAATCTACAGGCCTGCACTAATAATCCACAGGCATGCAATAATAATCCACAGGCCTGCACTAATAATCCACAGGCCTGGATTTATAATCCATAGGCCTGCAATAATAATCCACAGGCCTGGACTAATAATCCACATGCCTGGACTAATAATCCACAGGCCTGCACTAATAATCCACAGGCCTGCAGTAATAATCCACAGGCCTGCACTAATAATCCACAGGCCTGGACTTATAATCCACAGGCCTGCCCTAATAATCCACAGGCCTGGACTAATAATCCACAGGCCTGCACTAATAATCCACAGGCCTGGACGAATAATCCACAGGCCTGCACTAATAATCCACAGGCCTGCACTAATAATCCACAGGCCTGCAATAATAATCCACTGGCCTGCACTAATAATCCACAGATCTGGACTAATAATCCACAGATCTGGACTAATAATCCAAAGGTCTGGACTAATAATCCGCAAACCTGCACTAATAATCCACGGACCTGCACTAATAATACACAGGCCTGCGCTAATAATCCACAGGCCTGGACTAATAATCCACAGGCCTGCACTAATAATCCACAGGCCTGCACTAATAATCTACAGGCCTGCACTAATAATCCACAGGCCTGCACTAATAATCCACAGACCTGCAGTAATAATCCACAGACCTGCAGTAATAATCCACAGGCCTGTGCTAATAATCCACAGGCCTGCACTAATAATCCACAGACCTGCACTAATAATCCACAGACATGGACTAATAATCCACAGGCCTGCAGTAATAATCCACAGACCTACACTAATAATCCACAGACCTGCACTAATAATACACAGGCCTGCACTAATAATCCACAGACCTGCACTAATAATCCACAGACCTGGACTAATAATGCACAGGCCTGGACTAATAATCCACAGGTCTGGACTAATAATCCACAGGCCTGCACTAATAATCCACAGTCCTGCACTAATAATACACGGGCCTGCACTAATAATCCACAGGCCAGCACTAATAATCCACAGGCCTGGACTAATAATCCACAGGCCTGCACTAATAATCCACAGGCCTGCACTAATAACCAACAGGCCTGCAATAATAAGCCACAGGCCTGCACTAATAATCCACAGGCCTGGACTAATGCTCCACAGGCCTGCACTAATAATCCACAGGCCTGCAATAATAATCCACAGGCCTGCACTAATAATCCACAGTCCTGGACTAATAATCCACAGGCCTGCACTAATAATCCACAGACCTGCACTAATAATCTACAGGCCTGCACTAATAATCCTCAGGCATGCAATAATAATCCACAGGCCTGCACTAATAATCCACAGGCCTGGATTTATAATCCATAGGCCTGCAATAATAATCCACAGGCCTGGACTAATAATCCACATGCCTGGACTAATAATCCACAGGCCTGCACTAATAATCCACAGGCCTGCAGTAATAATCCACAGGCCTGCACTAATAATCCACAGGCCTGGACTTATAATCCACAGGCCTGCCCTAATAATCCACAGGCCTGGACTAATAATCCACAGGCCTGCACTAATAATCCACAGGCCTGGACTAATAATCCACAGGCCTGCATTAATAATCCACAGGCCTGCACTAATAATCCACAGGCCTGCAATAATAATCCACTGGCCTGCACTAATAATCCACAGACCTGGACTAATAATCCACAGGTCTGGACTAATAATCCAAAGGTCTGGACTAATAATCCACAGGCCTGCACTAATAATCCACGGACCTGCACTAATAATACACACGCCTGCGCAAATAATCCACAGGCCTGGACTAATAATCCACAGGCCTGCACTAATAATCCACAGGCCTGCACTAATAATCTACAGGCCTGCACTAATAATCCACAGGCCTGCACTAATAATCCACAGACCTGCAGTAATAATCCACAGACCTGCAGTAATAATCCACAGGCCTGTGCTAATAATCCACAGGCCTGCACTAATAATCCACAGACCTCCACTAATAATCCACAGACCTGGACTAATAATCCACAGGCCTGCAGTAATAATCCACAGACCTGCACGAATAATCCACAGACCTGCACTAATAATACACAGGCCTGCACTAATAATCCACAGACCTGCACTAATAATCCACAGACCTGGACTAATAATGCACAGGCCTGGACTAATAATCCACAGGTCTGGACTAATAATCCACAGGCCTGCACTAATAATCCACAGTCCTGCACTAATAATACACGGGCCTGCACTAATAATCCACAGGCCTGCACTAATAATCCACAGGCCTGCACTAATAATCCACAGGCCTGCACTAATAACCAACAGGCCTGCAATAATAAGCCACAGGCCTGCACTAATAATCCACAGGCCTGGACTAATGCTCCACAGGCCTGCACTAATAATCCACAGGCCTGCACTAATAATCCACAGACCTGGACTAATAATCCACAGACCTGGACTAATAATCCGCAGGCCTGCACTAATAATCCACAGACCTGGACTAATTATCCACAGGCCTGGACTAATAATCCACAGGTCTGGACTAATAATCCAAAGGCCGCACTAATAATCCACAGACCTGCACTAATAATCGACAGACGTGCATTACTAGTAGACAGGCCTACACTAATAATGCACAGGCCTGCACTAATAATCCACAGGCCTGGTCTAATAATCCACAGGCCTGCACTAATAATCCACAGACCTGCACTAATAATACACAGGCCTGCACTAATAATCCACAGGCCTGCACTAATAATCCACAGACCTGGACTAATAATCCACATGCCTGGACTAATAATCCACAGACTTGCACTAATAATACACAGGCCTGCACTAATAATCCACAGACCTGGACTAATAATCCGCAGGCCTGCACTAATAATCCACAGACCTGGACTAATTATCCACAGGCCTGGACTAATAATCCACAGGTCTGGACTAATAATCCAAAGGCCGCACTAATAATCCACAGACCTGCACTAATAATCGACAGACGTGCATTACTAGTAGACAGGCCTACACTAATAATGCACAGGCCTGCACTAATAATCCACAGGCCTGGTCTAATAATCCACAGGCCTGCACTAATAATCCACAGACCTGCACTAATAATACACAGGCCTGCACTAATAATCCACAGACCTGCACTAATAATCCACAGACCTGGACTAATAATGCACAGGCATGGTCTAATAATCCAGAGGTCTGGACAAATAATCTACAGGCCTGCACTAATAATCCACAGACCTGCACTAATAATACACAGGCCTGCACTAATAATCCACAGACCTGCACTAATAATACACAGGCCTGCACTAATAATGCACAGGCCTGGACGAATAATCCACAGGCCTGCACTAATAATCCACAGACCTGCACTAATAATACACAGGCCTGCACTAATAATCCACAGACCTGGACTAATAATGCACAGGCCTGGACTAATAATCCACAGGTCTGGACTAATAATCCACAGGCCTGCACTAATAATCCACAGTCCTGCACTAATAATACACGGGCCTGCACTAATAATCCACAGACCTGCACTAATAATCCACAGACCTTCACTAATAATCCAGAGGCCTGCATTTAGAATCCACAGGCCTGGACTAATAATCCACAGGCCTGCACTAATAATCCACAGGCCTGCACTAATAATCCACAGGCCTGCACTAATAACCAACAGGCCTGCAATAATAAGCCACAGGCCTGCACTAATAATCCACAGGCCTGGACTAATGCTCCACAGGCCTGCACTAATAATCCACAGGCCTGCACTAATAATCCACAGACCTGGACTAATAATCCACAGACCTGGACTAATAATCCGCAGGCCTGCACTAATAATCCACAGACCTGGACTAATTATCCACAGGCCTGGACTAATAATGCACAGGTCTGGACTATTAATCCAAAGGCAGCACTAATAATCCACAGACCTGCACTAATAATCGACAGACGTGCATTACTAGTAGACAGGCCTACACTAATAATGCACAGGCCTGCACTAATAATCCACAGGCCTGGTCTAATAATCCACACGCCTGCACTAATAATCCACAGACCTGCACTAATAATACACAGGCCTGCACTAATAATCCACAGACCTGCACTAATAATCCACAGACCTGGACTAATAATGCACAGGCCTGGACTAATAATCCAGAGGTCTGGACAAATAATCTACAGGCCTGCACTAATAATCCACAGACCTGCACTAATAATACACAGGCCTGCACTAATAATCCACAGACCTGCACTAATAATACACAGGCCTGCACTAATAATGCACAGGCCTGGACGAATAATCCACAGGCCTGCACTAATAATCCACAGACCTGCACTAATAATACACAGGCCTGCACTAATAATCCACAGACCTGCACTAATAATCCACGGACCTGGACTAATAATGCACAGGCCTGGACTAATAATCCACAGGTCTGGACTAATAATCCACAGGCCTGCACTAATAATCCACAGTCCTGCACTAATAATACACGGGCCTGCACTAATAATCCACAGACCTGCACTAATAATCCACAGACCTTCACTAATATTCCAGAGGCCTGCATTTAGAATCCACAGGCCTGGACTAATAATCCACAGGCCTGCACTAATAATCCACAGGCCTGCACTAATAATCCACAGGCCTGCACTAATAACCAACAGGCCTGCAATAATAAGCCACAGGCCTGCACTAATAATCCACAGGCCTGGACTAATGCTCCACAGGCCTGCACTAATAATCCACAGGCCTGCAATAATAATCCACAGGCCTGCACTAATAATCCACAGTCCTGGACTAATAATCCACAGGCCTGCACTAATAATCCACAGGCCTGCACTAATAATCTACAGGCCTGCACTAATAATCCACAGGCATGCAATAATAATCCACAGGCCTGGATTTATAATCCATAGGCCTGCAATAATAATCCACAGGCCTGGACTAATAATCCACATGCCTGGACTAATAATCCACAGGCCTGCACTAATAATCCACAGGCCTGCAGTAATAATCCACAGGCCTGCACTAATAATCCACAGGCCTGGACTTATAATCCACAGGCCTGCCCTAATAATCCACAGGCCTGGACTAATAATCCACAGGCCTGCACTAATAATCCACAGGCCTGGACTAATAATCCACAGGCCTGCACTAATAATCCACAGGCCTGCACTAATAATCCACAGGCCTGCAATAATAATCCACTGGCCTGCACTAATAATCCACAGATCTGGACTAATAATCCACAGATCTGGACTAATAATCCAAAGGTCTGGACTAATAATCCGCAGGCCTGCACTAATAATCCACGGACCTGCACTAATAATACACAGGCCTGCGCTAATAATCCACAGGCCTGGACTAATAATCCACAGGCCTGCACTAATAATCCACAGGCCTGCACTAATAATCTACAGGCCTGCACTAATAATCCACAGGCCTGCACTAATAATCCACAGACCTGCAGTAATAATCCACAGACCTGCAGTAATAATCCACAGGCCTGTGCTAATAATCCACAGGCCTGCACTAATAATCCACAGACCTGCACTAATAATCCACAGACCTGGACTAATAATCCACAGGCCTGCAGTAATAATCCACAGACCTACACTAATAATCCACAGACCTGCACTAATAATACACAGGCCTGCACTAATAATACACAGACCTGCACTAATAATCCACAGACCTGGACTAATAATGCACAGGCCTGGACTAATAATCCACAGGTCTGGACTAATAATCCACAGGCCTGCACTAATAATCCACAGTCCTGCACTAATAATACACGGGCCTGCACTAATAATCCACAGGCCAGCACTAATAATCCACAGGCCTGGACTAATAATCCACAGGCCTGCACTAATAATCCACAGGCCTGCACTAATAACCAACAGGCCTGCAATAATAAGCCACAGGCCTGCACTAATAATCCACAGGCCTGGACTAATGCTCCACAGGCCTGCACTAATAATCCACAGGCCTGCAATAATAATCCACAGGCCTGCACTAATAATCCACAGTCCTGGACTAATAATCCACAGGCCTGCACTAATAATCCACAGACCTGCACTAATAATCTACAGGCCTGCACTAATAATCCTCAGGCATGCAATAATAATCCACAGGCCTGCACTAATAATCCACAGGCCTGGATTTATAATCCATAGGCCTGCAATAATAATCCACAGGCCTGGACTAATAATCCACATGCCTGGACTAATAATCCACAGGCCTGCACTAATAATCCACAGGCCTGCAGTAATAATCCACAGGCCTGCACTCATAATCCACAGGCATGGACTTATAATCCACAGGCCTGCCCTAATAATCCACAGGCCTGGACTAATAATCCACAGGCCTGCACTAATAATCCACAGGCCTGGACTAATAATCCACAGGCCTGCATTAATAATCCACAGGCCTGCACTAATAATCCACAGGCCTGCAATAATAATCCACTGGCCTGCACTTATAATCCACAGACCTGGACTAATAATCCACAGGTCTGGACTAATAATCCAAAGGTCTGGACTAATAATCCGCAGGCCTGCACTAATAATCCACGGACCTGCACTAATAATACACACGCCTGCGCAAATAATCCACAGGCCTGGACTAATAATCCACAGGCCTGCACTAATAATCCACAGGCCTGCACTAATAATCTACAGGCCTGCACTAATAATCCACAGGCCTGCACTAATAATCCACAGACCTGCAGTAATAATCCACAGACCTGCAGTAATAATCCACAGGCCTGTGCTAATAATCCACAGGCCTGCACTAATAATCCACAGACCTGCACTAATAATCCACAGACCTGGACTAATAATCCACAGGCCTGCAGTAATAATCCACAGACCTGCACTAATAATCCACAGACCTGCACTAATAATACACAGGCCTGCACTAATAATCCACAGTCCTGCACTAATAATACACGGGCCTGCACTAATAATCCACAGGCCTGCACTAATAATCCACAGGCCTGCACTAATAATCCACAGGCCTGCACTAATAACCAACAGGCCTGCAATAATAAGCCACAGGCCTGCACTAATAATCCACAGGCCTGGACTAATGCTCCACAGGCCTGCACTAATAATCCACAGGCCTGCACTAATAATCCACAGACCTGGACTAATAATCCACAGACCTGGACTAATAATCCGCAGGCCTGCACTAATAATCCACAGACCTGGACTAATTATCCACAGGCCTGGACTAATAATCCACAGGTCTGGACTAATAATCCAAAGGCTGCACTAATAATCCACAGACCTGCACTAATAATCGACAGACGTGCATTACTAGTAGACAGGCCTACACTAATAATGCACAGGCCTGCACTAATAATCCACAGGCCTGGTCTAATAATCCACAGGCCTGCACTAATAATCCACAGACCTGCACTAATAATACACAGGCCTGCACTAATAATCCACAGACCTGCACTAATAATCCACAGACCTGGACTAATAATGCACAGGCCTGGACTAATAATCCAGAGGTCTGGACAAATAATCTACAGGCCTGCACTAATAATCCACAGACCTGCACTAATAATACACAGGCCTGCACTAATAATCCACAGACCTGCACTCATAATACACAGGCCTGCACTAATAATGCACAGGCCTGGACGAATAATCCACAGGCCTGCACTAATAATCCACAGACCTGCACTAATAATACACAGGCCTGCACTAATAATCCACAGGCCTGCACTAATAATCCACAGACCTGGACTAATAATGCACAGGCCTGGACTAATAATCCACAGGTCTGGACTAATAATCCACAGGCCTGCACTAATAATCCACAGTCCTGCACTAATAATACACGGGCCTGCACTAATAATCCACAGACCTGCACTAATAATCCACAGACCTTCACTAATAATCCAGAGGCCTGCATTTAGAATCCACAGGCCTGGACTAATAATCCACAGGCCTGCACTAATAATCCACAGGCCTGCACTAATAATCCACAGGCCTGCACCAATAACCAACAGGACTGCAATAATAAGCCACAGGCCTGCACTAATAACCCACAGGCCTGGACTAATGCTCCACAGGCCTGCACTAATAATCCACAGGCCTGCAATAATAATCCACAGGCCTGCACTAATAATCCACAGTCCTGGACTAGTAATCCACAGGCCTGCACTAATAATGCACAGGCCTGCACTAATAATCTACAGGCCTGCCCTAATAATCCACAGGCATGCAATAATAATCCACAGGCCTGCACTAATAATCCACAGGCCTGGATTTATAATCCATAGGCCTGCAATAATAATCCACAGGCCTGGACTAATAATCCACATGCCTGGACTAATAATCCACAGGCCTGCACTAATAATCCACAGGCCTGCAGTAATAATCCACAGGCCTGCACTAATAATCCACAGGCCTGGACTAATAATCCACAGGCCTGCCCTAATAATCCACAGGCCTGGACTAATAATCCACAGGCCTGCACTAATAATCCACAGGCCTGAACTAATAATCCACAGGCCTGCACTAATAATCCACAGGCCTGCACTAATAATCCACAGGCCTGCAATAATAATCCACTGGCCTGCACTAATAATCCACAGACCTGGACTAATAATCCACAGGTCTGGACTAATAATCCAAAGGTCTGGACTAATAATCCGCAGGCCTGCACTAATAATCCACGGACCTGCACTAATAATACACAGGCCTGCGCTAATAATCCACAGGCCTGGACTAATAATCCACAGGCCTGCACTAATAATCCACAGGCCTGCACTAATAATCTACAGGCCTGCACTAATAATCCACAGGCCTGCACTAATAATCCACAGACCTGCAGTAATAATCCACAGACCTGCAGTAATAATCCACAGGCCTGTGCTAATAATCCACAGGCCTGCACTAATAATCCACAGACCTGCACTAATAATCCACAGACCTGGACTAATAATCCACAGGCCTGCAGTAATAATCCACAGACCTGCACTAATAATCCACAGACCTGCACTAATAATACACAGGCCTGCACTAATAATCCACAGACCTGCACTAATAATCCACAGACCTGGACTAATAATGCACAGGCCTGGACTAATAATCCACAGGTCTGGACTAATAATCCACAGGCCTGCACTAATAATCCACAGTCCTGCACTAATAATACACGGGCCTGCACTAATAATTCACAGACCTGCACTAATAATCCACAGACCTTCACTAATAATCCAGAGGCCTGCATTTAGAATCCACAGGCCTGGACTAATAATCCACAGGCCTGCACTAATAATCCACGGGCCTGCACTAATAATCCACAGGCCTGCACTAATAACCAACAGGCCTGCAATAATAAGCCACAGGCCTGCACTAATAATCCACAGGCCTGGACTAATGCTCCACAGGCCTGCACTAATAATCCACAGGCCTGCACTAATAATCCACAGACATGGACTAATAATCCACAGACCTGGACTAATAATCCGCAGGCCTGCACTAATAATCCACAGACCTGGACTAATTATCCACAGGCCTGGACTAATAATGCACAGGTCTGGACTAATAATCCAAAGGCCGCACTAATAATCCACAGACCTGCACTAATAATCGACAGACGTGCATTACTAGTAGACAGGCCTACACTAATATTGCACAGGCCTGCACTAATAATCCACAGGCCTGGTCTAATGATCCACAGGCCTGCACTTATAATCCACAGACCTGCACTAATAATACACAGGCCTGCACTAATAATCCACAGACCTGCACTAATAATCCACAGACCTGGACTAATAATGCACAGGCCTGGACTAATAATCCAGAGGTCTGGACAAATAATCTACAGGCCTGCACTAATAATCCACAGACCTGCACTAATAATACACAGGCCTGCACTAATAATCCACAGACCTGCACTAATAATACACAGGCCTGCACTAATAATGCACAGGCCTGGACGAATAATCCACAGGCCTGCACTAATAATCCACAGACCTGCACTAATAATACACAGGCCTGCACTAATAATCCACAGACCTGCACTAATAATCCACAGACCTGGACTAATAATGCACAGGCCTGGACTAATAATCCACAGGTCTGGACTAATAATCCACAGGCCTGCACTAATAATCCACAGTCCTGCACTAATAATACACGGGCCTGCACTAATAATCCACAGACCTGCACTAATAATCCACAGACCTTCACTAATAATCCAGAGGCCTGCATTTAGAATCCACAGGCCTGGACTAATAAACCACAGGCCTGCACTAATAATCCACAGGCCTGCACTAATAATCCACAGGCCTGCACTAATAACCAACAGGCCTGCAATAATAAGCCACAGGCCTGCACTAATAATCCACAGGCCTGGACTAATGCTCCACAGGCCTGCACTAATAATCCACAGGCCTGCAATAATAATCCACAGGCCTGCACTAATAATCCACAGTCCTGGACTAATAATCCACAGGCCTGCACTAATAATCCACAGGCCTGCACTAATAATCTACAGGCCTGCACTAATAATCCACAGGCATGCAATAATAATCCACAGGCCTGCACTAATAATCCACAGGCCTGGATTTATAATCCATAGGCCTGCAATAATAATCCACAGGCCTGCACTAATAATCCACAGGCCTGGACTAATGCTCCACAGGCCTGCACTAATAATCCACAGGCCTGCACTAATAATCCACAGACCTGGACTAATAATCCACAGACCTGGACTAATAATCCGCAGGCCTGCACTAATAATCCACAGACCTGGACTAATTATCCACAGGCCTGGACTAATAATGCACAGGTCTGGACTAATAATCCAAAGGCCGCACTAATAATCCACAGACCCGCACTAATAATCGACAGACGTGCATTACTAGTAGACAGGCCTACACTAATATTGCACAGGCCTGCACTAATAATCCACAGGCCTGGTCTAATGATCCACAGGCCTGCACTAATAATCCACAGACCTGCACTAATAATACACAGGCCTGCACTAATAATCCACAGACCTGCACTAATAATCCACAGACCTGGACTAATAATGCACAGGCCTGGACTAATAATCCAGAGGTCTGGACAAATAATCTACAGGCCTGCACTAATAATCCACAGACCTGCACTAATAATACACAGGCCTGCACTAATAATCCACAGACCTGCACTAATAATACACAGGCCTGCACTAATAATGCACAGGCCTGGACGAATAATCCACAGGCCTGCACTAATAATCCACAGACCTGCACTAATAATACACAGGCCTGCACTAATAATCCACAGACCTGCACTAATAATCCACAGACCTGGACTAATAATGCACAGGCCTGGACTAATAATCCACAGGTCTGGACTAATAATCCACAGGCCTGCACTAATAATCCACAGTCCTGCACTAATAATACACGGGCCTGCACTAATAATCCACAGACCTGCACTAATAATCCACAGACCTTCACTAATAATCCAGAGGCCTGCATTTAGAATCCACAGGCCTGGACTAATAATCCACAGGCCTGCACTAATAATCCACAGGCCTGCACTAATAATCCACAGGCCTGCACTAATAACCAACAGGCCTGCAATAATAAGCCACAGGCCTGCACTAATAATCCACAGGCCTGGACTAATGCTCCACAGGCCTGCACTAATAATCCACAGGCCTGCAATAATAATCCACAGGCCTGCACTAATAATCCACAGTCCTGGACTAATAATCCACAGGCCTGCACTAATAATCCACAGGCCTGCACTAATAATCTACAGGCCTGCACTAATAATCCACAGGCATGCAATAATAATCCACAGGCCTGCACTAATAATCCACAGGCCTGGATTTATAATCCATAGGCCTGCAATAATAATCCACAGGCCTGGACTAATAATCCACATGCCTGGACTAATAATCCAAAGGCCTGCACTAATAATCCACAGGCCTGCAGTAATAATGCACAGGCCTGCACTAATAATCCACAGGCCTGGTCTAATAATCCACACGCCTGCACTAATAATCCACAGACCTGCACTAATAATACACAGGCCTGCACTAATAATCCACAGACCTGCACTAATAATCCACAGACCTGGACTAATAATGCACAGGCCTGGACTAATAATCCAGAGGTCTGGACAAATAATCTACAGGCCTGCACTAATAATCCACAGACCTGCACTAATAATACACAGGCCTGCACTAATAATCCACAGACCTGCACTAATAATACACAGGCCTGCACTAATAATGCACAGGCCTGGACGAATAATCCACAGGCCTGCACTAATAATCCACAGACCTGCACTAATAATACACAGGCCTGCACTAATAATCCACAGACCTGCACTAATAATCCACAGACCTGGACTAATAATGCACAGGCCTGGACTAATAATCCACAGGTCTGGACTAATAATCCACAGGCCTGCACTAATAATCCACAGTCCTGCACTAATAATATACGGGCCTGCACTAATAATCCACAGACCTGCACTAATAATCCACAGACCTTCACTAATAATCCAGAGGCCTGCATTTAGAATCCACAGGCCTGGACTAATAATCCACAGGCCTGCACTAATAATCCACAGGCCTGCACTAATAATCCACAGGCCTGCACTAATAACCAACAGGCCTGCAATAATAAGCCACAGGCCTGCACTAATAATCCACAGGCCTGGACTAATGCTCCACAGGCCTGCACTAATAATCCACAGGCCTGCAATAATAATCCACAGGCCTGCACTAATAATCCACAGTCCTGGACTAATAATCCACAGGCCTGCACTAATAATCCACAGGCCTGCACTAATAATCTACAGGCCTGCACTAATAATCCACAGGCATGCAATAATAATCCACAGGCCTGCACTAATAATCCACAGGCCTGGATTTATAATCCATAGGCCTGCAATAATAATCCACAGGCCTGGACTAATAATCCACATGCCTGGACTAATAATCCACAGGCCTGCACTAATAATCCACAGGCCTGCAGTAATAATCCACAGGCCTGCACTAATAATCCACAGGCCTGGTTTTATAATCCACAGGCCTGCCCTAATAATCCACAGGCCTGGACTAATAATCCACAGGCCTGCACTAATAATCCACAGGCCTGGACTAATAATCCACAGGCCTGCACTAATAATCCACAGGCCTGCAGTAATAATCCACAGGCCTGCAATAATAATCCACTGGCCTGCACTAATAATCCACTGACCTGGACTAATAATCCACAGGTCTGGACTAATAATCCAAAGGTCTGGACTAATAATCCGCAGGCCTGCACTAATAATCCACAGACCTGCAGTAATAATCCCCAGGCCTGCGCTAATAATCCACAGGCCTGGACTAATAATCCACAGGCCTGCACTAATAATCCACAGGCCTGCACTAATAATCTACAGGCCTGCACTAATAATCCACAGGCCTGCACTAATAATCCACAGACCTGCAGTAATAATCCACAGACCTGCAGTAATAATCCACAGGCCTGCACTAATAATCCGCAGGCCTGCAATAATAATCCACTGGTCTGCACTAATAATCCACAGACCTGGACTAATAATCCACAGGTCTGGACTAATAATCCAAAGGTCTGGACTAATAATCCGCAGGCCTGCACTAATAATCCACAGACCTGCAGTAATAATCCACAGGCCTGCGCTAATAATCCACAGGCCTGCACTAATAATCCACAGTCCTGCACTAATAATACACGGGCCTGCACTAATAATCCACAGACCTGCACTAATAATCCACAGACCTTCACTAATAATCCAGAGGCCTGCATTTAGAATCCACAGGCCTGGACTAATAATCCACAGGCCTGCACTAATAATCCACAGGCCTGCACTAATAATCCACAGGCCTGCACTAATAACCAACAGGCCTGCAATAATAAGCCACAGGCCTGCACTAATAATCCACAGGCCTGGACTAATGCTCCACAGGCCTGCAGTAATAATCCACAGGCCTGCACTAATAATCCACAGACCTGGACTAATAATCCACAGACCTGGACTAATAATCCGCAGGCCTGCACTAATAATCCACAGACCTGGACTAATTATCCACAGGCCTGGACTAATAATGCACAGGTCTGGACTAATAATCCAAAGGCCGCACTAATAATCCACAGACCTGCACTAATAATCGACAGACGTGCATTACTAGTAGACAGGCCTACACTAATAATGCACAGGCCTGCACTAATAATCCACAGGCCTGGTCTAATAATCCACAGGCCTGCACTAATAATCCACAGACCTGCACTAATAATACACAGGCCTGCACTAATAATCCACAGACCTGCACTAATAATCCACAGACCTGGACTAATAATGCACAGGCCTGGACTAATAATCCAGAGGTCTGGACAAATAATCTACAGGCCTGCACTAATAATCCACAGACCTGCACTAATAATACACAGGCCTGCACTAATAATCCACAGACCTGCACTAATAATCCACAGGCCTGGACTAATGCTCCACAGGCCTGCACTAATAATCCACAGGCCTGCAATAATAATCCACAGGCCTGCACTAATAATCCACAGTCCTGGACTAATAATCCACAGGCCTGCACTAATAATCCACAGGCCTGCACTAATAATCTACAGGCCTGCACTAATAATCCACAGGCATGCAATAATAATCCACAGGCCTGCACTAATAATCCACAGGCCTGGATTTATAATCCATAGGCCTGCAATAATAATCCACAGGCCTGGACTAATAATGCACAGGCCTGGACTAATAATCCACAGGTCTGGACTAATAATCCACAGGCCTGCACTAATAATCCACAGTCCTGCACTAATAATACACGGGCCTGCACTAATAATCCACAGACCTGCACTAATAATCCACAGACCTTCACTAATAATCCAGAGGCCTGCATTTAGAATCCACAGGCCTGGACTAATGCTCCACAGGCCTGCACTAATAATCCACAGGCCTGCACTAATAATCCACAGGCCTGCACTAATAACCAACAGGCCTGCAATAATAAGCCACAGGCCTGCACTAATAATCCACAGGCCTGGACTAATGCTCCACAGGCCTGCACTAATAATCCACAGGCCTGCAATAATAATCCACAGGCCTGCACTAATAATCCACAGTCCTGGACTAATAATCCACAGGCCTGCACTAATAATCCACAGGCCTGCACTAATAATCTACAGGCCTGCACTAATAATCCACAGGCATGCAATAATAATCCACAGGCCTGCACTAATAATCCACAGGCCTGGATTTATAATCCATAGGCCTGCAATAATAATCCACAGGCCTGGACTAATAATCCACATGCCTGGACTAATAATCCAAAGGCCTGCACTAATAATCCACAGGCCTGCAGTAATAATCCACAGGCCTGCACTAATAATCCACAGGCCTGGTTTTATAATCCACAGGCCTGCAGTAAAAATCCACAGGCCTGCAGTAATAATCCACAGGCCTGCAGTAATAATCCACAGGCCTGCACTAATAATCCACAGGCCTGGACTAATAATCCACAGGCCTGCACTAATAATCCACAGGCCTGGACTAATAATCCACAGGCCTGCACTAATAATCCACAGGCCTGCACTTATAATCCACAGGCCTGCAATAATAATCCACTGGCCTGCACTAATAATCCACAGACCTGGACTAATAATCCAAAGGTCTGGACTAATAATCCAAAGGTCTGGACTAATAATCCGCAGGCCTGCACTAATAATCCACAGACCTGCAGTAATAATCCACAGGCCTGCGCTAATAATCCACAGGCCTGCACTAATAATCCACAGTCCTGCACTAATAATACACGGGCCTGCACTAATAATCCACAGACCTGCACTAATAATCCACAGACCTTCACTAATAATCCAGAGGCCTGCATTTAGAATCCACAGGCCTGGACTAATAATCCACAGGCCTGCACTAATAATCCACAGGCCTGCACTAATAATCCACAGGCCTGCACTAATAACCAACAGGCCTGCAATAATAAGCCACAGGCCTGCACTAATAATCCACAGGCCTGGACTAATGCTCCACAGGCCTGCACTAATAATCCGCAGGCCTGCACTAATAATCCACAGACCTGGACTAATTATCCACAGGCCTGGACTAATAATGCACAGGTCTGGACTAATAATCCAAAGGCCGCACTAATAATCCACAGACCTGCACTAATAATCGACAGACGTGCATTACTAGTAGACAGGCCTACACTAATAATGCACAGGCCTGCACTAATAATCCACAGGCCTGGTCTAATAATCCACAGGCCTGCACTAATAATCCACAGACCTGCACTAATAATACACAGGCCTGCAGTAATAATCCACAGACCTGCACTAATAATCCACAGACCTGGACTAATAATGCACAGGCCTGGACTAATAATCCAGAGGTCTGGACAAATAATCTACAGGCCTGCACTAATAATCCACAGACCTGCACTAATAATACACAGGCCTGCACTAATAATCCACAGAGCTGCACTAATAATACACAGGCCTGCACTAATAATGCACAGGCCTGGACGAATAATCCACAGGCCTGCACTAATAATCCACAGACCTGCACTAATAATACACAGGCCTGCACTAATAATCCACAGACCTGCACTAATAATCCACAGACCTGGACTAATAATGCACAGGCCTGGACTAATAATCCACAGGTCTGGACTAATAATCCACAGGCCTGCACTAATAATCCACAGTCCTGCACTAATAATACACGGGCCTGCACTAATAATCCACAGACCTGCACTAATAATCCACAGACCTTCACTAATAATCCAGAGGCCTGCATTTAGAATCCACAGGCCTGGACTAATAATCCACAGGCCTGCACTAATAATCCACAGGCCTGCACTAATAATCCACAGGCCTGCACTAATAACCAACAGGCCTGCAATAATAAGCCACAGGCCTGCACTAATAATCCACAGGCCTGGACTAATGCTCCACAGGCCTGCACTAATAATCCACAGGCCTGCAATAATAATCCACAGGCCTGCACTAATAATCCACAGTCCTGGACTAATAATCCACAGGCCTGCACTAATAATCCACAGGCCTGCACTAATAATCTACAGGCCTGCACTAATAATCCACAGGCATGCAATAATAATCCACAGGCCTGCACTAATAATCCACAGGCCTGGATTTATAATCCATAGGCCTGCAATAATAATCCACAGGCCTGGACTAATAATCCACATGCCTGGACTAATAATCCACAGGCCTGCACTAATAATCCACAGGCCTGCAGTAATAATCCACAGGCCTGCACTAATAATCCACAGGCCTGGTTTTATAATCCACAGGCCTGCCCTAATAATCCACAGGCCTGGACTAATAATCCACAGGCCTGCACTAATAATCCACAGGCCTGGACTAATAATCCACAGGCCTGCACTAATAATCCACAGGCCTGCAGTAATAATCCACAGGCCTGCAATAATAATCCACTGGCCTGCACTAATAATCCACAGACCTGGACTAATAATCCACAGGTCTGGACTAATAATCCAAAGGTCTGGACTAATAATCCGCAGGCCTGCACTAATAATCCACAGACCTGCAGTAATAATCCACAGGCCTGCGCTAATAATCCACAGGCCTGGACTAATAATCCACAGGCCTGCACTAATAATCCACAGGCCTGCACTAATAATCTACAGGCCTGCACTAATAATCCACAGGCCTGCACTAATAATCCACAGACCTGCAGTAATAATCCACAGACCTGCAGTAATAATCCACAGGCCTGCACTAATAATCCGCAGGCCTGCAATAATAATCCACTGGCCTGCACTAATAATCCACAGACCTGGACTAATAATCCACAGGTCTGGACTAATAATCCAAAGGTCTGGATTAATAATCCGCAGGCCTGCACTAATAATCCACAGACCTGCAGTAATAATCCACAGGCCTGCGCTAATAATCCACAGGCCTGCACTAATTATCCACAGTCCTGCACTTATAATACACGGGCCTGCACTAATAATCCACAGACCTGCACTAATAATCCACAGACCTTCACTAATAATCCAGAGGCCTGCATTTAGAATCCACAGGCCTGGACTAATAATCCACAGGCCTGCACTAATAATCCACAGGCCTGCACTAATAATCCACAGGCCTGCACTAATAACCAACAGGCCTGCCATAATAAGCCACAGGCCTGCACTAATAATCCACAGGCCTGGACTAATGCTCCACAGGCCTGCAGTAATAATCCACAGGCCTGCACTAATAATCCACAGACCTGGACTAATAATCCACAGACCTGGACTAATAATCCGCAGGCCTGCACTAATAATCCACAGACCTGGACTAATTATCCACAGGCCTGGACTAATAATGCACAGGTCTGGACTAATAATCCAAAGGCCGCACTAATAATCCACAGACCTGCACTAATAATCGACAGACGTGCATTACTAGTAGACAGGCCTACACTAATAATGCACAGGCCTGCACTAATAATCCACAGGCCTGGTCTAATAATCCACAGGCCTGCACTAATAATACACAGGCCTGCACTAATAATCCACAGACCTGCACTAATAATCCACAGACCTGGACTAATAATGCACAGGCCTGGACTAATAATCCAGAGGTCTGGACAAATAATCTACAGGCCTGCACTAATAATCCACAGACCTGCACTAATAATACACAGGCCTGCACTAATAATCCACAGACCTGCACTAATAATCCACAGGCCTGGACTAATGCTCCACAGGCCTGCACTAATAATCCACAGGCCTGCAATAATAATCCACAGGCCTGCACTAATAATCCACAGTCCTGGACTAATAATCCACAGGCCTGCACTAATAATCCACAGGCCTGCACTAATAATCTACAGGCCTGCACTAATAATCCACAGGCATGCAATAATAATCCACAGGCCTGCACTAATAATCCACAGGCCTGGATTTATAATCCATAGGCCTGCAATAATAATCCACAGGCCTGGACTAATAATCCACATGCCTGGACTAATAATCCACAGGCCTGCACTAATAATCCACAGGCCTGCAGTAATAACCCACAGGCCTGCACTAATAATCCACAGGCCTGGTTTTATAATCCACAGGCCTGCCCTAATAATCCACAGGCCTGGACTAATAATCCACAGGCCTGCACTAATAATCCACAGGCCTGGACTAATAATCCCCAGGCCTGCACTAATAATCCACAGGCCTGCAATAATAATCCACTGGCCTGCACTAATAATCCACAGACCTGGACTAATAATCCACAGGTCTGGACTAATAATCCAAAGGTCAGGACTAATAATCCGCAGGCCTGCACTAATAATCCACAGACCTGCAGTAATAATCCACAGGCCTGCGCTAATAATCCACAGGCCTGGACTAATAATCCACAGGCCTGCACTAATAATCCACAGGCCTGCACTAATAATCTACAGGCCTGCACTAATAATCCACAGGCCTGCACTAATAATCCACAGACCTGCAGTAATAATCCACAGACCTGCAGTAATAATCCACAGGCCTGCACTAATAATCCACAGGCCTGCAATAATAATCCACTGGCCTGCACTAATAATCCACAGACCTGGACTAATAATCCACAGGTCTGGACTAATAATCCAAAGGTCTGGACTAATAATCCGCAGGCCTGCACTAATAATCCACAGACCTGCAGTAATTATCCACAGGCCTGCGCTAATAATCCATAGGCCTGCACTAATAATCCACAGTCCTGCACTAATAATACACGGGCCTGCACTAATAATCCACAGACCTGCACTAATAATCCACAGACCTTCACTAATAATCCAGAGGCCTGCATTTAGAATCCACAGGCCTGGACTAATAATCCACAGGCCTGCACTAATAATCCACAGGCCTGCACTAATAATCCACAGGCCTGCACTAATAACCAACAGGCCTGCAATAATAAGCCACAGGCCTGCACTAATAATCCACAGGCCTGGACTAATGCTCCACAGGCCTGCACTAATAATCCACAGGCCTGCACTAATAATCCACAGACCTGGACTAATAATCCACAGACCTGGACTAATAATCCGCAGGCCTGCACTAATAATCCACAGACCTGGACTAATTATCCACAGGCCTGGACTAATAATGCACAGGTCTGGACTAATAATCCAAAGGCCGCACTAATAATCCACAGACCTGCACTAATAATCGACAGACGTGCATTACTAGTAGACAGGCCTACACTAATAATGCACAGGCCTGCACTAATAATCCACAGGCCTGGTCTAATAATCCACAGGCCTGCACTAATAATCCACAGACCTGCACTAATAATACACAGGCCTGCACTAATAATCCACAGACCTGCACTAATAATCCACAGACCTGGACTAATAATGCACAGGCCTGGACTAATAATCCAGAGGTCTGGACAAATAATCTACAGGCCTGCACTAATAATCCACAGACCTGCACTAATAATACACAGGCCTGCACTAATAATCCACAGACCTGCACTAATAATACACAGGCCTGCACTAATAATGCACAGGCCTGGACGAATAATCCACAGGCCTGCACTAATAATCCACAGACCTGCACTAATAATACACAGGCCTGCACTAATAATCCACAGACGTGCACTAATAATCCACAGACCTGGACTAATAATGCACAGGCCTGGACTAATAATCCACAGGTCTGGACTAATAATCCACAGGCCTGCACTAATAATCCACAGGCCTGCACTAATAATACAGGGCCTGCACTAATAATCCACAGACCTGCACTAATAATCCACAGACCTTCACTAATAATCCAGAGGCCTGCATTTAGAATCCACAGGCCTGGACTAATAATCCACAGGCCTGCACTAATAATCCACAGGCCTGCACTAATAATCCACAGGCCTGCACTAATAACCAACAGGCCTGCAATAATAAGCCACAGGCCTGCACTAATAATCC
Organism: Isurus oxyrinchus; assembly: GCA_026770705.1. Taxonomy (NCBI): domain Eukaryota; kingdom Metazoa; phylum Chordata; class Chondrichthyes; order Lamniformes; family Lamnidae; genus Isurus; species Isurus oxyrinchus. The sequence goes on along the minus strand of JANJGN010000003.1, from coordinate 907,647 downwards.
ACAGGCCTGGACTAATGCTCCACAGGCCTGCACTAATAATCCACAGGCCTGCAATAATAATCCACAGGCCTGCACTAATAATCCACAGTCCTGGACTAATAATCCACAGGCCTGCACTAATAATCCACAGGCCTGCACTAATAATCTACAGGCCTGCACTAATAATCCACAGGCATGCAATAATAATCCACAGGCCTGCACTAATAATCCACAGGCCTGGATTTATAATCCATAGGCCTGCAATAATAATCCACAGGCCTGGACTAATAATCCACATGCCTGGACCAATAATCCACAGGCCTGCACTAATAATCCACAGGCCTGCAGTAATAATCCACAGGCCTGCACTAATAATCCACAGGCCTGGTTTTATAATCCACAGGCCTGCCCTAATAATCCACAGGCCTGGACTAATAATCCACAGGCCTGCACTAATAATCCACAGGCCTGGACTAATAATCCACAGGCCTGCACTAATAATCCACAGGCCTGCAGTAATAATCCACAGGCCTGCAATAATAATCCACTGGCCTGCACTAATAATCCACAGACCTGGACTAATAATCCACAGGTCTGGACTAATAATCCAAAGGTCTGGACTAATAATCCGCAGGCCTGCACTAATAATCCACAGACCTGCAGTAATAATCCACAGGCCTGCGCTAATAATCCACAGGCCTGGACTAATAATCCACAGGCCTGCACTAATAATCCACAGGCCTGCACTAATAATCTACAGGCCTGCACTAATAATCCACAGGCCTGCACTAATAATCCACAGACCTGCAGTAATAATCCACAGACCTGCAGTAATAATCCACAGGCCTGTGCTAATAATCCACAGGCCTGCACTAATAATCCACAGACCTGCACTAATAATCCACAGACCTGGACTAATAATCCACAGGCCTGCAGTAATAATCCACAGACCTGCACTAATAATCCACAGACCTGCACTTATTATACACAGGCCTGCACTAATAATCCACAGACCTGCACTAATAATCCACAGGCCTGCACTAATAATCCACAGACCTGGACTAATAATCCACAGGCCAGCACTAATAATCCACAGACCTGGACTAATAATCCGCAGGCCTGTACTACTAATACCCAGGTCTGCACTAATAATCCATAGGCCTGCACTAATAATCCACAGGCCTGCACTAATAATCCACAGACCTGGACTAATAATCCACAGACCTGGACTAATAATCCACAGGCCTGCACTAATAATCCGCAGGCCTGGACTAATAATCCACAGACCTGCACTAATAATCCACAGGCCTGCACTAATAATCCACAGGCCTGCACTAATAATCCATAGGCCTGCACTAATCATCCACAGACCTGAACTAATAATCCACAGGCCTACTCTCATAATCCATAGTCCTGCACTAATTATCCATAGGCCTGCACTAATAATCCATAGGCCTGCACTAATAATCCACAGGCCTGCGCTAATAATCCATAGGTCTGCACTAATAATCCACAGGCCAGCACTAATAATCCACAGACCTGGACTAATAATCCACAGACCTGGACTAATAATCCACAGACCTGGACTAATAATCCACAGGCCTGGACTAATAATCTACAGGCCTGCACTAATAATCCACAGGCCTGCACTAATAATCCACAGACCTGCAGTAATAATCCACAGACCTGCAGTAATAATCCACAGGCCTGCGCTAATAATCCACAGGCCTGCACTAATAATCCACAGACCTGCACTAATAATCCACAGACCTGGACTAATAATCCACAGGCCTGCAGTAATAATCCACAGACCTGCACTAATAATCCACAGACCTGCACTAATAATACACAGGCCTGCACTAATAATCCACTGACCTGCACTAATAATCCACAGGCCTGCACTAATAATCCACAGACCTGGACTAATAATCCACAGGCCAGCACTAATAATCCACAGACCTGGACTAATAATCCGCAGGCCTGTACTACTAATACACAGGTCTGCACTAATAATCCATAGGCCTGCACTAATAATCCACAGGCCTGCACTAATAATCCACAGGCCTGCACTAATAATCCGCAGGCCTGGACTAATAATCCACAGACCTGCACTAATAATCCACAGGCCTGCACTAATAATCCACAGGCCTGCACTAATAATCCAATGGCCTGCACTAATAATCCACAGACCTGCACTAATAATCCAGAGGCCTACTCTCATAATCCATAGTCCTGCACTAATTATCCATAGGCCTGCACTAATAATCCATAGGCCTGCACTAATAATCCACAGGCCTGCGCTAATAATCCATAGGCCTGCACTAATAATCCACAGGCCAGCACTAATAATCCACAGACCTGGACTAATAATCCACAGACCTGGACTAATAATCCACAGACCTGGACTAATAATCCACAGGCCTGGACTAATAATCCACAGACCTGCACTAATAATCCACTGGCCTGCACTAATAATCCACTGGCCTGGACTAATAATCCACAGACCTGCACTAATAATCCACAGACCTGGACTAATAATCCACAGACCTGCACTAATAATCCACTGGCCTGCACTAATAATCCACTGGCCTGGACTAATAATCCACTGGCCTGCACTAATAATCCACTGGCCTGGACTAATAATACAGAGATATAAACAAAAAAGTGCAGATGCTGGAAATCCAAAACAAAAACAGAAATACCTGGAAAAACTCAGCAGGTCTGGTCGCATCAGCGGAGAAGAGCTACGAATATTCATCATTTAGGAAGAATTGGCAGAGGGGAAAAGGGGGTGGGGTAGCACTGTTAATAAGGGACAAGATCAACAGGATCTTACATCAAAGGATCAAGATGTAGAATCAGTTTGGGTGCAGCTGAGAAACAGCAAGGGGTGAGAGTTGTTTATAGGCCACCAAACTGTAGTGGTAATGCCGGGTATAAATCAGGAAATTAGAGCTACATGCAGCATGGGTAATACAGTAACAATGGGCAACTTCAATTTACACATAGCCTGGGTAAACCTAATGAGCACTAATGCTGTGGAGGATGAATTTCTGGAGCATGGGTTTCTGCAGCAGTATGGAAGAGGACAATTTTGAGTTTAGTACTACGTAGTGAAGAGGCTAATTAATAACCTTGTTGTAAAGTAACTATTAGGAAATAGTAGCCATAATATGATAGAATTTTATATTAAGTTTGAAAGTGATAGAGTTCATTCTGAAACTAGAGTCTTAAATCTGAACAGAGGAAACTCTGAAGGTATGAGGGGCAGGCTGGCTATGGTGGATTGGGAAAATACACTAGAAGATTTGATGGTAGGCAGGGAGTAGTATTTAAAGAAGTATGGCGTGGTCTATAACAGGTACACTTTCCTGTAAGGCACAAAACCCAAACAGAAATGTGAATTAACCATGGCTAACAAAATAAGTTAAAATGGCGCAAGATCAAAGGAAAAGGCTGAGAAGATTGTCAGAAAAAGTGGTGACCCCAAGGATTGGGAGCAATTTAGAATCCAGCAACAGGGGACCAAGAAACTGATAAATAAAAGGAAAAGAGAAAATGAATAAAAGCTACTGAGTAACAAAAAGGCAGACTGTAAAATTTTATTTAGGTGCATGAAAAGGAAAAGATTAGCTAGGATAAATGTGGGCACATTACAGCTGGAGACAGGAGAATTTATAATGGAGAATTGGGAAATGGTGGAGAAACTAAATTACTTTGTGTTTGTCTTCACAGAGGAAGATACAGAAAATATCCCAGAAATACCAGGGAACCAAGGGACTTGTGAAAATGAGGAACAGAAAGAAATTAGTGTTAATAAAGAGGCAAAACTCAAAAAATTAATTGGATTGAAGGCTAATAAATCCCCTGGACCAAATGAGCTACACCCCAGAGTGTTGAAGGAGGTGGTTATGGAGATAGTGGATGCATTGGTGGCTAACTTTCAAATTCTATAGATTCCGGAAAAGTTCCTGCAGACTGGAAAGTAACAAATGTAACAGCGCTATTGAAGGAGGGAGAGAGAAGACAGAAAACTACAGACCCGTTAGTTTGATGTTAGTGGTGGGGAAAATGTTAGAATCTATTATTAAGGATGCGATAACTGGACACGGAAAATGATGCTAAGATTGGGCAGAGTCAACATGGATTTCTGAAAGGGAAATCATGTTTGACAAACCTGTCGGAGTTTTTTGACCTGTAGCATAGTTAAAGGGAAACCAGTGGATGTGGAGTATTTGGATTTTCAGAAGTCTATTGATAAGATCCCAGACAGGAGGTTGTTAAACAAAGTTAGAGCACAAGGGATTGGGGGGAATATACTGAGAACTGGTTAACAGACAGAAAACAGAGTAGAAATAATCGGATCATTCTCAGGATGGCAGGATGTTCCTTGTGGGGTACGGCAAGGATCAGTACTGGGGTCCTAGCCGTTCACAACCTACATCAATGATTAGGATGTGGGGGCCAAATGTAATATTTCCAAATTTGCTGAGGATACAAAACTAGGTGGGAATGTGAGTTGTGAGGAGGAAGCAAGGAGGCTTCAAGGGGATTTGGACAGGCTAAATGAATGGGCGAGTAAATGGCAGATGGAATATAATGTGAATAAATGTGAAGTTATCCACTTTGGTAGAGAAAATGGAAAGGCAGAATATTTCTTAAATGGTGGCAGATTGGGTAGTGTTGATAGAAACATAGAAACTAGGAGCAGGAGTAGGCCATTCGGCCCTTCGAGCCTGCTCCACCATTCATTATGATCAAGGCTGATCATCCAACTCAACACCCTGCTCCCACTTTCTCCCCATACCCTTTGATCCCTTTCACCCCAAGAGCTATATCTAACTCCTTCTTGAAAACATACAATGTTTTGGTCTCAACTACTTTCTGTGGTAACGAATTCCACGGGCTCACCACTCTCTGGGTGAAGAAATTTCTCCTCATCTCAGTCCTAAATGGTCTCCCATATCCTCAGACTGTGACCCCTGGTTCTGGACTCCCCCACCATCGGGAACATCCTTCCTGCATCTACCCTGTCTAGTCCTGTTAGAATTTTATAGGTTTCTACGAGATCCCCTCTCATTCTTCTGACCTCCAGAGAATATAATCCTAACCGACTCAATCTCTCCTCATATGTCAGTCCCGCCATCCCAGGAATCAGTCTGGTAAACCTTCGCTGCACTCTCTCTATAGCAAGAACATCCTTCCTCAGATAAGGAGACTAAAACTGCACACAATATTCCAAGTGTGATCTCACCAAGGCCCTGCACAATTACAGCAAGACATCCCTGTTCCTGTACTCGAATCCTCTGGCTATGAAGGCCAACATACCATTTGCCTTCTTTACCGCCTGCTGCACCTGCATGCTTACCTTCAGCGACTGGTGTACAAGGACACCCAGGTCTCGTTGCACATTCCCCTCTCTCAATTTATAGCCATTCAGATAATAATCTGCCTTCCTGTTTTTGATACCAACATGGATAACCTCACATTTATCCACATTATACTGCATCTGTCATGCATTTACCCACTCACTCAGCTTGTCCAAATCACACTGAAGCATCTCTGCATCCTCCTCACAGCTCACCCTCCCACCCAGCTTTGTGTCATCTGCAAATTTGGAGATATTACATTTAATTCCCTTATCTAAATCATTAATATGTATTGTGAATAACTGGCGTCCCAGCACCGATCCCTGCGGTACCCCACTAGTCACCGCCTGCCATTCGGAAAATGACCCGTTTATTCCTACTCTTTGTTTCCTGTCTGCCAACCAGTTTTCTATCCATCTCAACATACTATCCCCAATCCCATGCACTTTAATTTTACACGCCAATCTCTTATGTGGGACATTGTCGAAAGCCTTCTGAAAGTCCAAATAAACCACATCCACTGGCTCCCCTTCATCAACTCTACTAGTTACATCCTTGAAAAATTCCAGTAGATTTGTCAAGCATGATTTCCCTTTTGCAAATCCATGCTGACTCTGTCCGATTCTGCTACTGTTTTCCACGTGCTCAGCTATTAAATCTTTTATAATGGACTCTAGAATTTTCCCCACTACCAACGTCAGGCTGACTGGTCTATAATTCCCTGTTTTCTCTCTACCTCCCTTTTTAAATAGTGGGGTTACATTAGCTACCCTCCAATCTGTAGGAACTGTTCCAGAGTCTATAGAATCTCGGAAGATGACCACCAATGCATCCACTATTTCTAGGCGCACTTCCTTAAGTACTCTGGGGTGTAGATTATCAGGCCCTGGGGATTTATCGGCCTTCAATCCCATCAATTTCCCCAACACCATTTCCCAACTAATACTGATTTCTTTCAGTTCCTCCCTCTCACTAAACCCTGTGTTCCCCAACATTTCTGCTATGTTATTAGTGTCCTCCTTTGTGAAGACAGGACCAAAGTATGTATTTAGTTGGTCAGCCATTTCTTTGTTCCCCATTATAAATTCCCCTGGGACCTGGGTGTCCTTGTTCATGATCACTAAAAACTAGCACACAGGTTGTTATGACATGTGTGCCAGGCGGGCCAAATCCTCAAACCTGGCCGCGCTATCACAACAGTTTTGCAATTTGTATTTATTAAGAGAAGATGTGTGCATTGAATTCAGAAGTGATGAGTCCACTAAGACTTTAGAGATTTAAAAAATTAAATTAAAATATTTATTAGCAAAATAAAAGATTTCAAGCACATACATAAGATTACAGTTACTTAATACTACGACAAATTGTAAAAGTCTTAAATAACCTAATTCCCAACTGCACACCCACTTTAAGGCCAAAATAGATTTTAAATTTGTAAAACAAGCCAGCAAATTACCACAGCACCCACTTGACAGTGGAATTCCCAAAGGCTTTCCTCCAACTTTAGTTACTGGGCACTGGAAACCTTTGCAAAAATGGCTGGAGGCTTCTTCAAGGCTGTTTCATACACTCCTGTTAGATTTTATATGCCAGCACCCCCCCCCCCCCACCCACATGCTTTTTCATTCCCTTTTTATATATTCCTCTCTGTTTAACCTGTAAATTCCATTGTTCCATATGTCTTTGCAAAACTTATTTTTCCCATAATATAACAACCATTCATGTTGCCAATATGACCTGTTTCCTATTGGGAAAAATAAACACACTCCTTGGCCTTGCTTATCTTACCAGTTGTAAACCTCTTTACATCCCTTTGAAATCCAAACAACTCCTTCACTTATCTAGAAATGCAAATTTCCATCATACTTTATATGCTAAGACCCCATCCATGTTTATTCATTAGCATTTCAAGCAGCCTTCTATACCCAACATCTTTCAATAATTTCAAGTCTGGCTGACTCCAACTCTGTTAAATCACACAGAGACAGAATCATCCATACTCACCCCTATAAACCTACTTTACAATAACCCACAATAATATTATGAAAACTATTATAGTTTCATAACAATGTGCAGCAAGCAACTAAGAAAGCAAATGGTATGTTGGTCTTCATCGCAAGGAGATTTGAGTACAGGGGTAAAGACGTCTTGCTGCAATTGTATAGGGCCTTGTGAGACTGCATCTGAAGCATTGTGTGCAGTTTTGGTCTCCTTATCTAAGAAAGGATAAGAAAGGGAGTGCAACAGAGGTTCACCAGGCTAATTCCTGGGATGGTGGGACTGTTGTGTGTGGAGAGATGAAGGAAACTGGGCCTGTTTTCTCCAGAGTTTAGAAGAATGAGACATGATCTCACTGAAGCTTACAAAATTCTTACATGAGGGTGACAGGGTAGATGTGGATAGGCTGTTTCCCCTGGCTGGGGGGAACCAGGGGGCACAGTCTCAGGATAAGGGATAGGGCATTTAGGACTGAGATGAGGAGGAATTTCTTCACTTAGAGGGTGGTGAATCTTTGAAATTCTCTACCCCAGAGGGTTGTGGAGGCTCGGTCATTTGAGTATGTTCACAACAGAAATCGATAAGTTTCTGGATACTAATGACATCAAGGAGATAGTGGGAAAACTGCTGTAAGAGGTAGATGATCAGCCATGATATGTTAGATTGGTGGAGCAGGCTCCATGGGCCAAATGGCTTCCCCCTGCTCCTGTTTCATTTGTTTAAGTTCCTATCGCCGTGTAGAGGATCACTCTGAGTGAGCAGCACTGTACAAACTGATCACCGTGTGGCTGAATCACTGAGAAGGGGATCATTGTGACAGTGTGTCAAGGTGGGGATGGATCACTGTGAGAGTGGATTACTGTGAGAGTTGATCACTACAAGAGGGTATAGGTCACTATGAGTGGGTCACTGTAAGAGCAGATTACTATGAGTGGATCACAGAGGGGATGATCACAGTGAGAGTGTCACAGTGAGAATGGATTTCTTCATGGATAATGTACGAGGCCAAGTGAGATGGGACCACGGTGCGAGTGGATCACTGTGAGACTGCACTGTGAGAGGGGGTGGGTCACTGTGAGACTCGATCACTGTGTGAGGGGGCAGATTGGTGTGAGACTGGATCACATTTAGAGGAGGTGGATCACTGTGAGAAGGGTGGGTAACCATGAGAGTAGATCACAATGAGAGGGGTGGATCACTGTGAGACTGGATTACTGCAAGAGGGGGTGGATCACTGTGAGATGTGCTGGATCACTTTGAGATTTGAACATTGTGAGGTGGTATGGGTCACTGTCAGAGAGGGTGGATCACTGTGAGAGGGGGTGGATCACTGTGAGAGGGGTGGATCATTGTGGATCACTGTGAGAGGGGTGGGTCACTGTGAGAGGGGTGGATCACTGTGAGAGGTGTGGATCATTGTGGATCACTGTGAGAGGGAGTGGATCACTGTGAGAGGGGTGGGTCACTGTGAGAGGGGTGGATCACTGGATCACTGTGAGAGGGGGTGGATCACTGTGAGATGGGTGGATCACTGTGGATCACTGTGAGAGGGAGTGGATCACTGTGAGAGGGAGTGGATCACTGTGAGAGGGGTGTGTCACTGTGGATCACTGTGAGAGGGGGTGGATCACTGTGAGTTGGGTGGATCACTGTGGATCACTGTGAGAGGGGGTGGATCACTGTGAGATGGGTGGATCACTGTGGATCACTGTGAGAGGGGTGTGTCACTGTGAGATGGGTGGATCACTGTGGATCACTGTGAGAGGGGGTGGATCACTGTGAGATGGGTGTGTCACTGTGAGATGGGTGGATCACTGTGGATCACTGTGAGAGGGGTGGATCACTGTGAGAGGGGTGGATCATTGTGGATCACTGTGAGGGGGTGGATCACTGGATCACTGTGAGAGGGGTGGGTCACTGTGAGAGGGGTGGATCACTGTGAGGGGGTGGATCACTGGATCACTGTGAGAGGGGTGTGTCACTGTGAGAGGGGTGGATCACTGTGGATCACTGTGAGAGGGGGTGGATCACTGTGAGATGGGTGGATCACTGTGGATCACTGTGAGAGGGGTGGATCACTGTGGATCACTGTGAGGGGGTGGATCACTGTGGATCACTGTGAGAGGGGGTGGATCACTGTGAGAGGGTGTGGATCACTGTGAGATGGGTGGATCACTGTGGGTCACTGTGAGAGGGGTGGGTCACTGTGAGAGGGGTGGATCACTGTGAGAGGGGTGGATCACTGTGGATCACTGTGAGAGGGGGTGGATCACTGTGGATCACTGTGAGAGGGGGTGGATCACTGTGAGAGGGGTGGATCACTGTGAGGGGGTGGATCACTGTGGATCACTGTGAGAGGGGTGGGTCACTGTGAGAGGGGGTGGATCACTGTGGATCACTGTGAGAGGGGGTGGATCACTGTGAGAGGGGTGGATCACTGTGAGGGGGTGGATCACTGTGAGAGGGGTGGATCACTGTGAGGGGGTGGATCACTGTGGATCACTGTGAGAGGGGTGTGTCACTGTGAGAGGGGGTGGATCACTGTGAGATGGGTGGATCACTGTGGGTCACTGTGAGAGGGAGTGGATCACTGTGAGAGGGGTGGGTCACTGTGAGAGGGGTGGGTCACTGTGGATCACTGTGAGAGGGGGTGGATCACTGTGAGAGGGGGTGGATCACTGTGAGGGGGTGGATCACTGTGGATCACTGTGAGAGGGGTGTGTCACTGTGGATCACTGTGAGAGGGGGTGGATCACTGTGAGGGGGTGGATCACTGTGGGTCACTGTGAGAGGGGTGGATCACTGTGGATCACTGTGAGAGGTGTGGATCACTGTGAGAGGGGTGGATCACTGTGAGAGGGGTGGATCACTGTGAGGGGGTGGATCACTGTGGATCACTGTGAGAGGGGGTGGATCACTGTGAGGGGGTGGATCACTGTGAGAGGGGTGGATCACTGTGAGGGGGTGGATCACTGTGGATCACTGTGAGAGGGGTGTGTCACTGTGAGAGGGGTGGATCACTGGATCACTGTGAGAGGGGTGTGTCACTGTGAGAGGGGTGGATCACTGTGGATCACTGTGAGAGGTGTGGATCACTGTGAGAGGGGTGGATCACTGGATCACTGTGAGAGGGGGTGGATCACTGTGAGATGGGTGGATCACTGGATCACTGTGAGAGGGGTGTGTCACTGTGGATCACTGTGAGAGGGGTGGATCACTGGATCACTGTGAGAGGGGGTGGATCACTGTGAGAGGGGTGGATCACTGTGGATCACTGTGAGAGGGGTGGGTCACTGTGAGAGGGGGTGGATCACTGTGGATCACTGTGAGAGGGGTGTGTCACTGTGGATCACTGTGAGATGGGTGGATCACTGTGAGAGGGGTGGATCACTGTGAGATGGGTGGATCACTGTGGATCACTGTGAGAGGGGTGTGTCACTGTGAGACTGGCTCACTGAGGCTGGGCCGGGCTGTGATGCGCTGGGAGCCGGTGCCGGGCGCCGCCGGCTCGGAGCAGCAGCGACAATAAACATGTCCCAGAGAGAGAGGGAGATCGCGAAAGCGGCCAGAGAGGAGGAAAGTGAGGATGAGAGCGACATCCTGGAGGAAAGTCCCTGTGGCCGCTGGCAAAAACGGAGAGAGCAGGTGAGGGGGGAGAGAGAGGGGAAGAGAGGGAGAGAGGGAGGGGGAGAGAGAGAGGGAGAGAGAGGGGGAGTGAGGGTGGGGGAGAGAGGGGGAGAGGGAGAGAGAGAGAGGGGGAGTGAGGGAGTGAGAGGGAGAGAGAGGGAAGAGAGGGGAAGAGAGAGAGAGGGGGGAGAGAGGGAGGGGGAGAGGGAGTGAGAGGGAAGAGAGGGGTAGAGGGGGGGGAGAGAGAGGGGAAGAGGGAGGAGGAGGGAGAGGGGAGAGAGGGGGAGAGCGAGAGGGAGGGAAGAGGGAGAGAGGGGGTCGGAGGAAGAGGGGGAGGGAGAGGGGAGAGAGAGTGGGGAGGGTAGAAGAGAGAGGGGGAGAGATGAGGGGAAGAGGGAGAATGGAGGAGGGGAGATAAAGTGAGGGAGGGGGAGAGGAGATGGGGGAAAGAGGGGTAGAGAGAGGGGTTTGGGAATAGAGGGGAAAAGGAGACAGGGACAGGAGAATGGGGCACTGCAGAGGGGGAGAGAGGGTGAGTGGAGAAGAGAGGAGAGGCAGAGGTGGGGAAAGGAGAGAGCAGAGCGGGAGGAAGGGGCTAGAGGGGGAGAGGGGTGTGGGAAGGGGAGAGGGTGAACAGGAGGGGGAAAGGGGAATGGGGGAACAAGGGGGGAGAGGGGGATCTGAAAGAGGAGAGAGGGGAAAGCGGAGGGAGAGAGGGGGTAACAGGAGAGGGTTGAGAGGAGAGTGGGACAGATTGGGTGGGGAACTGGATAGGGACAGACCCACACACTTACTCATACCCTGACTCACACTCCCATACCTCCTCCCATATACGCACACACTGATACACACTCACGCACACTTAGTCACTCTCACATTCAGATATATACACATGGTAATATCTAAACACCTGGAGATCCTCACTCACATGCCCAGGCATGATGGGCTGATTGGCCTCCTCTGTGCTGTCTCATTCTGTGCATCATTCTGTGTCATTGATCCTGTCTCTCTGTAAACTCAGGATCATGTCAAACCACTGGCCACGTCCTGCTCCCCCGTCACCCTCTGTACTCGCTGATCCACACTGCCTCCAGGTCCAACAAAACCTCAAGACTAAAATTCTCATCCTTATTTTCAAATCCCTCCGTGACCTCACCCCTCCTTATCTCTGTAATCTCCTCCAGTCCCACAACCCTCGGAGATCTCTGCACCGCTCTGATTCTGGCCTCTCGAGCATTCCTGAGTTCCGTTGCTCCACTCTTAGTGGCAGTGCCTTCAACTGTCTGAGCCCTCGGCTCTGAAATTATCTCCTAAAACATGTCCATCACTTCACCTGCCACCCTTTCTATAAGATGCTTCTTAAAAGTTAGCTCTTTATCTGATCAACTCTAGTCTTGTGGTGCTCTGTGTCAAAGTGTATTTAATAATGCACAGTGAATCTCCTGAGGCGCATTTGATCCATTTAAAGGCAGGTTGAGAATCGAAGTTGTTTGTATGTTATTCATTGTCCCAGGGCTCGTTGACCCTGATTCTCTAAATCAAGGTTGTGAAACTGAGTTTTGCTGGCTCTGCGCTCACTGTGAGCATGTTTAATATTTCAACACAGAGGCTGACACAGGGAGGGGGCGGGGGGGGACAGGACAGGGGGTTTGGCAGAGGAACAATCAGGTGTGCAAGGAAATTTCGAAGACAGGACAATGTATAACAGGACAAACAGTTCCTGCTCACTATGCAAAAGCTTGCTGCAGTCTTTAGGACATTACAATGGTGACTGCACTTAACAGGTACATCACTGGCTCAAAAGTAATTTAGCATGGTCCTGAGGTCACTTTAGAAACGCAAGTTCACCTGACAATCCCTGATCACATAGTTTGTGAGCCGCACAGTCCATGAACCTTGACCTTCAATAGAAAACAAAACAGAGATTGGTCTCTGAGCGCTCTGCAATCATCAGAACATCCCCACTTGGACTTTATGATAGAGGGAAGCTTTCAATAAGAGTCAGGAAATTACAGCCCACCTGACCAGCCCACTGATACCTTCCTGCAGGCTGCAGCAATCCTCCTCACTGTCTACCACACAGCCATGTATGTATCATCTGCAAACTTCTTAATAATATCCCCTATTTTAAAAATAAATCATTGACATATGCCAGCAACTCATGACAATTAACTCACCTCCTGACTCCCCAAAGCCTGTCCACCTCCTACAAAGCACAAGTATTTGATAGGGTAGATGCCAGGAGGATGTTTCCCCTTGTGGGGGATGCTAGAACCAGGGTACATAGTTTAAGAATAAGGGGTCTCCCTTTTAAGACAGGGATGAGGAGAAATTTTTCGCTCAGAGATCGTTAGTCTGTGGAATTCTCTTTCGCAGTGGAGACTGGGTCTATGGAATTTATTCAAGGCAGAGTTAGATTTTTTGATTAACAAGTCAAAAGTTATGGGAGGCAGACAGGAGAGTGGGGTTGAGGCTGCAACCTAATAAATCATGAACTGACTGAATGGCGGAGCAGACTCAAGGGCTGAATGGCCTACTCCTGCTCCTAGATGGTCGGTTCCTAAGTCAGGAGTGTGATGGAGTATTCTGCTTGCCTGGATGAGCGCTGCTCCAACAACACTCAGGAAACTCAACACCATCCAGGACAAAGCAGCCCGTGTGATTGACACCTGAACTATAAACATTCACTCCCACCATCCTGTGTTTATCCAGCTTTCTTTCAAATGTACCTGAACTGGTTTGGTGAGATTTGGTGGTGTGTTGCTGCATCTTACAATGTCCCCACGTGAGGAACTTCAGAAAGGGAGCAGATCCTGTGAGGAAGTGACTATGTTACCATAAGACCCAGGAGCAGAAATTAGGCCATTCGGCCCATCGAGTCTGCTCCATTCTCCCGCCTTCTCCCCGTAACTTTTGATCCCCATACCAATCAAGAACCTATCTATCTCGGGCTTAAATACACTCAATGACCTGGTCTCCACAGCCTTCTGTGGCAATGAATTCCATAGATTCACCACTCTCTGGCTAAAGAAGTTTCTCCTCATCTCTGTTCTAAAAGGTCTTCCCTTTACTCTGAGGCTGTGCCCTCGGGTCCTAGTCTCTCCTACTAATGGAAACATCTTCCCCACATCCACTCTATCCAGGCCTTTCAGTATTCTGTAAGTTTCAATCAGATCCCCCCTCATCCTTCTAAACTCCATCGAGTACAGACCCAGAGTCCTCAAACGTTCCTCATATGTTAATCCTTTCATTCCTGGGATCGTTCTCGTGAAACTCTTCTGGACCCTCTCCAAGGCCAGCACATCCTTCCTGAGATACGGGGCCCAAAATTGCTCACAATATTCTAAATGTGGTCTGACCAGAGCCTTATAAAGCCTCAGCAGCACATCCCTGCTTTTATATTCTAGAGCTCTCGAAATAAATGCCAACATTGCATTTGCCTTCCTAACTACCGACTCAACCTGCAAGTTAACCTTAAGAGAATCCTAGACTAGGACTCCCAAGTCCCTTTGCACTCCAGATTTCTGAATTCTCTCCCCATTTAGAAAATAGTCTATGCCTCTATTCTTCCCACCAAAGTGCATGACCTCACACTTCCCCACGTTGTATTCCATCTGCCACTTCTTTGCCCATTCTCCTAACCTGTCCAAATCCTTCTGCAGCCTCCCCGCCTCCTCAATACTACCTGTCCCTCCACCTATCTTTGTATCATCTGCAAACTTAGCCAGAATGCCCTCAGTTCCTTCATCTAGATCATTAATGTATAAAGTGAAAAGTTGTGGTCCCAACACTGACCCCTGCGGAACTCCACTAGTCACCGGCCGCCATCCTGAGAAGGACCCCCTTATCCCCACTCTCTGCCTCCTGCCAGACAGCCAATCTTCTATCCATGCTGGTACCTTGCCTCTAACACCATGGGCTCTTATCTTACTGAGCAGCCTCCCGTGCGGCACCTTGTCAAAGGCCTTCTGGAAGTCCAAGTAGATAACATCCATTGGCTCTCCTTTGTCTAACCTACTCGTTACCTCCTCAAAGAATTCTAACAGATTTGTTAGGCATGACCTCCCCTTGATGAAACCATGCTGACTTTGCCCTATTTTACCATGCACTTCCAAGTATTCTGAAATCTCATCCTTAATAACGGACTCTAAAATCTTACCAATGACCGAGGTCAGGCTAATCGGCCTGTAATTTCCCGTCATTTGCCTCACTCCCTTCTTAAACAGGGGGGTTACATTAGTGATTTTCCAGTCCTCTGGGACCCTCCCTGACTCCAGTGATTCCTGAAAGATCACCACTAATGCCTCCACTATCTCTTCTGCTATCTCCTTCAGAACTCTGGGGTGTAATCCATCTGGTCCAGGTGATTTATCCACCTTCAGAGCTTTCAGTTTTCCTAGCACCTTCTCCTTGGTAATGGCCACCATACTCACCTCTGCCCCCCGACTCTCTTGAACTTTGGGGATGTCACTCGTGTCTTCCACTGTGAAGACTGACGCAAAGTACCTATTCAGTTCCTCCGCCATTTCTTTGTTCCCCACTACTACTTCTCCAGCATCATTTTCCAGCAGCCCAATGTCCACTTTTGCCTCTCTCTTACCCTTTATATATCTAAAAAAACTCTTGCAATCTTCTTTTATATTACTGGCTAGTTTACCCTCATATTTAATCTTCTCCCTCCTTATTTCTTTTTTAGTTGTCCTCTGTTGGTATTTGTAGGCTTCCCAATCCCCTGGTTTCCCACTGCTCTTCGCCGCATTGTATGCTTTCTCTTTAGCTTTTATGCTGTCCCTGACTTCCCTTGTCAGCCATGGTTGCCTCGTCCTCCCTTTAGTATGCTTCTTCTACGTAGGGATGAATTTTTGCTGTGTCTCCCAAATTACTCCCAGAAACTCCTGCCATTGCTGTTCCACTGTCTTTCCTGCTAGGCTCATCTCCCAGTCAATTCTGGCCAGCTCGTCCCTCATGTCTCTGTAGTTGCCTTTATTCAACTGAAATACCATGACATCTGATTCCAGCTTTTTCCTCTCAAATTGCAGGGAATATTCTGCCATATTATGGTCACTTCCTCCTAAGGGTTCCTTCACCTTAAGCTCCCTTATCAAATCTGCCTCATTACACATCACTAAATCTAGAATTGCCTGTTCCCTAGTGGGCTCCACCACAAGCTGCGCCAAAAACCCACATAACCTGTGTTACTGGAGTACAGTCTCCACTCTCACACATCCTGTGTTACTGGAGTACAGTCTCTTCTCTCATACCCTGTGTTACTGCAGTACAGCCTCCTCTCTCACACGCTGTGTTACTGGAGTACAGTCTCCTCTCACACACCCTGTGTTACTGGAGTACAGTCTCCTCTCCCACACCCTGTGTTACTGGAGTACAGTCTCCTCTCACACACCCTGTATTACTGGAGTACAGTCGCCTCACTCACACCCTGTGTTACTGGAGTACAGTCTCCTCTCCCACATCCTGTGTTACTGGAGTACAGCCCCCTCTCTCACACCCTGTGTTACTGGAGTACAGTCTCCTCTCCCACATCCTGTGTTACTGGAGTACAGTCACCTCTCCCACACCCTGTGTTACTGGAGTACAGTCTCCTCACCCACACACTGTGTTACTAGAGTAGTCTATTCTCCCACACGCTGTGTTGCTGGAGTACAGTCTCCTCTCGCATCCTGTGTTACTGGAAAACAGTCTCCTTTCCCAAACCCTGTGTTACTGGAGTACAGTCTCATCTCTCATTTCCTGTATGACTGGAGTACAGACTCCGCTCACATAACCTGTGTTACTGGAGTACAGTCTCCTCTCCCACATCCTGTGTTACTGGAGTACAGTCTCCTCTCCCACACCCTGTGTTACTGGAGTACAGTCTCCTCTCCCACACACTGTGTTACTGGAGTAGTCTAATCTCCCAAATGCTGTGTTACTGGAGTACAGTCTCCTCTCCCATATCCTGTGTTACTTGAGTACAGTCTCCTCTCCCACACCCTATGTTACTGGAGTACAGTCTCCTCTCCCATATCCTGTGTTACTGGAGTACAGTCTTCTCTCCCACACCCTGTGTTACTGGAGTACAGTCTCTTCTCTCACACCCTGTGTTACTGGAGTACAGTCACCTCTCTCCCACACCCTATGTTACTGGAGTACAGTCTCCTCTCTCACACACACTGTGTTACTGGAGTACAGTCTCCTCTCCCACTTCTTGTGTTACTGCAGTACAGTGTCCTCTCTCACACCCTGTATTAATTAAGTGCAGTCTCTTCTCTCACACCCTTTGTTACTGGAGTACAGTCTCCTCTCTCACACCCTGTGTTACTGGAGTACAGTCTCCTCTCTCACACCCTGTGTTACTAGAGTACAGTCTCCTCTCCCACATCCTGTGTTACTGGAGTACAGTCTCCTCTTTCATACCCTGTGTTACTGGAGTACAGTCTCCTCTCCCACACCCTGTGTTACGGGAGTACAGTCTCCTCTCCCACATCCTGGGTTACTGGAGTACAGTCTTCTCTCCCACACCCTGTGTTACTGGAGTACAGTCTTCTCTCCCACACCCTGTGTTACTGGTGTACAGTCTCCTCTCACACACCCTATGTTACTGGAGTACAGACTCCTCTCCCACATCCTGTGTTACTGGAGTACAGTCTCCTCTCCCACACCCTGTGTTACTGGAGTACAGTCTCCTC
This sequence comes from Isurus oxyrinchus, assembly GCA_026770705.1. NCBI lineage: Eukaryota > Metazoa > Chordata > Chondrichthyes > Lamniformes > Lamnidae > Isurus > Isurus oxyrinchus. The sequence continues at coordinate 889,988 of JANJGN010000003.1, read as the reverse complement.
TCCCACATCCTGTGTTACTGGAGTACAGCCCCCTCTCTCACACCCTGTGTTACTGGAGTACAGTCTCCTCTCCCACATCCTGTGTTACTGGAGTACAGCCCCCTCCCTCACACCCTGTGTTACTGGAGTACAGTCTCAATTCCCACATCCTGTGTTACTGGAGTACAGTCTCCGCTCTCACACCCTGTGTTACTGGAGTACACCTTCCTCTCCCACATCCTGTGTTACTGGAGTACAGTCTCCTCTCCCACATCCTGTGTTACTGGAGTACAGTCTCCTCTCCCACATCCTGTGTTACTGGAGTACAGTCTCCTCTCCCACACACTGTGTTACTGGAGTACAGCCCCCTCTCTCACACCCTGTGTTACTGGAGTACAGTCTCCTCTCTCACACCCTGTGTTACTGGAGTACAGTCTCCTCTCTCACAACCTGTGTTACTGGAGTACGGTCTCCTCTCACACACCCTGTGTTACTGGAGTACAGTCTCCTCTCCCACACCCTGTGTTACTGGAGTACAGTCTCCTCTCTCACACCCTGTGTTACTGGAGTACAGTCTTCTCTCTCACACCCTGTGTTACTGGAGTACAGCCCCCTCTCTCACACCCTGTGTTACTGGAGTACAGTCTCCTCTCTCACACCCTGTGTTACTGGAGTACAACTTCCTCTCCCACACCCTGTGTTACTGGAGTACAGTCTCCTCTCCCACACCCTGTGTTACTGGAGTACAGTCTCCTCTCTCACACCCTGTATTAATTAAGTACAGTCTCCTCTCCCACACCCTGTGTTACTGGAGTACAGTCTCCTCTCTCACACACACTGTGTTACTGGAGTACAGTCTCCTCTCTCACACACACTGTGTTACTGGAGTACAGTCTCCTCTCACACACCCTGTGTTACTGGAGTACAGTCTCCTCTCCCACACCCTGTGTTACTGGAGTACAGTCTCCTCTCACACACCCTGTATTACTGGAGTACAGTCGCCTCACTCACACCCTGTGTTACTGGAGTACAGTCTCCTCTCCCACATCCTGTGTTACTGGAGTACAGCCCCCTCTCTCACACCCTGTGTTACTGGAGTACAGTCTCCTCTCCCACATCCTGTGTTACTGGAGTACAGTCACCTCTCCCACACCCTGTGTAACTGGAGTACAGTCTCCTCACCCACACACTGTGTTACTAGAGTAGTCTATTCTCCCACACGCTGTGTTGCTGGAGTACAGTCTCCTCTCGCATCCTGTGTTACTGGAAAACAGTCTCCTTTCCCAAACCCTGTGTTACTGGAGTACAGTCTCATCTCTCATTTCCTGTATGACTGGAGTACAGACTCCGCTCACATAACCTGTGTTACTGGAGTACAGTCTCCTCTCCCACATCCTGTGTTACTGGAGTACAGTCTCCTCTCCCACACCCTGTGTTACTGGAGTACAGTCTCCTCTCTCACACCCTGTATTAATTAAGTACAGTCTCCTCTCCCACACCCTGTGTTACTGGAGTACAGTCTCCTCTCTCACACACACTGTGTTACTGGAGTACAGTCTCCTCTCTCACACACACTGTGTTACTGGAGTACAGTCTCCTCTCACACACCCTGTGTTACTGGAGTACAGTCTCCTCTCCCACACCCTGTGTTACTGGAGTACAGTCTCCTCTCACACACCCTGTATTACTGGAGTACAGTCGCCTCACTCACACCCTGTGTTACTGGAGTACAGTCTCCTCTCTCACACCCTGTGTTACTGGAGTACAGTCTCCTCTCCCACATCCTGTGTTACTGGAGTACAGTCACCTCTCCCACACCCTGTGTAACTGGAGTACAGTCTCCTCACCCACACACTGTGTTACTAGAGTAGTCTATTCTCCCACACGCTGTGTTGCTGGAGTACAGTCTCCTCTCGCATCCTGTGTTACTGGAAAACAGTCTCCTTTCCCAAACCCTGTGTTACTGGAGTACAGTCTCATCTCTCATTTCCTGTATGACTGGAGTACAGACTCCGCTCACATAACCTGTGTTACTGGAGTACAGTCTCCTCTCCCACATCCTGTGTTACTGGAGTACAGTCTCCTCTCCCACACCCTGTGTTACTGGAGTACAGTCTCCTCTCCCACACACTGTGTTACTGGAGTAGTCTAATCTCCCAAATGCTGTGTTACTGGAGTACAGTCTCCTCTCCCATATCCTGTGTTACTTGAGTACAGTCTCCTCTCCCACACCCTATGTTACTGGAGTACAGTCTCCTCTCCCATATCCTGTGTTACTGGAGTACAGTCTTCTCTCCCACACCCTGTGTTACTGGAGTACAGTCTCTTCTCTCACACCCTGTGTTACTGGAGTACAGTCACCTCTCTCCCACACCCTATGTTACTGGAGTACAGTCTCCTCTCTCACACACACTGTGTTACTGGAGTACAGTCTCCTCTCCCACTTCTTGTGTTACTGCAGTACAGTGTCCTCTCTCACACCCTGTATTAATTAAGTGCAGTCTCTTCTCTCACACCCTTTGTTACTGGAGTACAGTCTCCTCTCTCACACCCTGTGTTACTGGAGTACAGTCTCCTCTCTCACACCCTGTGTTACTAGAGTACAGTCTCCTCTCCCACATCCTGTGTTACTGGAGTACAGTCTCCTCTTTCATACCCTGTGTTACTGGAGTACAGTCTCCTCTCCCACACCCTGTGTTACGGGAGTACAGTCTCCTCTCCCACATCCTGGGTTACTGGAGTACAGTCTTCTCTCCCACACCCTGTGTTACTGGAGTACAGTCTTCTCTCCCACACCCTGTGTTACTGGTGTACAGTCTCCTCTCACACACCCTATGTTACTGGAGTACAGACTCCTCTCCCACATCCTGTGTTACTGGAGTACAGTCTCCTCTCCCACACCCTGTGTTACTGGAGTACAGTCTCCTCTCCCACATCCTGTGTTACTGGAGTACAGCCCCCTCTCTCACACCCTGTGTTACTGGAGTACAGTCTCCTCTCCCACATCCTGTGTTACTGGAGTACAGCCCCCTCTCTCAAACCCTGTGTTACTGGAGTACAGTCTCAATTCCCACATCCTGTGTTACTGGAGTACAGTCTCCGCTCTCACACCCTGTGTTACTGGAGTACACCTTCCTCTCCCACACCCTGTGTTACTGGAGTACAGTCTCCTCTCCCACACCCTGTGTTACTGGAGTACAGTCTCCTCTCCCACATCCTGTGTTACTGGAGTACAGTCTCCTCTCCCACACACTGTGTTACTGGAGTACAGCCCCCTCTCTCACACCCTGTGTTACTGGAGTACAGTCTCCTCTCTCACACCCTGTGTTACTGGAGTACAGTCTCCTCTCTCACAACCTGTGTTACTGGAGTACGGTCTCCTCTCACACACCCTGTGTTACTGGAGTACAGTCTCCTCTCCCACACCCTGTGTTACTGGAGTACAGTCTCCTCTCTCACACCCTGTGTTACTGGAGTACAGTCTTCTCTCTCACACCCTGTGTTACTGGAGTACAGCCCCCTCTCTCACACCCTGTGTTACTGGAGTACAGTCTCCTCTCTCACACCCTGTGTTACTGGAGTACAACTTCCTCTCCCACACCCTGTGTTACTGGAGTACAGTCTCCTCTCCCACACCCTGTGTTACTGGAGTACAGTCTCCTCTCTCACACACACTGTGTTACTGGAGTACAGTCTCCTCTCACACACCTTGTGTTACTGGAGTACAGTCTCCTCTCTCACACCCTGTATTAATTAAGTACAGTCTCCTCTCCCACACCCTGTGTTACTGGAGTACAGTCTCCTCTCTCACACACACTGTGTTACTGGAGTACAGTCTCCTCTCTCACACACACTGTGTTACTGGAGTACAGTCTCCTCTCACACACCCTGTGTTACTGGAGTACAGTCTCCTCTCCCACACCCTGTGTTACTGGAGTACAGTCTCCTCTCACACACCCTGTATTACTGGAGTACAGTCGCCTCACTCACACCCTGTGTTACTGGAGTACAGTCTCCTCTCCCACATCCTGTGTTACTGGAGTACAGCCCCCTCTCTCACACCCTGTGTTACTGGAGTACAGTCTCCTCTCCCACATCCTGTGTTACTGGAGTACAGTCACCTCTCCCACACCCTGTGTTACTGGAGTACAGTCTCCTCACCCACACACTGTGTTACTAGAGTAGTCTATTCTCCCACACGCTGTGTTGCTGGAGTACAGTCTCCTCTCGCATCCTGTGTTACTGGAAAACAGTCTCCTCTCCCACATCCTGTGTTACTGGAGTACAGTCTCCTCTTTCATACCCTGTGTTACTGGAGTACAGTCTCCTCTCCCACACCCTGTGTTACGGGAGTACAGTCTCCTCTCCCACATCCTGGGTTACTGGAGTACAGTCTTCTCTCCCACACCCTGTGTTACTGGAGTACAGTCTTCTCTCCCACACCCTGTGTTACTGGTGTACAGTCTCCTCTCACACACCCTATGTTACTGGAGTACAGACTCCTCTCCCACATCCTGTGTTACTGGAGTACAGTCTCCTCTCCCACACCCTGTGTTACTGGAGTACAGTCTCCTCTCCCACATCCTGTGTTACTGGAGTACAGCCCCCTCTCTCACACCCTGTGTTACTGGAGTACAGTCTCCTCTCCCACATCCTGTGTTACTGGAGTACAGCCCCCTCTCTCAAACCCTGTGTTACTGGAGTACAGTCTCAATTCCCACATCCTGTGTTACTGGAGTACAGTCTCCGCTCTCACACCCTGTGTTACTGGAGTACACCTTCCTCTCCCACACCCTGTGTTACTGGAGTACAGTCTCCTCTCCCACACCCTGTGTTACTGGAGTACAGTCTCCTCTCCCACATCCTGTGTTACTGGAGTACAGTCTCCTCTCCCACACACTGTGTTACTGGAGTACAGCCCCCTCTCTCACACCCTGTGTTACTGGAGTACAGTCTCCTCTCTCACACCCTGTGTTACTGGAGTACAGTCTCCTCTCTCACAACCTGTGTTACTGGAGTACGGTCTCCTCTCACACACCCTGTGTTACTGGAGTACAGTCTCCTCTCCCACACCCTGTGTTACTGGAGTACAGTCTCCTCTCTCACACCCTGTGTTACTGGAGTACAGTCTTCTCTCTCACACCCTGTGTTACTGGAGTACAGCCCCCTCTCTCACACCCTGTGTTACTGGAGTACAGTCTCCTCTCTCACACCCTGTGTTACTGGAGTACAACTTCCTCTCCCACACCCTGTGTTACTGGAGTACAGTCTCCTCTCCCACACCCTGTGTTACTGGAGTACAGTCTCCTCTCTCACACACACTGTGTTACTGGAGTACAGTCTCCTCTCACACACCTTGTGTTACTGGAGTACAGTCTCCTCTCTCACACCCTGTATTAATTAAGTACAGTCTCCTCTCCCACACCCTGTGTTACTGGAGTACAGTCTCCTCTCTCACACACACTGTGTTACTGGAGTACAGTCTCCTCTCTCACACACACTGTGTTACTGGAGTACAGTCTCCTCTCACACACCCTGTGTTACTGGAGTACAGTCTCCTCTCCCACACCCTGTGTTACTGGAGTACAGTCTCCTCTCACACACCCTGTATTACTGGAGTACAGTCGCCTCACTCACACCCTGTGTTACTGGAGTACAGTCTCCTCTCCCACATCCTGTGTTACTGGAGTACAGCCCCCTCTCTCACACCCTGTGTTACTGGAGTACAGTCTCCTCTCCCACATCCTGTGTTACTGGAGTACAGTCACCTCTCCCACACCCTGTGTTACTGGAGTACAGTCTCCTCACCCACACACTGTGTTACTAGAGTAGTCTATTCTCCCACACGCTGTGTTGCTGGAGTACAGTCTCCTCTCGCATCCTGTGTTACTGGAAAACAGTCTCCTTTCCCACACCCTGTGTTACTGGAGTACAGTCTCATCTCTCATTTCCTGTATGACTGGAGTACAGACTCCGCTCACATAACCTGTGTTACTGGAGTACAGTCTCCTCTCCCACATCCTGTGTTACTGGAGTACAGTCTCCTCTCCCACACCCTGTGTTACTGGAGTACAGTCTCCTCTCCCACACACTGTGTTACTGGAGTAGTCTAATCTCCCAAATGCTGTGTTACTGGAGTACAGTCTCCTCTCCCATATCCTGTGTTACTTGAGTACAGTCTCCTCTCCCACACCCTATGTTACTGGAGTACAGTCTCCTCTCCCATATCCTGTGTTACTGGAGTACAGTCTTCTCTCCCACACCCTGTGTTACTGGAGTACAGTCTCTTCTCTCACACCCTGTGTTACTGGAGTACAGTCACCTCTCTCCCACACCCTATGTTACTGGAGTACAGTCTCCTCTCTCACACACACTGTGTTACTGGAGTACAGTCTCCTCTCCCACTTCTTGTGTTACTGCAGTACAGTGTCCTCTCTCACACCCTGTATTAATTAAGTGCAGTCTCTTCTCTCACACCCTTTGTTACTGGAGTACAGTCTCCTCTCTCACACCCTGTGTTACTGGAGTACAGTCTCCTCTCTCACACCCTGTGTTACTGGAGTACAGTCTCCTCTCTCACACCCTGTGTTACTAGAGTACAGTCTCCTCTCCCACATCCTGTGTTACTGGAGTACAGTCTCCTCTTTCATACCCTGTGTTACTGGAGTACAGTCTCCTCTCCCACACCCTGTGTTACGGGAGTACAGTCTCCTCTCCCACATCCTGGGTTACTGGAGTACAGTCTTCTCTCCCACACCCTGTGTTACTGGAGTACAGTCTTCTCTCCCACACCCTGTGTTACTGGTGTACAGTCTCCTCTCACACACCCTATGTTACTGGAGTACAGACTCCTCTCCCACATCCTGTGTTACTGGAGTACAGTCTCCTCTCCCACACCCTGTGTTACTGGAGTACAGTCTCCTCTCCCACATCCTGTGTTACTGGAGTACAGCCCCCTCTCTCACACCCTGTGTTACTGGAGTACAGTCTCCTCTCCCACATCCTGTGTTACTGGAGTACAGCCCCCTCTCTCACACCCTGTGTTACTGGAGTACAGTCTCAATTCCCACATCCTGTGTTACTGGAGTACAGTCTCCGCTCTCACACCCTGTGTTACTGGAGTACACCTTCCTCTCCCACACCCTGTGTTACTGGAGTACAGTCTCCTCTCCCACACCCTGTGTTACTGGAGTACAGTCTCCTCTCCCACATCCTGTGTTACTGGAGTACAGTCTCCTCTCCCACACACTGTGTTACTGGAGTACAGCCCCCTCTCTCACACCCTGTGTTACTGGAGTACAGTCTCCTCTCCCACACCCTGTGTTACTGGAGTACAGTCTCCTCTCTCACAACCTGTGTTACTGGAGTACAGTCTCCTCTCACACACCCTGTGTTACTGGAGTACAGTCTCCTCTCCCACACCCTGTGTTAGTGGAGTTCAACTTCCTCTACCACACCCTGTGTTACTGGAGTACAGCCCCCTCTCTCACACCCTGTGTTACTGGAGTACAGTCTCCTCTCTCACACCCTGTGTTACTGGAGTACAACTTCCTCTCCCACACCCTGTGTTACTGGAGTACAGTCTCCTCTCCCACACCCTGTGTTACTGGAGTACAGTCTCCTCTCTCACACACACTGTGTTACTGGAGTACAGTCTCCTCTCACACACCTTGTGTTACTGGAGTACAGTCTCCTCTCTCACACACACTGTGTTACTGGAGTACAGTCTCCTCTCTCACACACACTGTGTTACTGGAGTACAGTCTCCTCTCTCACACACACTGTGTTACTGGAGTACAGTCTCCTCTCCCACACCCTGTGTTACTGGAGTACAGTCTCCTCTCTCACACCCTTTGTTACTGGAGTACAGTCTCCTCTCTCACACCCTTTGTTACTGGAGTACAGTCTCCTCTCTCACACCCTGTGTTACTGGAGTACAGTCTCCTCTCCTACACCCTGTGTTACTGGAGTACAGCCCCCTCTCTCACACCCTGTGTTACCGGAGTACAGTCTCCTCTCCCACACCCTGTGTTACTGGAGTACAGTCTCCTCTCTCACACCCTGTGTTACTGGAGTACAGTCTCCTTTCCCACATCCTGTGTTACTGGAGTACAGTCTCCTCTCCCACACCCTGTGTTACTGGAGTACAGTCTCCTCTCTCACACACTGTGTTACTGGAGTACAGTCTCCTTTCTCACACCCTTTGTTACTGGAGTACAGTCTCCTTTCCCACATCCTGTGTTACTGGAGTACAGTCTCCTCTCCCACACCCTGTGTTACTGGAGTACAGCCCCCTCTCACACACCCTGTGTTACTGGAGTACAGCCCCCTCTCTCACACCCTGTGTTACTGGAGTACAGTCTTCTCTCCCACACCCTGTGTTACTGGAGTACAGCCCCCTCTCTCACACACACTGTGTTACTGGAGTACAGTCTCCCCTCACACATCCTGTGTTACTGGAGTACAGTCTCCTCTCTCACACCCTGTGTTACTGGAGTACAGTCTCCTCTCCCACACCCTGTGTTACTGGAGTACAGTCTCCTTTCACACATCCTGTGTTACTGGAGTACAATCTCCTCTCTCACACATCCTGTGTTACTGGAGTACAGTCCCCTCTCCTACACCCTGTGTTACTGGAGTTCAGTCTCCTTTCCCACATCTTGTGTTACTGGAGTACAGTCTCCTCTCCCACATCCTGTGTTACTGGAGTACAGTCTCCTCTCCCACACTCTGTGTTACTGGAGTACAGTCTCCTCTCCCACACCCTGTGTTACTGGAGTACAGTCTCCTCTCCCACATCCTGTGTTACTGGAGTACAGCCCCCTCTCTCACACCCTGTGTTACTGGAGTACAGTCTCCTCTCTCACACACAGTGTTACTGGAGTACAGTCTCCTCTCTCACACACTGTGTTACTGGAGTACAGCCGCCTCTCACACATCCTGTGTTACTGGAGTACAGTCTCCTCTCACATACACTGTGTTACTGGAGTACAGTCTCCTCTCACATACACTGTGTTACTGGAGTACAGTCTTTTCTCCCACATCCTGTCAACAGATTGAGCTTTGCTGAAATTTCAGGCTGATTAAAGGGAGAAAATTTCATTGGAAACTGCGGAAAATAACCATGTTAAACCCATGCAATCACTGAAATCAAATTGTTCGTGTGAGAATACCCTGAATAACAAGCCACTTTGAGACCCTTATAGTCCCCAAGCTTTAACCACAGATCCACTGAACTATGCACAAAGCCTCTCCTACCCCACCCAGAGCCACACAGTGTCCACATCACCCCAGATTCCCACAGACCCCAATATCCCCTCAGTGATAGTGAAGGAACAGTGATATATTTCCAAGTCAGGATGGTGAGTGACTTGGAGGGGAACTTCCAGGTGGTGGTGTTCCCATCTATCTGCTGCCCTTGTCCTTCTAGATGGTAGTGGTCGTGGGTTTGGAAGGTGTTGTATACGGTGAATTCCTGCAGTGCATCTTGTAGATGGTACACACTGCTGCTACTGTGTGTCGGTGGTGGAGGGAGTGAATGTTTGTGGATGGGGTGCCAATCATGCGGGCTGCTTTGTCCTGGATGGTGTCAAGCTTCTTGAGTGTTGTGGGAGCTGCACTCATCCAGGCAAGTGGACAGTATTCCATCACACTCCTGACTTGTGCCTTGTAGATGGTGGACAGGCTTTGGGGAGTCAGGAGGTGAGTTACTCTTTGCAGAATTCCTCGCCTCTGACCTGTTCTTGTAGCCATAGTGTTTATATGGCTAGTCCACTTCAGTTTCTGGTCAACACTAACCCCCCAGAATGTCGATAGTGTGGGATTCAGTGATGGTAATGCCGTTGAACATCAGGGGGTAATGTTGGATTCTCTCTTGTTGGAGATGGTCATTGCCTGATACTTGTGTGGTGTGAAAGTTACTTGCCACTTGTCAGTCCAAGCCTGGTTATTGTCCAAGTCTTGCTGCATTTGGACATGGACTGCTTCAGTATCTGAGGAGTTGTGAATGGTGCTGAACATTGTGCAATCATCAGCGAACATCCCCACTTCTGACCTTATGATGGAAGGAAGGTCATTGATGAAGCAGCTGAAGATGGTTGGGCTGAGGACACTACCCTGAGGAACTCCTGCAGTGATGTCCTGGAGCTGAGATGACTGACCTCCAACAACCACAACCATCTTCCTTTGTGCTGGATATGACTCCAACCAGAGAGTTTTCCTCCTGATTCCCATTGACTCCAGTTTTGCTCGGGCTCCTTGATGCCACACTCAATCAAATGCTGCCTTGATGTCAAGGGCAGTCACTCTCACCTCACTTCATGCCCACCCGATAAGGGGCAATGCTTTTTCTTGTTTACCTTACCTAAACCTGTCATCATCTTGTACAGCCCTATCAAATCCCCCCGCAATCTCCTTCGCTCCAAGGAGAATAACCCCAGCTTCTCCAACCTCACCTTGTAACTAAAATCCCTCATCCCTGGGATCATTCTGGTAAATCCTCTCTCACCCTCTCAGGGACCCTCACATCCTTCCTAAAGTGTGGTGACCAGAACTGGACACAAGACCCTAGTTGTGGCCTAACCAGAGCTTTATAAATCTCTCTTGGAAGACCATATACACCACACCATGTCACACTTCCATTGTCACTTGTTGTCCCATTCTGCTAGCCTATCCCTGACCATGTTTCTGTCCTGAGAAAGGATTTGAAAACTATGAAAGGCTTTGATGAGTGAAAGAGGAAAGACTACCCCCACCCACAAGAGCATCAATGATGAGGGATCCTCAATTTAAAATAGTCACTGAGAGACTGAGGAGGGAGATGGGGAGAAATGGATTTACACAAGTGATAGAGGAGGTAGCAATGCTTTAGGAGTGCTGTTTTTGGCTGCAGCAGAGTGCTTCAGTTGGAGTTTGGTGACTGAGGTTAAATTCCATCTAAAGTTTTGTCTTTCATTAATTTAGCAATTAACTAAAAACTGCTGTTAAGGTTGGAAGAAGGTGAGTTTTAATCCATCCTTAAGACACGCTCATACAGGCTCCGCTTGCAGCTGCAGCTAGTTAATTATATAACTGGCTTCATCAAGGGGAGGCGATGGTGTGGTGGTATTGTCACGGGACTAATAATCCAGAGACCCAGGGTCATACTCTGGGGACCCAGGTTTGAATCTCAGCACAACAGAATTAAAAAATCTGATGATGACCATGAAACCATTGTCGATTGTTGTAAAAACCCATCTGGTTCACTAATGTCCTTTAGGGAAGGAAATCTAGCGTCCTTACCCAGTCTGGCCTACACGTGACTCCAGACCCACAGCAATGTGATTAACTATTAAATGTCCTCTGAAATGGCCTAACAAGCCACTCAGTTGTATCAAACCAATACAGTCTCAAAAAAGGAATAAAACTGGATGGACCACCCGGCCTTCACTGTCACTGGGTCAAAACCCTGGAACTCCCTCCCTAACAGCACTGTGGGTGTACCTACACCACATGGACTGCAGCGGTTCAAGAAGGCAGCTCACCACCACCTTCTCAAGGGCAACTAGGGATGGTTAATAAATGCTGGCCCAGCCAGTGAAGCCCACATCCCATGACTGAATTAAAAAAAAACAGGTTTTCAGAAGCTAGGTTCAGAGAGTTTAACAGTAGGCTGTCTTATCATGCTGACTTTGTCTGCACTCGAGTGCTGTGTTTGGCTGCAGTCGAGTGTTTCATTTGGAATTTGGTGACTGAGGGAGTTCACTGAGGAGGGAGGAGGTGCTCCTTTCCTTTTCTAACTTTCCTCAAAGCAGAACAGCAGCATTGGTAAGTAGGACCTAGTAAGTAAATTACAAAGGTGTAATATTTTTAAACAAATTGCTGTAATTGGATTTAATTGAAAAGCACCAGGAATAAGGGAAATTTAGGGGCAATATAATAAAGTAATATAAATAATCCAAAGTAGGACAAAGTTAATATAAGGGAAGTAATGTTAAGACATGACAGGGCAGCTCAGTCCCGTGGAATGCTTGTCCTGTAATATGTGGGAAGTCATGGACGTTACCGGTATCCTAGACGACCACATGTGCAGGAAGTGCTGTCAGCTGCAGAAACTTGAGCTCCAGGTTTCAGAGCGCGAGCGGCGGCTGGAGTCACTGTGGCACATCCATGAGGCCGAGGTGGATAGTACATTCAGAGAGGTGGTCACACCGCAGCTTAAGGGCCTGGAGACAGAGAGGGAAGGGGTGACCACCAGGCAGCCCAAGAGAAGTGGGCAGGTAGTGCAGGTGTCCCCTGGGGTCCTGCTCACAAATCGATTTTCCATTTTGGAAGCTGGTGAGGGCGCTGGCTCCTCAGAGGAGAGCAGTCAGAGCCAAGTTTGTGGCACCACGAGCGGCTCAGCTGTACAGGAGGGGAGGAAGAAGAAAGGAAGAGCTATAGTGATAGGGGAGTCATTGGTTAGGATCAGACAGTTGTTTCTGTGGCTATAGATGTGACTCCAGGATGGTATGTTGCCTCCTTGATGCCAGGGTCAAGGATGTCACAGGGCAGCTGCAGAACATTCTTCTGTGGGAGGGTGAACAGGCAGAGGTGGTGGTCCGTGTTGGGACTAATGACTGAAGTAGGAAGTGGGATGTGGTCCTGCAATCAGAAGTTAGGGAGCTAGGCAGAAAATTAACAAGCAGGACCTCAAATGTAGTAATTTCCGGATTACTCCCAGTGCCACATGTCAGTGAGTACAGAAATAGAAGGATAAGGCAGATGAATGTGTGGCTGGAAAGATGGTGCAGGAGGGAGGGCTTTAGATTCCTGGGACACTGGGACTGGCTCTGGGGGAGATGGCACCTGTACAAGACGGGCGGGCTGTACCTGAACAGAGCTGGGTCTGAGAGCCTTGTGGGGAGTTTTGCTAGTACTGTTGGGAGGGTTTTAAACTAACTCAGCAGGGGTGTGGGAACAAGGGAAAATATTAGCGAGGAATACCAGGGTGCACAAAATACTGGGAGGGACAGAAAGCACTAGTACAGAGAATAGTAAACTAATAGGTAAAGTCAGGGTAAGGGAGAAAGTAACAAAATCTAAATCAGGGTTACTATGCATGTATGTGAATGCCGGAGTGTGGTAAATAAGATTGGGGAGTTACAGGCGCAGATTGCCATGTGGAAATATGATGTTGTGGCGATAACAGAGACCTGGCTCAAGGAAGGGCAGAACTGGGTGTTAAATATTCCCAGGTACAAGATGTTGAGGAGAGATAAGAAAGGAAGGAAAGGACGAGGGTGGCGGTATTGGTTAAGGAGAGCATTGCAGTGCTGGAAAAAGAGGATGTCCCAGAGGGTTCAAGGAGCAAATCTATTTGACTAGCGCTAAGGAACAAAAAGGATACAATTACATTGCTCGGTGTGGTCTATGGATCACCAAATAGTGAGAAGGACGTAGAGGAACAAATCTGCAGGGAAATTACAGAGAGATGCAGGCATTATAGAGTAGTTATGATGGGGGACTGTAATTACCCGAATGTAGACTGGGACAAGGGTAGTGTAAAGGGTGGAGAGGGGCAAAAGTTCCTAGATTGTGTTCAGGAGAATTTTCTCCAGCTGTCTGTGTCCAATCCAACAAGAAAAGATGCACTGTTGGACCTGCTTCTTGGAAATGAGGTGGGCCAAGTGGATCAAGTGTCAGTGGGGGAGCATTTAGGAGACAGTGATCATTGTATTGTATGTTTTAGGATGATGATAGAAAAGGACGATAGGCAATCCAGGATAAGAATAATTAACTGGACAAGAGCCGACTTCAATGGGGCAAGAACGGAGCTGGGCCAGATAGACTGGAATGAAAGATTGGCAGGTAAAACTGTAGCTGAACAATGGGCTACCTTCAAAAAAGAATTGGTTCGGGCACAGTGAAGGTATATTCCATCGAAAGAGAAAGGTAGGGCAAACACATCCAGAACTCCCTGGATGAAAAAGGAGATTGAAATTAAGATAAAGAAGAAAAAGTGTGTTTATGACAGGTGTCAGGTAGAAAATACAATTGAGAACCAAGAGGATTACAGAAGGTTCAGAGAGGAGGTGAAAAAACATATTAGAGAAGCAAAGAGGGATTATGGGAAAAGACTGGCAGCCAACAGAAAGGGAAATCCCAAAGTCTTCTATAGACATAGATAGTAAAAGGGTGGGGTCAGAGACTTAAAAGGGAATTTACACATGGACGAAGGGGCCATGGCTGAGGTATTAAATGAATACTTTGCATCCGTCTTTACCAAGGAGGTAGATGCTACCCAGGCCATGGTGACAGACGAAGAAACTCTGTCACTAGAAGGGTTTAAAATTGATAAGGAGGAAGTGTTGAATAGACTGTTGGTACTTAAAGTTGACAAGACACCGGGACCGGATGAGATGCATCCAACGATATTGAAGGAAGTGAGAGTAGAAATTGCAGGGGCACTGGCCATGATCTTTCAGTCTTCCCTAGACTCAGGGGTGGTGCCAGAGGACTGGAGAATTGCAAACATTACAACCTTGTTCAAAAAAGGTTGTAAGGATAAGCCCAGCAATTACAGACCAGTCAGTTTAACTTCAGTGGTGGGGAAGATTCTAGAAACAATTATTCAGGATAGAATTAGTCGTCACATGGAAAAATATGGGTTGGTAAGGATGATACGAAGCTTGGGGGTGTTGTGAACTGTGAGGAGGATGGTGTGGAACTTCAAGAGGACATAGACAAGTTGGTGGAGTGGGCAGGTAGGAGACAGATGAAGTTCAGTGCGGAGAAGTGACCTGCCAATGGCCATAAGTAATTGAGGAAATCAATGGACCTGCCTGTCTAACCTGGCGGGCTTCTGAAAAAACATGAAACTTTCTCCACAGGCAGGTTGAGGTTTCATGAGGGATTGGAAATGTTTACGAAATATTGAAATAAAAGAAATGGACATGGCCCAGCTCCTGTGACACTGTCACATGAGGGGACATGTCAGGAATTTTTTTTCACACTTCTAAAACTTTTTTAAACTTCCAGCGATTTCCCTGAAGCTGCACTTTGTCTCAGGGAGATCTGTGCGCTCTTTCGTGCCCATGTGCACAAGGAACATGGAAACTAGGAGCAGGAGTAGGCCATTCAGCCCTTCGAGCCTGCTCTGCCATTCATTATGATCATGGCTGATCATCCAACTCAATAGCCTGCTCCCACTTTCTCCCCATACCCTTTGATCCCTTTCGCTTTATCTAACTCCTTCTTGAAGAGTGCACTCCCAGCTCAGGGCATCACCCCCACCCGCCCGCACAGGGAGCACTCAGCGCTTCCGAGTGGACATCACGCTGGGCGGGCCTTAATTGGCACGCCAATGTAAAATGGAGGCGCGCCCCCAACTGGGGGGTGCCGATTAGGAACCCTCCTGCCCATGCCCACTCCCACGCATCCTCCCAATGGGGGGAAGATGTTGCACATAGTATCCTGGGCTTTATTAATAGGGTATAGTGTACAAGAGCAAGGAGGTTATACTGAATTTATATAAAACACTGGTCAGACCTCAGCTGGAGTATTGTGTACAGTTCTGGGTGCCACATTATAGGAGGGATGTGAACACATTGGAGAGAGTGCAGAAGAGGTTTACAAGAATGGTTCCAGGGATGAGACACTTCAGTTATGAGGATAGATTGGAGAGGTTGGGTCTGTTCTCCTTGGAGAGAAGGCGGCTGAGAGGAGATTTGATAGAGATGTTCAAAATCATGAGGGGGCTGGACAGAGTAGATAGGGAGAAGCTGTTCCCACTCATAAAAGGATCAAGAACGAGAGGGCACAGATTTAAAGTGTTTTGCAAAAGAAGCAAATGTGATATGGGAAAAAACTTTTTCACACAGCGGGTGGTTCAGGTCTGGAATTCACTGCCTGGAAGTTGGTGGAGGCAGGTTCAATCGAGGCATTCGAGAGGGCATTAGATGATTATTTGAATAGAAACAAGCTGCAATGATATCAGGGGCCCTGGCAGTAATTTTCAAATCCTCTCTGGCTACAGGTGAGGTGCCAGAGGACTGGAGGAGTGCTAACATTGTCCCAACATTAAAAAAGGGAGGAAGGGAACCTACAGGTCAGTCAGCCTGACCTCGGTAGTGGGGAAGTTACTAGAAAGAATTCTGCGGGACAGAATATACCTGCACTTGGAGAGACACGGATTAATCAGGGATAGTCAGCATGGATTTGTTAAGGGAAGGCCGTGTTTGACAAATTTGATGGAATTTTTTGAGGTAACCAGGAGTGTTGATGAGGGTAATGTATTTGATGTGGTCTACATGGACCTTAGCAAGGCTTTTGATCAGGTCTTCTTTTAATATTTGTTCATGGGATGTGGATGTCACTGGTATTTTATTACCCATCCCTAATTGCCCTTGTTTGATAGCATTTAAGAGTCAGCCACATTGCTGTGGGTCTGGAGTCACGTGTAGGCCAGACCAGGTAAGGACAGCAGATTTCCTTCCCTAAAGGACATTAGTGACCCAGATGGGTTTTTATAACAATCAGCAACAGTTTCATGGTCATCATCAGACTTGTAATTCCAGGTTTTTATTATTGAATTCGAATCCCGTCACAGCAGATGGTGGAATTTGAGTCCCCAGAGCATTACCCTGGGCCTCTGGATTACCAGCCCAGTGACAACAGCACTACATCACTGCCTCCCCCCCATGACTGGTCATGAAAGTAAGAGTCCATGGGATCTGGGGTCTGAGCGATGAGGAAAAGTTGGATAGGCTGGGATTGTTTTCCTTGGAGCAGCGAAGGTTGAGAGGGGACCTGATAGAGGTGGATAAGATTTTGAGGGGCGTAGATAGGGTGGATAGGAAGGTACTGTTTCCATTAGTAGGGGGGTCAATAACCAGGGGGCATAGATTTAAGGTAAGTACAAGGCTAAGAGGGGAGTTGAGGAGAATTTTTTTCACCCAGAGGGTGGTGGGAATCTGGAACTCACTTCCTGAAAGGGTGGTTGAGTCAGAAACTCTTGTAACATCTAAGAAATATTTAGATATTCACTTGTGTTGCCATAGCCTCCAGGGAAATGGGCCAAGTGCTGGGAAATGGGATTAGTGTAGACAGATCTTTGCTGACCGACACGGACACAATGGGCCGAATGGCCTCTTTCTGTGCTGTAAACGTCCATGAGTCAATGGGAAAGGCAGGGCAATGGCACTAGGTAATAATGTTCACTTGCAGACCTGGTGCAGACACGATGGGCCAAATGGCTTCCTCCTGTGCCATTAATATTCTGTGATTCTGAACATTGGGAGTGGGTGAGTCAGAGACACTTTATCTCAGAAAGCTGATCCTTTCCACTCCACCCTCCAGAGGCACCAGATCTCACACGCTGGAGCTGTGACGATCCTGACCAGAGTCTGTGGCTCACACTCAAGATTCTCACCGCTGTGCTGCCCTGTCTCTCTCTCTCTCACTCCCTCCTCTCTGGCTGTCCTGTCTCTCCCACTCTTCCCTTTATCCCTCCCCTTCCCCCTTTCCCTCACTCTCTTTTTCTCCCTCTCTCCCTCCCTCTCTCTCTCTCTGCCTCAGCTCTGTGCTGTGCCAGTAGTTATCCTGACTGTAGTTTGAAGGTGAATGGGTTCAGCTGACACTGCCTGGTCTCTCTGTCTCTGCTCAGTGTTTGTGTGAAACTCCAATTTAAAATGACCTTCAGCTTCTGCCAGAGCACAGAACTCGTGACAGGTGAATGTAAAGAGTTGGAGCTCGGAGTCAGCTACTGGCAAGAAACATCAGCTGGGGGAGGGGGGAATGGCGGCAGGGTGCTGCGGATGGGCTATTAGGGATGGGTATACTAGTGTATGGGGGTATTATTGGGGCTCAGGGCTATGGATGCACAGGTTATGGGGGTACTGGGGTGGAGGGAGCAGGCACACAGGTGAATGGGGTATGGGGGGGCACTGGGGGATGGGGGTACTGGGTAAGGGGGCACTGGGGGATGGGGATACTGGGTGAGGGGGCAATGGGGGATGGGGATACGAGAGGAGGGGGCCACTGGGGGATGGGGGTGTTAGAGAAGGTGGGCACTGGGGGTTGTGGGTGCTGGGTGAGGGGGCCACTGGGGGATGGGGTTACGAAAGGAGGGGTCCACTGGGGGATGGGGGTACTAGAGAAGGTGGGCACTGGGGGATGGGGGTACTGGTGGGTGAGCAGCATGGGTAGGAGGGCAATGGGGAGGTGGTACTGGGGGAGGGATGAGCAGGGTTTACTGGGAACTTGTAATGATGGCTGGTTGTTGGATCAGTTTTGTCTCCCTCTGGCAGTGTGTAAGCACTGGGACGGTAGGCTGCCTCTGGGGTAACAGTGACAGTCACTGCATACCTGCTGTTAGTGACAGGGAGCAGTGTACAGACCCCATTGTGTGAGGTATCACTCGGGCACTTCAATACTAGAATACTGTCTACAGTTTGGTCTCCTTATCTGAAAAACTGTAATTGTGTTAGCAGCAGTCAGAGAACGTTGTATGACCATAAGACATAGGAGCAGAAGTAGACCATTCGGCCCATCGATTCTGCTCCACCATTCAATGAGATCATGGCTGATCTGATAATCCTCAACTCCACTTTCCAGCCTTTTCCCCATTACCCTTGATTCCCTTACTGATTAAAAATCTGTCTATCTCAGCCTTGAATATACTCAACGACCCAGCCTCTACAGCCCTCTGCGGTAAAGAATTCCACAGATTGACTACCTTCTGAGAGAAGAAATTCCTCCTCATCTCTGTTTTAAATGGGTGCCCCCTTACTCTGAGATGATGCCCTCTGGCCCTAGACTCTCCCACAAGGGGAAACAACCTCTCAGTATCTACCCTGTCAAGCCCTCTAAGAATCTTATATGTTTCAATAAGGTCGCCTCTCATTCTTCTAAACTCCAATGAGTACAGGCCCAACCTACTCAACCTCTCCTCATAAGAAAATCCCTCCATACCCGGCATCAACCTAGTGAACCTTCTCTGTACTGCCTCCAATGTCAGTATATCTTTCCTTAGATAAGGGGACCAAAACTGTTCACAGTATTCTAGGTGTGGTCTAACTAGTGCTTTGTATAGTTTTAGTAAGACTTCCCTATATTTATACTCCATTCCCTTTGTAATAAAGGCCAACATTCCCTTTGCCTTCCCTATTACCTGTTGAACTTGTATGTTAGCTTTTTGTGATTCATGCACGAGGACCCCCAAATCCCTCTGTGCTGCAGCTTTCTGCAGTCTTTCTCCATTTAAATAATATTCAGCTCCTCTATTCTTCCTGCCAAAGTGCATTACCTCACATTTTCCCACATTATATTCCATCTGCCAAGTTTTTTCCCACTCACCTAACTGTCTATATCCCTCTGTAGACTACTTGTATCATCCGCACCATTTGCCTTCTCACCTATTTTTGTGTCATCCACAAACTTGGCGATAGTACATTCATTTCCCTCATCCAAATCATTAATATATATTGTAAATAATTGAGGACCCAGCACTGATCCCTGTGGCACACTAAAAAGCAGGTCAGAGGTTGGGAATCGTGCGATGAGTAACTCACCTCCTGACTCCCCAAAGCCTGTCCACCATCTACAAGACACAAGTCAGGAGTGTGATGGAATACTCCCCACTTGCCTGGATGAGTGCAGCTCCCAAACACTCAAGAAGCTTGACACCATCCAGGACAAAGCAGCTCGTTTGATTGGCACCACATCCACAAACATTCACTCCCTCCACCACCGACGCACAGTAGCAGCAGTGTGTACCATCTACAAGATGCACTGCAGGAACTCACCAAGGCTCCTTAGACAGCACCTTCCAACCCATGACCACCACCATCTAGAAAGACAAGGACAGTAGATAGATGGGAACACCACCACCTGGAAGTTCCCCTCCAAGTCACTCACCATCCTGACTTGGAAATATATCACCGTTCCTTCACTGTCACTGGGTCAAAATCCTGGAACTCCCTCCCTAACAGCACTGTGGGTGTACCTACACCACATGGACTGCAGCGGTTCAAGAAGGCAGCTCACCACCACCTTCTCAAGGGCAATTAGGGATGGGTAGTAAATGCTGGTCCAGCCAGCGAAACCCACATCCTGTGAATGAATAAAAAAAAGGAAACTGTCCTGAATACACTCTATGAATTCTTCCTCGTGTCTACCTCTGCCAAGTTGATTTTCCCAATGTACATGAAGATTAAAGTCACCCATGATTAATGTACTGCCTTTTTTACATGCCCTCATTATCTCCTGATCTATTCTCTGTCCTACAGTTTAGCTACTGTTAGGAGACCTATAGACGACTCGCACCAGTGTCGTCTTCATCTTGGTATTTCTTACCTCCACCCATATGGATTCTACATCATCTGATCCAAGATCATTTCTTGCTATCGTACTTATTCCATCTCATATTAACAAAGCTACCCCACCACCCTTTCCTTCCTGCCTGTCCTTTCGAAAAATCACATACCCCTGAATATTTAGTTTCCAGCTTTGATCTCCCTGTAACCATGTCTCTATAATGGCTATAAGATCATGCTCATTAATCTCAATTTGTGCCGTTAATTCATTTATTTTGTTCAAATGCTACGTGCATTTAAGTAAAGGGCTATTAATTTTGCCTTTTTACCATTTTTTCCCCCTTTGACCCTATTTGCTGCTGTGATGTTATGTTTGTACATTCTGCCCCATCCTGTCACACTCTGGGTATCATTGCCTAAATAGCTGGCCTGCAATGCTGCCATATCATAGAGTCATAAAGGTCTACAGCACAGAAAAAGGCCATTCAGCCCATCAAGTCTGCGCCAGCCAAACAAGTACTATTCTAATCCCATTTTCCAGCACTAGGCCCACAGCCATATATGCCATGTCATCGCAAGTGCACATCCAAATACTACTTAAATGTTATAAGTGATCCTTTTGCTTTGTAAGCCTACGTATCCCCTCCCCAGAACCCTCCCCCTCTCAGTTTAAAGCCCCTCTAGTTATTCGATTCACCAGATCACGGATCCCAGCAGGGTTCAAGTGAAACCCATCCCACTGGAACAGCTCCCTTCTACCCCAGTACTGGTGCCAGTGCCCCATGAACTGAAACCCATTCCACCCACACCAACCTTAGAATTACGCATTTAACTCCTTGACTTTATTTACCCTCTGCCAGTTTGCCCGTGGCTCAGGTAGTAATCCTGCGATTATTAACTTGGAGGTCCTGCTTTTTAATTTAGCTCCTAACTGTTCAAGTTCTTTCGGCAGAACCTCCTTTCTGGTCCTATCAATGTTGTTGGTACCAACATGGACAATGAGAACTGGATCCCTCCCCTCCCATTCCAAGTTCCTCTCCAGCCCTGAGGAGATGTCCTTAACCCTGGCACTGGGCAGGCAACACAGCCTTTGGGACTCACATTCACGGCTGCAGAGAACAGTATCTATCCACCTAATTATACCATCCCCTACCACTACTACGTTCCTATTTCCTCCCCCGACTTGAATGCTTCCCTGTACCATGGTGCTGTGGTCAGTTTGCTTATCCTCTCTGCTGTCCCCGCTCTCATCCACACAGCTTGCAAGAACCTTGTAACTGTTGGACAGTTGCAGGCGCCGAGGCTCCTCGAATGCTACCCCCTGGGTCTCCAAACCTACTTCACCTGCAGTCACACCCTCCTGTCCCTGATCACACACCAAATTTGAATGACCTAATCTGAGGGGTGTGACCGTCTCCTGAGGCAAAGCGTCCAGGTAACTTTCCCCCTCCCTGATGTGGTACAATGTCTGTAACTCAGACTCCAGCCCCTCAACTCAGATCCAAAGTTCCTTGAGCCGCAAACACTTACTGCAGATTTGTTCACTTTGGATCACCTTGGGTGCCCAGCAGCTTCCACATGCTGCAGCAGCAACACATCACCTATCCTGCCATCACTATCGTATTTTATTAACTAATTAGATTAATTAATTAATTACCCTAGTATTCCTGCTCTTTACACTTGATGAATCCCCCACTCTTAACACTTTATTGTAATTAATTTTTTTACACCAGTATCGATCTCGTACTTAACAAGATATTTTTAAGAAAAGGAGGGAAAAAAAGGCTAGAGACCTAAACGCAAGCTAAAGACCTTACTTTTACTTTAAAGACGAGATGTACTCGCCAATCCTGCTCACCAATCAGCTTATTTCCCAGCACTCGTGTCACATTGTGATTCATGGCGTCACTCTGCTGCTGGTCTCACTGTGGGTAGGCCTCTCGATCGGCTCTTCTACCCTCTCCCACCCACCTCTGGCTCAATTTTGAGCCTTTGGAATAGAATGAACCTTAATCACTTACCAGATACTCTTGTGCTCCTAACACAAAAGACCTCTCTGAATCATTTAATGAGGGTCCAGTTTTAGCTGCACTTTCACTGGAACCCTTGAAAAAACCCTGCTTAAGAATGGCAATGCCACCATTTAAACTGCAAGTTTCAGCTTTTAATGGCTTGTACAAAATAAATATTTAGACTTGCTTATCCAACAACTGCACGCACTCAGTCCGAGGGTAGGCTGAGTTTGCGAGCTGAATTTATATGAGTTTTACTAGACTCATTCCTGGGAAGAGGGGCTTACCTTCTGAAGAGGTGGAGGAGGATAAAGGTCAAGCGAGGAATCAAGGGTCCGTACGTGATAGAAATGTTCTCAGGTGCATCTATTTCAATGCAAGGAGTGTTGTCGGAAAGGCAGATGAGCTTAGGGTGTGGATTGGCACGTGGGATTACGACATTATTGCTATTAGTGAGACTTGGTTGCAGGAGGGGCAGGACTGGCAGCTCAATGTTCCGGGGTTCCGTTGTTTCAGACGTGATAGAGGGGGAGGGATGAAAGGGGGAGGAGTAGCATTACTAGTCAGGGAAAATATCACAGCTGTGCATAAGCAGGACAGCCCAGAGGGCTCGTCTACAGAGGCCATATGGGTGGAGCTGAGGAATGGGAAAGGTGTGACCACACTAATAGGGTTGTATTATAGACCCCCCCTATAGTCAGAGAGAATTGGAGGAGCAAATCTGTAGAGAGATAGCGGACCGATGTAAGAAACAGAAAGTTGTGATAGTAGGAGATTTTCCCATACTGTAAAAGGGCTGGATGGCTTGGAGTTTGTCAAATGTGTTCGGGAAAGTTTTCTAATTCAATATATAGAGGTACCAATGAGAGGGGATGCAATACTTGATCTCCTATTAGGGAACCAGACAGGTCAGGTGACAGAAGTATGTGTAAGCGAACATTTTGGGTCCAGTGACCACAATGTCATTAGTTTTAAGGATAGATCTAGTCCTCGAGTTGAGATTCTAAACTGGAGAAAGGCCAATTTTGTGGAAATGAGAAAGGATCTAGGAAGAGTGGATTGGCATAAGTTGTTTTCTGGCAAGGATGTGTTCAGTAAGTGGAAGGCATTCAAAGGTGAAATTTTGAGAGTGCAGAGTTTGCATGTTCCTGTCAGGATTAAAGGCAAAGTTAACAGGCTTAGGGAACCTTGGTTTTCAAGGGATATTGGCGATCTGGTTAAGAAGAGAGAGGTGTATAGCAGGTATAGACAACAAGAAGCAAATGAGGTACTTGTAGAGTATAGAAAGTGTAAGAAAATACTAAAAAAGGAAATCAGGAAGGCAAAAAAAAGACATGAGGTTGTTTTGGCAGAAAATGTGAAGGTAAAGCTGAAGGGTTTCTACAAGTATATTAAGAGTAAAAGGATAGTAAGGGACACAATTGGTCCCCTTGAAGATCAGAGTGGCCGTCTATGTGTGGAGCCTCACGAGATGGGGCAGATCTTCAACAGTTTTTTTCATCAGTATTTACTCAGGAAACTGGCATAGTGTATAA
This sequence comes from Isurus oxyrinchus, assembly GCA_026770705.1. Classification (NCBI taxonomy): domain Eukaryota; kingdom Metazoa; phylum Chordata; class Chondrichthyes; order Lamniformes; family Lamnidae; genus Isurus; species Isurus oxyrinchus. Next base: position 866,189 of record JANJGN010000003.1, on the reverse strand, counting down.
GGGAGGAAGGGAACAAGCAGTAGTTTCATGGAACATATAGAGATTAAAGAGAAGGAGACGCTTGCTGCCTTACAGTGAATAAAGGTAGATAAATCCCCCGGGCCTGACATGATATTCCCTTGGACCTTGAGGGAGACTAGTGTAGAAATTGCAGGGGCCCTGGCAGAAATATTTAAAATGTCCTTAGCCACGGGTGAGGTGCCAGAGGATTGGAGGGTAGCTCATGTTGTTCCATTGTTTAAAAAAGGCTCCAAAAGTAAACCAGGTAATTACAGGCCAGTGAGCCTGATGTCAGTAGTAGGTAAATTATTGGAAGGTGTTCTGAGAGATCGGATATATAATTATATATAATGGATCAGCAAGTTTGCTGATGACACTAAGATTGGAGGTGTTGTGGACAGCGAGGAAGGCTTTCAAAGCTTGCAGAGATCTGGACCAACTGGAAAAATGGGCCAGAAAATGGCAGATGGAATTTAATGCAGAAAAGTGTGAGCTGTTACATTTTGGAAGGTCAAACCAAGGTAGGACATACACAGTAAATAGTAAGGTACTGAGGAGTGCGGAGGAACAAAGGAATCTGGGAGCTCAGATACATAATTCCCTGAAAGTGGCGTCACAGGTAGACAGGGTTGTAAAGAAAGCTTTTGGCATACTGGCTTTCATAAATCAAAGTATTGAGTATAGGAGTTGGAATGTTATGGTGAGGTTGTATAAGACATTGGTGAGGCCAACTTTGGCGTATTGTGTGCAGTTCTGGTCGCCTAACTACAGGAAGGATATCAGTAAGATTGAGAGAGTGCAGAGAAGATTTACTAGGATGTTGCCGGGTCTTAAGGAGTTGAGTTACAGGGAAAGATTAAACAGGTTAGGACTTTACTCCTTGGAGCGTAGAAGAATGAGGGGAGATTTGATAGAAGTTTGCAAAATTATGAGGGGTATAGACAGAGTAAATGCGAGTAGGCTCTTTCCACTTAGATTAGGAGAGTTAAGCATGAGAGGACATGGCTTTAGGGTGAAAGGGGAAAGGTTTCGGGGGAACATTAGGGGGAACTTCTTCACTCAGAAAGTGCAGAGAGTGTGGAATGAGCTGCCATCTGATGTGGTAAATGTGGGCTCACTCATAGGTTTTAAGAATAAATTAGATAGATACATGGATGGGAGAGGTCTGGAGGGTTATGGACTGGGTGCAGGTCAATGGGACTAGCGGAATAATATTTTGGCACAGATTAGAAGGGCCGAATGGCCTGTTTTCTGTGCTGTAGTGTTCTATGGTTCTAAGCACGTTGGGCTGATACCCATTGGCGTTTAGAAGAATGAGAGGTCCTTATTGAAATGCATGAGATCCTGCGGGGACTTGATAGGGTGGATACTCAGAGATGTTTCCATGTGTTGGGGAGACTAGAACCAGGAGAGACAGTTTAAGAATTAAGGTGAGATGGTGGTGCAGTTGTAAGACCACTGGGCTAATAATCTAGGTGGTCTTGGCAAATGGGTTCAAATCTCACCATGACAGCTGTAGAATTTCAATCATTAATAAATCTGGAATATAAAGCTAGCCTCAATAATGGTGACCATTGATTGTTGTAAAACCCCTTTTTTTATTCATTCACGGCATGTGGGTTTCGCTGGCTGGGCCAGCAATTATTCCCCATCCCTAATTACCCTTGAGAAGGTGGTGGTGAGCTGCCTTCTTGAACCACTGCAGTCCGTGTGGTGTAAGTACACCCACAGTGCTGTTAGGGAGAGAGCGAATGTCGATGGTGAGTCAGGAGGCGAGCTACTGGTCACAGGATTCCCAGCCTCTGACCTGCTCTTGTAGCCACAGTATTTATATGGCTAGTCCAGTTCACTTTCTGGTCAATGGTAATCCCCAGGATGTTGATAGTGGGGGATTCAGTGATGGTAATGTCATTAAACATCAAGGGGCGATGGTTGAATTGTCTCGTTTGGGAGATGGTCATTGCCTGACACTTGTGTGGCATGAATTTTACTTGCCACTTGTCAGCCCAAGTCTGGATATTGTCCAGGTCTTGCTGCATTTGGACATGGACTGCTTCAGTATCTGAGGAGTCGCAAATGGTGCTGAACATTGTGCAATCATCAGCGAACATCCCCACTTCTGACCTTATGATGGAAGGATGATGAAGCATTGATGAAGCAGCTGAAGATGGTTGGGCCGAGGACACTACCCTGAGGAACTCCTGCAGTGATGTCCTGGAGCTGAGATGACTGACCTCCAACAACCACAACCATCTTCCTTTGTGCTAGGCATGACTCCAACCAGAGGAGAGTTTCCCCCTGATTCCCATTGACTGCAGTTTTGCTAGGGCTCCTTGATGCCATACTCAGTCAAATGTGTTCTTGATGTCAAGGGCAGTCACTCTCACCTCACTTCACCTTACCCTGGGAGTTTAGGCCCTTGTCCATGTTTGGACCAAGGCTGTAGGGAAGGAAATCTGCAGTCCTTACCTGGTCTGGCCACATGTGACTCCAAACCCACTTTTCTGTCTGCTCCTCACCCCCCTTGACTCCCTTGTCTCTCAGAAATCTGTCTAGCTCAGCCTTGAATATATTCAATGACACAGCCTCCACTACTTTCTGGGGAAGAGAATTCCAAAGATTAATGCCCGTTGGAGAGAAAGAATTTCTCCTCATCTCTGTCTTAAACATGAGACCTCATATTCTTTTTTTTACTTATTTAGTCTTTCATGGGATGTGGAGATTGCTGACATAGCCAGCATTTGTTGTCCATCCCAAACTGCCCTTGAGCGTAGAAGAATGAGGGGAGATATGATAGAAGTTTACAAAATTATGAGGGGTATAGACAGAGTAAATGCGAGTAGGCTCTTTCCAATTAGATTAGGAGAGATAAACATGAGAGGACATGGCTTTAGGGTGAAAGGGGAAAGGTTTAGGGGGAACATTAGGGGGAACTTCTTCACTCAGAGAGTGGTGACAGTGTGGAACGAGCTGCCATCTGACGTGGTAAATGTGGGCTCACTCTTAAGTTTTAAGAATAAATTAGATAGATACATGGATGGGAGAGGTCTGGAGGGTTATGGACTGGGTGCAGGTCAATGGGACTAGCGGAATAATATTTCGGCACAGACTAGAAGGGCCAAATGTCCTGTTTTCTGTGCTGTAGTGTTCTATGGTTCTATGGTTCTAACTGAGTGAATTGCTCAGCCAATTCAGAGGGTGTTATTTAAGTCTCTGGCACATGAGTTATCGTGGGACTGAGTACAATACCGCCCACACAGTGATGTGAGAGAACATGTGACCCGCACCAAGGGGTCAGTGTAGTGTTGGACAGAGCCGTGTGTAGGAGTAAGCATGGACCTTTATTATACCAATACATATATATAGTTTCTAGTAATTAATAAGTACTTACTGTGAACTACCTACGACTGCAAATACCTTAAGACCGATTGAACTATACCCTACACCTTGCAACATGGTGGCAGCAAATGGAACAACTCAAACCTTTGCAGAGACTGCAGACGAAAATTAAAACTCTGGAAAACTGAAGGAAAAATCAAACGTGCTTTGTGACCTGAAGGAAATTTGAGAGGTGAGGGTGCAGAGGAAATCGCCAGAGAAAAGCTCCAAAGAAAGGCTTTTTTTAATATTCGTACATGGGATGTAGAATAGCATTTATTACCCATCCCTCGTTCAGAGGGCATTTAAGAGTCAACCACATTGCTGTGGGTCTGGAGTCACATGTAGGTCAGACCAGGTAAGGACAGCAGATTCCCTTCCCTAAAGGACATTAGTGACCCAGATGGGTTTTTACAACAATAGACAATGGTTTCACGGTCATCATCAGACATTTAATTCCAGATTTTTATTGATTTCAGACCCATGTCCCCAGAACATTACCCTGGGTCTCTGGAACACCAGTCCAATGACAATACCCCGAGGCCACCACCTCCCAGCTAAATTCCTCACTGCAGCAGCAGACTCCACTGAAACTCGTGGAAGTTTAGCTTCAATACCCAGAGTGTGCAGCGACCGCAGACCTAGCAAGGGAGGAACTAAAAATTAAAAATTCCTGGATAACACAAGCCTTGAAAAAAGTGAAATGCTGCAACGATCAGAGATTGACGTTTAAATTGCAGTCAGAGAAACCTGATTCCCGAGTCTGAATATATGACGGCCAAATTCTCTACCAACAGTGCAAACAAAGATAATAATTTAAAATTAGTCTGTGGAGGCAGCTGTAAAAACACAGCAAAAGCCAGGATTTGGTGCTTCCAAGACCCTGGAACATCGCAGTAAAACAAGAATCCAGGCAGCCACTGTTGACAAAATATAATCACTGAGATTGTGAACGACATCACCGCAGGAACCCGCGAAAACCAACAAGGGAGGAAAACCCTTTGTGAAGACGTGCACGGCCCCGCAATCTTAGATTTTCAGAAACCTCTTAAAGCTGATCCTGCAGTTTAAAATTTTTTAACCGTGGATCAGAAACCCGCTCTTCCAGATCAATTTGAACTTATCCAAGGCCCGGATCAATCACATAATTGGGGACTTTGGAGAAAGAGATTCCTTAGGTACATGATTGCTTCAGGTGTGGATAAAAAGACAGAAGCTGGACAAGTTAACACACTGCTTTATTCAGTAGGCCCAATAGCCAACGATATGATAGCTAGACAAGATATCAATGAATCATCTGCAAAATTTGATGAAGTGTTAAAATCATTTGACACTTATTTGAACCTCAGATGCAACAAAATCCTTGAAAGGGTGAAATTTATTAAACGTGTCAAAGAGCCAGAAGATCCTGTCAATTCCTTCATTCATGATCAGAATGGGATGGCTGAAGGCTGTGATCACAGTGACCTGAAATCTGAGCTGATCAGGGATAGAATTGTTGTAGGAGTGGCAGACGATGTACTCTCACACAAGCTTCAAGCAAAGGATGATCGAACCCTTGAGGAAGTCACCCAGATTGTCGGACAATCTGAAATCTGTTTGCAGCACAGGTCCATATTAAGGGGAGAAAGCAACCCCGACTGTACAACCAGTGAAGCAGCACAGAAACAGGGACACTCCAGGCCAAGAGAAGCAATACCTTAACTGGACAGTAGTCTAACCATGCCAACACTGTGGAGCACAGGAGATCCCAAAACAGTTCACAAGGTCGAGACAGCACACTAGGAGGCAACGCAGCCATGAAACAAAAACAAAAATTGCTGGAAAAACTCAACAGGTCTGACAGCATCTGTGGAGAGAAAGACAGAGTTAACGTTTCGAGTCCGTTTGACTCTTCTTCAAAACTGCTTTCTCTCCACAGATGCTGTCAGACCTGCTGAGTTTTTCCAGCAATTTCTGATCTTGTTTCAGATTTCCAGCATCCGCAGTATTTTGCTTTTAAGATCAGCCATGATCTTATTGAATGGCAGAGGAGGCCGAGGGGCAGAAAGGCCTGCTCCTGCTCCTAAGTTCTATGTTCCTATGTTCCTAACAGTGACTCAGCAACCAACAAACCAAGAATTTGTTCACTCACTGTCTCTCCCTGTCTCTGTCACTCTCTAGCTCCCCTGTCCCTCCCTCTCCCTGTCTCTGTCTCTCCATCTCTCTGTCGCTCCCTCCCTCTGTCTGCCCCTCTCTCTGTCTGTCTGTCTCTTCATCTTTCTCCTTCTCTGTTTGTCTCACCCTCTGAATGTCTCTCCATCTCTCACATTCCTCTCTCTTTCTGTCTCTGTCTCTCTCTCTCTCTGTCTGTCTCTGTCTCTCTGTTGCTCCCACTCTCTGTCTCTCTGTTTGTCTCACTCTCTGTTTGTCTCTCACTCACTCACATTGCTGTCTCTCTCTTTCACTCCGCTCCCAGCTGTGACTCTGTACATGACTATCAGGAGCTTTGTGCAGTTGGGTTTTGGCACAGGGCGAAGGTTGTATTTAGTCTGAGATCCACACAAACACTGAGCATAAGCCCACACAGTCCAATCCACCCCAAGATCACAGTGCCAGTCTTAGACTGTGTGAGTATTTAATGAGTGTGGGGAGTAAAGCAAGTTGTCGGAATGAGAAGCAACTTGATTATCATGTCCCAATTTCGTGGGAGCTTGCTATGCACAAATGAGAAAGTGTCTACAATTGGGCAATATCTCATTGGCTAAGTATGAGGGGGACGGTCGGAGATTGTGAAGAAGTGAGAGGAGTGTGGTGTTCGGGTTAGGGTTTGCTGCAGCATCTCTTTCCATATCGTGCATTGCAGGGACTCAGGTGGTGTGTCTCAGTAACAGTGTGAAGTATCTCACTCTCACATCTCCCTGTGTCTCAGTAACAGTGTGCTGTATCTCACTCTCACATCTCCCTGTGTCTCAGTAACAGTGTGCTGTATCTCACTCTCACATCTCCCTGTGTCTCAGTAACAGTGTGCTGTATCTCACTCTCACATCTCCCTGTGTCTCAGTAACAGTGTGTGGTATCTCACTCTCACATCTCCCTGTGTCTCAGTAACAGTGTGCTGTATCTCACTCTCACATCTCCCTGTGTCTCAGTAACAGTGTGCTGTATCTCACTCTCACATCTCCCTGTGTCTCAGTAACAGTGTGCTGTATCTCACTCTCACATCTCCCTATGTCTCAGTAACAGTGTGCTGTATCTCACTCTCACATCTCCCTGTGTCTCAGTAACAGTGTGCTGTATCTCACTCTCACATCTCCCTGTGTCTCAGTAACAGTGTGCTGTATCTCACTCTCACATCTCCCTGTGTCTCAGTAACAGTGTGCAGTATCTCACTCTCACATCTCCCTGTGTCTCAGTAACAGTGTGCTGTATCTCACTCTCACATCTCCCTGTGTCTCAGTAACAGTGTGCTGTATCTCACTCTCACATCTCCCTGTGTCTCAGTAACAGTGTGCTGTATCTCACTCTCACATCTCCCTGTGTCTCAGTAACAGTGTGCTGTATCTCACTCTCACATCTCCCTGTGTCTCAGTAACAGTGTGCTGTATCTCACTCTCACATCTCCCTGTGTCTCAGTAACAGTGTGCTGTATCTCACTCTCACATCTCCCTGTGTCTCAGTAACAGTATGCTGTATCTCACTCTCACATCTCCCTGTGTCTCAGTTACAGTGTGCTGTATCTCACTCTCACATCTCCCTGTGTCTCAGTAACAGTGTGCAGTATCTCACTCTCACATCTCCCTGTGTCTCAGTAACAGTGTGCTGTATCTCACTCTCACATCTCCCTGTGTCTCAGTAACAGTGTGCTGTATCTCACTCTCACATCTCCCTGTGTCTCAGTAACAGTGTGCTGTATCTCACTCTCACATCTCCCTGTGTCTCAGTAACAGTGTGCTGTATCTCACTCTCACATCTCCCTGTGTCTCAGTAACAGTGTGCTGTATCTCACTCTCACATCTCCCTGTGTCTCAGTAACAGTGTGCTGTATCTCACTCTCACATCTCCCTGTGTCTCAGTAACAGTATGCTGTATCTCACTCTCACATCTCCCTGTGTCTCAGTTACAGTGTGCTGTATCTCACTCTCACATCTCCCTGTGTCTCAGTAACAGTGTGCAGTATCTCACTCTCACATCTCCCTGTGTCTCAGTAACAGTGTGCTGTATCTCACTCTCACATCTCCCTGTGTCTCAGTAACAGTGTGCAGTATCTCACTCTCACATCTCCCTGTGTCTCAGTAACAGTGTGCTGTATCTCACTCTCACATCTCCCTGTGTCTCAGTAACAGTGTGCTGTATCTCACTCTCACATCTCCCTGTGTCTCAGTAACACTGTGCTGTATCTCACTCTCACATCTCCCTGTGTCTCAGTAACAGTGTGCTGTATCTCACTCTCACATCTCCCTGTGTCTCAGTAACAGTGTGCTGTATCTCACTCTCACATCTCCCTGTGTCTCAGTAACAGTGTGCTGTATCTCACTCTCACATCTCCCTGTGTCTCAGTAACAGTGTGCTGTATCTCACTCTCACATCTCCCTGTGTCTCAGTAACAGTGTGCTGTATCTCACTCTCACATCTCCCTGTGTCTCAGTAACAGTGTGCTGTATCTCACTCTCACATCTCCCTGTGTCTCAGTAACAGTGTGCAGTATCTCACTCTCACATCTCCCTGTGTCTCAGTAACAGTGTGCTGTATCTCACTCTCACATCTCCCTGTGTCTCAGTAACAGTGTGCTGTATCTCACTCTCACATCACCCTGTGTCTCAGTAACAGTGTGCTGTATCTCACTCTCACATCTCCCTGTGTCTCAGTAACAGTGTGCTGTATCTCACTCTCACATCTCCCTGTGTCTCAGTAACAGTGTGCTGTATCTCACTCTCACATCTCCCTGTCTCTCAGTAACAGTGTGCTGTATCTCACTCTCACATCTCCCTGTGTCTCAGTAACAGTGTACTGTATCTCACTCTCACATCTCCCTGTGTCTCAGTAACAGTGTGCTGTATCTCACTCTCACATCTCCCTGTGTCTCAGTAACAGTGTACAGTATCTCACTCTCACATCTCCCTGTGTCTCAGTAACAGTGTGCTGTATCTCAGTCTCACATCTCCCTGTGTCTCAGTAACAGTGTGCTGTATCTCACTCTCACATCTCCCTGTGTCTCAGTAACAGTGTGCTGTATCTCACTCTCACATCTCCCTGTGTCTCAGTAACAGTGTACAGTATCTCACTCTCACATCTTCCTGTGTCTCAGTAACAGTGTGCTGTATCTCACTCTCACATCTCCCTGTGTCTCAGTAACAGTGTGCTGTATCTCACTCTCACATCTCCCTGTGTCTCAGTTACAGTGTGCAGTATCTCACACACACATCTCCCTGTGTCTCAGTAACAGTGTGCTGTACCTCACTCTCACATCTCCCTGTGTCTCAGTAACAGTGTGCTGTATCTCACTCTCACATCTTCCTGTGTCTCAGTAACAGTGTGCAGTATCTCACTCTCACATCTCCCTGTGTCTCAATAACAGTGTGCAGTATCTCACACACACATCTCCCTGTGTCTCAGTAACAGTGTGCTGTATCTCACTCTCACATCTCCCTGTGTCTCAGTAACAGTGTACGGTATCTCACTCTCACATCTCCCTGTCTCTCAGTAACAGTGTGCTGTATCTCACTCTCACATCTCCCTGTGTCTCAGTTACAGTGTGCTGTATCTCACTCTCACATCTCCCTGTGTCTCAGTAACAGTGTGCTGTATCTCACTCTCACATCTCCCTGTGTCTCAGTAACAGTGTGCTGTATCTCATTCTCACATCTCCCTGTGTCTCAGTAACAGTGTGCAGTATCTCACACACACATCTCCCTGTGTCTCAGTAACAGTGTGCTGTACCTCACTCTCACATCTCCCTGTGTCTCAGTAACAGTGTGCTGTATCTCACTCTCACATCTCCCTGTGTCTCAGTAACAGTGTGCTGTATCTCACTCTCACATCTCCCTGTGTCTCAGTAACAGTGTGCTGTATCTCACTCTCACATCTCCCTGTGTCTCAGTAACAGTGTGCTGTATCTCACTCTCACATCTCCCTGTGTCTCAGTAACAGTGTGCTGTATCTCACTCTCACATCTCCCTGTGTCTCAGTAACAGTGTGCTGTATCTCACTCTCACATCTCCCTGTGTCTCAGTAACAGTGTGCTGTATCTCACTCTCACATCTCCCTGTGTCTCAGTAACAGTGTGCTGTATCTCACTCTCACATCTCCCTGTGTCTCAGTAACAGTGTGCTGTATCTCACTCTCACATCTCCCTGTGTCTCAGTAACAGTGTGCTGTATCTCACTCTCACATCTCCCTGTGTCTCAGTAACAGTGTGCAGTATCTCACTCTCACATCTCCCTGTGTCTCAGTAACAGTGTGCTGTATCTCACTCTCACATCTCCCTGTGTCTCAGTAACAGTGTGCAGTATCTCACTCTCACATCTCCCTGTGTCTCAGTAACAGTGTGCAGTATCTCACTCTCACATCTCCCTGTGTCTCAGTAACAGTGTGCTGTATCTCACTCTCACATCTCCCTGTGTCTCAGTAACAGTGTGCAGTATCTCACTCTCACATCTCCCTGTGTCTCAGTAACAGTGTGCTGTATCTCACTCTCACATCTCCCTGTGTCTCAGTAACAGTGTGCAGTATCTCACTCTCACATCTGCCTGTGTCTCAGTAACAGTGTGCAGTATCTCACTCTCACATCTCCCTGTGTCTCAGTAACAGTGTGCTGTATCTCACTCTCACATCTCCCTGTGTCTCAGTAACAGTGTGCTGTATCTCACTCTCACATCTCCCTGTGTCTCAGTAACAGTGTGCTGTATCTCACTCTCACATCTCCCTGTGTCTCAGTAACAGTGTGCTGTATCTCACTCTCACATCTCCCTGTGTCTCAGTAACAGTGTGCAGTATCTCACTCTCACATCTCCCTGTGTCTCAGTAACAGTGTGCTGTATCTCACTCTCACATCTCCCTGTGTCTCAGTAACAGTGTGCAGTATCTCACTCTCACATCTCCCTGTGTCTCAGTAACAGTGTGCAGTATCTCACTCTCACATCTCCCTGTGTCTCAGTAACAGTGTGCTGTATCTCACTCTCACATCTCCCTGTGTCTCAGTAACAGTGTGCAGTATCTCACTCTCACATCTCCCTGTGTCTCAGTAACAGTGTGCTGTATCTCACTCTCACATCTCCCTGTGTCTCAGTAACAGTGTGCAGTATCTCACTCTCACATCTCCCTGTGTCTCAGTAACAGTGTGCAGTATCTCACTCTCACATCTCCCTGTGTCTCAGTAACAGTGTGCTGTATCTCACTCTCACATCTCCCTGTGTCTCAGTAACAGTGTGCTGTATCTCACTCTCACATCTCCCTGTGTCTCAGTAACAGTGTGCTGTATCTCACTCTCACATCTCCCTGTGTCTCAGTAACAGTGTGCTGTATCTCACTCTCACATCTCCCTGTGTCTCAGTAACAGTGTGCTGTATCTCACTCTCACATCTCCCTGTGTCTCAGTAACAGTGTGCTGTATCTCACTCTCACATCTCCCTGTGTTTCAGTAACAGTGTGCTGTATCTCACACACACATCTCCCTGTGTCTCAGTAACAGTGTGTGGTATCTCACTCTCACATCTCCCTGTGTCTCAGTAACAGTGTGCCGTACCTCACTCTCACATCTCCCTGTGTCTCAGTAACAGTGTGCTGTACCTCACTCTCACATCTCCCTGTGTCTCAGTAACAGTGTGCTGTATCTCACTCTCACATCTCCCTGTGTCTCAGTAACAGTGTGCTGTATCTCACTCTCACATTACCTGTGTCTCAGTAACAGTGTGCTGTATCTCACTCTCACATCTCCCTGTGTCTCAGTAACAGTGTGCTGTATCTCACTCTCACATCTCCCTGTGTCTCAGTAACAGTGTGCAGTATCTCACTCTCACATCTCCCTGTGTCTCAGTAACAGTGTGCTGTATCTCACTCTCACATCTCCCTGTGTCTCAGTAACAGTGTGCAGTATCTCACTCTCACATCTCCCTGTGTCTCAGTAACAGTGTGCTGTATCTCACTCTCACATCTCCCTGTGTCTCAGTAACAGTGTGCTGTATCTCACTCTCACATCTCACTGTGTCTCAGTAACAGTGTGCTGTATCTCACTCTCACATCTCCCTATGTCTCAGTAACAGTGTGCTGTATCTCACTCTCACATCTCCCTGTGTCTCAGTAACAGTGTGCTGTATCTCACTCTCACATCTCCCTGTCTCTCAGTAACAGTGTGCTGTATCTCACTCTCACATCTCCCTGTGTCTCAGTAACAGTGTGCTGTATCTCACTCTCACATCTCCCTATGTCTCAGTAACAGTGTGCTGTATCTCACTCTCACATCTCCCTGTGTCTCAGTAACAGTGTGCAGTATCTCACTCTCACATCTCCCTGTGTCTCAGTAACAGTGTGCAGTATCTCACACACACATCTCCCTGTGTCTCAGTAACAGTGTGCTGTATCTCACTCTCACATCTCCCTGTGTCTCAGTAACAGTGTGCAGTATCTCACTCTCACATCTCCCTGTGTCTCAGTAACAGTGTGCTGTATCTCACTCTCACATCTCCCTGTGTCTCAGTAACAGTGTGCAGTATCTCACTCTCACATTACCTGTGTTTCATTTACTCTGTGTAGAACCTCATTATTGAGCATTTTGGATTCATTTCCAATTCTTTTGTTTCCGCAGGTGAGGCAGGGGAATGTCCTGGCGATTGAGAGCACTTACCTGGCGATGGACACCGAGGAAGGGGTTGAGGTGGTTTGGAATGAAGTTCACTTCACTGATCCCCGGGTTTTCTCGAATCATGAAGTAAGCCCCCTGTCACACTGGCTGCATCACATCAGCAGCTTGTCTTTATATAGCACCTTGAACATAGTCAAATGTCGTGTTGTGAGGCACTCTCAGTCCTCTAAATGAGCTAGATTTCAAACAGATCTAGCAACTGGGCATCCATGAGGTGCTGCATAGGTTCACGGACTCTCAGGACACGTGCCCTTTTTGCGGTCTTGTGGAGTCCGTGGACCATGTATACATAGGGTGTTGTAGGCTGCACTCCCTTTTTAGTTATTTGAAAAACCTTTTATTGATGTTTTGTTTGCACTTCAGCCCCACACTCCTGATCTATGGGCACCCGGTGCGGAAGGGGGTCGGGGAGGAGGAGGACCTCCTCGTGAACCTGCTCCTGGGCCTGGCCAAGTTGGTCATTAACAGGTCCAGGCAGCGGGCGATCGACGGGGCAGTCCCGCCCGATTGTTTGTCCCTCTTCCGCGGCTACGTTCGCTGCCGGATGTCCCTGGAGAGGGAGCACGCGGTGTCTGCTGGCACTCTTGAGGCCTTCCGTGCTCGGTGGGCACCGCGGGGACTGGGGTGTTTTGTTGACCCCTTTAATCACATTTTGATTTAAAGTTTGTAAGTTTCCTTTAAACTTTGTTCTTGGTTTTACAGCTGACCTGAATTAGGGGCTGTGCCTGATTTATCCCGATTTTGTTGATTTGGTTTTCATTTAAAAGATTATCAAGAGTTCAAATCTCACAATGGCAAAACTATGAAACAATGTAACTTCATCTGAAACAGATGGAAACGGGTTTGTACTCGAAAGAGTATCAGCAGCAGCAGAATTGTACTCGAACACAATCTGTAACCTCATGGCCCGGCATATCCCCCACTCTACCATTACCATCAAGCCTGGGGATCAGCACTAACTAGTTCAATGAAGAGAGCAGGAGGGCATGCCAGGAGCAGCACCAGGCATATCTAAAAATGAGGTGTCTACCTGGAGAAGCTATAATACAGGACTACTTGTGTACCAAGCAGCATAAGCAGCAAGTGATAGACAGAGCTAAGCGATCCCACAACCAATGGATCAGATCTAAGCTCTGCAGTCCTGCCACATCCAGTCGTGAATGGTGGTGGACAATTAAACAACTCACTGGAGGAGGCTCCACAAATATCCCCATCCTCAATGATGGAGGAGCCCAGCACATCAGTGCAAAAGATAAGGCTGAAGCATTTGCTACAATCTTCAGCCAGAAGTGCTGAGTGGATGATCCATCTCAGCCTCCTCCGGAGGTCCCCAGCACCACAGATGCCAGTCTTCAGCCAATTCGATTCACTCCATGTGACGTCAAGAAACGGCTGAAGACACTGAATACTGCAAAGGCTATGGGCCCTGACAATATTCCGGCAACAGTACTGAAGACTTGTGCTCCAGAACTTGCCGCGCCCCTAGCCAAGCTGTTCCAGTACAGCTACAACACTGGCATCTACCTGGCTATGTGGGAAATTGCCCAGGTATGTCCTGTACACAAAAAGCAGGACAAATCCAACCCAGTCAATTACTGTCCCATCAGTCCACTCTCAATCATCAGTAAAGTAATGGAAGGGGTCATCAACAGTGCTATCCAGCAGCACTTGCTTAGCAATAACCTGCTCACTGATGCCCAGTTCGGGTTCCGCCAGGGCCACTCAGCTCCTGACCTCATTACAGCCTTGGTTCAAACATGGACAGAGCTGAACTCCCGAGGTGAGGTGAGAGTGACTGCCCTTGACATCAAGGCAGCATTTGACCGAGTGTGGCATCAAGGAGCCCGAGCAAAACTGGAGTCAATGGGAATCAGGGGAAAACTCTCCGCTGGTTGGAGTCATGCCTAGCACAAAGGAAGATGGTTGTGGTTGTTGGAGGTCAGTCATCTCAGCTCCAGGACATCACTGCAGGAGTTTCTCAGGGTAGTGTCCTCAGCCCAACCATCTTCAGCTGCTTCATCAATGTCCTTCCTTCCATCATAAGGTCAGAAGTGGGGATGTTCGCTGATGATTGTACAATATTCAGCACCATTCGCGTCTCCTCAGATACTGAAGCAGTCCATGTCCAAATGCAGCAAGACGTGGACAATATCCAGGCTTGGGCTGACAAGTGGCAAGTAACATTCACGCCACACAAGTGTCACGCAATGACCATCTCCAACAAGACAGAATCCAACCAGCACTCCTTGACTTTCAGTGGAATTACCATCACTGAATTCCCCACTGTCAACATCCTGGGGGTTACCATTCACCAGAAACTAAACTGGACCAGTCATATAAATACTGTGGCTACAAGAGCAGATCAGAATCGTGCAATCGGTGACTCACCTCCTGACTCCCCAAAGCCTGTCCACCATCTACAAGGCACAAGTCAGGAGTGTGATGGAATACTCCCCACTTGCCTGGATGAGTGCAGCTCCCACAACACTCAAGAAGCTTGACACCATCCAGGACAAAGCAGCCCTGCTTGATTGGCACCCCATCCACAAACATTCACTCCCTCTACCACCGATGTATTGTAGCCGCAGTGTGTACCATCTACAAGATGCACTGCAGCACCTTACTAACCCATGACCACTACCTTCTAGAAGGACAAGGACAGCAGATAGATGGGAACACCACCACCTGGAAGTTGTCCTCCAAGTCACTCACCATCCTGACTTGGAAATATATCGCCGTTCCTTCACTGTCGCGGGGTCAAAATCCTGGAACTCCCTCCCTAACAGCACTGTGGGTGTACCTACACCACATGGACTGCAGCGGCTCAAGAAGGCAGCTCACCACCACCTTCTCAAGGGGCAACTAGGGATGGGTAATAAGTCCTGGCCCAGCCAATGATGCCCACATCCTGTGAATGAATAAAAAAAAGATTCCTGGATCTGCTACAACAAAGCTCTGGAACCCTCCTGCCAAAGACACCTGAAGTCCATCTGGAGTATTCGGTGGCAGAACATTATCAGAAACGTGTGGTCGTACATCAGGCTGCAGAGATTTAAGCTTTGGTGAGCTGCCCATATCTCCTCCGGAGATGATTACAGAATCCCCAGGCAAACCTTCCATGAGGAACTCAGAACAAATAACATCAAGGTGGTCGCTGCAAACAATATTGAGTCATAGAAAGTTTACAGCACAGAAAGAGGCCACTCAGCCCATCATGCCTGCACCAGCTGAGGAACGAGCCATGAGCATCTCATCTAACCCCACTTCCCAGCACTCGGTCTGTAGCTCTGTAGGTTACAGTGCTCAAGGTGCATATTCAGATACCTTTTAAATGAGTTGAGGGTTTCTGCTTCTGCTACCCTTTCAGGCAGCGAGTTCCAGACCCCATTTTCCTCATCTCCCCTTTAACCTTTAAACCTATGACCCCGAGTCACTGAGCTCTCTGCTAAAGTAAAAGTGCCTGAGCCCCCACTTCCTGATCTCTCTCCTCAGCTCCTTTATCAGACTAAGAGGTGTCCAGGTGACATTCTTCATCACTCTCCTGGGTTTGTAACAATAAATATCATAGAACCATTGAATCAAACAGCTCAGGAGGCAAGTCAGACTGTCAGTTCTTTAAAAATTCTCTCATTAATTCCACTGCTCTACTCTTTTCCTGTAAACATGCAAAATCACCTTTTTCCAGTATTTATTCCATTCCCTGTTACTATTGAATCTGCTTCCACTGCCCTTTCAGATAGCATCTCATTTTGTAACCTTGTCTGATACATACCTATCCTGTATATGTGACCTTGTCTGAAACACACCCATCCTGTATATGTGACCTTGTCTGATACACACCTATCCTGTATATGTGACCTTGTCTGATACACACCCATCCTGTATATGTGACCTTGTCTGATACACACCTATCCTGTATATGTGACCTTGTCTGATACACACCTATCCTGTATATGTGACCTTGTCTGATACACACCTATCCTGTATATGTGACCTTGTCTGATACACACCTATCCTCTATATGCGACAGTGTCTGGTACACACCCATCCTGTATATGTGACCCTGTCTGGTACTCACCCATCCTGTATATGTGACCCTGTCTGGTACTCACCCATCCTATATATGTGACCTTTTCTGGTACACACCTATTCTATACTAGTGACCTTGTCTCTATGGTACACACCTATCCTGTAAATATGACCCTGTCTCTATGGTACATGCGCATCCTGTACAAGTGACTGTGTCTGTAATACACCCATCCTGTAC
The DNA here is from genome assembly GCA_026770705.1 of Isurus oxyrinchus. Classification (NCBI taxonomy): domain Eukaryota; kingdom Metazoa; phylum Chordata; class Chondrichthyes; order Lamniformes; family Lamnidae; genus Isurus; species Isurus oxyrinchus. The sequence goes on along the minus strand of JANJGN010000003.1, from coordinate 849,705 downwards.
ATGTGACCCTGTCTGGTACACACCCATCCTGTACATGTGACCCTGTCTGGTACGCACCCATCCTGTACAGGCGACCCTGTCTGGTATGCACCCATCCTGCATATGTGATCCTGTCTCTTACATGCTCATTCTGTATATGTGACCTTGTCTGGAACACATCCATCTTGTACATGTCTTTAACAGTGATTTTCCTCTTTGCCTCTTGACAGGGGTTTCAGAGAGAGAGAGCAGATTACAGAGATATGAGGAGAAAAAGCCAGCTAGCTATTATTGTGGAATTACTGGAATCTTCCACATACAGGAGCAAGAGACTTTAGGTCTTTTTCCTTTCAGGCTAGGAGCTAATTGGCTGCACTGCCCTCACGCAAAACTAGGTCACCAATTAAAACATTGTTGCCAGGGAACTCCTTTGGTCCAGGACTCCTTTCTGGCACCATCCTGCCTTTCGTGACACACTCTGTTCCAGGATTGGAACATTGTATATATCTCTCATCCTGTTCCAGTGGTCATGTCTTTCAACTTGCAGCCATTGTAATTTTAAACCACAGTCCAACAGAAATAAAAAGACATGTTACTTACAACAGGTACAGGGTGGGTGCGCAGCAGACAGGGTCACAGGCACAGGGTGGGTGCGCAGCAAGTGGACTTGGCTCAGCCAAGTGCTCAACCAGTGAACTAAACACTGAAAGTGCTGGAAGACCACTTCATCTCATCAACAAGAATTGAAAGGAATTTGGAAGACTTTGATCAAAATCAACCCATCGAATCCTCTTCTCTGGATTTGGTGATATTGAACTGTTTTATCTCATTCTTAAAATCCATGATTTTGCATGTCTTGTGTGGGTGTGTAGGGATTTAAGAAGGGATAGAGCTTAAGTTATTGAGTTAGAAATTAGCACTTCACACTTCTTCCTTTTGCCACTAGTTAGAGACAATTTGTTCAGTAAACAGTTATTTACTTGTTAAGTTTACAAACCTGGTGCTCGTATTCCGTTAACCTAAATTAAACAGTGAGGTAGAATTGGGGCAATCTGGTGGTTTGGTCAAATTTTTCACATTTGTGGTGGTTTGGGGAACAGTGGGGCTGATATTACAGCGCACCATCCCCAGTGAGTCGATATTACAGCGCACCATCCCCAGTGAGTCGATATTACAGCGCACCATCCCCAGTGAGTCGATATTACAGCGCACCATCCCCAGTGAGTTGATATTACAGCGCACCATCCCCAGTGAGTCGATATTACAGCGCACCATCCCCAGTGAGTCGATATTACAGCGCACCATCCCCAGTGAGTCGATATTACAGCGCACCATCCCCAGTGAGTTGATATTACAGCGCACCATCCCCAGTGAGTCGATATTACAGCGCACCATCCCCAGTGAGTCGATATTACAGCGCACCATCCCCAGTGAGTCGATATTACAGCGCACCATCCCCAGTGAGTCGATATTACAGCGCACTATCCCCAGTGAGTCGATATTACAGCGCACCATCCCCAGTGAGTCGATATTACAGCGCACCATCCCCAGTGAGTCGATATTACAGCGCACCATCCCCAGTGAGTCGATATTACAGCGCACCATCCCCAGTGAGTCGATATTACAGCGCACTATCCCCAGTGAGTCGATATTACAGCGCACCATCCCCAGTGAGTCGATATTACAGCGCACCATCCCCAGTGAGTCGATATTACAGCGCACCATCCCCAGTGAGTCGATATTACAGCGCACTATCCCCAGTGAGTCGATATTACAGCACACCATCCCCAGTGAGTCGATATTACAGTGCATTATCCTCAGTGAATCATGACAAAGTGACCCTGTCTGGCACACACAATCCTGTATATGTGACCCTGCCTCTATGGTACACACACCATCCTGTATATGTGACCCTGTCTCTGTGGTACACACCCATCCTGCATATGTGACCCTGTCTGGTACTCACCCATGTTGTATATGTGATATCGAGGCTCAGTGATGGAGTGCGGAAGGAGGTGTGGATCTCTCTGGTTCTATGCGTTCCTCTTACCGATTCTAACTCTGTCATTATTTCTACAGGAGAATATTAAGTTGGTTTTTGAACACTTCATGCAGCTCGAGCACCCCAATATTGTCAAATTTCACAAGTACTGGATAGACAGCAGAGAGACCCCTGCCAGAAAGCCATCTGCTGGAGAGACCCTCACCAGAGAGATCCCTGCTGGAGAGACCCTCACCAGGGTGAGCCATTTTGGGACAGCAATCCACTGTATCCACTGTAGAAAAGACGATGGACATTGTTCAGTGCAGTAATGGAAGACAGGGCATAAGGAGAGCGAGGCAGGTTTGGGGACTGGGGCACAATGATCTGAAGGGTGATGCTGTGACCAGGAATGGGGCGCAATAATTAGGTGTTTCTTTTTTACTCTTTCATTCTTTTATAAAGATGTGAGGGTCCCTGGGAGGGTGCGGAGGGGTAAAAGCAAAAAACTGCGGATGCTGGAAATCCAAAACAAAAACAAAAATAGGGAAAAACTCAGCAGGTCTGACAGCATCTGCAGAGAGGAACACAGTTAACGTTTCGAGTCCGTGTGACTCTTCAACAGAACTAAGTAAAAATAGAAAAGAGGTGAAAGATAAACTGGTTTAAGGGGGTGGGGGTGGGACAAGAAGCACTGGATAGAGGGCCAGTGATAGGTGGAGATAACCAAAAGATGCCACAAATAAAAGGACAAAGAGGTGTTGAAGGTGGTGATATTAACTAAGGAATGTGATAATAAAGGTACAGATAGGATGAGGAGGGGATTTACCTACACCACAGGGACTGCAGTGGTTCAAGAAGACAGCTCACCACCACCTTCTCAAGGGTAACTAGGGATGGGCAATAAATGCTGGTCTAGCTTAGAAAGAATAATAAAAATGTGTGGGGCACAATGTTCAGAAAAGTGTAACAGGCAGCCTGACCAGTGATAGGGAAACTTTCAGGCAAGTTACTCCAGAGCCAAATTAATTGTCTCTTTGTGAAATATGGGCTGACCAATGGCAGCCAGCACCAAAAGGCAAACCCTGAATGACTAAGTTGATTGAATTATTTGATGGAGGAATGGGGAGGGTTGATGAGGAGAGAGGTTCAATGTTGAGAATCTGGGCTTTCGAAAGGCTGTAATAAAAAATCACAGAAGAAGGAGGTGGTGCTCTTGCTGATATAAAATCAGCGATGGGACAGGAAGGAGAAAAATGTGCTGATCTGCTCCTGCAACACTCTGTCCACATTATCCTCTGACACCCTGAGGCTGGAATGTTACCCTCACCGGGTGGATGGGCGCCTGACCTGATCAAGTGTAAAATGATGTTGGGCAAGCGTCCCGACACCATCGCGCACTCACACAATATCTCGGTCAGCGGGCAGGCGCGGGAGGTGGCAGTGCGCCCACTGGTAATTAACAGGCCTGTTAAGGCCACTAAATTTCCAATTAAATTAGATTTCTCGCTGCCCGTCCAACCTTCCGGCTGGAGGCCAAGTGTTAGGAAACCTCATCCACGGACAGGATGAGGTTTCCAACAGCAAAGAAAAATTAAATATATTTCATCCATAACATGTCCCTGCTCAGAGAGCCAGACTCACCTGAGCTAACATGTTTCTTTTGAACATTTTACAATTCTTGGTTTTTAATTTTATTTCCGTGAGGCAGCTCTGTGCCTGAGGGAGCTTTTCCTGCGCTAGGTCACCAAGTTCCCCGCTTGCCCCCCCCACAGGCAGCGCTGAGCACTGCAGCCCGCATTTCACACTGGGCGGGCCTTAATGGACCAGCGTGAAGTCGTGGTCGGGCCCTGATGGCGGCTGGTGGACGGCTTCCTGACGGCTCCTCACTGCAACTGTCCAGCACGCTCGGACAGGAAGAACCCTGGCCTTAGTGTTCAAATTTCAACCGTAAATGTGGTCAACGATGGAGCATCCTCAACCCTCTGGGGTAGAGAATTCCAAAGATTCACAACCCTGTGAGTGAAGACATTCCTCCTCATCTCAGTCCTAAATGATTGGCCCCTTATCCTGAGAAGGGTAAGTTCCAGAGGAGTAGGGGGTCAAGTCAGGTTGTGATTTGGTGATAAGAGCTGCCTCGTCACAGTGATGTACTGGGCAAGGCAACCGGTGGAGGCCTCAGAGCGGGAAGGTGTCAACAGGGGTGTCAAGGGCCTTCTTCACAGATGAACAGAAACTCTGGAGGGAGTTGCAAAGAGGGCCAGTGAGAGCCAATCGGCTGCCAGAGTTCACTGGGTCAGCACTGGAACGAGTGCGTTTAATAGGAAGAGAGTGAGAAAGGTTTGCCCTCAGGGGTTGCAGTGGTCAGTGGGAGAATAGAATGGGGCAGTTAGAGTTACTGCTTGTGAGGAGCAGCAGTAGGTTTGTCAGTGCCGCAGAGAGCGGTATGGGGGGGGGGCGGTGGGGGTGCGAACATATGAACATAGGAATTAGGAGCAGGATAGGCCACTCGGCCCCTCGAGCCTGCTCTGCCATTCAATATTATCATGGTTGATCTGAGTGTAGCATGTAGACATTGGCCCAGCCTTCCGATGTCACCGCGCACCCTGGGCGAGCGGCAGAGCTGGGCAGAGCTGGGCAGAGCTGGGCAGAGCTGGGCAGGGCATCCGCTGCCAATGACAAGGCCTAGTAAGGCCAGCGAGTTAATAATTGTGTTGAATTTTTCACTGCCTGTTCAGCCTTGCGGTTGGCAGGGTAGGTGAAAAGGCCAAGGGGCCTTTGAGTTTTTAGCAATCCTCATCCACGGGCAGAATGAGGTTTCCTAAAGCAAATCAAAATCAAATAAAAATTTAACACTAGAATTAAAAACATGTCCCTGCTCATGTGACTGAGTCACATTAGGGGGGCATGTTTGATGACATTTTCATTTCTTTTATTATTGTTTTAAAACAGCGCTCCGTGCCTCAGGGAGATTGAAGCGCTCTTTTGCGCGCGTGTGTGAAGATGGTGCTAGGCCCGGCTCTCCCTCCTCCCCTCCGCCCGCACAGGCAGCGCTGAGTGCTGCTCCTCGTGTTCCACGCTGGGCGGGCCTCAGTTGGCCCCACCCACGTAAAATGGCGGTGCGGAGCCAATCACGGGCAGGTGGTTGGCTTCCAAACCGCCCCCCACCTGCCCCCGTTGAGCACCTCTGCCAAGGGCAAAATCCTGCCCAAAGACTCTGCTTCCACCACCTTTCGACGAAGAGAGTTCCGAAGACTTGCTACCCTCCTGAGAGGAAATAATTTGCCTCATCTCTGTCTTTAATAAGCGACCCCTTATTGTTAAACAGTGACCCCTAGTTCTAGATTCTCCCACAAGAGGAAACACCCTCCCCACACCCACCCTGTCCGACTTCTCAGGGTCTTATGTTTCAATCAAGTCGCCTCTTACTCCTCTCAAGTCCAGTGGACACAAGCCTAACCTGCCCATCCCTGGTATTAGCTTGGTAAATCTTCTCTGAACTGCTTCTAACACATTTACATTCTCCCTTAAATAAGGAGACCAATATTACATTGTACTCCAGATGTGGTCTCACTACCAGACCAGGTCTCACGACCAGATGTGGTCTCAACTGAAGCATTATACTCCATTTGCCAGATATTTGCCCACTCATTTATCCTATCTATTCCCCTTTGGAGCCTCCTTATGTCCTCTTCACAACTTACTTTCCTACATATCTTTGTGTCATCAGCAAATTTAGCAACGATCCCTTCAATAGCTTCATTCAAGTCGTTTATATAAACTGTAAACAGTTCAGGCCCCAGCACTGATCCCTGTGGCACACCACTCATTACATCTCGCCAACCAGAAAAAGACCCATTTATGCCAACTCTCTGCTTCCTGTTAGCCAGCCAATCTTCTATCCATGCCAGTGTGTCACCCCCTACACCATGAGCTTTTATTTTCTTCAATAACTTTAATGTGACACTTTGTCAAATGCCTTCTGGAAATCTAAGTACAGCACATCCACCGGTTCCCCTTCACAGGTCTAGGATGGCATGGAGCAGCAACAGATAATCCTCCTGCTTCTGTCTCGGTATCAAGGCATTAGGAAAAATTCAGGACAATCAGGCAGAGTCAACATGGTTTTGTGAAAGGGAAATTATGTTTAACTAACTTATTGGAGTTCTTTGAAGGAGTCACATGTGCTAATAAATAGTATATAAATAATCTGTGAATAAATAACCACTGGCCATTGGTCTCCCCACAGGTTATTTTTATCACTGAATACATGTCATCTGGGAGTTTGAAACAGTTCCTGAAAAAAACAAAGAAAAATCGCAAAACCATGCATGAGAAGGTGAGATAGCTTTGAGGTAGGAAAAGAAATTCACAGCAATAAGGCAACTCAATTCAACCTCAAGAGTGTGTGTATCTCCATCTTTGTCTGCCTGTCTCTGTCTCTGTGTTCTAACTCTGTCCTTTCTCGCACAGGCATGGAGACGATGGTGTACACAAATCCTCTCTGCCCTCAGGTCAGTCACTTATTTTGTTTTATTTTATTCAGTGTTACACATCTCGCAAACATGAAACAGCAGCTGTCCTGTCAGTGAGAAGCCCCTCGGTCTCTCTTTCACTCTCTGTTCTCTTACCCTCTCTCCTTGTTAAATAGATATTAATTCCATATGAGGGGAACAGATAGCGTGGATAGGATCAAATTGTTTCCCTTGGTGGAGAATTCTAGAGCCAGGGGATATAGATTCAAGATAAGTGGCAGAAGGTGTAGGGGGGACATGAGGAAGAACTTTTTTACACAGAGGGTAGTGGGTGTCTGGAATTCGCTGCCCAAGTTGGTGGTAGAGGCAGAAACTCTAAACTCTTTTAAAAAGTACCTGGATCTGCACCGTAAGTGCTGTAAGCTGCAGGGCTATGGGCCGGGTGCAGGAAGGTGGGATTAGAAATAAGGGCACCTGGGGTCCTCGGGCTGGCATGGACAAGATGGGCTGAATGGCCTTCCTCTGTGCTGTAACGTTTCTATGGTTCTATGGATTTGATATTATCTTTGCTCATGTAAATGGCAACAGGCTGAAAGTGTGTTGTTCAGTCAGGCATGTGTGATGTGTAAGGTGTAAAAGTTTGTAATAATATAAAGATTTGGTTCCAGTTCTATCCTCCAGCACCCGGCTGTCAAACTTAGACCATGACAGCAGAGGGCAGCTCAAGAACTTGAAGGTTGGAAACTACGGGCAGAATTGTCCCAGATTTGCACTGAGTGCAGTAGCGGGCAGGAAAATGGCATATTACCCACTGGCCTCAATGGCGGGTTTTTGCATTGCATTGTCCCAATCCCGCTTCGTTAATCATGCATTCCCGGGAAGCATGCGGGGTCACTGGAGGGGTGGCCTCTGATTCATCCACCACACCATCACCTCAGGCCTGTCAAAGGGAGGAAACATGCTGCCCCCACATTTAGCCAGGCCTCCCTTGGGCGCCTGCTGGACGCGGTGGAGGTCCCGCTGTGATGTCCTCTACCCCCACTCTGGGCAAAGTCACCAGTCCAGCCTGGGAGGTGGTGGCAGGTGGTGGTCAGTGCCAACACCCTTCAGAAGAGGACAGCCACCCAGTGCCACAAGAGGGTGAATGACCTCCTCCGTTCTGCCAGGGTAACTCACTCTCTCATCACTCTCAACTCACCCATCACTCATCCACAGGGATCTCACACCTCGAGGGACAACAGTAACTCTCACACACACCCTCACATCTCCAACAGGCTCATACCCTCTGGAATTCACACCCTCATCCCGTCCATGTCTCCGCTCACCACACAAATATTCCACCCAGTGCCATGTGTCCTGCTCACACTCTCTCCATCTGTTCCCACGCAGGAGAAGCTGGCTCACATCAGCAGGGAGAGGTCCCAGACCGGGGGGTGGAGGGGCCTCACATTAGGCCCCTCACTCAGTGTGAGGAGCACCCATCGTGCTGACTGGTGAGGATGCGCTTGGTGCCTGTGGTGACAGTGAGGTTGGTGGTGAACACCCTGGTGAGGTTCCTGCACCACATCATCCCTCTCTCAACGCAACTGTGAGTGTCTCTCTCTCTCCTGCTTTTGACTCTGCTGCCATGCACTATTTATCTCTACTTTGGTTCACAGGGAGATCTGCCAAGTGACCGACACCCTCAGCCAGCCAGTCCCTCAGCTCCATCCAGGTCCTCACCTCCAGCCAAGAGGACATCTCCTCCATTGAAGAGCTGGAAATAAGCGGCCTGGAAGACCCTTCAGGTCGTGTACCCACACCCTCCACCAGTGCAGAGACACACACCTCGGTGGGACCTAGATCCAGAGCAGGCTCGGGTTCACAATCTGGTGGTCACCACGTGGACACGTGTCCACAGCAGGTTCAGCCGAGCTCCCGGCACTCAGAGGACTGCTGGGGAAGAGGAGTCTGTGGGGTCCCAGTCAGGTGATGAGCCTCTGCACTCAGCCTTCCAACTCATCATGGAGAATCAGCAGAAGGCAGGGGAAGATCACACAGAGCTGTTAGAAGCCCTCAACAGAGTGGCATGTAAGTCAGAGGAGCGGAGTCGGAGTGAAACCGGAGGAGCAGAGTCGGAGGAGCGGAGTCGGAGGGTTAGGGGTTATGGGTTAGGGGGTAGGGGGTAGGAGGTAGGGGGTAGGGGGTAGGGGTAGGGGTAGGGGCCAGGGGTTAGGGTTAGGGAGTCGGAGGAGTTAGGGTTAGGAGTTGGGGGTTGGGGTTAGGGAGCTGGAGGAGTGTGTCCGCCTGCTCTCTGATGAAGTGGTTAGGGTTAGGGGTTAGGGGTTAGGGGTTAGGGAGTCAGAGGAGTTAGGGTTAGGGTTAGGGGTTGGGGGTTGGGTGTTAGGGTTAGGGAGCCGGAGGAGTGTGTCCGCCTGCTCTCTGATGAAGTGATGCCCATATGTGTGTGTATGGAGGTCACTATGGGAAGGATGGCGGATGCCACGGAGACCCTGGTCCAGCAGGACGCAGAGATGTGCACAGACCCGCACTCCAGCATGGGAGCCATGGGTGAGTTCCTGCAGCGGCAACATGAGAGGGAAACAGGGCACCTCAACCTTCCTCCGGGTATTCCTTACCCTCAAGGAGTGAAGCGGGGCCCTCGGGCATCCGAAGGGAGGAGGAGCAGCAGCTGGACGCCCCTGGGTCATCCACTCAGGAATCTCAGAGGCTGTTCTCTCCCTCCGAGTCCCCTTTGTCTGTGACCCCCTCAACCTCGTCCTCTGTCACTGCCAAGGGAGCAGCCGGCCCACAGGAGGACAGCTAAAGCAAGTCAGGGCTCCCAAGGCCTCGGCTCTCCAGAGGACCCACACTGAAGGCATCAGAGGCCACAGGGCCGACCATGACACAGGCTGTCCCCACCCCTGCTGCGGATGTCAGGGCAGCACCTAGAAGAAGCCTAAAGTTAAGAATTCCTGATCACAGTTGGTTGCATGAGTGAACACATTTTGTCACTTTACAATCTGGAAATATATTCACTATCACTGAATATTGTGTAATGGTCTCTTTCAGATTCATTGACAGGTTTTGCGAATCTGCTACAACAAAAATAAAAATACCTGGAAAAACTCAGCAGGTCTGACAGCATCTGCAGAGAGGAACACAGTTAACGTTTCGAGTCCGTGTGACTCTTCAACAGAACTAAGAAATATAGAAAGAGGTGAAATATAAACTGGTTTAAGAGGGGTGGGGGGACAAGAAGAGCTGGATAGAGGGCCAGTGATAGGTGGAGATAACCAAAAGATGTCGCAGATAAAAGGACAAAGAGGTGTTGACGGTGGTGATATTATCTAAAGGAATGTGCTAATTAAGGGTAGAAAGCAGGACGAGCAAGGTACAGATAGCCCTAGTGGGGGTGGGGTGAAGAAATCGAAAAAGGCTAAAAGGTAGAGATAAAACAATGGATGGAAATACATTTAAAAATAATGGAAATAAGTGGGAAAAGAAAAATCTATATAAATTATTGGAAAAAGGGGGAAACAGAAAGGGGGTGGGGATGGAGGAGAGAGTTCAAGATCTAAAGTTATTGAATTCAATATTCAGTCCGGAAGGCTGTAAGGTGCCTAGTCGGAAGATGAGGTGTTGTTCCTCCAGTTTGCGTTGGGCTTCACTGGAACAATGCAGCAAGCCAAGGACAGACAGCACCTCATCTTCCGATTAGGCACCTCAGATAATATCACCACCTTCAACACCTCTTTGTCCTTTTGTCTGTGACATCTTTTGGTTATCTCCACCTATCACTGGCCCTCTATCCAGCTCTCCCTGTCCCACCCCCTCTCCCCTTAAACCAGCTTATATTTCACCCCTTTTCTATTTTTACTTAGTTCTGTTGAAGAGTCACATGGACTCGAAACGTTAACTGTGTTCCTCTCTGCAGATACTGTCAGACCTGCTGAGATTTTCCAGGTATTTTTATTTTGTTTTGGGTTTCCAGCATCCGCAGGTTTTGCTTTACTCCTTGCGAATCCTCGCCCTGCCCCCGCCCCATTCCCTCCAGCAATTTCAGCTGTGCACAGCCTGTGTGTGTGTGTGTGTGTGTGTGTGTGTGTGTGTGTGTGTGTGTGTGTGTGTGTGTGTGTGTGTGTGTGTGTGTGTGTGTGTGAGTGTGTGTGAGGGTGAGAGTGTGAGAGTGAGTGACTGTGTGAGAGTGTGTGTGAGTGAGTGAGTGAGTGAGTGGAGTGTGTGAGAGTGTTTGTGAGAGTGTCTGTGTGAGTGTGTGAGAGTGAGAGTGTGAGAGTGAGAGTGTGAGAGTGAGTGAGTGTGTGAGAGTGTGTGTGTGAGTGTGTGAGGGTGAGAATGTGAGAGTGAGTGAGTGTGTGAGAGTGTGTGTGTGAGGGTGAGAGTGTGAGAGTGAGTGAGTGTGTGAGAGTGTCTGTGTGAGTGTGTGAGAGTGAGTGAGTGTGTGAGAGTGTGTGTGAGTGTGTGAGGGTGAGAGTGTGAGAGTGAGTGTGTGAGAGTGTGTGTGAGTGTGTGAGGGTGAGAGTGTGAGAGTGAGTGTGTGAGAGTGTGTGTGAGTGTGTGAGGGTGAGAGTGTGAGAGTGAGTGAGTGTGTGAGAGTGTGTGTGAGTGTATGAGGGTGAGCGTGTGAGAGTGTGAGTGTGTGAGAGTGTGTGTGTGTGTGAGGGTGAGAGTGTGAGAGTGAGTGTGTGAGAGTGTGTGTGTGAGTGTGTGAGGGTGAGAGTGTGAGATTGAGTGAGTGTGTGAGAGTGTGTGTGAGTGTGTGAAGGTGAGAGTGTGAGAGTGAGTGAGTGTGTGAGGGTGAGAGTGTGAGAGTGAGTGAGAGTGTGAGAGTGTGTGTGTGAGTGTGTGAGGGTGAGAGTGTGAGATTGAGTGAGTGTGTGAGAGTGTGTGTGAGTGTGTGAAGGTGAGAGTGTGAGAGTGAGTGAGTGTGTGAGGGTGAGAGTGTGAGAGTGAGTGAGAGTGTGAGAGTGTGTGTGTGAGTGTGTGAGGGTGAGAGTGTGAGATTGAGTGAGTGTGTGAGAGTGTGTGTGAGTGTGTGAAGGTGAGAGTGTGAGAGTGAGTGAGTGTGTGAGGGTGAGAGTGTGAGAGTGAGTGAGTGTGTGAGAGTGTGTGTGAGTGTGTGAGGGTGAGAGTGTGAGAGTGAGTGACTGTGTGAGAGTGTGTGTGAGAGTGAGTGAGTGTGTGAGAGTGTGTGTGAGTGAGTGAGTGAGTGAGTGAGTGAGTGAGAGTGTGAGTGAGTGAGAGTGTGTGTGAGTGAGTGAGTGAGTGAGTGAGTGAGTGAGTGAGTGAGTGAGAGTGTGAGTGAGTGAGAGTGTGTGTGAGTGAGTGAGTGAGTGAGTGAGTGAGTGAGTGAGTGAGTGAGTGAGTGAGTGAGTGGAGTGTGTGTGTGTGAGTGTGTGAGAGTGTGTGTGTGAGGGTGAGAGTGTGAGAGTGAGTGACTGTGTGAGAGTGTGTGTGAGGGTGAGAGTGTGAGAGTGAGTGAGTGAGTGAGTGAGTGAGTGAGTGAGTGAGTGAGTGAGTGAGTGAGAGTGTGAGTGAGTGAGTGAGTGAGTGAGTGAGTGAGTGAGTGAGTGGAGTGTGTGCGTGTGTGTGTGTGAGAGTGTGTGTGTGAGGGTGAGAGTGTGAGAGTGAGTGAGTGAGTGAGTGAGTGAGTGAGTGAGTGAGAGTGTGAGTGAGTGAGTGAGTGAGTGAGTGAGTGAGTGAGTGAGTGGAGTGTGTGCGTGTGTGTGTGTGAGAGTGTGTGTGTGTGAGGGTGAGAGTGTGAGAGTGTGTGAGTGTGTGAGTGAGTGAGTGAGTGAGTGGAGTGTGTGTGTGTGTGTGAGGGTGAGAGTGTGAGAGTGAGTGAGTGTGTGAGTGTGTGTGTGTGAGTGTGTGAGTGTGTGAGAGTGTGTGTGTGTGTGTGAGGGTGAGAGTGTGAGAGTGAGTGAGTGTGTGAGTGTGAGTGTGAGAGTGTGTGAGTGTGTGTGAGTGTGTGAGGGTGAGAGTGTGAGATTGAGTGAGTGTGTGAGAGTGAGTGTGTGAGAGTGAGTGTGTGAGTGTGTGTGAGTGTGTGAGGGTGAGAGTGTGAGAGTGAGTGAGTGTGTGTGAGTGTGTGAGGGTGAGAGTGTGAGAGTGAGTGAGTGTGAGTGTGTGAGGGTGAGAGTGTGAGAGTGAGTGACTATGTGAGAGTGTGTGAGTGAGTGAGTGAGTGAGTGAGTGAGTGAGAGTGTGAGTGAGTGAGTGAGTGAGTGAGTGAGTGAGTGAGTGGAGTGTGTGCGTGTGCGTGTGTGCGTGTGTGTCAGGGCCTTCTGGAGCCTGGGACAAGCACTCTCCCACGCACGCAGATCCTTGCTGTATCACACTCAGCTCAATGTCCTGAGCATTTTTAGTGCTGCCTGCTGGGGTTCCCTTTCAGTCCATCTGAGCCGACCTGCTTGTCCAGCCACCCACGGGTCACACTCCCATGCAGCACCTGTTCACGCCCAGCACGAGGCTCCATTTTGCAAGATGGCTGTAGTGATGTTTGTCTTCAGATCCCCTATCCTTTCCCTTACCCCAGTCACCTATGCCCTTTCCCACATCACTATTGACTGGCCTGGCATCACCTTCCACTTCCCCTCTGCCACCTCCCAACCCAACCCCTTGTCTTTCCAGGATGTCCAGGTGAACATGCATGCCTAACCTTCCTGAGAATCCCACCCCATCCACACTGACCTCCCCGACCTCCTCCTCCCCACCCCCCAGGGTCTGAGCCTGCCTCCGAGTCCCCACCAACCACCCTCGCTGTCCCTTCCACTGATATCGTTGCACCTCACCCTCCCACTCTACTGGCTCATTCTGCCCCCGCTCATACTCACCATTTCCTCCTACCTCTCCCACCCTCATTTCGCTCCCCAGGGCTCTACAGACCCCCCCCCCTTGCACGTTCACCTGGACATCCCCACCCACTTATTCCTATCTCCCCTCTAATTGGCTGGAGTTTTTTGAAGAGGTAACAGAAAAGGTGGATGAGGGTAATGCTGTTGATGTGGTGTACATGGACTTTCAAAAGGCATTTGACACAGTGCCACACAACAGACTTGTGAGAAAAGTTATTGCTCATGGAATAAAAGGGACAGTAGCAACGTGGATACAAAATTGGCTGAAAAATAGGAAGCAGAGCGTAATGGTCAATGGTTATTTTTCGGGCTGGAGGAATGTTTGTAGTGGAGTTCCCCAGGGCTCAGTATTGGGACCCTTGCTTTTCCTGATATATATTAATGATCCAGATCTTGATGTGCAGGGGACAATTTCAAAGTTTGCGGATGATACAAAGCTTGGGAGTGTTGTGAACTGTGAAGAGGACGGTGTGGAACTTCAAGAGGACATAGACAAGTTGGTGGAGTGGGCAGATAGGTGGCAGATGAAGTTCAATGCGGAGAAGTGTGAGGTGATGCATTTTGGTTGGAAGAACATGGACAGACAATATAAAATAAGGGGGGACATTTTGAAGGGGGTGCAGGAGTAGAAAGACCTGGGTGTATATGTGCATAGATCATTGAAGGTGGCAGGACAGGTGGAGAGAGCAGATAATAAAGCAGATAGTATCCTGGGCTTTATTAATAGGGACATAGGGGTACAAGAGCAGGGAGATTATGCTGAATTTATATAAGACACTGGTTAGACCTCAGCTGGAGTATTGTGTACAGTTCTGGGCTCCACATTATAGGAAGGATGTGAACACATTGGAGAGAGTGCAGAAGAGGTTTACAAGAATGGTTCCAGGGATGAGACACTTCAGTTATGAGGATAGATTGGAGAGGTTGGGACTGTTCTCCTTGGAGAGAAGGCGGCTGAGAGGAGATTTGATAGAGATGTTCAAAATCATGAGGGTTCTGGACAGAGTAGATAGGGAGAAGCTGTTCCCACTCATAAAAGGGTCAAGAACGAGAGGGCACAGATTTTAAATGATTTGCAAAAGAAACAAGTGTGACGGAGAAAAAACTTTTCCACAGTGAGTGGTTCGAGTCTGGAATTCACTGCCTTGAAATTTGGTGGAGGCAGGTTCAACCGAGGCATTCGAAAGGGCATTGGATGATTATTTGACTGGAAACAATGTGCAGGGGTATGGGGAAAAGGCAGGGCAATGGCACTAGGTCATAATGCTCATTTGGAGAGCCGGTACAGACACGATGGGCTGAATGGCCTCCTTCTGTGCTGTTAAGATTGTGATTCTTACTCCTTCCCCTACCCTTACTGCTTCCACCTCCCCGGACTCCTTCCCCCCTCTAACCTGACTGGCAGAGCGGACGATTGCAAGCTGCTTTCACGATGGTTTGAAACCGATTTTTGGTCTTTCTGCCATTTTGTCCGCTGACACCCGCCAATGGGGACAGAAAATTCCACCACGTGACATTTTTTTGGACTATCCTAGTGGCCATTGTGAAAAATGGCAGAAAGCAGGTGTAAATTGTCAGGGCATGTCCTCCGATGTTCTCAAAGTGTGAACCTTTTCACGAGTAGAAGTACGAAGTGGTTGTGTATACACGGGTCACCTCCCTACCAAAGAGGAAACAGATATGGTAACAGTGCTTCCGATAGGAAATAAAGTCCAAAGTATTGGTGAGCTGGATGTCTGTCAGTTGAATTGTGTTGAAGGTTTGATTTTCTATTCAAATTCTTCTATAAAATTTACAAGAAGGACGATCTGTTAAATACCCATGCAGAACGATTAGACTTTGATAGATTTCAGGAAACAGGTAGTTATTCCAGGTAAGAATTGAATATATCATCAGCTTGAACTGCTTGTATAAAAGATAGGCAGAATTGAATGTGGGGATCCCTGGCTCGATATGAACGTTTGAATCGCTGGATTTTGCTGAAGTGCCTCATATGGACAGGCTCCTGGTTGTAACTGGTCTTCAGTTTTTGGAAAGTGAGCTTATTAAAGACACCATCTACTGCCTTGAAATTTTTCTCTATTCATTTACAAGATGTGGGCTTTGCTGGCTGGGCCAGCATTTATTGCCCATCCCTAATTACCCCTTGAGAAGTTGGTGGTGAGCTGCCTTCTTGAACCGCTGCAGTCCATGTGGTGTAGGTACACCCACAGTGCTGTTAGGGAGGGAGTTCCAGGATTTGACCCAGCGACAGTGAAGGAACGGCGATATATTTCCAAGTCAGGATGGTGAGTGACTTGGAGGGGAACTTCCAGGTGGTGGTGTTCCCATCTATCTGCTGCCCTTGTCCTTCTAGATGGTAGTGGTCATGGGTTTGGAAGGTGCTGTCGAAGGAGCCTTGGCGAATTCACTAAGGAATTTTTGTGAAAGAAATGAGATGTTCCACTATGACACAAAGAGGAATTAATCATTGCCAGATTTCAAAATGGTCCAGATATTCCAAGCTGGTTTCAATACAATGGAAACATTAAATCTAGGCAGAATGAGGGTGAAAATCCCTTTACCAGATCAGGCTATAACAGCAGAAGTCGGAATTGGAACAGCATTAATAAACAAACAGATCCCAGAGGAAACTATTGGTGTTTTAGATGGGATATGGTGGCATGACCACCCAGGGGGGGTGGGGGGGTGGATTCAGCAGCCCAGACAAAAACTCTGCTGACTTTTGGTGGGACTGGAGAATTCCGGTGAGAGGTGGGGTCGGAAAATCCCACCCAGGGTACCATTGTGTGGTGAATTCCTCAAAGGTGTCCTGAATGTTATCCGGGTCTTGCTGTATGTGGACTCAGACTGCTTCCACACCTTTAGAAGGAAGAGCACACACATATGACCCCCTTCTCAGAATAAGGGGTAGGCTAGTTAGGACTGAGATAAGGATGAATTTCTTCACTCAGAGGATGGTAAATCTTTGGAATTCTCTACCCCAGAGGGCTGTCTAAGCTCAGTCATTGAACATGTTCAGGACAGGAATCGATTGATTTCTGGATACCAATGACGTCAGGGGATATGGAGATAGTGGGGAAAAATTGAGTAAAGGTGCTTGAATGGCAGCACAGGCTCGATGGGCTGAGTGGCCTACTCCTCTTATCTTCCTTTGTTTCTATGTTCAGCAATTCAACATGATATCAAGAAACAGCTGAAATCACTGAATACAGCAAAGTCTATGGGCCCTGACAATATTCTGGCAATAGTACTGAAGACTTGTGCTCCAGAACTTGCCGCGCCCCTAGCCAAACTGTTCCAGTACAGATACAACACTGGCATCTACCTGGCTATGTGGAAAATTGCCCAGGTATGTCCTGTACTCAAAAAGCAGGACAAATCCAACCCGGCCAATTACCACCCCATCTGTCTACTCTCCGTCATCAGTAAAGTAATGGAAGGGATCATCAATAGTGCTATCAAGCAGCACTTGCTTAACAATAACCTGCTCACTGATGCCCAGTTTGGGTTCCACTAGGGCCACTCAGCTCCTGACCTCATTACAGTCTTGGTTCAAACATGGACAGAGCTGAACTCCCGCGGTGAGGGGAGAGTGACTGCCCTTGACATCAAGGCAGCATTTGACCAAGTGTGGCATCAAGGAGCCCTAGCAAAACTGGAGTCAATGGGAATCAGGGGGAAAACTCTCCGCTGGTTGGAGTCATACCCAGCACAAAGGAAGATGGTTGTGGTTGTTGGAGGTCAGTCATCTCAGCTCCAGGACATCACTGCAGGAGTTCCTCAGGGTAGTGTCCTCGGCCCAACCATCTTCAGCTGCTTCATCAATGGCCTTCCTTCACCATAAGGTCAGAAGTGGGGATGTTCACTGATGATTGCACAATGTTCAGCACCATTCACAACTCCTCAGATACTGAAGCAGTCCGTGTCCAAATGCAGCAAGACCTGGACAATATCCAGGCTTGGGCTGACAAATGGCAAGTAACATTCACGCCACACAAGTGTCAGGTAATGACCATCTCCAACAAGAGAGAATCCAACCATCACCCCTTGACATTCAATGGCATTACCATCACTGAATCCCCCACTAACAACATCCTGGGGGTTACCATTGACTGGAAACTGAACTGGACTAGCCATATAAATACTGTGGCTACAAGAGCAGGTCAGGGGCTGGGAGTCCTGCGACCAGTAACTCACCTGACTCTCCAAAGCCTGTCCACCATCTACAAGGCACAAGTCAGGAGTGTGATGGAATACTCTGCTCTCACCTGGATGAGTGCAGCTCCCACAACACTCAAGGAGCTTGACACCATCCAGGATAAAGCTTGATTGTTACCCCATCCAAAAACATTCACTCCCTCCACCACTGACTCACAGTAGCAGCAGTGTGTGTACCATCTGCAAGATGCAAGAACTCACCAAGGCTCCTTAGGCAGCACCTTCCAAACCCATGACCACTACCATCTAGAAGAACAAGGGCAGCAGATAGATGGGAACACCACCACCTGGAAGTTCCCCTCCAAGTCACTCACCATCCTGACTTGGAAATATATCGGCCAATCCTTCACTGTCGCTGGGTCAAAATCCTGGAACTCCCTTCCTAACAGCACTGTGGGTGACCTACACCACATGGACTGCAGCGGCTCAAGAAGGCAGCTCACCACCACCTTCTCAAGGGTAACTAGGGATGGACAATAAATGCTGGCCCAGCCAGTGCCACAATCATTCGAGGAAGGAATAAATAAGATGGTGGGGAAGGACTTTTCAGCATGTACAGTGAAACGAATTGGGATTAAACTGGGAAGGATATTTCAGGTGTCATGGAAGAGGAGGTTGGGCCATCTGTCTCTATGGACAGAGTGAGCTGTGCTCACAGACAGTAATATCTGATTCTGTATTCAATCCCACAGTTACCTGCACTCGTGGGAGCCTCCCCTTATTCACGGGACCCTGACGTGTGACACCATCTTCATTCAACACAATGGGCTCATCAAGATTGGGTCAGGTAGTAACTTCCTCCCCTCTCCCAAAACCAGCTTCCTCCCAGGAGGTACTGGCTGTTTGGCATCAAGAGTCAGGAGATAGCAGCTCTTTAGGATCAGGGACCAGGCGGGACCTGTTGCTTGGGGTAAAGGGTCAGGAGGGACTGGTTGCTTGGGTCAGGTTGTGGGTTTTTGTGGGGAGAGGGCTAGAGGGATTGGTTTGTCAGACTATGGACAGGAGTTAATCAGGCAAAGTCTGACCGAACACAACTTCCGCCAACAGTTAATAGTCTCGAGTAGAAACGATCAGAGTTCCCATTCACTCATGAACTGAGTGCTTGCTTATCACGTACCAGTGACCCAGAAATCACAAATCACAAATCTCAATTTGTAAGTCTGCTCCAGTATCTTCCAACACACAAATTAGGAGTAGGAGTAGGCCACTTGGCCCATCGAGCCTGCTGCACCATTCAATAAGACCATGGCTGATCTGAGTGTAACCTCAACCGCACATTCCTGCCCACCCCCGATAACCTTTCACCTCCTTGTTAATCCAGAATCTATCTCACTCTGCCTTAAAAATATTTAAAGACCTTGCTTCCACTGCCTTTTGATGAAGAGAGTTCCAAAGACGCAAGATTTTCTAACAGAAAAAATTTCCCCTCATCTATGCCTTAAATAAGGGACCCCTTATTTTTAACAATAATTCCTAGTTCTACATTCTCCCACAAGAGTAAACGTCCTGTCTACATCCACCCTGTCCAGACCCCACAGAATCTTATATGTTTCAATCAAGTCACCTCTTACTCTTCTAAACTCCAGTGGATACAAGCCTAACCTGTCCAACCTTTCCTCATAAGACAACCTGCCCATCCCTGGTATTAGTTCAGTAAACCTTCTCTGAACTGCTTCCAACACATTTACATCTTTCTTTAAACAAGGAGACCCGTACTGTACACAATACTCCTGATGTGGTCTCACCAGTGCCCTGTATAACTGAAGCATAACCTCCCAACTTTCATATTCAGATTCCCTCAATAAATGATAACATTCTATTAGCTTCCCTAATTACCTGCTATACCTGCATACTAACCTTATGTGATTCATGTTCTAGGACACCCAGATCCCTCTGAATCTCAGAATTCTGCAATCTCTCACCATTTAGGTTATAAGCTTTTTTATTCTTCCTGCCAAAGTGAACAATTTCACATTTGCCCACATTATACTCCGTTTGCCAAACCTTTGCCCACTCACTTAACCTATCAGTGTCACTTTGTAGCCTCCTCACATCCTCTTCACAACTTACTTTCCTACTTATCTTTGTGTCATTAGTAAAATTTAGCTACCATTCCTTTGGTCCCTTCATCCAAGTCATTTATATAAATTGTAAAAGGTTGAGGCCCCAGCACTGATCCCTGTGACACCACTGGCCACATCCTGCCAACCAGGAAATGACACATTTATGCCTATTGTCTGTTTCCTGTTAGCCAGGCCAATATGGTTACCCCCAACACCATGTGCTTTTATTTTCTGCAATAACCTTTGATGTGACACTTTATCAAATGCCTTCTGGAAATCTAAGTACAGCACATCCACCTGTTCCCCTTTACCCACAGCACATGTGACTCCATCAAAGAACCCCAATAAATTGGTTAAACATGGTTTCCCTTTTAAAAACACCATGTTGACTCTGCCTAATTACCTTGATCTTTTCTCAATGCCCTGCTATAATATCTTTAGGAATGGCTTCTAACATTTTCCCTGTGACAGATGTTAGGCTAACTGTCCTAATTAAGTAGTTTCCTGCTTTCTGTCTCCTTCCCTTCTTGGATGAAAGAGTTACATTTGCTATTTTCCAATCGAACAGAACCTTCCCCGAATCTCAGGAATTTTGGAAAATTAAAACTAGTGCATCAACTATCTCACTCGCCACTTCTTTCAAGACCTTAGGGTGAAGGCCCCTGGACCTGGGGATTTGTCAGCCCGCAGCCCCAACTATTTGCACAGCACCACTTCCCTGGTGATTGTAATTTTCCCAAGTTCCTCCCTCCCTTCCATTTCCTGATTTACAGCTATTTTCAGAATGTTACTTGTGTCCTCTATAGTGAGCACTGAAGCAAAATACCTGGTTAATTTATCCACCATCTCCTTACTTTCCATTACCAATTCCCAGACGCAATCTCTATAAGACCAAAGCTCACTTTGTTGACACTTTTCCTATTTAAATATCTATAAAAACTCTTGCTCTGTCTGTATATTTCTAGCTAGCTTTCTCTCCTTATTAATCTTTTGTCATTCTTTGCTGTTCTTTATATTCTTTCCAATCTTCTGACCTGCCACCCGTCTTTGTGTAATTATATGCTTTTTCTTTAAGTCTGATATTGTCTTTAACTTTTTGGTTAACCATGGATGGTGGGCCCTTGGGATTTTTCTTTCTCACTGGAATGTATATATTCTGAAATATCCCTTTAAATGTCTGATACTGAACTTCTATTGATGTATCCCTTAACCTCATTTGCCAGTTCACTTTAACTAGCTCAGCTTTCATGCCCTCATAATTGCCCTTATTTAAGTTTAAAATAGTCATGGACGCACTCGTTTCTCCTCAAAATGAATGTAAAATTCAATCATATTTTGATTGCTGCTACTTCGGGGTGCCTCCACAAGGAGATCATCAATCAATCCTACCACATTGCACAATACCAGGTCTAGCACAGCCTGCTTTCTGGTTGGCTCCAAAACGTACTGTTCTAAGAAACTATCCGAAAAACA